>OZ023263.1:230256688-231456688 GCA_964006375.1 Tillus elongatus
AATCGCCAACTACAAGTTCCTGTACTAGCTGTACTTTATATGGGTGAAATTCTTTCTTTTCCTTTTTAGCAAAGTTACCACAGATTTTTCTGAAAGGCTGTGTAATGTAGTAACTTAATTTGTAGACACATGGTGGGTTTAATAAAAAGACAACAATATATCTAATGCGTTATTACCAGCTACAGCCGTTTTTGGTCTTCCTATTCTTGGCTTATCATTGACACTACCAGTTTCGTTAATTTTTTTCAGTGTTCTAGACACATACACTTCATTAATTTGTGGCCAGACTCATGAAAAAACATGCACATTTCTTTACAAAGCTTCCTGTCACCGTAGCCCAACATCACTAATATATCAATTCTTAGCTTTTTGCTCAATTCTGCCATAATAATAATAATAATTCATTTCTATAAATTCTCTATTTTCCAATATGAAGCTCTCTCAAGTATTACAAACTACATATAACTGACAGAAAACAATGCTTAAAATTGGCAGCTGCAAATACTATCACAATTTTTCAATTGGTAACTTGATAAGAAATTGATTAATGAAATCCAACCGAAGGTAATTTTTAAGAAACTTTTTTGCGATTTTTTCTTATTAATCCCGATTACATTTTCATAGTGCCGTTGCTAAGAAGGAGATGTGCTTTCCGTGAGTGCAAAAAAATCATATCTTGCTATTTAAAAAAAGATCTAGATTATCTATTTTTATGAAATTTGGTGTCTAAATTAGGGCTATATACACATATTTGAGGAGGAAAAAAACATTTTTACATTTAACCAGCCGCACCCACATAAATATGACCTTGGCGTACTATTTGAAATGAAAATACAATACGCTGCTGCTTTTTTCAAAAGCAAAACTTATTCCTAGAATAGTACTATACTTTATATTTAAAAAAGTCTAAACGCAGCAAGTGCGTTATGGAAGTGAATTTTCATTCAAATGTTTTTAATAGCAAATGCGAGCAGGCATCAATCTGATTACTGGTATAGCCTATGCAGTAGAAACAATCTACCATATTTTATCAAAACTACTTATTGTTTAAAAATGTTCAAAAATTTTCCGAAAATAAACTTAAAGTTGGTTTCCTAGCCAACAAACCTTAGGTTAATTGCAAATTGAGTTATTGAAATTTAAAGGATTTCATTAAAGTTCGCTACCAAAACGCACTTACTGCGTCCAGATTTTTTTCTTACAAACATGCATCTTCTTCTTCTTCTATTGCTTATCCATTAATGGATATTCGCGATCACATGTGCCCATTCTTCCCTATTTCTGATGGAGCTGAATAGGTCTCCTACAGTTTTTAGTCCTGTCCATTCTCTCACGTTTCTGAGCCATGACATCCTCTTACTTCCGACTCCTCTCTTCCCCTCGATCTTTCCTTCGATTACTAATTGTAGGAATTGGTATCTTTCATTCCGTATAACGTGACCCAGATATGCTGTTTTTCTGCGCTTGATGGTGTTCACCAGTTCACGTTCTCTTTTAACCGTTCTTAGGATCTCTTCGATTGTTTTTCTGGCCGTCCATGAGACTTTTAGTATACGTCTGTATGTCCACATTCCAAAGGTTTCAAGTCTATTCATGGTATTCACCTTCAGCGTCCAGCCCTCGACACCATATAGTAACACTGACCACACGTAACATTTTACTAATTCTTAGCCTCTCACGTACCTAGTCCCCTTCTAAATCCAAATTGTGTGGACCCTACCTCTCTTTCGCATTTTATGGAAATTGTGTAGTAAATAATCTTGAGAAAAATATTTAACGTGTAGCTTACTAGACTGATCAGCCTCTGGTCCTCGCACTTCGTTGCGTTACTCTTTTTTGGCAGGGGGATAAAATGTGATGTAATCCACTTGGCAGGGAACTCTTCCATGTTATATATCTTGCTAAATATTCTGTGCAGTACGGAAATTCCCCTGTCGTCAAGTATTTTTAGTAGTTTGACAGGTATGCAGTTCGGGCCAACTGCCTTTCTGGCCTTTAACGTATTTATTGTTCTTACAATTTCTTCTTTGGTGATAGGGGGTCCAGACAGGTCTACGTCCTCCGCAACCTCTATGTCAGGTCTATTATCGTCGAAAAGGTTGTTAATATATTCCTCCCAAATAACTCTTCGCTGCCGATCGTCTTGTGCAATTTCCCCATGTTCGTTTTCTACATTAGAAAAGTATCTCTTCCGGTAAACTCCGGACACCTCTTTTATCTTCTGTGTATGTTAAATTCATCGTGCAGCTCTTGTAGTTCTTCTATATCCTCGCATTGCTTCTTTAACCAGTCATTCTTTGCCGCTCTTATTTTCCACCTAATAAGTCTTTGGATGTGTTTATAGCTCTCTGGATATCCTTGACTTATGCATCTTCTCCTTTCTTCGAAAAGCGCCATGATTTCTGCTGTCATCCAACTGTGTTTCTGTGTTTTCCGCTTATGACCTAGTTCACCTTCTGCGACCCTTATCAAGGCTTCCTCCATTTCTCCCCATATGACATCTATGCTTGCACTGTCTTCCAACTTCGGTTCTATGCATCATATTTCGATAAAAAATGCAAAAATGCATTAACGAATTTGTTCTACGAAAATTAGCCAAAAATTATAGACCGTTAAACCATAAACTCAACTAAACGTACAGCGAAAGCATCAACTTAACTAAACCGACGGCCAAAGCATCAGAGAGAGGGTCTATTTGAAATGAATTTTCTGTAAATATTTTAGTAAAATGAAGGGCAATGACTTAAGGGTTCGCAGAACACATGTTTTGAGGAAAACTCCAAATTTTTTTTAACTGCCCATAACTTTTATCTCTTTAAATTTATAAATGCAAATTATGGTGCATGGTTCACTCTTTATATTACAAACACGCGTACCGAATTTCGTTGCCCTTACTCTGTTATTTCCGGAGATGTTATTTTTTTTAGAAAGAAAACACAAAATTTTCCAGCAAAACCTGGGCCGATTTTCTTGGGTACCGAACTTATCCAAGCCACTTGCAAAAGGAAGGTACTCACCAAATTTGATCAAAATCGGTCCATTACTTTTTGAGTTATCGGTATGATATATACATATATTACTGTCAAAGCGACGTCATTCGGCATAGAATAGTTTATTATTTTTGAAAAAAATATGGGCTATTAAGGTTGACCCGTGGTTGAAAAATAAGTATAACGATGTCAAGAACTTGGGTAAATGGAGGTAACAATAGAACAATTGAGAGGAGGAAGTTAAAGTAAGAAATATTTTCCATTTAGAATGTCAAAATTTGAAGTATAGTGAACTTGGTCCACAATTGCCAATGATTTTTTGGATGAACCCGTTAAATTTTGTAAAAACACAGCACATGTCATAGACTTATTGTATATTGCATATTGTATAATTTAATTCAATAAACGCAATAATAATAATAATAATAATAATAATATATATATATATATATATATATATATATATATATATATATATATATATATATATATATATATATATACATATATATACATATATATATATATATATATATATATATATATATATATATATATATATATATATATATATAAATTCAAATTGACCCCGTTATATAATCATGACGGCGACGCCTCTCAAAAAAAAAACTATCGACAACTACAAAAACCTCAATATTTGTTGTCATTTGACAATTATTTATAAAAATTATGCCGGGGCGACTGAATTACAGTCACAAAGATTATTAAAATTTATTTATTATTATGGTGAATGTAACCAGGTTTTATCAAGAACGTGCCAAATATTTGCTGATATCGAGATAAACAAAAGCCGTCGCGGAGGAGTGTTCGGCGAATAATAGAAACTTACAAAACTTTTGGCACCGTGAAGGCAAAAATTCATAAAAGAAATACCATCCTTAAGACAAGTAGCTCTGCAGAAAGGACTTTCGAAGAACTTAATACACAGAATTCCGTTAAAGCACAACTTCCACCCTTATTCAATATCTTTGGTTCAACATCTGAGAGAAATGGATACGCAGAAAAGAGTTTTGTAAATTCATTTGAACGATGATACAAGACGACTCTTGATTTTTTGACAGCATAATTAGGACTGATGAAGCGAAATCTATGAAAAATGTTCTTTTTAACACACAAAATTCTTATTTTTGGAGTAATTCAAATCGTCTTGCAGTAAGAACCCGGAATTTTCAAAATAGCTAGCTAGTCTTTTGTGCTGTAAAAACTGATAGAATATAATATAATATAATTTATTAAGAAAACTTGAATGGTAAGTCATTAACCATACATTGCAAATTATTTCCCCATTCTAAATTATGTATTAACTTTTTTAAGATATACATATTTAAATATTCTGGAAGAGATGAATCATCAATATTTGAGCAATTTACCTCTAGCGGAACAGAAGCAAATTTTTTAACAACGTGATGGCGCCCTACCCCACAGAACGGTTTCGTTTACTAAGAACATTTGATGACAAGTAGATTGCCAACTACTGGCCTTTTCTCTGGCCTTCTCGTTCTCCTTATTTGACTGTGTTGGATTACTTTACCTGGGGAATGATAATAAACATCGTTTTTTCAATCCAGTGAAAACGATGGGGGACTGTATGGCAAGGGTGAATGGCGCGTTCGAAAGCTTATCTCCAAATTCAATTAGAGCGGCCTTCCATGAAGAACTAACTCGAAGAGGAAAAAAATGTTTGGAAGTTCAAAATGGAAATTTTGAACATTTATTAAAATAAGTTGTTACCCTGTGTAGGTATTGTTTTCTTTTAGTAGGATAAATTGGTTTTCTTCTATAGATTTTTGTCTTGGCGATGTCAAAAGTTTTGTAATTTTCCATTATTCGTTTAACACTATTCGGTTTCTGTTCTTGATCGAACTTTGTTGCATTCCGCCTAAATATTTACACCTTAAAATTAATCCTAGTGCGTATAATTTAATCGCACCGCCATGATTATTAGCAATAAGTATTTGTCAAATGACAAACAATAGTGATGTGTCTGTAGTGCTCTAAAGTTTTATTTTGAGCCGTCATGGCCAACTAACAACAAAACTTTAAAGCCGTATAACATTTTTACAATAATAAAATGTTAAATTGCCAATATTTCTAAAACCACAAATTTTTGGCATAGCCAGCCATATACAAAGTTACCCTCTTTTTAATGCCAAATAAGATAGTATGATAAAAACAGGGGATTTCTATTGGAGAAAAAAGAGTTTCAACGATTTTTTCAATTCAATTTTCAATATGATTTTTTGATTTTCCTGTATTGATTTATTATCAAAATAATAAAGTAAATCAGCTTCTACAAGGAAACCAACCTATATTAAATGATAAAGGCTTTCATATAGGATAAACTGATAGTTATGTTTAGGCCTGCAAACGTCATTCTTGACATAAAAATTGAGATATGTCAAAAACGGTTGGACTCCGGTATAGGACATTATACATAGAATGTGTCTAAAATTTCACGGAGAAGTTAAAAATGTAACAATATATAGATTATCCTATTTAAAATAATAAATAAGTTAACATCAACACCGTGCATAATCGGAAGTGCCACAATCTTAAGAATACTTTAGCCGAGTTGCCCCCACCGACTTCAGTAAACTGCCTAATTTTCAAAATTTTCCAAAGGCTATTTTCCGAGAAATGGATCGCGGGAGTTCGTCGTGGGATACTCTGTATCTTCTACGTATAAAGTAGTGTGTTGTTTGGGAATTTAAATATACAAGTGCAAATTATTCTTTACGACTTTATTAGTGTTAGTGGGTGACTAAACAGTGTTTGTGATGCTTTTCGACCAGCTAAAAAGGGCCAAAGTTTTACAAAAAGAGCTGATATGCAACAGGTTAGTTATCTTAAAATTTATTTAACACTGTCACATGTCTATAGAATTATTTAATTATTTTGTAGAGAAATAAGTTTATTTATTATTCGCTTAAGTTGTATTTAAATCAAAACATAGCTAGTGACGTGCTCTAATCTTTATCTATATTGCAAAGAATGGAATTTTGTAATCAAAATTACATAAATCGAAAGGCCTATTAGAACATATTTTATCTAAAATGGTGCTCATGATGAATAGAACCTACATTTTTGTTAACTTTTTGTTTAGTGACGTTTTATTTCGTCTCGGTACCTATCTTGATTTTAAAACTCTTCATGTGTTATCTAAATATGTGACATCACCGTAACAAAGTATTTGCGCTTATTTGTATAGTGAATTTTTCTACTTTCTTTATTCTTACAGGTTTGAACTTATATAAATTTTCTAAACATAGAGTTTACCAGGCGCCAAGATCTGAGTTAATTGCCCATCTGCTGACTGTCGAGACATTTCAGCAGTTAGAGACTGATGAACGTACGGTTGACTCCAAGCACTATTGTGTAACTTGTATCTGTCATTCTGTTTTGACAAATTGACAACAGTTAAGTTCCAACAAAAGCTCAGCGGGGCTGATGAACGCATACGTTTACACACCTATTCAACTGTTGGCGCCTAGTGAACTCGACCAATTTAATCCCTGTACGTTTAGCTGATTTACTGGCGTAAACTTTAAACACTAACAAGTATTTCTACTCTATATACACCCTATATATATATATATATATATATATATATATATATATATATATATATATATATATATATATATATATATATATATATATATATATATATTGAAATGACTTAAGAATGGGTTTTTCGTTTCTTTATACAAGTTTAAATAAATGAGAGGCGAAAATTGAAAATTGCATTTTTTCAGTTTTTTGACAATTTTTTTAACGACAGTTGCAAAACTTGGCTTTCTCTGCGAGATATTAAAGGGCACGAAATGTTGCAATTTTGCAGCATCTAAACCTATCGTCGATCTTTCATAATACGCGACATCCCCCTGGTGAGGGTCGAATTTGAATCACCTTGTATATTTATTAGGATTTTAAAATTTCCCTTTGCGGTCATTAACAAAACTATTTACTTAAAAAATGTTAAACTTTTCCTTTCCCAAATTATAAAATTTACTAAAAAGAAAAAAAGTTTTTACTAGTTTACCAGTTTCAAGTACATAATATAATATAAGCATCCTTGGTGGTCCAGTAGGTAAACATTTCTATTTCTCCGTACATACTGTAAATTAAGATTAACCGAGGTTGTGGCATGGTGTTTGAAATTTGATGCCTGCACATTCCTCCCTTCCGAAGCGACGTAGAGCCGTCAATCCGATGTACCATCTGATATCCGGCACGTTAAAGATCCCTACCCTCCTTACGGAAAGAAGACTTCGGCCAAAGTTCCAGGACACTGCAGATAAACTGTCCCCTGGCGTCGGTGATTTACCACAGTCGCAGAAATAATCCGACGTAAATCGAAAAAAGATAAACTATAATATAGGTATGTATACTGATGAAATATCGTGTGTTTAACTGAATTCACTAAAAACTAGTATAAACGCAAATAATTATATGTCGATAGTTATAAGCATTTTCTAATATGCAATTATACTTCAAATTAACATATTGCTTCAAATGAGCGAAAACTAGGCGCCTAGAACACATATCTGGGGTCTGTTTCGATTTATAAATATATATATATATATATATATATATATATATATATATATATATATATATATATATATATATATATATATATATATATATATATATATATATATATATATATATATATATATATATATATATATATATATATATATATATATATATATATATATATATATATATATATATATATATATATATAGTTACGTTTTCTCCGGGTTCTGGATAAGTGAGACTTTTAATTTTAACAAAACAACTTTATTTACACTCTAAATATGGATACAATAAAATTTCTAGAATGTCTCTCTCACAAAACACTTCATTTACTGGCCTTACAATTACTACTCTCAACAAAAGTCACTAATCTGGTACTACAGTCACTACTCTCTTAACACTTTACACTGCTTCTTCAAGTCACTACCACATTCTCTTACTGAACTGAACTAACTGGCTTGCTTTCGCTTTTATATACTCGCCGTACCTTCCCCTCCTTTCTAGAGCATTCCATTCCAGAACGTTCCAGGACCTTCTTTCACTAGAAGGTTCTGTGAATACAGATCGGTCCCGTGTGTATACAGGGGGATGTATATACAGGATGATCCAAATGTGGTCACCACTCCTATGTTACACAAGAGGTGTTTCTCGAACTATAAGATCTCTCTGCGTATACAGGGTGTAAGGGTTCTCTGCGTATACAGGGTGTATATACAGGGTGTTCGGAATGTGCAGACCTCAGTTATCCGTTCCGACGGGGTACAAGTTGGTAACTTCGTTATTTCTGGTCCTAGAGGGTTGAGACTTCGCCTGAGGGGGGTCACCCCAGGCACCCCCAGGGGGGTGGGGAGGCGGTGTTGCCAGACTGTGCAAAAATTCCCAGATGTTGGGGGAAATTCTGGAGATGTGGCACCACCGCACCTACGTCTATTGAAGTGCTTTGTAACACTGCCCCCCTCCTTAAGACTGTTCGTCCCGAACAGTATTTACCGGCCGCCAACTTGGGGGTTCGTTGCCCCGATAGGGACTCAACCTCTCTATGTGAACAACTTTGGGTTTAGTTCTTGGAGACAGCTGGATTCTGTAGACTAGGTCATTAATTTTCTTAGTCACCAAGTATGGCCCTTCCCATGGTTTCTGAAGTTTTGGACTGAGACCCTTTCTCCTTGTTGGTTGGTACAGCCACACTGCATCACCTTCCTTGAATGTATGGGGTGTTGCTCTGCGATCCAAGCGCATCTTCATCCGGTCACTGCTTAAGAGGAGCCTATCTCTGACACATCTGTGTATAGTGCGCAGTTTCCCTTCTAGGTCGGCGACATACTGAGGTAACGTAGCTAGGTCCGCTATGTCCTCGTTCGGTGGTGGTCTCGTCATGTCGATTGGTAACCGCATCTCTCTGCCGGTCAACATCATGGATGGAGTGTAGCCGGTAGATTCATGCTGAGAGCTTCTGTAAGCTAGGAGGAACAGAGGTATCAGCTTGTCCCAGGTTATCTGATTCTCGTCGACAAACATAGCAAGATACTGATTGATGGTCCTGTTATGCCGTTCTACCATGCCGTCTGATTGAGGGTGGAGTGGCGTTGTTCTCGTTTTCTTTATGCCTAGCAAGTCCATTAGGCTCTTCCAGACCTCTGATTCGAAATTCCGGCCCTGGTCGGTGTGAATCTCCAAGGGTACGCCATGCCGTGATATGACATTTTCCATCAGGGCTTCTGCTACGGTCGTTGCCTCTTGGTTGGGGATCGGCGCAACTTCAGGCCATTTCGAGAAGTAGTCCATCGCCACCATTATGTATCTGTTCCCAGACTCTGTGATGGGAAAAGGTCCTGCGATGTCTACGGCAACTCTCTCCCACGGTGTACCTGAGATGTACTGCATCATTTTTCCTCTGGATCGGGTCTTTGGTCCTTTCTTTGAAGCACATTGGTCACACCTTTTGCACCATTCTTCCACGCTCCTTCGGCAGTTTATCCAATAGAAGCGGTCTCTCACTCTGGCAAGAGTCCTGTTGACACCAAAGTGGCCTCCACTTCTACTATTGTGTAACTCTTGAAGAACACTGTCTATGCACTCACTTGGCACAACGGTCTGGTATATACAGTCTCTACCATCGGCAGTTTCCCATTTTCGAGTGATCATGTCATTCTTTAGACACAATGAGTCCCATTGTAGCCAGTATCCTTTAACCTCCGCCCCAAACCGGGACACATCGTGCCACTCAGGTCTTTTCCCCTTTTGTAGCCATTCTCTAATATTTTTCAAGTCTGGATCTGTCTTCTGTGCGTCTCTGATGTATTCAAGATTTACGTCTAGATTGGTGTTATTCTTCTGTCCTGCCACCAGTTGTTTGATCTGATGAGTTACTTTGTCGATCTCTTTGTTCTCTTGTCGCTCGCAAAATTTACATTCATGCGCTGAACATGGTCTTCTCGACAGGCTGTCTGCATTGGCGTGACTTCTTCCTCTTCGATGTTCAATCCGGAAGTCGTAGCTCTGCAGTTTCTCTATCCATCGTGCTATCTGTCCTTCAGGATTTCTAAAGTTCAGAAGCCATTGCAGAGCAGAGTGATCTGACCTCACGCGGAATGTTCTTCCGTACAGGAAGCTGTGGAAATGTTCGATGGATCTTACAACTGCCAGCAGTTCTTTCCGGGTTACACAGTAATTTTTTTCTGCTTTTCCGAACGTTTTGCTGAAGTAGCCTATCACAACTTCTTCTCCGGCTTGGAGCTGCGAGAGTACTGCCCCAATGCCATACTGGGAAGCATCAGTGTCCAGTATGAACAGTCCTTCGTCCTGAGGATAAGCCAGTATAGGAGCAGTGAGAAGACGATGTTTGAGTTCTCTAAAAGACTGTTGGCAATCTGGTGACCAGATGAACTCGGCCTTATTTTCAGTTAGGCTATGTAGAGGTTTCGCAATGCTGCTGAAGTACTTCACAAAGCGTCGGTAGTAGCTGCAAAGTCCCAGAAAACTTCTGACCTCATGTTTGTTCTTCGGCACAGGCCAGTCTCTTACTGCCTTTATTTTCTCTGGATCGGTTTCTATCCCTTTCTCAGAAACGACATGTCCGAGGAAACTCACTTTCTTCTGGAAGAGGACGCATTTCTTGGGATTGAGTTGCAGATTGGCACCTCTCAGCCTGGAGAAAACTTGTTTCAGATTCGACAGGTGTTCATCGAAAGTCCTTCCAATCACCATGACATCATCGAGATACACCAGGCATGTTTCCCATGTCAGTCCTCTTAGCACTAATTCCATTAGTCGCTCGAAGGTGGCAGGGGCATTACATAAGCCGAATGGCATGACCTTGAATTGGTACAACCCATTCCCGGTTGAAAAAGCAGTTTTCTCCTTATCGTCTTTATGGAGTTCTACTTGCCAGTAGCCACTTTTCAGGTCTAATGTAGAGAACCACTTTGATCCGGCCAAAGTGTTCAAAGTGTCGTCGATCCGGGGCAGGGGATAACTGTCTTTCTTGGTGACATCATTCAGCTTCCTATAGTCCACGCAAAATCTCATAGTGCCGTCTTTCTTGGTGACCAAAACTACTGGGGACGACCAAGGACTATTAGACTCCTCAATCACACCATCTTCCAGCATTTCGTTAACCATCGCCTTGATTTCTGATTGCTTGGCAAAAGGCAGTCTTCTCGGCGGCTGTCTAATTGGACTTGCGTCGCCAGTATTAATTCTGTGTTGCACTAGACTCGTACGACCTGTGATTTTATCTTGAGCGAAAATATCGGCCTCCTCCAATACGAACTTCAGGGCCATTTCCATCTCCATGTCGTTCAATTGGCCCCAAGAATTCTTGAACCGCTCTACTATTTCTACTGGCAGTCTTCTGTCTAATGAAGTGGGTGTCACGTTTCTTGACAACGTCACTCGGTCAATGGGCTCGCAAGTGGCGATAACCTCACCTTTCTTCAATGTGACTCTGTTAGTTTGTATGTTAGCCACTCTTATGGGTATTGTCTTCTTCGGGTCTACTAAGCATCGTGCGACGAGGGCACCATCATGTCTATCTTTAAGGGGCTCCGCTATGAGAGCAGACATACCATCAAGTTTCTCCTCTAACCTGGCTCTGACAATCTTCTCACTGTTACCAGGAATCCGTGTATCCTCGTCGACAATAAGTCTCACCCTGGGATTAGCTTCGCCTGCTGTTGGAGATAAATGCAACTCTTCGTTACCGATTTTTAAGATCTTATTCTGGAAGTCTACTGACAGGACATCGAAATCTTCCATTAAATCCAGGCCCAGAATAAATTCGTCGACGATTTCTGCGACGACAGCCGTTACCTGTAGCTCAGTACTGCCCAGCCTAATGTAAACAGTGGCCTCTCCATGCACGGGTATTCTATCTCCTTTTGCCGTCTCCAACACAGGCTGTTTGTTGGTAGTTAGTGCCGACATATTTGGCAACATGTCTGGGCGTACAACGGATGTAGTGGCGCCAGTATCGATGGTAAAACTGCATTGTCTTCCGTCTATGCTGCCAGGTATGACGAGGCTCTCGCGGCAGCGTCGGATAGTGGAGACCCTGACTTTGGGGCATTGGGTCTCGCATGCCACGTGTCGCCCACCTACACTGGCGTCAGGTCGTTTTCCCTGATGGCGCTCCCTGTTGGTGTATTCTTGTCTTCTGCATGCCACCTGTTGGGTTTGTGAGCACTGCCTACTTATGTGCCCTTTCCTACCACACTTGTAGCATTCTATGTGGGACCAATCTGCTTTCGTCTTACGTGCTCCAACCGTAGTGAGCTTGCTTATGGCTTCCTTCATCAACTTGATTTCTCGCCTTAGTTCCTCTGTCGTGTCTGCATGGTCCTCTGTCCTCTATCTCCTTCACTTCGCGCAGCCTGTTGCGGCGAGGTTGAGATGCATTCTTCGCTGCTTCAAATTGCAAGCCATAGATAACGCAGTCTGTAAGTGTTTTGAATCTTCCGAGCCTTAAAGCTTGTTGCATCTCGTTGTCAAGTACCCCATCGATGAAGGTCTGGACGGTGATCTGGTTGACAAATTCTTCTGGGGCTTGGGGATATGCCAGTCGCACAAGTTTCTCCACTTCGGCACTGAATTCTTGCAGAGTCTCATTTGGCTTCTGGACCCTTGTCTTTAGTTGTGTCTGGTAGACCTGGCTCATGTACTTGTTACCATATCTCAAGTCTAGGGCCTGTATCACTGTTAAGTAGTTTTGCTGTTTCGACTCCGGGATGTTCTGGAGGATTTCTAGGGCTTTACCTCGAAGCGAGAGAATTAGAGCAGTTGCTGCCTGTTGTTCGCTCCACCCATTGCTGAGAGCTGCTGCTTCAAACTGCCTCCTGTACATGGGCCACGATGTTTCTCCGTCAAAAGTCGGCGGCTTCAAGGTTCCATGAGGCTGCTGCACGATTGGCATATTTTCTTCCGGACGATTTTGAACTGGGGACATTCCAATAACTCCTCTTGTCAGTCTGGCCCATCACCTGCTCTGTCAGTTCTCTATGTCTGACTTCTGTGCCTTTCATCATCATCTTCATTTGTTCTTTCAACCCCTCTACTTCTTCCCATCGTTTGTTCAAATCCTCTGTTACATTTTCTACTTTCCTGTTTACCACTCCCATTGTATTTTCCACATCTTCTACTTTCTTGTCCACATTTTCTACTTTCTTGTCCACATTTTCTACTTTCTTGTCCACATTTTCTATTTGTTCGTTGATCTGTTCAATTTCTTCTTTTACATCAACTCTCATATTGTGGAACATACTTCGGAGGTCTTCTTTGTCTTCTTCGCGTTGCTTCTTGAGTTCTTCTTTATCTTCAAGACGCCTCTGTTCCTCCTCTTGTCGTCTTCTCTCGTCTTCTTCGCGTTGCTTCTTGAGGTCTTCTTTGTCTTCTTGCCGCCGTCGTTCGTCTTCTTCGCGCCGTCTTCTTTCTTCTTCTTGTCGTCGTTGTTCGTCTTCTTCGCGTTGCTTTTTCAGTAAGTCCATCAACTCTTTGATTTCAGCCATCTTGTCGTAGTCAGTCGATCTGGTGTTTACCATTTACAGCTAGCTTGCTTGTTCACTTCTTCACTCACTTATCCCACTTCTGACACCAAATTGTTACGTTTTCTCCGGGTTCTGGATAAGTGAGACTTTTAATTTTAACAAAACAACTTTATTTACACTCTAAATATGGATACAATAAAATTTCTAGAATGTCTCTCTCACAAAACACTTCATTTACTGGCCTTACAATTACTACTCTCAACAAAAGTCACTAATCTGGTACTACAGTCACTACTCTCTTAACACTTTACACTGCTTCTTCAAGTCACTACCACATTCTCTTACTGAACTGAACTAACTGGCTTGCTTTCGCTTTTATATACTCGCCGTACCTTCCCCTCCTTTCTAGAGCATTCCATTCCAGAACGTTCCAGGACCTTCTTTCACTAGAAGGTTCTGTGAATACAGATCGGTCCCGTGTGTATACAGGGGGATGTATATACAGGATGATCCAAATGTGGTCACCACTCCTATGTTACACAAGAGGTGTTTCTCGAACTATAAGATCTCTCTGCGTATACAGGGTGTAAGGGTTCTCTGCGTATACAGGGTGTATATACAGGGTGTTCGGAATGTGCAGACCTCAGTTATCCGTTCCGACGGGGTACAAGTTGGTAACTTCGTTATTTCTGGTCCTAGAGGGTTGAGACTTCGCCTGAGGGGGGTCACCCCAGGCACCCCCAGGGGGGTGGGGAGGCGGTGTTGCCAGACTGTGCAAAAATTCCCAGATGTTGGGGAAATTCTGGAGATGTGGCAACACCGCACCTACGTCTATTGAAGTGCTTTGTAACAATATATATATAAACTCAAAAAATAATGGGACGATTTTGATCAAATTTTGTAAGCATTTTCCTTTTGCAAGTGGCATGGATGAGTTGCTTAGCCAGAAAATGCGGCCCGGTTTTTCCGGAATGGATTGTGATTTCTTTCGGGAATAAGAAAGTAGGGCCAACCAAATATGGTACGCATGTCTGTATTATAAAAAGTGAACGACGTACCAAAATTTTCATCTGTAAGTTAAAAGTCAAAAAAGTTATAGGCATTTGAAGAAAAAAAATGGGGTTTTCCTCAAAACGCCCAGGTCGCGATTTGAAACGTAAAAATTGGCAAAATTTTGGCAAGAACATGAAATAAATACCGGTTACGTAAAAAAAATGTTGCAAGAAGAGTGCTCTTAAGTTTCAACTTTAGCCTTCGTCGACCTTTATTTTACTAAAATATTCCGGGTTTACTTTCAGTTTTTATCTGTTTACATATATACAGGTGACGCATTTCTACGGTAAAGCTCAATATAATTGTTATTATGCAAGATACGAGAAAAATTGTATACGTTAATTATAACGTCTTGAGCTGTATCTTATAAAATTATTTTGAAAATCACAGCGTGGCCCATAATTCGTTGGTAATAACTGCAATTTTTTTTTCGAACATTCCTTATACTGTTGCATTTTTAATAGAAATATGATGCATGCTCGTAAAAAAAATCGAGACGCAGTAAGTGTGTTTTGGTAGCGTGTTTTCATTAAATGCTAGGAAACCAGTTTTCTCAGAAGTATTTAAAGTTAAAGTTAAAGTTATTTGCTGAAAATTTTTTTACATTTTCAAACAATACGGTATTTTAGTAAAATATGGTAAATTGTTTTTACTATATAGGTTATACCGGTAACTAAATTGATGCCTGCTTGAATTAAAAACATTTTATGGAAATTAACTTCCATAACGCACTCGCTGCGTCCAGACTTTTTATAACCTATAGCCACATATCCAATTTGGTGGCCCATTATTTTTTGAGTTACCGGGGTGATACACACACACAGAAATATATATATATATATATATATATATATATATATATATATATATATATATATATATATATATATATATATATATATACATATACATATATATATATATATATATATATATATATATATATATATATATATATATATATATATATATATATAAACATATCAAGATAGTAACTGACCACATACATGGGTTCTAGAGGTACTAGTTCGCGAATTGTTTTAAAATTCAAAAGTGTAGGAAAATTTACTAAAAGATATATGTTATAATATATTTCAGAATAACTGCACAAGGTCAATGTGATCAACTATACAATGCCTCCACACAGCATTTAATAAACAAACCCTTCCCCTTATATTTGTCGGTCCTTACACGCACACAAGCCAGACAGTTTTTTTAAACTGTTTTTTGTTGCCATGTGTAATTCAGAAACACAGTTATGTTTGTAGAAAAAAAAACAGTATGGTTTATGGGGTCTTATACACACTTCAAACATAATACATATTTAAGGGGTCTTCACACAACGTGTGCATTAAACATAATTGTGGGACCTCACTTTATTTGTAAATATTTTCTAAACGAGCGTGTGTATAGTATTTTGGCGCGAATTATCCACATCTGGAGATACATCTACATCCACGACTCATCTCAAACATTAAGATCCCACAAGTTGGTGTGTTTTCGTGTGTCCCTGCAAACATACGAGCACATGTATTGGTGTGTGTGTGTGTGTGTAAAGCAGGAGACATATACCAGTTTCCCCCTTTTAGTGAATTTTTATTAAAAAAATTCACTAATAGAGAGGTATCGATGGTGAGACTTTGCAAAAATTCTTTCAAATGAGCGCGAATTAGGACCCCTAGAACCCATATCCGGGGTTAGTTTGAATTTTTATATGCTTATATATATATATATATATATATATATATATATATATATATATATATATATATATATATATATATATATATATATATATATATATATATATATATATATGTATCCGTCTGATAACTCAAAAAATAATTAACTGATTTAGATGAAACTCGGCAAGTGCCTTTCTTTTATTAATGGCTTGGATGAGTTCGTTGGCCAGGAAAATCGGACGGGGTTTTCCGGGAACATTTTGAGTTTTCTTTCAAAAAAAATTTTTTTTTCCGAAAATTTCGATAAAATTTGGTCTACATATTGCTTTGGGAAATACCTAACTATGTGCCAAAATTTAGCTTTCTAGGGTTACAGAGAATTGAGCTATTCAAATTTGAAACATGTTTAAATCATAAGTATGTGGTTGCTGTTGGTTAGTCAATGCTTTTCTTATTGACTCATGAGATTCATTTGTAAGTTTCCGAGAAATGTCAATAATACTGAATTTACTGATTGTTAATCATTGGAAGCATTTACGATTATATATAACCCTATTGTAATGTATTATCATTTATAACCTTTGTAGTAAAATTATTTTTGCCTTACAACTCGCAGCGTTTTTAGTCAATTGTTGTTATTAATAGTCAATAGTTTCCCGAATACACAAACCTTCCATTGACTTCTGCTTCTGCCGCTGTTACAGTCCTTTTATTTAGAGCTAGAGTTGTAACCATTGACTATCTATCTACGAATAGACTGGGCACACAGCCGAATTGTTTGAAGCCAACATTCAAGGGACTCTATGTTTACATCGGTCCTCTGCTCTGATTGGGTGGTGGCTAACGCGTTGCCGCTATGTAATAATTCATCCTTAAATCGCCGAATATGATGACAAGGAAGTCATTGAGGATGACAAATTTATTACTTTTCTGTCACTTAAGACATTACACTTTCATTAGGGCTTATTTATGAATGTAAAGTTGTACTAACATATATTTTCCTTGGTTTCTCCCTTCTTTATGTAAATCTAACCAGAAAACTCAGCCCATTATTTTAAATCGTTTTCCTGCTGCATGTGAAGTATCTAGATTTTTATTAATCCTCAGTTGTGGCTTGTATTTGTCTGTGAATAGTATGCAAGTATACTGAGAGTTTATTTTTATGTGTTACCTTGATTGGCAATAAAGATTTTGAGTTTTGTTTTGGCAAAATGGTGAAAAGGTGTATTGTTTGTAGAAGATTACCTGGGGATGTGGCAACGGTGTCTCTGCATACGTAAGTACCTTGCTGTTTGCTATTTTCAGCGGCGGCACGTCAGTTTGGCACTATTTTTAGGTTTCCATCTATTAAAGAAATGAGAGAAAAATGGTGCGCAGCCTTAAGTATAAAAACGGATACGCTGCCGAAATATTCTTATTTATGTTCTCAGCACTTTAATGAAGACTCTTTTAGTGAATTTTTATTAAAAAAATTCACTAATAGAGAGGTATCGATGGTGAGACTTTGCAAAAATTCTTTCAAATGAGCGCGAATTAGGACCCCTAGAACCCATATCCGGGGTCAGTTTGAATTTTTATATGCTTATATATGTATATATATATATATATATATATATATATATATATATATATATATATATATATATATATATATATATATATATATATATATATATATATATATATATATATGTATATATATATATATATATATATGTATCCGTCTGATAACTCAAAAAATAATTAACCGATTTAGATGAAACTCGGCAAGTGCCTTTCTTTTATTAATGGCTTGGATGAGTTCGTTGGCCAGGAAAAGCGGACGGGGTTTTCCGGAAAAATTTTGAGTTTTCTTTCAAAAAAAATTTTTTTTTCCGAAAATTTCGATAAAATTTGGTCTACATATTGCTTTGGGAAATACCTAACTATGTGCCAAAATTCAGCTTTCTAGGGTTACAGAAAATTGAGCTATTCAAATTTGAAACATGTTTAAATCATAAGTATGTGGTTGCTGTTGGTTAGTCAATGCTTTTCTTATTGACTCATGAGATTCATTCATCAACCTTCCATTGACTTCTGCTTCTGCCGCTGTTACAGTCCTTTTATTTAGATCTAGAGTTGTAACCATCATACAAACAGTGTTTTTTAACCACGTGGCTGGGCGACTGACCGAATTCATTCCCAGTTGCTGTTGGTTTACTCATATTCTCTTAATATGTTTGAAGATGTGGTGTCTACTTCATTCCAAGTCACTATTAACCGACTATTTATGAAATCAAATAAGTAAATTAAATCTATTGTCATAAAATATGTAGTGTATTAAGACAAGGGAAAAAGAAATAAAACATATATAACTGTGCACATTTTGATTATATTTTAGGGTGCTTGAGAGAGGTATTGTCACAGCATAATATCTTATTAAAGTTCATTTGTAAATAGGTTTTTATATGTTTATATATATATATATATATATATATATATATATATATATATATATATATATATATATATATATATATATATATATGATAACTCAAAAAATAATTAACCGATTTCGATGAAACTTGGCAAGTGCCTGTCTTTTATTAATGGCTTGGATGAGTTCGTTATCCAGAAAAATCAGACGGGTTTTCCGGAAAAATTTTGAGTTTTCTTTCGAAAAAATTTTTTTTCTCCGAAAGTAACAAAGCTGTTTCAATGAAATTTACTATATATGTTGCCTCAACCTTACTACGTACCAAAATTCAACTTTCTAAGTTTAGAGAAAATTGAGTTACTCAAATTTTAAATTTTCTTTCGAAAAAAATTTTTTTCTTCGAAAATTACAAAGTTATTTTAATGAAATTTTGTGGATATCTTGCCTTAGGAAAAACCTTACTACGTATTGAAATTAAACTCTCTAAGTTTATAGAAAATTGAGTTATTTAAATTTGAAGCATTTAATAAAAATTCACTACCATAACGCACTTGCTGCGTCCCGAGTTTTTTAGGACTCTTTAATATGACTGATGTAGTGACGGTTCTGGGCTTCCACAGCAGTTCCACGTTCACGCAGCAGAGCAACAAGGAAGCTGTGGGAAGAAAACAAGCGAGCAAAACAACTACTCCCCTGGCTAATACCACGACGGAAATTGAATTACATCGCTAATCACCCTTACTTCTTTCTGCTGGGAATTGCGGTAAGATTAAAAGCAGTGGACATAGACTTGTTTCGTCCTTCTATGTATATATATATATATATATATATATATATATATATATATATATATATATATATACAAAACGATCAATTATTACTTCCACATCATCACAACGTGTGGAAGTTTCGCTTCGGAGACAAAAATTTCAAAATCTGAGGTAAGATGACTTATATTTAAGATGGTCGCGCTTTAAAAACAGGGGAAACAGGGTCTTAGATTATGACATGCTAATACAGGGAGTCCTATCCCTCCACCTTACCACATCAGGCGTAACATGAGGGGGGAACAGTGATGGGGAAAAGCATATCTAGAAGTGCAGGATCCCTGTGCCAGCTGCATAAAAGTTATTTCCAAAATTCGAAAAATTTTAGCTTTTATATAACCTTGATGGCGAACCTGGATAATGAACTAGAGGTATTTTTTGCTAAAGCAATTAGTTTGGCATTGCTTTTTATAAGCTGGCTCATAAAATACAAAATTAGTTGATTTTTATAAATAGGTAAGCAACAAGTGAAAATTAAAAACAAAATAGAAAACCGACTGCATTAAGGACAACTGAAAAATGCATACGCGCTGCCACCATTTGTTAAACGTGTTATCGGAGGTAAATTAAGGATAACTCAAAAAGAACTGCTCAGATCTTGGTCTAATTGATACGGGACCACACAAGAAGCATCAATTTTCAAATAAAAAAGTATAATCAAAATCGGTTCATCTAGAAAAAAGTTCTGAGGTAACACACATAAAAAAACATTAAGAACCTCCTCCTTTTTTGAAGTCGGTTAAAAAGTAAAACGTATCGATGTTCCGTTTTAAATATATTTTAGGTGAGTAGCGTATACTAAAATGAAATTCCCAAATCGAAGACAGGTATTCAGCTAAAATAGTTACAGAAATCAATACCTATCAAAACAAACAAAAATAAACTATGAGTTTTCCATAGAATTTACGCCCACTCGGATAATGTTGGCAATAAATAAGCCATTCACCGTTCGCAGACTATGACGTTATTCTGGAAAATAAAAAGCAAAATTCATTCGCATTTTACTAGCACGTTTAGAATTCGCAGAACGGGACTGAAAAACAACTATTGCTCTTTACCTTTCCTTTGTTTCCGTTCTTGTGAGACGGCTCCAGACAAAATGAGATGTCTTGCTGATTCAACTGGAACGTTAATTTATCACAAGCAAATGTTTACAGTGCAGCTCAACGAATCAGTTAATAAGATTGTTTACAGGAACAGAAATAACAAATTACAGGTAAGCTATTATTAAAATTTCATTTGTTTCTCATCTAATTTTATTAAACCAAATGCCTCTTTAATTTTAATTTAATAAATAAAAATCTGAACGCAGCAAGTGCGTTAGCAAATAGCAAATATTATGTCAAGCAGGCATCAATCTGGTTACCGGTATAGCCTATATAGTAGAAACAATGTAGGGTAAATGATACAGTTACTGGCCACTATAAAATATACCTACAGTGATTGGACCTACGACTTTCATTTAAAATAACAAGCATTGTCGTCGTTTTAAGCGAAATGTGAATCTTTTCTTCCACAGTGACAACACCGTTTGTTGCTTTGATCACAGTGCTTTCATATGTTGGCAGCGGTGAATGTCGTTAGCGGTCTTTTCCTTGTACATGTTTTAAGTGATTCCATATTCAGCACGTTGCTTGTGCATTTGCTTAGCGTCACTGTGTATCAGGTGAGTGATTATTTTATTCGTATGCTTGAAACAAATTATAACAGTATAGCGACTACTATTTTGTAACATGTCGCATGTATTTAACATAAACGTGACATGTCATACGCGTTAACGCCTTTTATTTTTCTGCAATAAAGCTTCTAAATCAGTCCCTTTAGTGACGTCAGAGTCTGAGTCCCTCTAGTGACGTCAAACTCGGCGGTCGCAACACAACTCGATGGAATACGCCTGCAGACGCGCCAGCTCCATGACGTGTCCAGATAAGAAAATCTTTATGAACGCTTGCAATGCGTGACAAGTTCTCTTCTGTTTCAAGTCAGCCGGAAATGTTATCTTACAGCTAAATTTTCAATCGACTAAACAGCATGCCTAAATGGGTAAGTTTTATACTTAAATACCTGCTTATTTCTAGTTGCTCGTACATTTCTTCGGCTGAGATTAATATGAGATTGCTTGCTAATGTATACTGTACTAAATCCACTTCCGATAACTGTGGGTTATAAACTATATACTGTTAAACGGTGGCTTGTGGTAGCGTTAGTTCAGTAATTACTTGCTATTGTGCTGTCTTAATTGCATTTTAAAAGAGATCATTTAAGATTTTATTTCATTTACGTTATTTTATTCCTAATTATTAACGCAGATAAATTTTGTATGTAAACGCAACATGCTACCAACCGCTAGGGAGAAGCCCTTTCAATAACATCTTGCTGAATGGAACCGCTAGCGAGGAGCCCCCTCAATACCACCTTGCTGAATGGAACCGCTAGTGAGGAGCCCCCTCAATAACACCTTGCTGAATGGAACCGCTAGGGAGGATCCCCCTCAATAACACCTTGCCGAATGGAACCGCTAGGGAGAAGCCCTATCCATAACATCTTGCTTAACGGAACCGCTAGGGAGGAGCCCCCTAAATAACACCTTGCTGAATGGAACCGCTAGGGAGCAGCCCTACCCATAACATCTTGCTAAATGGAACCATTGGGGAGCAGCCCCTTCAATGAGATCTTGCTAAATGGACCTGTTAGGAAGCAACCCTATGAGTAGCAGCCTTATAAATGGTGGACCCGCTAAGGAACAGCCCTATGAGTAGCAGCCCTATCAATAATATCTTGCTAAATGACACCTTGCTAAACGGAGCCGTTTCCCCACGAAGTCTCTGAGGCAAATTCAGCATCCAAGGCTAGACGAATGTGATCACCACTCCGGAGGCAGCAGTCTGAACCTCGAGTTAAGTACATCATTTATCTGTAATTTACTTTTTAAAGTAGTGTATGCTCCACAACTCATTTTGAAAGTGCCTATATGCCAATTTAAAGTAATCAATTTATATTTTTCGATTAATTAAATTTGTTTAATTAAATTAAGCTGCATTAGATAACTTTAATAATCTTTTAATAAACTGATTTTACTTAAAACTCCTGACTTTTATTTGTACATCTTAAAACCTACTGACTGCAAATGCTGAAGCCCACGCCCTGCGTTGATTTATATTATATTTGTGCCCCAACTGAATCGCCAAACTAATAATTAATTATTTAGTAATTACCTAGGGCATAATAATAGTTTTTTGTTGTTGTACTCTCTCCACAATGTGGGGTTAAGTTTTTTTTTTCGTTATAATTTGAAGTTAGGATGTTCGAAAAAACTGTTTATATGTCTCTAAACTAAGATTGCTTATGAAATTTAAGCAGACCAATCACTATACTCGACATTTACACTAAACTCAGTTATTGGCCACTCCTTTCAATGATTGTAATATCTGTTAACGGGTAGTTTTAAAAATAAAACTTCAACTAAATAAATTGTTTAATTAATCTCAAATGCTTTTCGAGGGAATAGATAATTTAAACCTTTTTTAAACAGTCGTTGCGCAGGTGCCAATCTCTGAAATCTTTACTGGCCAATCACTATATTACTTATATATTTGTAGGTTTACAAAATATGCCAAAAGTCAGAGTGGGTGACAAAGATGCAAAAAAAATTGATCAGGATATTGAAAAAGCTCTTCAACTAATCAAGAAAGGAACTTTAATCAGAGAAGCAGTAAGATATTTTAAGGTTCCAAGAGCAACCCTGCAATTCAGGCGAAGTACCAAATTTATCAAGTCAAATTTCGGTCCGAATCCTCACACCCAATGAAGAAGAAATTCTGGTTAAATGGATTCTAGAACCACAGGAAAGGATTTCCTCGTCAAAAAGAGAACTTGTAAGAATCAGTAAGGTTATTCTTATAGAAAAATCCACGCCCCAATCCAGTTATTACAAATCATCCAGTAGATGGTCGGTACAAAGCCATTCTTCGTCGTCATCCAGAGGTAACAATACGTATATCTGAGGCAGCTACAGCCGCAAGTGCAACCATTTCAGTATCAGACCAAAGTGGTTTGATAACATTTATGATTATCTAAAATCAAAAGATCTGGAAGGCACATTAAAAGACCCAGAACGAATACTCAACGGAGACGAGACATGTTTTAACTTGTGTCCGAAAAATACAAAAGTTCTTGCTCCAAGAGAAAGCAGACATGTTTATGAGGTTGAACACGCGCCGTCCAAAACAGCAACGACAGTAATGTTTACTTTCACCGCAGCTGGTAAAGTTACACCACCAATGGTGATTTACCCTTATAAACGGTTGCTTGCTAATATCGCTAAATCAGTTCCTGATGAATGGGGAGATGGCTTGAGTGACTCTGGGTGGATGCATGCCAAGATATTTTATGAATATATTTGAAACGTACTGCATCCCTATTTAAAAAAAACATAATGTGAAATTTCTCATCATTCTCTTTGTAGACGGGAACAGCACACACTTAACCTCTCAAGTAAGTGAACTTTGTAGGCAACTGGAAATTATACTGATTTGCCTTTGTACCAATGCCATACGAATAAGGCGTTCTTTGCAAAAGCCCCATTTGTCACTTTTTGTCGAACTTGGACTTGCGCCTCCTATGGCTTTATAAGCTAATTATCTACATGCCTTACGTGAAAAAATTCCGTCAAAACCTCAGTTGTCTAAGATATGAGCGGTTAAAATATAGGAGATTCTGCATAAACCACATATGTCAAGAGCAGTTTTCAGCAAAAACCACAGATGTCAGTGACAAATGGTGTTTTTGCAGGAAACTTTATGTATGAGTTTTCAGTATTTATAGGTTAAGTTTTGAACATTAGCTGGCTCAGTTGTGTGATTTAGCCAAAAGTGTAAACAGCTTATAAACTAATTAAAATGAGTTATAATACAAATACTACAAATAATAATTAATTTAAACGGCAAGTTCCAAGTGAAAATGTGACATTAAAAAAGAAAAAAAAAGATGCTGAGACGTACAGAGGTAAAACAGGCAAGAATAAAGGGACACAAATATGTAAACTACAGAGGCATGGAAAAACCACAGGCACGACTGGGCTCAAAGTGCAGGTAAGTCAATAAAATTAAATTTAACGTTTGTATAAAGGTTTTAAGTATGTACTTTTCAGTTGTTCCGGGTAAAATGTTACTCCAACATTTCTGACGAAGAGAAATCTCGAATATTCGACAATTATATTCTTTAGAAAATAAAAATGAGCAAGATAGGCAGGTAAAATTATTGATTGTTGAGATAAACGACTATAATATTTCAAAAACGCTGATTTCATTTCAGGGCTGTTATCATATCACATTCCAAAACAGATAAGGAGCCGAAAAAATATTGAACAAAGGGATGTATTACTGACCGAACCAGAACATGAAGGAGCAGGTCAAGACGATATACCACTAAAACTAAAACAACAACATGTTGCTTCATCCTGTTATAAAATAAGGTTAGGAAAAAGAAAAGAACCAGTGTGTGTGAAGGCTTTTTCCAATTTTCATGGAATTACCTATGAAAGAGTCCGAAGACTACAAAAACATATTTATAATACTGAAGCAGCACCAAAGGATAAACGGGGCAAACACTTAAAGAGGCCAAATAAAACACCAGAAAATACACTGACTTTGATTAGGAATCATATAAGGTCATTTAAAAACCGACAGTCCCATTATTCAAAGAGAAAAAATCCAAATACCTACTATCTTCCTAAAACGCTATCTGTGAAGAAAATGTTCAAGATATTCACAGAAGAACATCCTGGTATCAAATGTTCCTATAAAGTGTATTGGAAAATTTTTCATACCGATTTTAATCTTAAATTTGTCTTACCCAGAAGTGACACTTGTGGTACTTGCGACCGGTGATAATTCAGAACAAGTGTCAAAACTAAATATTGAAAAATAACTCCACTTGAGGAAAGCTGAGAAGTTTTATGAATTAAAAAAGAAATATAAACTAAGAGTACGAGCTGATCCAGAAAATTTCACTTGCATATCATTTGACTATATGCAAAATCTCCCGGTGCCACATATACGTACCAATGCAGTATTTTTTGCCAGACAGTTATGGCTATATATATTTGGGGTGCACAATGATGGAAATAATACTGCAAACATGTTCTCTTACGACGAGACCATTGGAAGGAAAGGACAAAATGAAGTAGCTTCATTATTGTTCCAATATCTACGTTCTAATGTTGTGACAACAAAAAATCTTATTTTAATAAGCGATGGATGTGCCGGACAAAATAAGAACTACGTTCTCATGAAATTTTTATACCTACTTGTCCATGGCTTACATATGTTTGAAAATATTACACATGTGTTTCCTATACGTGGTCATTTATTTCTGAGTTGCGACCAAGATTTTTCATTAATAGCAAAGCACAAAAAGACCGTAACTGTGGAAATGCATGAAAAATGGAACAATATCATTAAAAATGCTAGGGACACACCATCGCCTTTTACCTTGGCTGAGATTGTTCAATCTAAGATCTTTAACATTGCAGAATCAGTTACTCAATTTTTTCTCAAATCAGCTCGTCCACCAGTAAATATAAAAACAGCTCGTATGTTAAGATACTCACTTAATGAACTTGTGGTTGTCTAAGTGAGGCAGACCTATACAGGCAGCTGTAAAAAATCAGTTATAAGGAACAAGCGTGGTATACCTAAAGAGTTTGAATTTAAACCCATATATGGTGCTCGTGTAGATATTCCTCAGGGAAAAATAGAGAATCTAAAAGATTTGACTCAGTATCTAAAGAAAGCAGAGGCCAAGAGCTTTTATAACAACATATTCGCAGCATCTGATCAGTCTGTGCAGATTATTAGCGACGTGGACAAAGATGACAACAGTAGTGGTATAAGCGATGAAGACTAAAAGACAATGTTAGTGTTTGATATAATATTTTGTTTATATCTGTTAGAATTTATGAATAAAAAGTTTCATGTCATTCCAAATAGTTTCAATTCCTAATCAAAAATATATATTTTTCCATAAAAATATTTATCAATTCCAGCAAAAAACCCATATGCCAAATAAAAATGGCTTCCACAAAAAAAAGCAAAAAGAAACATAATATTAATTATATTGCAAAAGATGTCCAATTATCCAGTGGATAAAACGCAAAAATTAAATTGCTCGTCAGCCAACTGTTATACAATTAAATAAGTTTTTTTTCAGTTTTCTCAAAAGTTGCATATAATGAAAAATGAGTTTTTTGCAAAGAATGCCTCTGGAGAATTATTCTCCAGCCTGCTGATCTGGCAGCCTTCAAATCGATAAAGAATGGTTGGAAGAAGGCAGTAGTTGAATGGAGACGCGAACATATAATGAAACATTAAGCAAAGAGCACATTGCAACAGTTCTTGAAAATGTTAACAACAACGTTGCAAAGTCAACTGTCATCCAAAATGAGTTTAAAACTTGTGGCTTGTACCCATGGAATCCAAATGCGATAGACGTCACAAAATGTTTGGGAGCTGCTAAAGTCAATACATACGAACAACCTGGTTTGAAAAAAAAAATTTCAAAAAATTGTGTGTGAAAACTTTATTATTAATTTCAAAAAGGAGAGCATTGCATCAACAATCATTCAGAAGAGTTTGGTATGCCGTACAGTATGTGGAAAAGATTCAAACCAAAAAAAAGACATTTCTGAAGTATCTATAGAAGAAATAGATCACATACATATCAATATCAATTAATTGTCACAGGAAAATCATGCATTACCAATAGCCAGAGCAAGCACAGACGGACTTGATATGAGTGCTAAGTTAAATTAACCAGCGCAGCAAACCTCGATGCCTATTTGGAAAACAATGACTCAACCCTTACCTTGAGAAATATCAATATAGAGGAAATATCAATTGTTTTCGAAGATTATAACGACGACATTATTCAACTAACACAACCATATCAATCTGGAAATCTTGTGAGCGATCATAATGCTTCTGAAATATGCCCTACACTGGACTCCTGTTTATATAAGATAGATCCTTTAACCATGGCCTGTGTAGACACTGAAAATAATTCAGCAGATGTAAGTCTTGCTACATTCTTACCGTAGCCTCATGCTCCTGCGAGAAAGGATAAGAGGCAAAGCGAAAGACTTCCGTTTGTTTTAACATCAACTCAGTGGAAGAAAATCATGCGTGATAAGTAACAAACTTAAAAAGCGAACGAAACTGAGAAAGAAGAGCGGAAAGTTAAAAGACTTGAGAACAAACTGAGGAAAACATCAGAGAAGTTCAAGAAATTGGAAAACAAAAATGTTAAATAACCTTAAAATGTTTCCGAGAAAACTGGTTTCCTAGCCAACAGACCTTAGGTTAATAGAAAATTGAGTTATTGAATATTGAAAATTCGCTACCAAAAAGCACTTATTGCGTTTCGTTGTTTCTTACAAATATCCATCATACTTCGATAAAAAATGCGATAATATAAGGGTGTTAGAAAAAGCAATTGTAGGAATCACCAACGATTTATGGACCACCATGTGATTGTCAAAATATTTTTATAAGATGTAGCTCAAGACACCCTATAATTCACGTATACAATTTTTGCTCGTATCATGTATAATAATAATTATATTGAGCTTTGCCGTAGAAATGCGTCACCCTGTATGTATGTTAGCAGATAACAACTGAAAGTAACCCCGGATATGGGTTCTAGAGGGCCTAGTTTGCGTTCATTCGAAGAAATTTTTTAAAATTCTAAAGTCGCGGTCTCCTCATTAACGATTGTTTTCTACGACATGAGGTAAAAATTATAGACCGTTAAGCTAAAAACTTAACAAACTTACAGTTAATAAAGTATTAACTTAACTAAACCTACAGCCAAAATATCAGAGAAAGCGTCTATTTGAAATGAATTTTCTGTAAATATTTTAGTATAATGAAGCACAATGACGGCTGAAGCGGAAACTCAGGGTTTGCAGAAAACTTGCGACATTGTTTTTACGTATTCCGTATTTGTTTCAGGTTCTTTGCCTAAATGTTGCAAAATTTGACGTTTCAAATTTTCCGGCTCGAAGGACCATGTTTAAGGAGTGGAGGATATTTAGGGATAATTGTTTATAACCAGGATAATATGGACATGGTAACGATGTAATTTGTAATAAAATTTAATAACAATAAAAAGAAATAACAACTTTTTTAAACTAACTTAACCGAATAAAATTTAAAACCAAATCTGTACATAATTAAATTTAAAAAGCCTCGCGTCTTTACATTTTAAGAATCTAATCAAAAATCTCTCGTAATGTATACAAACACAAAAATTTATAACCTTGCTGGGTCCACATTCTTAACAATGCGCAATCATCAATAGTCAGCATTCTTTAGTGTTGCAATCTGCAACTCCAACAAGTTTATTATTTGCAAAAACATGTAATATGAGCCATTCCAGGTCAATAATTATAATTTTTATGCGAGCTAGTTAATTATAAAAGATATTACTTGGATTTATGATAGCGAATTTTCCTATAACTATTATAATATAAAATTAATATTAAATATATTTTCACGCCTCGAGCCGCCCTTCTGCGTCGCTTTGTGTTCAATGAACAAGTGGGAATAAGGGTCATGCAATAGCTCGTTGAAAAGATATTTTGATTCTGTATATACTCCTTTTCAGTGAAATTTCTTAAAAAATATTCACTAATGAAGTGATCCCGACTTTTTAATTTTGAAAACATTACTTCGAATGAGCGCTAATTAGGCCCCCTACAACACATAACCGGGGTCAGTTCCAATTTTTATATGTTAATATATATATATATATATATATATATATATATATATATATATATATATATATATATATATATATATATATATATATATATATATATATATATATATATATATATATATATATATATGTATGTATGTATCACACCGATAACTCAAAAAAGAATGGGCTGATATTGATTAAAATCGGTGGATACCTTCCTTTTGCAAGTGGCTTCGACAGGTTCGTTAGCCAGGAAAATCGCCGTGGGTTATCCTGAAAAATTTTGTGTTTTCCCTAAAAAAATGTATATCTTCGCAAATAACAAAGTAAGGACAAATTTGGTACTCTGGCTTATATTATTAGAGGTAAATCACCTACCAAAATTTAGCTGTGTAAGTCGAAGGATGAAAAAGTTATGTGCATTTAAAGAAAAATAAATTGAGGTTTTCCTCAAAACGTCAAATTCGCGATTTAAAACGTCAAAACTGGCAACATTTAGGCAAAGAACTAAAAAATAATACGAGCTATGGAAAAAAAATAAGTTTTAAGAAAAATGTTTTGCAAACCCTGAAGTCTTAGCTTTAACCGTCACTATCCTGCATTTTACTAAAATATTTCTAGAAAATTTATTTCAAATAGACCCTTTCTCTGATGCTTTGGCAGTAGTCTTAGCTACTTCTTAAAAATATTTCTACAGTCACAGGGTCACTCATAAGTCGTTGGTGATACTAATTTTCTTTTTTTTTTTAAATCGAACACGCCTTATGTTATTGCATTTTTGGTGAAATATGGCATATTGTTTCTACTATATAGGTTATACCGGTAACCAAATTTGATGACTGCTTTCTTAAAAAAGACACACGTATTTGCTATTAAAAAAACATTTTAATGAAAATTCACTATCATAACGCACTTTCTGCGTCCAGACTTTCTATTTTAAAATTCGGTCTATTCGTAGAAGCTATGGACTTTTAAAATAGCACTAATGCATCCCGCGAAAATCTTATTGCTTGAGTTGGGCCTCATCAGCGTACATAAAGAGAAGAAAGCAACCTTTTCTCATGTCACAAATCTGTACGTCTATGTTAACTGTGGCACGGTTTTACCAACTAAGGGCAACAACAGCTACTATTGAACTTGAATTAAAAGTCTTAAAAGTGCTTATCTTTAATTTTCAACGAAAACTCACAAAAAATGTATTGGAATTACACATTCACATCAGATAACGTTAAACTGGAATCAAAGACGAAAAACAGTTTTAAAAATAGTTGAAAAAAAAAGTCCGGTCAACGGTGAGATTTGAACCCACGTCCCTACGCTCATTAGTCGGGATCACTAACCATGACACTACGTAAGCTTTCTGACACACTAAAATGAAGAAAGGTAGATAACTGATAATGGTCTTAAGTTATTAGTTGTAATATGTAAGGTCTTTAGAGGCGGATGTTGCTGTTATTTTAACAAATGAGAAGTGCTGCATAAATTTGAAACATTCTGATATACATTTTATGTAATCTTTACTATTTATAAACGACAACGTTTATACTGATTGTAACGTTTTGAATATCTAGTTTGACATTTACAGGAGAAAAATTATAAAATTCTCAAAGTAATCTTTCTGGTACTTCCTGAACCTTTTGCGCCATGGAAAGACAAACGCTGTCGGTAATATTTAATAGATTTTGTTTAACACATAAAATATTTTGGTATTACGTCTTTTCTAACTTTTAGTGGCAAATTTGCTCCATTAATGCCTATAACTTTTTTTCTTTCAACATATAAAAATTGAAACTGACTCCGGATATTTGTTCTAGGGGGCCTAGTTCGCGCTCATTTGAATGAATTTTTTCAAAAGTCGAGATCTCCTCATTAGTGATTTTTTTTTAAAGAAAACTTACTGAATAAGTAAAATCTAGAAGGAACAAATTCCGATGTGAACCACCCGGTACATCGTAAACTTCTACATTTTTAAACAGTTTCAAAAGTAAAGTAAAACTCCCGCTATATCATTCGTTGATAGTAAATTTATTTAAATAATACGACATGATAAAGTTTGATGATCTGAAGCTATCCAAGGCCAGCAGGTCGTCATAAAAGCGTTTTCCAGACACACGAGACTATAAAAATGAAACTATGCGCAGCCAAGGGACAACGTTTCAGAAACAAATATGCCTAACGATGGGAGAAAAAATGAAAGTGGATTGAAAAATGTCCTTTGGGAGCAGAATAACGACAGAAAACTAAGGTAAAGCCCCGAAGAGGGAATTAGCCAACTGGATACAAATGTAAATCAGAGATGAAAATTCGGTTGGGATATATGATATAAAGAGGAAAGGTTACATAAACGTGAGTGCGGGACCGGTGGTTAGATACATCATATTTGAACTTTTGTTACAACAGATTTTGAGTATTAACTTTGTTCAACAAACATATCAAGATACAAATGCTTTTACGTAATACTAAAAACACTGTAATGTATGTATATATATATATATATATATATATATATATATATATATATATATATATATATATATATATATATATATATATATATATATATATATATATATATTATTTTTATTTAAGTACATTATACAATATACAATACACAATAAGACTATGACTTGTCCTATGTTTTTACAAAATTTAACGGGTTCATCCAAAAAATCATTGGCAATTGTGGACCAAGTTCACTATACTTCAAATTTTGACATTCTAAATGGAAGATATTTCTTACTTTAACTTCCTCCTCTCAATTGCTCTATTGTTACCTCCATTTACCAAACTTTTTGACATCTTTATATATATATATATATATATATATATACATATATATATATATATATATATATATATATATATATATATATATATATACATATATATATATATATATATATATATATATATATATATATATATATATATATATATATATATATATATATATATATATATATATATAGTAAAAAACATGTACCCAATCCGATTTATTTATGCGCTTCTAAATGTGACTAAGTAGCAAATACAGGTATTTTGTTAACCCGTCAAAGCCCAAATTTTTTTAGTGAATTTTCTTAAAATAATTCACTAATGCGAAGATTTCTACTTTTAAATGTTGAAAAAATTTCGCCAAACGAAACTCGAACTAGGACCCCTAGAATATATATCCGGAGTCAGTTCCGATTTTTATATGCTTACGTGTTTATATATATATATATATATATATATATATATATATATATATATATATATATATATATATATATATATATATATATATATATATATATATATATATTGTCACAGGCATCTTGTAAAGTTTGTGGATAGCAGCCAACACTCTTTTTTTTATTTCAAAACACACCACAAAGGCTCACAGCCTAAATACTATCGTACCGTGGGTATCGACAAGGAGAAATTATGTAACTTGTTAATTCTGTACTTTAAGTTTTGGAGGTTCGGAGGAGAAGGAAGAACATGTGCTGGCAAGGAATTCCACAACTTGGAAGTCCTCGGGACAAAAGAGCGGGCATAACAAGATGTTCTATGTCTGGTGACCTGGACAGTAAAAGGGTGCATTCGCTCTGTTCCCCTGGTAGATCTGTTGGGGGCAGCAGATGAAGTTACTATGGAAGAAAGCTCCTCTGAGCAGTGGCCGTGCAGATATCTATAAAAGAGAGAAATGTCACCAACGGCACGTCGGTGGGAAAGATAAAGCAGCATTTTGGTGAGAATAGGGTCACCGATAAAACGTACAGCTCTCTTTTGAATGGAGCTCAGGATAGCGAGTGTAGAAGCGGAAGCGGCACCCCAGATGTGGGAGCAGTATTTTAGGGTTGGCCTTATTTGTGAAGTATATAAGGTATAAAGATTAGCTGGTGAAAAGTATTTGCGAGCCCGGAAGAGGAAACCTAATTTCTTAGCAGTCGCTTCTGCAATTCATGTGACATGTTGGTGCCAATTGAGATTTAGATCCACAGAAATGCCATTATTATTACCAGGAAAGCCTCTGGCCTTGACAAGATCCCAGAAATTGTTCTCAAACAATGCGCACCGGAACTTGCTCCTGTCCTGACTCGTCTGTTTTAGACCTCTTGCAATAGAGGCATATTCCCTAATAACTCGAAAACTGCTCGAGTATAACCCGTCTCCAAGAAAGGATCCAAAGCGCTTCCTAGCAACTACAGTCTTATTTATCGCCTTTCAGTCGTCTCTAAAGTGATGGAAAAGTCTATAAATACAGAACTACTAAAATTTCTTCTTCTTCTTTCACAGTCTAATTCACGACAGGCACTATGGATTCCGTCAGCGCAGACAACTGCCGAACTCCTTTCCTTTGTCATCCATTCTTGGAGCAACGGAACTACACGGTGTATCCCAGATTGGCGCTTTAAACATATCCAAAGAATTCGACCAGGTCTGGTATGCAGCACTGCTTAATAAACTTCCGGCCAATGACTTACCACCAAAACTCTGTACCTGGACAGCAAATTTTCTGCTCCAACCAGAGCATTTGTGTTGTCGTGGATGGCCATTCCTCTAAACTGTATCCAATTTATGCAGTAGTCCCTCAAGGTTCAGCTTTAGCCTCTACTTTGTTTCTTTTCCACATCAATGACCTCCTCTCTAGCACATCTAAGAAATTAGGTTTCCTCTTTAGGCCTCACAAATACTTTTCACCAGCTAATCTCTATAACTAAAAACCTCGAATACTGCTTCTATATCTGGAGTGCCGCTGCCTCTTCTACACTCGCTGTCCTGGACTCCATTCATAAGAAAGCTATACGTCTCATCGGTGACCCTACCCTCACCCAAAGACTACCATACCTTGCTCATCAACGTGCCGTTGGTGACCTCTCTTTCTTTTATAGATATCTGCACGGGCACCGCTCAGCTGAGCTTTCTTCCATGGTTCCTTCATCTGCTGCTCCCAACAGATCTACCAGGGGAACAGAGCGAATGCACCACTTTACTGTCCAGGTCACCAGACATAGAACATCTTGTTACGCCCGCTCTTTTGTCCCGAGGACTTCCAAGTTGTGGAATTCCTTGCCGGCACATGTTTTTCCTGCCCCTCCGAACCTCCAAACCTTCAAGTCCCGAATTATCAAGTTACCTCTTTCCTCCTTGTTGACACCCACGGTACGATAGTATTTAGGCTGTAAGCCCTCGTGGTGTGTTGTTGAAATAAATAAAAATATTTAGTTTGAGCATTTGAGAAACTGTTAAGTTTTCTCTTATGTGGAATGACAAGTTTAAACCCTCTTTTTCTGATTATAAAATCTGAAAATTACTGCTAAAGCTACTTTTGATTCTGTTTTATTAGTAAATGTTTGTGGTGTGTTGTTGAAATTATATATATATATATATATATATATATATATATATATATATATATATATATATATATATATATATATATATATATATATATATATATATATATATATATATATATATATATATATATATATATATATATATATATATATATATATATATATATATATATATATATATATATATATATATATATATATATATATATATATATATAAGGCACAGTAACATTTTTTTCGTAAATCTTAAAAAAAAAATCAAAATAAGTGAACTCAGAAAATGCAACAACCAGCAAATGCATCTTACTTCTGGTTGTTGCATTTTCTGAGTTCACTTATTTTGAATTTTTTTTTAAGATTTACGAAAAAATGTTACTCTGCCTCTTCATTTTTGTCATAGCCAAAACCAGGCAAACAATTGTATCCCTCATTACTCACTTAGAACATATTTTTGTAAAAGTATTGTTTTACACTATAGTAATTAACATTCGATCTAGCACAAAAAAAAATACTTACCAGTTCTAGTTGCTTTAAGTACGCCGATGTAGAATTGTTTGCTTGTATTAGAGGCCTACCATTATTGAATATTGCACATATCACCATCCCTAACGAAAACATATCACTTAGTATACTGCAAATCGACTGGGTTTGTGTTTCGGGAGCTGCAAGAGAAATTTATCATTAAAAATAATGAAACTAAAAAAGTCTTGTCGGTATGCAGGGGATATTATTTTTAGGAGAGTTAGATGTGCGATTTTGTCAAGCATTATATATTATAGTATACAGTGTGTAAAAGCCAAATGGAATAAATTAATTATTTCGATTACTCTAAATTCTTATAAAAAATCCCGAAACACGTCAAATTTAAATTATAAATTTACATTTTTCAACGTGAAAATGCGATCCCTACCTTGATCCCCCTTTGAATGACAGGTACAACCCCCAATTTTTTAAAGGGGAAGTATAGGCTTGTAATATGTCGTTTAAAAGGTCTGTTCATTCTCTATTCAAAAATGATATCGTTTTTACGTTTATTGCAACAATTTAGATAGAATAAAATAAAATCATGTGGTTACGGAAATTCGCTATTAAATGCTCAAAACTTATTACAATATTGTAATTGGTATACCCAAAACTTATTTCCCGATTAGGTCTTGAAGATAAGAAGGTAAGCAAAAACCATAGTAATGTGCTTTTTACATTGTATCCATTAAAATACATTAAAGAGTTTCCGAGGCAATGATAGTTTGTTTAAAACGCCTAAGCAAATTGTTTTGTAATTATAAGTTGTCATTTATATTGTGAGTATTAAAATTTTAGTTTGAATTTCGTTAACTGAAAAATGGTTCGATTAACGGAAATGCATAACATAACAGTTATACAAATGATTGGTTACGGAGATAAAACCCGAACACAACATGAAGTAACTCGCCTATTTCATGAGAAATTTCCTGATTTACCGCCTGTATCCCAAGGAGCAGTGGAAGAGCATGGAAGACAATTGTAATAGGAGAACTTATTTTTGTGAGCGAATGATGGACATGTTGGATAAGAATATTATCCGATTAGAAGACGTTATGTTTTCTGATGAGTGCACTTTTTCACTTAACGGTCATGCTAATCGGCAAAATTGTCGCTACTGGGCCGCGACAAATCCTCACTGGATGAGAGACGAACACACGCAATACCGTGAGAAGGTTAATGTATGGGCAGGGATTGTTGGATACCATATCACTAGTCCCTTTTTCATTGAGAGTAATTTGAATGGCGATAATTATTTGGCACTACTTCAAAATGATGTCATTCCAACTTTGGCAAATTTAGATCCTGATCCAGCAAACCCTCAAGTTCCAGTGAATACGATATGGTTTCAGCAGGATGGAGCACCACCACATTACCAACTCAATGTCCGGCAGTACCTCGATGCAATATTTCCTAATCGGTGGATATGGAGGCGAGGATCGATAAAATGGCCAGCGTGATCACTTGATCTTACCTTATTAGGTTTCTTTTTATAGGGATATGTGAAGAGCAAGAACCTTTTGATTTAAATGACTTAAAAGAACGAATAACGCTTGAGATCAGGTCGATCACGCTTGATATGTTAAATAATGTTAGAAGACAACTTTATTTAAGATTAGGGTGTTGCCAAGAAGTTCGCGGTGAACATTTTGAACATATACTTCATTGACATTCATAGTTCTTTTTAGTGTTTTACATTTTATTACATTTTGCATTACATTTTAGTTTTTTGTTGTATTGTAGCTAATTTCGGTAACCACATGATTTTATTTTATGCTATCTTAATTGTTGCCATAAACTTGAAAACGATAACATTTTTGAATAGAGAATGAACATACCTTTCAAACGAAATATTACAAGCCTATATTTCCCTTTTAAAAAATTGAGGGTTGTACCGGTCATTCGAAGGGGTTTGAAGGTAGGAATCGCATTTTCACGTTGAAAAATGTTAATTTATAATTTAAATTTGACGTGTTTCGGGATTTTTTATTAAAATGTACAGTAACCGAAATAATGAATTTATTCCATTTGGCTTTTACATACTGTATAAGTAATTCTTCCATACAACTTCCACCTGAGATCACAAGAACCTCGGTGGTTCAGGGGTAAGAACGTGTGCCTCTGAACCGAAGGGTACTGTGTTCGATCCCAGAGCACTCCTTTCACTTTTTTGGTACAAACTGTAAATTAACATCAACCGAGGTTCTGGAATTGTGTTTGAGCAAGTTGAATGTCTGCACGTTCCGCCCTTCGGAGGGGGCGTAAAGCCGTCGGTCTCGTGTCCATGCGATGTTGGGCACATTAAAAATCCCTACCCTCCTTACAGAAAGACAGGAGTTCGGCAAAAGTTCCGGGATAGTGAGGTGGAACTGCTTCCTGGCGTCGGTAATTGGCCATAGTCGCGGAAATAGGCCGACGTTAAATAAACAAAGACACAGACACACACACCAGAGATCACACGAGCCTAAAAAGTTGAATATACCCTCGTTTTTCGCCATTGTAACTGATCTCCCAAAATCCAAATCTCTGTAATGTGTTGTTTATTAGCATGGTATCTTGTAAATACAATTTTCTTAATGACTCATTCAATTAATCTTGTGACATGGAAAATAATTTTATTACTAACAAAGATTTTATAATACATCAATCCTTTTTCAACTCCTATGCAGCTCAAATATACTTTAGCTCTGTGTTCCTTGTAAATGTGCCTTGGACAACTTCCGCAAATTGCAGTTGTTCCTCTATTTTTCTTTGATCAACACTATTTAAATCTCCCCAATATAATGAAGATTTTAGCACATCACGTATACTGGTCCAAATTTTCTGAGAAATATCCATCGTCAACAATGTGTGCGTGTTGTCAATGCGTTACTCTTCAGAAAGAGCTTTTTAAAATGCATATTTATTTAAATTCACTGTTGTATTGGATTAAAATTAAGCCTGTAACGAAATTCCCGTTTCGTTTCAATAAACTATAATTTGGCTTCCGTAACACCACCCTGACAATTATCTAAATTGATATTTTTAATAAATAAATATTCTAAAGATACCTATGTAAAACGAAAAAGTCGCATAAAATATATATTTTAATTATAAATAATTCGATAAAATAAACATCGGAATGTTATCATTTGGATTAGGCCGGTGAAAATATACGAATTGCCGAATTTTCATTTTAAAATTCTTTACAAACGTAAGTTAAATAAGGACCACAAAACTTTTAGAACTAAGCAAGGACATCCATTTTTTACCTTATTTAGGCTGGTCCACCGGTCACCAGTTGAGAATATGGTTTCAGAAAAGTCTGAACGCAGCAAGTGCGTTATGGAAGTGAATTTTCATTAAAATGTTTTTAATAGCAAATATGTTTCTTTAATGCAAGCAGGCATCAATTTGGTTACCGGTATAACCTATATAGTAGGAACAATGTACCATATTTTATCAAAATAAGTGGCTTGAAATTGCACAAAAATTTTTCGAAAATAAAGTTTAAATGTTTCCGAGAAAACTTGTTTCTTAGCCAACAAACCTTAGGTTAATAGGAAATTGAGTTATTGAAATTTGTAGGATATAATGAAAATTCGCCACCAAAACGCGCTTACTGGGTTTCGTTTTTTTTTTACAAACGTGCACCATATTTCGATGAAAAATGCAAAAATGCAATAACGAATGTTCAAAAAAATTGTGGGTATCACCAATGACTTATGGGCCACCTGTGATTGTCAAAATAATTTTATAAGATGCAGCTCAAGACACCCTATAGGTAATATATACAATTTTTTCTCGTATCTTGCATAATAACAATTATATTGAGCTTTATCATAGAAATGCGTCACCCTGTATATATGTAAACAGAAAGTAAACTCGGTTATGGATTCTAGAGGGCCTAGTTTGTGCTCATTTGAAGAAACCTTTTTAGAATTCAAAATCCGCGGTCTCCTGATTAACGAATTTTTTCTACAAAAATTAGCTTAAAATTATAGAGCATCAACTAACAATTTAGTAAATTGTCAGCCCTGGCCCATTTCTACCCCAAATATAGGAACATAGTATGTAAGGCTAGATGCATCTAGAAACGTAGAAATCTAGCCTTGTTGGTTGTATACAATCTTTATTTTTTAACATTCTGTGTTATTTGGAGCTGCCGTGACAACATACTACACAACGAGATGGCAGCACGTGTTGCGTGTCTTGAATCTCACTTAGTGTTGGCAGGCTGGCTACCATAGCCGTGTTACTTTCTATATGTATTTTCGCTACAATTAGTATGCCGTACTATGGATAAAACTCTCTCTCAGGGCTGCAACTAAATTCATCTGTTGCATTTACCGGTCACCTTCAGACAACAACTTTGTCCAGCTCTTTGACTACCTTTCTGAAAAAAACCGACTATCTGATTTCTGAATATCCTTCCTACGAGGTCACTATTCTTGGTGACTTCAATGTTCATAATAAGGAATGGCTGGATCTTAAAAAACCGATCCACCAGGAAGAGCAGCGGCGGCCTTGCAGTCAGCAATTCTTTAGCCAATATGGTTCAGCAACCTACTGACTTTCCTCGCATCCCAACACACAGCTCAAATCCCTTGGATCTCCTTCTTACTGCAAATCCTGACTGCTATAAGATATCAGTCACCCCCCCCCCCTCGGTCGCTCAGACCACGGCATGGTCACTGCACCCATGCAACCCGAGGTCACATAGTCATCACACCCACGTATCGTTTGGCACTACAACTCCGCGAACTGCGACAAAATGCAAGATTACTTTTCCTCATTTCCATGGGCGTCTTCCTGCTTCTCTCATCCTGACCCCTCTGATATCTCACATAACGTCACCGAAATTATCCAGGCTGGCATGAAATTATTTATTCCACGTACACAGAAAACCTCTGCAGACACTCAAAAGCCCTGGTTCTCTAAATCCTGTGACAAGGCCAGACTTGAAAATGTCAAAGCTCACAAAAAGCTTCTACACAATCCCAGTCAAGAAAACCGTCAAGCATTTAACGACGCAAGAGACCGCTATGTCCGCATTCTTTCTGAGGCAAAAAACTCGTTTAATAACCACATCAAAAACAAAGTCCACTTAAGCTCCAGCAGGAGCAAACCCTTCTGGACTCTTGCCAAATCTATTGGGAATAATTTCTGCAAGAGCATGTTCACACCTCTTGTCTCAGGGGATGAAATTGTTTCTACCGCCCTGGTCAAAACTAAAAAGGTACGAAAGATGTTCTCTTCTCTTAATACCAGAAAAGCCTCTCGCCTTGACGAGATCCCAGCAATTGTTCTCAAAAAATGCGCACTAGAACTTGCTCCTGTCCTGACTCGTCTGTTTCAGACATATTAAAATAGATGCATATTCCCTAGTAACTGGAGAACTGCTCGAGTACAAACCGCCCCCAAGAAAGGATCCAAAGCGGTTTCCTCTTCCGGCTCGCAAATACTTTTCACCAGCTAATCTCCATGCCTTATATACTTCACAAATAAGACCAAACCTCGAATACTGCTCCCACATATGGGGTGCTGCTGCCGCTTCTACACTCGATATCTTGGACTCCATTCAGAATAGAGCTATTCGTCTCATCGGTGACCCTACTCTTACCCAAAGGCTGTCATCCCTTGCCCACCGACGTGTCGTTCGTGCTTTCTGCCATAGTTCCTCCACCTGCTGCCCCCAACAGATCTACCAGGGGAGCAGAGCGAATGCACTCTTTTACTGTCCAGGTCACCAGACGTTATGCCCGCTCTTTTGTCCCGAGGACTTCCAAGTTGTGGAATTCCTTGCCGGCACATGTTTTTCCTTCTCCCCCGAACCTCCAAACCTTCAAGTCCAGAATTAACAAGTTGCCTCTTTCCTCCTTGTCGACACCCACGGTACGATAGTATTTAGGCTGTAAGCCCTCGTGGTGTGTTGTTAAAATAAAAAAAAATAGAGCGAAACCGGTCTACGGTTCTAATTGTGGTGAGAAAGCATCTAGCCTTAAGATATATATGTTGATCGTATGCCACTATAGAGTGTGGCTTAACCACGTTGGTGTCTATGACGGTCCAGAATTGCTGATTTTCTGGCTTAGAAAGCCACTGCTCATACCATAGATTGTAACAGTGACTAAATGGGAATGCCTTATACAGCTTTAAGTTTCCCTTAAGGGGGTAACTGTTGTAAAAGCGCAGTGAATTTGTCAATCTTTTAATAGCAATGCGTGTGGAAAACTAAGACTACAAGTCGTGATATACAATAACTTAATGTCTAACACATTCTGTAACAACAAATTTAGAATTTACTCTTTTGTCGTTAATAATGTTCCACTTTGTCTAGCGCCGAACGCATCTAACGTAAATTTAAATACTCTCTATCAGAGATTTCATATTAGAGGACATTGAGTGAGGGCCTTTGATCTCGAACAAACAAAGAATCTAATGAATTGCTCGAGCTATGTTTGCTCGCGCTGTTAATGAACAGCGAAGGCAAGACCCTTTTAGTTCGGCTTCATTTGCACGCAACATGAAACACTGGGACTATTTATTATATTGAATTTTACTTCCATTAATTGCCCGATGAACGATCTGTTAACTATTACCTAATGAAAATTTAAAAATCGATTGAAATCGCGTGTCTTTCCAACACCAGTATTCCAATATGTAAAATTATATTCGCTTCAATAAATTCTTGCTAATAACACCGGCAAACAAAGTTTATGTCCTAAATTAAGAAAACGCCACTTACTTATGTATCTTCTCATGCTTAAGTTATCCACATTTTTGCAATGTATCTATGATCAACGGTTTTTGTGTGCAAGTATACTCAATTATTGACCTAATATACAGGACGATTCAGAATTATGGCAAAAAACTGCTAGAAGTTATTCAGTGCCATGAAAGAAGACATTTCAGTAAAATGACCTATCTCAAAAAATGTCTATGACGACAGTTACAACTTGTTTCAATAAAAAAATTTACTTGCTTTGTTTTCCTGCATTTTCTTTCAGTTTCGGTTCATAATGTGACTACAGCAATTGTAAGAAATGCTGTCCATTAACCTCATTACACCTGTTTAAACGTCCCACGTGGTTTCTGCGGATTCGACATAAAAAGTTGATTATCGTTTTGAACGACCTCCAATGGAGCAGTTATTCGTACAATTTAGCTTTGATCTGTTTTCACCGGTGTTTCGTAGACCAGATTCGTTACATGCCCCCACAAAAAAAAAACAGGAGCGTTAACTCGAATGACCTAGAATGTCAAGGAATTGGGCCACCTCTGACAATCGAATTTTGATCGAACTGCTCAGCTCACTACCAATGGACTTGTACAGGAAAATGTGCAGATGAATCATCGTGTTGTAGCCACATTTGCTGTAGAAAGTTTATCTGGATGGTTTCGGAACTTCCGTCAAAAAATTCCTCTAGATAGGTCTAGCCTAATAATCTGGCAGCAGGTGTAGCTCGATCACATGATCATCAGTAATAACGACCCACACGTTGACAAACCAACATTGCTGATGAACTTTAGCAAATATCACACGTAGATTAGCCATGTTTGAGCGGAACAAACATGGATATTCCTTCTGTTGAATATGCCATCCCATGTAAGCTAGGCTTAATCCATTCACGAAACAAAATGTAAAAAAAATCTGGACGCAGCAAGTGCGTTATGGTAGTGAATTTTCATTAAAATGTTTTTAATAATAAATATGTGTGTTTTTTTAAGAAAGCAGGCATCAAATTTGGTTACCAGTATAATCTATATATTAGAAACAATGTGCCATGTTTCATCAAAATAACTTTATTGTGTGAAAATGTACAAAATTTTCCAAAAGTAAACTTAAAGTGTTCCCGAAAAAACACGTTTCTTGGTCAACCTTATAGGTTAATAGCAAATTGAGCTGTTCAAATATGAAACATTTGATCAAAATTCGCTACCATAACCCACTTGCTGCGTCTAGAATTTCTTTTCTTACAAACATGCATTATATCTCGATGGAAAATGCAAAAATGCAATAACATTAGGCGTGTTAGATTTAAAAAAAAAGGAAATTTGTATCACCAACGACTTATGGGCCACGCTGTGATTGTAGAAATATTATTTTAAGATGTAGCTCAAGACACCCTATAATTAATATATACAAATTTTTTTCATATCTTGCATAATAACGGATATATTGAGCTTTATTGATTTTTTACGAAAATTCGACAAAAATTATATACCATTAAACGATAAACTCTATAGCTCACAATACTGCCAAGCATCAGAGAAAGGGTCTATTTGAAATGAATTTTCTGCAAACATTTTAGTAAAATGAAGGACAATGATGGTTGAAATTAAGACTTTAGGGTTTGTAAAACATCCTTCTCGAGACATTTTATTTCTATAGCCCGTATTAGATTCAAGTTAATTGCCTAAATGTTGCCAATTTTAACATTTTAAATCGCCACTTTGACGTTTTGAGGAAAACCCCAATTTATTTTTCTTTAAATGCCTATAACTTTTTTGTCTTTTGATTTACATAGCTAAATTTTGGTAGGTAACTTACCTATAAGGATATAAATCTGCGTACTAAATTTGGTTGCCCTTACTTTGTTGATTCCGGAGATATAATTTTTTTTCGAAAGAAAACACAAAATTTTCCGGGAAAACCTAGGCAGATTTTCCTGCTTAACGAACTCATCCAAGCCATTTGCAAAAGGAATTTTTTCACCAAATTTAATCAAAATCGGCCCATTATTTTTTGAGTTATCGGTGTGATACATATATATATATATATATATATATATATATATATATATATATATATATATATATATATATATATATATATATATATATATATATATATATATATATATATATATATATATATATATATATATATATATATATATAATATATATATATATATATATATATATATATATATATATATATATATATATATATATATATATATATAAACATATACAAATTGAAACTGACCCCGGATATGTTTTCTGGGGGCCTAATTAGCGCTCATTTGAAGAAATTTTTTCAAAATTCAAAAGTCGGGATCTCCTCATTAGTGAATTTTTTTTAAGAAAATTCACTAAAAATAGGTTGCTCGATAATTTGATGAAGGAGCTACTGACAAAATTTAACTCTAAGCAACTAAGCGCTGCGACCTTAATGCTTTTTTGTAATCTGCTTGCTACTAGTTGTCCAGAATGTACATACGTTTCATGTAGTCTAGTATCCTTTTGGGGGCTATTTTACCTATTCCCTAGGAACTTAGAGCCACTCCTCTAATGTATTTGAGCCTTTTGCAGAACTAGGTCCTGCAGTCGCATGGTAAGTGTTCTGTTGTTCTTGCTGCTTCAGTGCTGCATCTGCAATCACTTTACGCCTTACCCATCTTCATAGGGTGATACGTTACTAGGAAGTGGCCTGTGAACAGTCACGTAAATATACGTAAGTCCTTCCTATTCAATTCAAGAAACAGTTTACACTTCTCTGTTGATATCATGATACACCGTTTGCCTACGTTAAGGCTGGCTTTTCCCTCCTTATGGCAGCATTTGAGTCCTTTCCAAAGTTGATTTCTTACATGGCTGTTTGTTGGTCAACAACAGGGCTCTGGACCATGTTGTTGATGCTCTGTCGGCAAATCTATTTGCTTCGTCATTTATTTCAATGCCTTGATGCCCTGGTACCCACATTAAAGTTACTTTGTTGGCAGTAGCCACCTGAATTAATTCTTGCAGCCCCAGGTGAGTTTAGACTCGGTATTGAGATATCTCAGCATCTTTAGTACTGCCTGACTGTCTGAGAGAATGCAGATCTCTCTACTAGTGAGTCTTTTTTGTATGCGCCCCTGTGGACACAGATTTATAACAAGCATTTCTACTTGGAAGGTGGTGAAAGTTTTTCCCAGGGGCTTAGCGAGTCTAATGTTAGGTACTCTCATTCCCAGTCTTGCTCCCTCTGTTTGTTTAGACCCGCCTCTATACCATAGTGATGCGTTGTTTGTCAGCATTTTATTTTCTCTGCCCTATGCTTGTCGGTCATTTATGACTACGTCAAATGGGACTATAAAGTTCAGCTTAGCTGGAATTTGATCTTCTGGTTTGCCGAGTGACCCCGAGGAACAATTTTCAGGATCTGCAAGTGGCCAACCAAGTCCCTTGGTTTGAATTTGTCTGCTTGAAATAATCTTGAGGCACTTAGTGCCAATTCCCTCTTCATGCATATCTCCAGTGGAGAAATATATACAATTGCTTCTATTGCAGCTGGAGCGCACGATGCCATAGCTCCTGTTATTTTAATACCAGTCAGCCTCTGCAATTTTTGCAGTTTGCTTAGTGTTGAGACTTATTCCGTTTTTAGCTATCATACTAGTGTATATGTGACCATGGGTTTAACAATAGTCTGGTATATCCAATAACCCAGCCTGGGATTCAGCCCACAGCCTACTAGCCTACGGCATGTCAAGATTTTCATTGTGGCTCTCAAAAGTATTTTTCCAAGTGTGTGTTCCAGTTAAGTTTTTGGTCTAAGAAGATCCCTAAATATTTAACGTTACTGGTAAAATGTAGCTGCGTGCCATGCAGAGAGGGAGCTTTTATATCCGGCTATAAAGTTAATCACTGACCTTTTTGCAAATGATGTGGATAAAGTTGTTCGCCAAACGAAAGCTTAAGTAGCATTTATAGTTTGTGCAATTTTTGCGGGTGCTATCGAAAGTTTGTCCGCAACTCGCTGAAAGACCTTTTATCCAAATTCAACCCTTCTTACTATCTTTGCGACATCATTATCGTAGATGTTAGTTTAAAGCGTGCCGGGCTCGGTAAGTCGCCGATGAATAACAATAAACTTTCTGTGTCCAGCATGCGGCCTTGCGGGATAGCGTTCTTGATACAATCGTGAGGCAGCTCTTGCATTACAATTGAACACTTCATATGCCAGATGCATATCCGCAAGTTCTTGATTGGTGTAGTTTTCCATAAGGGCCAATTCCTTTGGCAAAGTTTACAAACATGTATAATTAACAGAAAAATGCATGGGGGTCGCAAAAAGAATGAGTAGTGAGGAAGGGAGTGGAGACACTATTGCAGTTGCGCTGTGTGATAGGGATGACCTGGGATTATTGGATCCCTCACTGGATCTGCACTGCGATCGTCAGGCTTGGGATCCTTTATGGAGCAGTGGTTTGGTGGACTGGTGTGAATCAAAGTGCTACCCTGAAGCTGACTAAACTTTAAATGTTGGCAAGTCTGGATATCACCAGCGCAATGAGTCCTCTCTAGAGGTTTTTCTGTCGTCGCTTCACATCTATATTGGAAGGAAAGCTATAGCGTCGCATCTCACAATGCGAGATCATGGAAACTGATGTTGGGAGAAAGTAATCACAGGACATGCAAAAGTTGCCAAGCAGCTGGAAAAGAAAGTTCAAATTTCCACCATAAAGGTACGAAATCAAGATTATATTAGGCTAACTAGAAAATATACCCTCAGAATCCTTGGCACGAATCAATGGATGTACAATGACGTTCCAGCCTGCAAGCCTGGTCTGTTTTACTGATGAATCACGGCTAGAGGAGCAGTACTTCTCCGGGGAGAAATATACATTGATAGCGTTTAGTTACGCTCTGTGCGCATCTGACATTCGAAAGGAAGGTGTGCACTGTCCTGTCTCTAGCTATTCGACAGCATGTAAGGACATGGCCCCCAGGGATGTATATATATATATATATATATATATATATATATATATATATATATATATATATATATATATATATATATATATATATATATATATATATATATATATATATTTGGTCAGATAGACAAGCCTCCCTCCAGGTCGCCTGCGCGTCCAGATTTAGATCAATGGTTTTTTAGGAGTGCGCATACGCTCTTTGAGAGCTGGATAGGACACAGAAGGTACATACTTATGTGGATTCAGGGACACTGTGGCGTAACGGGGGATAAGGCGAAACATGATCTCGCCAAAGCCTTCCTGTGACCCGGAGCCTGCTATAGGCGTAATTAGACAGTTGGTCTCCTAGCCTTTAGATATATGGACTGGGGAGGCCATGAGGAGCACTGGAGCTCGGTCAGTGGCTGTAGACAAGCGAAGGACTTCATGAGGAGGCCAGACAAAAACAAAACTGTCTAGGTTTTTAGTAAGAGTTGTACTGCACTCGCCGTATCACCTGGGTGCTAACAGGTCACTGCAGTATCAGAAGACACCTTATATTGATAGGCATCGAGGAGGATCCCATTTCCTAGGAATGCTGCGAGACTGAAGAAACGTCTTACCACTACGTGTGTGAAGGTGAGGCTTTTGGGGGTCTTTGAACAGAAATGTTTGAATAAACGACTCTACGGAGAAGACAAGTGTTTTGCTCCATGGAAAATCACCATGACCTTTATTTTTAAAATTGAAAACTATTTTGTGTGTAATATAGCTTAATCAAATTTTAATTAGATAAAGCATAATATAACGCTTGTATACAATGAGTATAGAATTGTTTTGTGTTGTTCACGTCGCAAACTATCAAAATCAGCATTTTGCTGATTTTGAATAATTTTGAATTTTAACCAATTTAATCTTTTACAGAGGTGTTTGAATTTCTTCGAGCTATCACAATTTATGTTAACAGAAAAAACAACCGCAGTAGTTGTTTTGTACGGCGCGATTCACCTTTGTCATTATTCTATATATTTAAAGCACTTCATCATTCACTATGTTGTCATTTTTCAGCAAAGATGGACATATGTGTTTGCTAATATTTAATGTTCATTTATACCAACATAGCCATAAATTCTATAGAACAAATTTTAACATACGCAGTTCGTTGTTAGGAAGAAGCAATCAGGTCGGCACTCGAAGCCTGGATGTCGGATTCAAGTGAAGCGTTGCAAGTATGTACAAATAAATTACCTCCATAGGCTTAATGTTGAATGGAAATGTCCTAAATATAACTAAACCGCGTTGTATAAAATGCCTTGCTGGTCATATTATCGACTTTTATGTTCTTCTTCTTTTGGTGCCATATCAGGTCCCCTAACGTTGGCAATTACATTGGCGAGCTGTTGGCGGTTTTCGGCTAATCTGAACAGTTGTTCGGCACTGCGTATTCCAGTCCAATCTCGAATGTTCTTCAGCCATGACATCTGTTTCCTTCCAATTCCTCGGCTGCCTTCGATTTTATTTTTCATTATAAGCTGGAGCACCTTGTATCGGTCTCCTCTAAGAACATGTCCCAGGTATGATATCTTTCGCACCTTAATAGTGACAAATAATTCACGGACGGTATTCGCTCTATTTAATACTGCTTCGTTAGTCTGCATAGATGTTCAGGGTATTCGAAGCATTATTCTGTGCAACCACATCTCAAACGCCTCCAGTCGACTGATCGTAGCAGCCAGCCCTCAGAGTCCAGGTCTCAGCACCATACAACACGGACCAAATATAACATTTGATAATTTTTTGACGCAATATTAGGTTTAAGTTGTCGTTAGAGAAAAATGATTTCATTCGCATGAAAGTTGCGCGCTGTTTTAATTCTGCACTTTATCTCTTTATCAGGGCCTAGATGTTCTGTGCCATAACAACCAAGGTATTTGAATTGGTTAACTCTCTCAATGTTTTGTTGGTCTATTTGTAGGGAAGCATCCGTGTGCGGTTGGCGACTGAATATCATAAATTTTGTCTTATTGACATTTATTTTCAAACCCATTTCCCTTCCTGTCGTATTTACACTATCCAACAACTCTTGAAGGCCCCGGACACTATCGCACAAGATGACCGTATCGTCGGCATATCGAATGTTATGAATCAGTTCACCGTTAATGTTCACTCCAAGGTCTTTATCTTGAAAAGCCTTCTTAAAGATTGTATCCGAGTAGATGTTAAACAATAGCGGGGAGAGAATGCATCCCTGTCTGACGCCTCGTTGAATGCGATATTCATCGGTTAGTCTTCCATCGATTCGGATCACTGCCTTCTGCTTCCAATATAAGTTCTCTATAATTTTCAGATCTCTATAATCGATTCCCAAAGTTCTTAGTATGTTTAAAAGTGTTTCATGCTGAATCGTATCGAAGGCTCTTTCATAGTCTACGAAACACACATAAATATCCTTGCGTTCGTCACGACACTTCTGAAGAAGTATATTTAGGACAAAAAGTGCTTTTTGGGTGCCTAATGCATTCCTGAAGCCAAACTGCGTCCCATACAGGTCTCCCTCGCACCGATTTCTCATCCTTCCATGTATTATGCGAAGAAACACCTTTTATGTTACATTGTGCTTATTCCCTACATTGGTAACATACAGTTAGATTTTTCTTGAAAAGGACCTGTGTTGATTTGGTCGCAGACCTATTGTTAGGATGAATTTTACATCAACTTGACTTTCAAGATGTTGCTTGGGCGGAGCCTAAATCGGGAGTTTATCTCATGTAGGCCACTATCTGTCATTTACAGATAAGAATGTCCCAACCAACGAAATGCAATAATTACATGAATAGTTTAATACATAGTAAAATTTCTGAGCTAACTATTACCTCCACATCTCCAATACATGTGGAAGAATGGCATCGGCGACAAAAACTTTTTTTTTTCGCTTACTCGTCGTAAAAAAATGTAAAAACATATAGAAAACATGATTTGGGAACGAAATTTTAGCGAATTTTCATTAAGAAAAATCGCTAATATAGAAGTCACAATGAAAAGCTTTTGAAAACATTTCTTCAGATGAGCGCGAATTTGGGTCCCTAGAACCCAAAACCAAGGTGCGTTAAAATTTTGATGTGTTTATATATATATATATATATATATATATATATATATATATATATATATATATATATATATATATATATATATATCTGAGCTATAACTCAAAAAATACTAAACTATTTTCAATTAAACATGGAAAAATCTTTTTTGGGCGAAAACCGAGATCTAGTTGGTTAATCCGCCTTTATCCTCAAGTTTTTCCGGTGGAAAATCGGAGAAAGCTTTTTGGAAACGCCATATTTGTGTAAGTATCAGAGTAACCGGAATGAGACTCTACATGTGGCTAAACATTGTAAAAATAAACTTATGTTGTGAACTTTAAGTAATTTGGTACACAATATTTAGAGTTTTTTCCACATTAAAAATAAAATCGTAAAGACATGCGTTGAAACGACTTAGTGGTTAAAGTCCAATGCCTGACAGACAGAGCAGTTAACTGCCACGGGTAGATTGACTTATACAACAGGTATAAACCATACATCAACGGTAACGAAACTAAATATATACCAGGCAGAAAACACACTACCCGAACCAATAATCGTGAAATCTCGGCCGCAATTATGGAAAATGACAGACGACTTGAAATTGAAAATTTGCCGAATTATTGTTATTTAACTCGGTGATTCAATCAAGTATTAAAATACAGTATATTTTTAGCTTCATTAACGGCCCCAAATACAGTTTTAGCATAGCATAAATATATTATGCTGTCGCATAACATAGCAGAAATTGAAACAAAATCAAGCCAAGGCACTATAAAAATATAAGACGTCATATAAGACCGAAACAGTCGTGTGATGTGTTTCAATGGTAATTCTACTAATTCTGTAATTAATTGTTACGTATACTTTGTATATAATATCCCGGGCATGAAGCCGATCTAAAGTATCAGGCAAATAAAACGTTTGTTGACGTGTGCCTAGATGGCGCAGGGAACTTCGCGCTTGCTTCCTAAGTAGAATGTTAAGCGATCGAATCCAGCTTGATGAAGGTATGTTTTATTTTGCCATTTGGAGAAACAATAGTGCACAGATTTCATACGTTTTGAACCAGATCTCATTTTTGTTTAAAATGACTAAATAATTTGTCATTGTTGTTATGGAAAAAACCGGTTTGATTAGGTTGACTAACACGAAATCATACTGGCGATTAATAAGGAATATAACTGCTACATTTATAATTTGGCAGATACTTTACTTTTCTAAATATGAATTAAATTTCCTTCTAGAAATCTTCTGTATAACTTTGAGGAAATTTGCAATACAAGTTTCTTTTAAAGAGATTTACACTATCTACAGCAAAATTAGGTTCTTTAGCTTCATAGAAATTCCAGTTTTGGGCATTTTCTCACAAGGAGTTAGTACGCAAGATTTTTTTTATAATAGAGAGAAATCGATCGAACACTTTCGAAAGAATTCTTCAAATGTGCGACCTTTAAACTCGATCTTCAAGGTCTCTATAAGTTTAAAGTATTAACTTTACTAAGATGCCGTATAATTAGAGTGTACAGTTCTTACGAAAATTCGCTACTATAACGCACTTGCTGCGTCCCGAATTTTTTGTGTCTGTCGGTCTGTCGGTCTGTCTGTCTGTCTGTCTGTCTTACGGTCTGTCGGTCTGTTTGTTTGTAGATAACTTTAAAACGAATTGAGATATTGGATTCAAATTTAGCACGCAGTTAGCACTCGACAAACGAACGGTTTGGATGGTTTTTGGTAAAATCGCTTTAGGCGATAGGGGGTGATTGGGGGATGATTTGGTGAAAATTGACATTTTTTCGTTAAAACTCGAGTAATATAACGTTTTAGGGTTTGTTTATTAGAAAACTTTACATTTTAACATACATACTCCAATTTAGAAGCTGGAAGAAAAGACATACTATGGATAAAACTCTCTCTCAGGGCTGCAACTAAATACATCTGTTGCATTTACCGGTCACCTTCTGACAGCAATTTTGTCCAGCTCTTTGACTACCTTTCTGAAAAAACCGACTATTTGATTTCTGAATATCCTTCCTCCGAGGTCACTTTTCTTGGTGACTTCAATGTCCATAGTAAGGAATGGCTAGGATCTTCAAAAACCGATCCACAAGGGAGAGCAGCGGAGGCCTTTGCAATTAGCAATTCTTTAGCCAATATGTTTCAGCAACCTACTTACTTTCCTCGTATCCCAACACACAGCTCAAATCCCTTGGATCTCCTTCTTACTACAAAACCTGAGTGCTATAACATATCAGTCACCGCCCCCCTTGGTCGCTCAGACCACGGCATGGTCACTGCTTCCTGCGCAATGCAACCCGAAGTCACACAGTCATCACACCCACGTATCGTTTGGCACTACAACTCCGCAAACTGAGACGAAATGCGGGATTACTTTTCCTCATTTCCATGGGCGTTTGTCTGCTTCTCTCATCCTGACCGCTCTGATATCTCACAAAACGTCACCAAAATTATCCAAGCTGGCATGGAATTATTTATTCCACGTACACAGAAAACCTCTTCAGCCACTCAAAAGCCCTGGTTCTCTAAATTCTGTGACAAGGCCAGACTTGAAAAGATCAAAGCTCACAAAACGCTTCTACACAATCCCAGTCAAGAAAATCGTCAAGCATTTAACGACGCAAGAGACCGCTATGTCCGCATTCTTTCTGAAGCAAAAAACTCGTTTAATAGCCACATCAAAAACAAAGCCCTCTCAAGCTACAACGGCAGCAAACCCTTCTGGACCCTTGCTAAATCTATTGGGAATAATTTCTGCAAAAACAAGTTCCCACCTCTTGTCTCAGGGGATGAAATTGTTTCTACCGCCCTGGGCAAGGCTGTACTTTTTGCTTCGTTGTTCGCCAGCAATTCTACTCTCAACCCACCTCCAAATGTTCAACCACCAACAGTCCCCAATGTCGCACATAAAATGACGGATATCATTTTCAAAACTAAAAAGGTACGAAATGTGCTCTCTTCTCTTAATACCAGGAAAGCATCTGGCCTTGACGAGATCCCAGCAATTGTTCTAAAAAATGCGCACCAGAACTTGCTCCTGTCCTGACTCGTCTGTTTCAGACATCTTACAATAAAGTAACTGGAAAACTGCTCGAGTACAACCCGTCCCCAAGAAAGCATCCAAAGCGCTTCCTAGCAACTACAGGCCTATTTTTCTCCTTTCAGTCGTCTCTAAAGTGATGGAAAAGTATATAAACACCGAACTACTGAAATTTCTTGAAAAACACAGTCTAATCCACGACAGGCAGTATGGATTCCGTCAGCGCAGATCGACTGCCGACCTCCTTTCCTTTGTCACCCATTCTTGGAACAAGTCTATGGAACTACACGGTGAATCCCAGATTGTTGCTCTAGACATATCCAAAGCATTCGACCAGGTCTGGCACGCAGCGCTGCTTAATAAATTTCCGGCCTATGGCCTACCACCAAAACTTTGTACCTGGACAGCAAATTTCCTCTCCAACAGGAACATTTCTGTTGTTGTGGATGGCCGTTCCTCTAAACTGTATCCAATTAATGCAGGAGTTCCTCAAGGTTCAGCTTTAGCCCCTACTTTGTTTCTCCTCCACATCAATGACCTCCTCTCTAGCACATCCAACCCAGTTCACAGTTACGCGGACGACAGCACCCTCCATTCAAATATACAATATCAATATTCTAAGCCTGTCTCTTTAGCCAAATTAGATGAGGATCGCAGACTCATGGAGGGTTCTGTCTCCGTGGATCTCCAAAAAATATTAGACTGGGGAAGTAGAAATCTTGTACAATTCAACCCCACCAAATCTCAGTCTTGCTTTCTTTCTCATAAGAGATACACCAGCCCCAGACCCATCACAATGAACAACCAAGTTATTCAAAGTAATGAGTCCTTTTCTCTTGTTGGCATTTCTGTGGATCGAAATCTTAACTGGCACCAACATGTCACATCAATTGCAGAAGCTGCTGCTAAGAAATTAGTTTTCCTCTTCCGGGCTCGAAAATACTTTTCACCAGCTAATCTCTATAGCTTATATACTTCACAAATAAGGCCAAACCTCGAATACTGCTCCCACATCTGGGGTGCAGCTACCGCTTCCACACTCGCTATCCTGGACTCCATTCAAAAGAGAGCTATACGTCTCATCGGTGACCCTACCCTCACCCAAAGGCTGCCATCCCTTGCCCACCGACGTGCCGTCGGTGACCTCTCTCTCTCTCTTTTATAGATATATACACGGGCACTGCTCAGAGGAGCTTTTCTCCATAGTTCCCCCACCTGCTGCTCCCAACAGATCTGCCAGGGCAACAGAGCGAATGCACCCTTTCACTGTCCAGGTCACCAAACATAGAACATCTTGTTTTGCCCGCTCTTTTGTCCCGAGGACTTCCAAGTTGTGGAATTCTTTGCCGGCACATGTTTTTCCTTCTGCTCCGAACCTCCAAACCTTCAAGTCCAGAATTAACAAGTTGCCTCTTTCCTTCTTGTCAACACCCACGGTACGATAGTATTTAGGCTGTAAGCCCTCGTGGTGTGCTGTTAAAATTAAAAAAACAAACAAAAAAAACATCTGGTAATCTGCGCTGAAACTAAACTAAAGGTTGAATGTGTGAGGGTGAAATGTCGTTGACGAAAATTTCTATTTTTGTTTTGTTAAAACGACATATAAAGCCTCAAAACGTATAGAAAACTTGATTCTGGACCGAAATGGTTTATCTGTCTGTCTGTAGGTCGCTCAGTCTGTCGGCCCGTACGTCTGTCTGTTAGTAGGCGCAATCAGTTTTGAGATATCATCTTCAAATTTGGTATCCGGAAAACACTCGATAAAGGAACGCTTCAAATTGTGTTTGGGTGAAATTGCTTCGTGGTGTAGGGGATAAATAAGAGGCGATTTGGTGAAAATTTACATTTTTTTGTTAAGACTCGGGGAATCTAACGCTGCAGAAGTTTATGGGTACAGGAATACGAATATTTCCTTTGTGGTCAAGTCATGGACACTAAATTCATTTCATGAGAATGTCTTTCTGAGGAGAGTAAATATCACAGCTATGTGGAAGTTATGATTTTTACTGGGTAACAATAAAACGGGTACCTAGGTAAAGGTCTACGTTATAAAAAGCTTTTAGCTATAATTGGACAAGAAAAACAAAGATTAGTTTAAGCTTTAAAAGTTTTACAAGATTTTTATATCGCTAGCATGTTAAAAAATGTTATACCATGAACGGTTTGTTTCACTTAAGAAAAAAAAAACAAGCTAAAAACCATTTGGTGTCTGAAATAGAGTTATCGCGTGTTCACTCATATTTAATTATGGTATTTGTGCTTACAAAATTGTCTGCAAATTAGTCGGAACTCTTGAACTAACTAAATAAAATATCATGTAGTAATTGCGATCGTTCCAGTTACCCTTTAATATATTTATCAATAAAATTATTTGCTGCCATCAGTAGATAAGTTATGGTTAAATAATTTAATAAAATTCACCTTGGATCGATTGTTTTTTATATTCACTATTGTTTATTGACGAACTCAAAACAGTACATTTGCACTGGCAACAAGTTCTAGAATTGTGTGTGTTGTCTTGTTTCATGGCTGCGGTCGTCAGACCATTCGCACATTTCTTCCGGCTTCTTGGTTTGGATCCCATCTGTATGCTACTTTTCTTTTAATATATACATATACACACATAATATATACATACATATATAACAGCGATATTAGTTTACATTTTGTGATATTTTTATGTATTTTCATACAATACGTCTGTGTTTTTGTTTGTTTTAAATAGGACGGATATTCTTTTTTTGAGCTGTTTAAACTTTTTTTATCTATCTACTAGGGATTATAAAGCGGCACACTTGGACCAAGGGGTCATGGCCACTTCTAGACACACAAGACGGACCACGGATTCATAGGTATAATCACAGTGGGGCAGACAGAAGGAGTAAAATTTAATATTTTAAAGTTATATACGCATATAAGTTCTACAATTAATAACATAAAATTACATATGATTTTGAGGTTAACTTAACTTAAAATATATCGATGTCAAGTAGGTACTTTAGAAACTATATACTCTATAACTGTAAACTGTTTTGTCCATCTAATAAATGTCTTTTTAGCTTTAGTTGTGAATCTTTGCATCTGATGTATGTTTCTGAGTTTTTCTGGAATAGCCTTAAATAATCCTATGCTTCTCATAATCACACTGTTGAGTCTTATATGTGTTCTTGATGCTACTACACGCAGGTCTGCCCGTTGCCTTGTTGAATACATATGCACTTCACTACTCCTTGGTTTTTTATTATTATTCCATATTTTATACATTAATTTACGTTCTTTCAGCTTTATAAGGTTGTGAATTTGTAAGCAGTTTAATCTTTTATACAAACATTTTGTGGGATAAAACCAATTTAGAACATATAATACAAATTTTTTGGATTTTATATATATATATATATATATATATATATATATATATATATATATATATACTCCACGAGGGCTTACAGCCTAAATACTATAGTACCGTGCGTGTCGGTAAGGAGGAGAGAGCCAACTTGTTAATTCTGGGCTTGAAGGTTTGGAGGTTTGGAGGAGAAGGAAAAACCTGTGCCGGCAAGGAATTCCACAACTTAGAAGTTCTCAGGACAAAAGAACGGGCATAACATGTTCTATGTCTGGTGACCTGGACAGTAAAAGGGTGCATTCGCTCTGTTTCACTGGTGGATCTGTTGGGGGCAGCAGGTGGAGGAACTATGGAAGAAAGCTCCTCTGAGCAATGCCCGTGCAGATATCTATAAAAGAGAGAGGTCACCAACGGCACGTCGGTGGGCAAGGGATGAGAGCCTTTGGTTGAGGGTAGGGTCACCGAAGAGACGTATAGCTCTTTTCTGAATGGAGCCCAGGATAGCGAGTGTAGAAACGGCAGCGGCACCCCAGGACAGGAGTAAGTTCTGGTGCGCATTTTATGAGAACAGTTGCTGGGATCTCGTGAAGACCAAAGGCTTTCCTGATATTAAGAGAAAAGATCATCTTCCGTACCTTTTTAGTTTTGAAAATGATATCCGTCATTTTATGCGCGACAGTGGGGACTTTTGGTGGTTGAACATTTGGAGGTGGGTTGAGAGTAGAATTGCCGGCGAACAACGACGCAAATAGTTCAGTCTTGCGCAGGGGGGTAGAAACAATTTCATCTCCTGAAACAAGAGGTGGGAACGTGCTCTTGCAGAAATTATTCCCCATATATTTAGCAAGAGTCCAGAAGGGTTTGCTGCCGTTGAAGCTTGAGAGGACTTTGTTTTTGATGTGGTTATTAAACGAGTTTTTTGCCTCAGAAAGAATGCGGACATAGCGGTTTCTTGCGTCGTTAAATGATTGATGGTTTTGTTGTCTGGGACTGTGTAGAAGCGTTTTGTGAGCTTTGACCTTTTCAAGTCTGGCCAAGTCAGAGGATTTAGAGAACCAAGGCTTTTGAGTGGCTCAAGAGATTTTCTGTCTACGTGGAATATATAATTCCATGCCAGCTTGGATAATTTCGGTGACTTTTTGTGAGATATCAGAGGGGTCAGGATGAGAAAAGCAGGCAGACACCCATGGAAATGAGGAAAAATAATCCCGCATTTCGTCCCAGTTCGCGGAGTTGTAGTGCCAAACGATACGTGAGTGTGATGACTGTGTGGCCTCGGATTGCATTGCGCAGGAAGCAGTGACCATGCCGTGGTCTGAGCGACCAAGGTGGGCGGTGACTGATGTCTTACAGCATTCGGGTTTTGTAGTAAAAAGTAGATCCAAGAGATTTGAGCTGTGTGTTGGGATGCCAGGAAAGGTAGGTTGCTGAACCATATTGGCTAAAGAATTGCTGATTGCAAAGGTCTCCGCTGCTCACCTTTGTGGATCGGTCTCTGAAGATCCTAGCCATTTCCTATTATGGACATTGAAGTCACCAAGAATAGTGACCTCGGAGAAGGATATTTAGAAATCAGATGTTCCGTATTTTCAGAAAGGTAGTCGAAGTGCTGGACAAAGTTGTTGTCAGAAGGTGATCGGTAAATGCAACAGATGAATTTAGTTGCAGCCCTGAGAGAGAGTTTTATCCATAGTATGTCTTTTCTTCTAGCTTCTAAATTGGGGAGTCTGGTGAATGGTAGATTGCTACGGACGTGTGCGCACACGCTTCCATGCAATCTAAAGGAAGTGAGGAGCTCATACTCCGGAAAATTAAAGTGATTAGTGGCTGTTTCGGTGAGGAAGGGGAGTTGGGGCCTATTAGCCTGGAGGAAATGGTGGACGTAGTTCACGTTAGAATTTAGTTCACATATATTCGAGAACGATATGTTAAATCTTGATGCGGACACCCCCCGCACACTCCTCTCCCAGAGATCCGAATGTAGGAATATTTTATCTCCGGAATCTTTTGTAGAAGGAGGAGCCATCATCATTTTTGTTTATAAGGGAAACCGACTCATACACCAGAGCCGGAAACTTCCATTGGGACTTCGCTTCGGTAAATTTGCAATTTACTGCAGGGGGTTTTTTAGAATTTCTTTAGAAACATGCTTAGAACCCTCCTTAGATACACAAGCCACAAAACAAATTTGTTGAGAACAACCCCCAAGAAGTCTAAGGGGTTAAGAATGATTACGGGTGCTGGGCCGGGAGTAAATATGAGTGGAAAATGCTTAAAAAAACACTTAATCGGACTTTGAAAAGATACGTTTTTCACATTTTGCAGCAATACTTTCTTGAACCCTGTCTACCCCGCACAACACCCATGTTCGTCCTAGGTCCCCCAAATTTCTTGAGGACTGTTCCCAAGAAATATTTCTTGTGTTTTATGCTTTGAAGGTGCAATGTACAAGGGGAGGAGAACCCCCCGTGTTTTTCGGTGAAGCGGCAGAAACTCTCTTCGCCCTGGACGTTATTCCTCCCCTTCTTCATACAATCACCTTTAATGCATGAATCACACAAATATTTTTATGTTCAGCTTTATAGTATATTTTTTGTTGTGTACATCTCCTGTTTATCAATTGCCTTGTTTGAGTTTTGTATGCAAATTACTGTATAAATATTTATGTTAGAGATCATGTTTATGATTGCCCTTCCTTACCTTATTCTTTACTGTTTCTAGTTAAATAAAGTAAGTTTTTATAACTTTTAATATAAGACTAAATCACGATTAAATTAATATATTATTCTTACGAAAATTCGCTACCATAACGCACTTGCTGCGCTCCGAAAGTTTTTCTACTACAAAGGTTATACTGTTTAACCAAATTTGATGCCTGTTGTTAAAAAATACATATTTGTAAGTAAAGAATTTATATAATATAAATAATTAATAATGCGCTACCATAACGCACTTGCTGCGTCCAGGCTTTTTAGTGAATTTTCTTTAAAAAAATTCACTAATGAGGAGATCGTGACTTTTGAATTTTTAAATTTTTTTTTCAAATGAGCGCTATTGAGGATCCCTGGAACCCAAAACCAAGGTCGGTTTTAGACTATATATATATATATATATATATATATATATATATATATATATATATATATATATATATATATATATATATATATATATATATATATATATGTATATGTATATATATATATATATATATATATATATATATATATATATATATATATATATATATATATATATATATATATATATATATATATGAGACATACTTGGTACTCGGGTTGAACCGCGTCCAGAATTTAGGAAAACTCGATGTTTCGGCTCCTGTTTAGGAGCCATTTTCAAGAGGTGAATATGTAAGGACACTCTAAGGCCTCAATCTCCCTACTCCTTAGAGCGAAGGACAAAGGTGGGTTGAGTTGTTGTAGCTCGATTACAGGGCCTCAATCTGCCTACTCCCCAAATCTCGCCGAAGATCGTCTGTGAGGTCTCAGTTTGTTCAACCCTAAGCCTCAGAGAGACTGAGACTGAGACCTCACAGACATTCTCTTTGATCCATAAGTCGCTAGTGATACATTTTTTCCCTAATCGAACACGACTTATATTATTGCAATTTTTCCTTTTTCCATCGAAAGATAAAGCATGTTCGTAAGAAAATAAATTCTGGACTCAGCAAGTGCGTTATGGTAGCGATTTTTCATAGAATGTTTTTTTCCATAGCCTAACTTACTATTAACCTAAGGTTCGTTGGCCAGGAAGCCAGTTTTTTGGGGCATATTTTAAGTTTATTTTCGAATGATTTATGTACATTTTAAAACAATAAAGTTATTTTGATGAAATATGGTACATTGTTTCCCCTATATAGGTTTTACTGGTATTTAAATTGGATGAAAGCTTTTTTTGAAGATAAATTACATTTCCTTTAAAAAAAATTGCGTCCAGACTTTTTATTGTTAATGTAATTTGAAGAGTTATTTAAAAAACTTGCCCGTTTTAGTGAAATCTATGCACACCTAAAATTAACTCATTAACTAAAAATATACGCTTTCTAATAAATCACTCCTTTCTTTCAATTTTATCAGGTCTGTGTTTTAGTGAATTTTCATTAAAAAAATTCACTAATGAGGATATCTCGACTTTTGAAAAAATTTCTTCAAATGAGCGCTATTTAGGACACCTGGAACCCAAATCCGAGGTCGGTTTCAGACTTTATATATATATATATATATATATATATATATATATATATATATATATATATATATATATATATATATATATATATATATATATATATATATATATATATATATATATATATATATATATATATATATATATATATATATATATATATATATATATATATATATATATATATATATATATATATATATATATATATATCACACCTATAACTAAAAAAATAATTGACCGATTTTGATAAAACTTGGTGAGTACCTTTCTTTCGCAAGTGGTTTGGATAAGTTTGTTTGCCAAGAAAATCAGCCGAGGTTTTCTTGCTCCCGAAAAAAATGTATATCTCCGGAATTAACAAAGTAATTGGGTACGCCAGTTTATATCATTATAGGTAAGTTACCTACTAAAATTTAGCTCTGTAAGTTACAGGACAAAAATTTACAGGCGTTCAAAGAATAATACATTGGGGTTTTCCTCAAAACGTCAAAGTCGCGATTTAAAACGTCACAATTGGTAATATTTAGGCAATGAACCTGAAAATAATATGAACTATGAAAGCAAAATGTCTCAAGAAAAATGTTTTACAAAGCCTGAAATCTTAGTTTCAATGGACATTGTCCTTCATTTTACTGAAATATTTCCAGAAAATTCATTTCAAATAGACCCTTTCTCTGATACTTTGGCAGTAGTGTTGGCTATAGAGTTTATCTGTTAATGGTATATTATTTTTGTCGAATTCTCGTAAAAAAATTTAAAGCCCAATATATCCGTTATTATGCAAGATACATTAATTATAGGGTTTCTTGAGCTACATCTTAACAAAATTCACTGAAAGGGAGATCCGTGTTATATATATATATATATATATATATATATATATATATATATATATATATATATATATAATACCGATTTGCAAGTGGCTTGGATATGTTACTTAGCCAGGAAAATTGGACAAGGTTTCCCGGAAAATGTTGTATTTTATTTCTAAAAAAAATCATATCTCCGGAAATAACAAAGCGAGGGCAACCAAATTTGGTACGCGTATTTGTATTATAAAGAGTGAACCATGTACCAAATTTACGTCTCTATGTTTAAAGACAAAAAAGTTACGGGCAGCTAAATAAACAAATTTTGGAGTTTTTCTCAAGACGTCGAACTCGCAATTTAAAACGTCAAAATTGGCAATGTTCTAAGGCAAAGAACGTGAAATAAATACGGATTGTGAAAAGAAAATGTTGCAAGAAGAGTGGTCTCCGAATCCTTAAGTTTCAGATTCAACCGTCATTGCCCTTCATTTTACTAAAATATTTACAGAAAATTCATTTCAAGTAGACCGTTTCTCCGTTGCTTTGGCTGTCGGTTTAGTTAAGTTGATGCATTCGCTGTAGGTTTAGTGAAGTTTATGGTTTAACGGTTTATAATTTTTAGCTAATTTTCGTAGAACAAATTCGTTACTGCAGTTTTGTATTTTTTATCGAAATATGATGCATGTTTGTAATAAAAAAATCTGGACGCAGTAAGTGCATTTTGGTAGCAAATTTTCATTAAATCCTTCAAATTTCAATAACTCAATTTGCTATTAACGTAAGTTTTGTTCGTTAGAAACCAACATTTAACTTTATTTTCGGAAAATTTCTGTATGAACGCAGCAAGTGCGTTTTGGTTGCGAATTTTCATTAAATGTTTCAAATTTCAATAACTCAATTTGCTATTAACCTAAGCCAATGTACCGGCTAGGAGATCAGTTTTCTCGGAAACATTTAAAGTTTATTTTCGGAAAATTTTTGTACATTTTCAAATAATTATTGTGATGAAATATGGTACACTGTTCCTACTATATAGGTTATACCGGTAACCAAATTGATGTCTGCCCGCATTAGCGCGATATATTTGTAATTAAAAACATTTTTATGGAAATTCACTTCCATAACGCACTTGCTTCGTCCAGAGTTTTTATATTATTCTAGTAGATCAACGTTCTGCCTACCGAGACAGAAGAGCTGCTATGCGCCTAAGTGTTATTTTAGGCAAGCTGATTCACGGCGATATATAAACCAAGAAGATTTCTACTTATCAAATAGTATATTTAAATTAAGTCGCTAAATTATGCAGAAGATATATACTGTAATTTGATCTGTGCAGACGCTAAAGACTTTCCAATTTTCTTAATCAACCAGACACTCAGACTATTTACCTCTCACTATCCAATTTCAGTGAAGTACTCACGTTCGTCTCGTTTTTCAATCTGAAGTGCCTTGAGGATAAAACTCTACATCATACTCAATCCCAGCAGAATGCCTTCCTTCCAACCAGTTTACCATGCACACTGAATTTATTAGAAAATTCAATCCTATGAAGAAATTGAAACTCAAGAGTTATTTTATATTTACATATCTACGCATTTATTGCCAGTATCACGCATTTGTCTGTATCTATTTATGGAAAAGCTTACTGCGGATTGGCTATCCATGTAAGAAAATGACTTCAGTTTTCCTAAGTCAATGACTTAAAAAAAAGTCTGGACGCAGCAAGTGCGTTAGAGTTGTGTATTTTAATAACAATGTTTTTAATAGCAAATATCTCTTTTATAGCGAATTTTTCGTAAAACAAAAAATCCACTAATAAGGAGATCTGTGTTTATATATATATATATATATATATATATATATATATATATATATATATATATATATATATATATATATATATATATATAGTGTGTCCCAAATTGGATGGGAATGTTTTAACAGTATAAATTGAATAGCTAAACAACTAAGCTAGTTTGGACGTATTTGTGGTTCCTCCTCTGCTTTGAACAGAGAATTATTGGCGACAATCGTGGTTATTTCTTCTGGCTATCCCTCGTATACGAAATAAAATTGAGATCTTTTGTTAAATCATTTCTATTTGTACTACCCCTGGTATATCGTGTCGGCTGCCACGCTTGCGTTGCAGTTTGTCGGTGGTTCGAGAATGGTCCGCATGTTGAGAAGGATAGATGGCTGGGGACGTATGGGATGCAAGTGAGAGCGAACGAGTGGCGTTACCTGCTTTCAGGTAGGAAATGTGAATGCTCCGGAAGGTTCGAGAGAGGAATTTTTCGTTGGCAGTTGTTGGAGTTAACACGTGGTTCGTTCTGAGAAGCAAGTTGGTTATTAATTATCCCCCTTTGTGGATTTAATTGCACTCAGAACACATCTGCAGTCTTTTTGGTGATATCGTAATTTGCGTATTAGATGTTGAAGACTGTAGAGATACCCGTTTGAGGGGATTTAAGGACCACATTGACCTTGTCACGTTGTTGGAGTTTCGTTTGCTTCTTTGGAGGTAAGAAATCATCCTCTCTCGTAACTATAACACCTCTAGCATTCCGTTACTTATTGTTTTTAGGGTTCTTGTGCTGGATAGAGAAATTCTTGTGCTGGATAGAGAAATTCTTGTGCCGGATAGAAGAGTTTTTGTGCCGGATAGAGCGATTCTACTAGTGGATGGAAAATTTCTGGTAGCGGGTGGAAAGTTCTTGTGTTGGGCGATTTTAGTACTGGAGAGAGAGTTTTTGTATTGGGCAGTACCTTTGGCAATCTCACCTATCATAATTTTGAGTGGGATAAGTCTCGCATGGAATAGCGAATTTTCATGTACCGAACGAAGTATGGCTATGGAATTAAATGGAGTTTTATGTGCTAGTCAAGAGCAATGATAATTCCCGTCAGCTGTGGAATCTGGAATTTATGAATTAGGATCTCAGTGAGGAGGTCTTCGCTTTCCGTTGTCGCATTGCCGTTCCGTTGTTGCATTATTCCCGTAGTTGCAGTCCCGTACCCCTAAAGGCCTTAGTTTGGTATGGAAATTGTTGGTAATCTTATGGCCTAGAAGTCCAGGAATTTCAAGTAAGAATTTTCCGTTTTGTGATAAAGAATAAAGTGATAAGAGAGACAATCTTGATAAGCTAAAGTTTTAAATATTCATCTCTGTTAAATTTGCTAAAACCAAATTGAGTTTATTTCATTTAAACTTCAATAAATGTGGTACAGATTTTTACGAAACCTTTGTTACTATAATTGCTTCACTTTTGATAGTACCACCATTTATCATATATTGTTAGCATTAGTCAAGCTTATTGATTATTTTTTGGGACTTGATCTTTAATCAGGCCACTTACCTTAATTAACTAATATTTGGGGAAATAAGTTGTGAGCTTTGCGTGCACGAAAAGTGGAATTTTTCCATAGAACAATTATATTTGGAGTACAGTCATACATACTCATTAAAGATCTTGATTATTTTGTAGTAAGCCATTTTAGTTAATTATAGAGATTTTTATTTTAGATCAGAATTTTAGAACAGCTTTTAATAAATTCTTGTATGCCAAAGAAGCTTAATAAAAGCCCTTATTTTATCATATTATAGGTGTGTTTTGGTTTTGTGTTTGTGTTTTGTTTTCAGGGCTGTTGATAGATTAGATCATTACCGTTACCTTTACTGGTGGGTCTATGAGACCATACCGTTCTGAAATTTAGTTGTGTTACCATAATTATAACTCCCTTGTAGCTTCCTGTGCTCGATTGTGGTTGGCTATAGTTGTCAGTGTGATCCAAGAATTCTTGGTTGTGTTGGATCTGGGCAAGGAAGCATATTAGTGAACATATTATTAGAATATCCGGGAGTGGAGGTTAAACAATCAAGTGGCGCCCCTAGTTAACATCTTATTTTGACCCACGCCCATCTCCACTGTATAAAAGCTGGCGGCCCTCTAACTTCCCAGTAACTTAGCTTATGCCAATGACAAATTAGGTTTGTGAATAGATTGGGAATTATTTGAGCATTTGTCATCTGGTATAAAAGGAAGTGCGGCGTCATAATGTATTGCTATCTCCGTAATTATTAGAGATAGGGAGACGGTTAAATTAGCAATGTTTTGTAGAATTTCATGCCCGTTCCAAATATGACTTGTAGTTTGCCCTGCCTCTTTTGGTTTTAGAGTTATTTTGAAAAAACAAAATTTGTCGATTTCTTCTTTCTTCAATATCTAAGTAGGCGGTGATCTGTCATGTCTAAGACTTGCACATTATCAGAACACTTTTTACAGAGTAATCTTTTTGTGCTATTTTCAACTTTGGATTGTCATTTGTTTTTGGGCTATAGGTATAAACGTTTGTTTTTATTATCGCAGCCATATTGGATTTTTTGCTCATGTGACAGCCTGTGAAAAGAGCTTTCCAATTATGTAAAACATACTTGAGAAATCTTATAATTGCACTGACAATTTTGAGAAAACCCGTTCTGAGGATAGTAGGCTATGAAACCCAATACCAGAAAAGAAACGACAAAAAAAAGGTATTAAAAAAGCAGTAGGTCATGGAGTCTAACAATAGGCTTCTACTTTTAACATAACTTTTCGTAATGATTCACGATAAAAAAATAGGGACTTTGAGCATACCAATGAATCGGCCCATTATTACAAGTGATATTTTACATTGCAGCATTATCCTAAAAAATTGTTATAATTTAATTAAACAAGTTGACCTAGTAAATAACTAAATTTACTAACAGACCTTAGTAAAAAGCAGATTAATGATTTACGAAAACGCCTTTGAACATTGTTTGGTTTTTAAACGAAAGTTAACTGAAAAACAACAGAAGAAAGGCTGCTATGGATATAACACTATCGCGACAATTAGGAATACCGTCATTCTTAATTATCTAAACAATTTAAGGTATATTTAACAAGTTGCTCAAAATTTTGTACAAAATAGTTTGTTTCCTGTTTATTTTAAATATTATTCAATAATATGTTTAGTAATGAAGAATATTTTGACGTTGTAACCAAAATACTGAGTAGGCTGCAATTTAATATCAAAACTGCTACCCAGAAAGACGATAACCAAACACCAAAATATTTCGCAGGATAGTGACCAATCTATTGAACGACGGTAGCTTCCACGCAAAGAAACTATCAACTATCAATGCCTAGGAATGAAAAAAGAAATAATGTCGTCTTACAGGTTTCTATTGTTTATATAATAATAAACAAAGCTAAAACAAAACCATCAAAGCCATTAATATGAAAAAATACCTGTCATATTTATAATTTAATAGGTACATTCCATCTGTAAATAATTAATTTTTTCTGAAAGAATGTTGTAGTTTTAATGAAATTTGCAACACAATTTTTTTAAAGGCACTGGCAGTACTTACATATGATATCCAAGACAAATGTTTAATTTTTAGCTCCATATAAAATATAATTTTTTTCTTATAATCGTTAACTGGGACTGTAAAACTGATCTCCAAAATCCATTTAAATTTAAAGCATTAGTTTTAATAGTATATATTACTAATAGTGTACAGTTATTATGAAAATTCACTACTATAATGCACTTGCTGCGTCCCAAACATTTTTTTCACATATTCAATTGCCAAAACAAAGTTATTTTGTTTTTGCCTGCCGGCCTGTACGCTTGTCTATTAGTAGGCGAAATAACTTTCGAACGAATTGAGATATTACCTTCAAATGTGGTATAGAGTTAACACCCGACAAATAAACGCTTTGGATTGTTTTTAGGTCATACTGCTTCAGGAGGAGTAACCATTCAAAGTCACTTGCATGTTAAACGGTCATGTACAAAAAAGTGTTACCATTACTGTGAAAGTTCGAGTTAAGGTAAACAAGTCAAGAGCAAGGCTCCAGAATTTTCCCTGATAAGGTTACCTTGTATTCGACTTTCACGGTGACATTAATTTTCACAGCTATGTTTGACAAAACCGTTGTCTGTTTACCATTTGAACCGCGAATTGCGATAGGTTTTAATAGCATTTTTAAGAAAGCCAATTTACAGATAGTATTTTCTACAAAAAATACATTAAAACATTAGCTAGGCAACCCAAAGTGTTAAGATAAAACCACAGAAGTGTCGGGTATCCTCGAAATATGTTGTAAGGATTGTGAACTTAAATATGTTGGGCAAACTAAAAGAACATTTGAAACTAAATTTAAAGAACATTTAGCGCAACTGAGATATGGCACTATTGATAAATCATGTATTGCTCAGCATATTTGAGATAATAATCAACATATGGATAAAGAGAATCTCAACTTGATCAAAAATGTCAGGCTGTCGCGGCAGTTAGATGCTTACGGAAGTATATATATATATATATATATATATATATATATATATATATATATATATATATATATATATATATATATATATATATATCATTCGAAATGTGAACAAAAATGTTTCGATGGCTAGAGTAGGTCTGGTTCTATTCTATGTAGCCTATTGTCCTTCTTAGAAGGAATATTTGATAACGACACACAGTATTGAAAAGGCAGGTATGCAGTTTTAATTACAGGAATTTAAGACTTAATGGTGGGGGTCTGTATACCTTCTTAGAGGACGCTGTTCGCAACTGCTTGACAACTAACATATAAATAGTAGTTCTGGTCGTTATTCCTTAGAACCTTCCGAACCAGTGCCATCTCTGCCAAAGGTTTGGTCACTCCCAACAGTCTTGTAATGGAGCCCCCCGCTGCGTAAAATGCAGCGGCCCCCATTTGTCTGTGGAGTGTAAAAAGCCCCTATCCGTCGACTCAACTTGTTGCAATTGCGCGAAGGGTCACACCGTCAACTATAAAGGCTGTCCGAAATTCCCCAAACCCAACAAGCAGATATCCCAACGGAAGCCGCAAATTTCCTATGCGGCTGCCACTGGATCCTCCCGACCTGCCGAACCCTTAACAACCCCGAAACCAGCAACATCTAAGCCGAATCCAGCTCGCCCTGCAATAGCAGCTTCCACTGCAAATGCAGCTCCTGCCATAGACCTGTCCAATGCACTCTCCCTTATTACCTTGATCAATTTGATACAGCTGAAATTGGTCACGGGGTAAGTCCTGAACATTCTCCAAACCTGCTGACGCTGATTACTTCCGCCATCCCCCTTATCCCAGAAATCGTGTCAATCTTGCAGAAGTAAATGATTTCTCGAAGAGAGCCACAATCCCAGCCGGTTGCATCCTGGAATGCAAAGGGACTAGCCTGCAAAAGAAATGAGCTCCAAGGATTCGCCTAACGCTTAGAACTGGACGTTATTCTAGTCCAGAAAACCAAAATGCGCCTTCCAACCAATCCAAAACTCCCCAACTATACATTGTACAACAATGACCGCTACACTTCCAGAGGTGGCGGAACGGCAGTGTATGTCAAAAGAAATATTGACCACCACCCTCTCAATACGCCAGCCCTGCAAAACAACGAGGCTACACAAATCGAATTCGACACTTCCTCTGCAGGCCCAATTAAGCTCATTTCTGCCTATCATTCTCCACAAAAGAGAATTCTAGACGCCGACCTAGACCTTTTATTCGATACCAACCAATCAATAATAATTGCTGGTGATTTAAATTCCAAACACCCCAATTGGCATTCTCGTATTGCCAATTCAAATAGGAAAATCCTCCAAGCCTATATTGACAACCATGCAAATTGCATGGTTGCCGCGCCTCAAAGACCTACACACTTCGGCAGTGCGGGTCACCCCAACGTGCTAGACATAGTAATCATGTCGAACACCACCCTTCTCCATGAAATAACAACCCTAAACGACCTCTCGTCGGACCATAACCCAGTCATATTGCAGCTCGGAAATGTCAATGACGAACCCGACCTCCCAAGGAAAAAGGTACTGTGCCCAGCTTTCACAGATCATCTTAAAAACACACTTGGCAATATTCCGGTTATCCGCAGCATCCCCGAGCTCGAGGGTGCAGTGGATAATCTACAGTCCAAAATCCAATGCTCTATCGAACATTAATCAAGGACGTACCCCGCCACAAGCAATCTGCCTCCAGTATCAGAGAAATGGTACTCGAAAAGAACCGGCATAGACTAGCTCAACGCACCGGAAACCCCACCGACAGACGAGACGCAAACAGACTCATCAAACAAGTACGATCCGCCCTACAAGAACTTCGCAACAACCATTGGGAGGAATGCCTCCAAACCTTGTCCGTCGAAGACAATTCTATCTGGCAAATCGCAAAAGCCCTTCGCTCCCAAAAATTTCCGATATCTCCCCTTCACGGCCGTAACGGTGTCGCATACACGGATGCGGAGAAAGCAAGTGCATTCGCAGATCATCTGGAGTTGCAATTCAGCCTGAATTGTAACAATGTCGATCTGTCGCACGTAGCAAGAACGCACCGCTATCTCAGGAGTGAGCTTTGCACCACCGCAGACATAACTATCGAGCCCGTAACTTTCGAAGAAGTTTCCCAAATAATGAAATCATTAAAAAATAGAAAAGTTCCGGGATACGATGGAATCTCTAACGCAGCCCTGAAAAACCTCCCCCGCAAAGCCGTGGTATTTCTAGTTACGATTATGAATGCCATGCTGCGATTTCAAGATTTTTCTTCCATGTGGAAACTTGCTGATATTATCAACATCCCAAAACCCAGCAAAGATCCGCTGTTCCCTTAGAACTACAGGCCCATTAACCTACTACCAGTCATCGGCAAAATCATCGAAAAACTAATTCAGAAAAGGCTAGCTTCATTCACCTCTGAAAATCATATTCTCCCAGATGAGCAATTCGGTTTCAGACACCAGCACTCCACCACAGACCAAGTCCTTCGTGTGGTAGAAAACATCACCGAATGATTTAATAAAAACCAGTCAACTTGTGCAATATTTCTCGACATTCCTCAAGCCTTCGATGGAGCATGCGGGCCTCCTAAATAAACTTCCATCATTCAATTATCATCTCCCTCTGATTCTGCTAATCAGGTCATACCTGCAACAAAGGAAGTTCCAGGTCAAACATCTGGGAGCCAGATCTAGAACGTACTCAGCCACGGCTGGTGTCTCGCAGGGTTCTGATATCTCCCCTCTGCTGTGCAATATATTTGTCGCAGACATTTCGACAGCGCCCCTAAACGTGACATACGCACTGTACGCAGACGACACTACCATACTCAGCATCTCCACTCAGCCGAGGATAATAACCGAACGACTTCAGACCTCCGTAGACGAGCTGCAAGGCTGGTATAGGAAATTTTGTCTAGCCATAAAACCCGATAAATGTTCAGCAGTCCTATTTTCCAAGAGGAGACACACACCTCATGAACACGTAGCATTAGACAACCGTCTATTTTTCTGGCAAGATTTTGCCAAATACCTCGGGGTTTTCCTCGACAAACACTTAAAATGACGCCTCCATGTCCAACACGCCCGACGAAAAGCCTCGATGTTCATCTCGAAGCTGTTCCCACTTCTTAATAGAAGTTCCAAATTGTCCATGAACAACAAGTTGCTCATGTACAAAGTCATCATCCGGCCAGCCATGACCTATGCATCCCCTGCGTGGGCTACCACATTAAGACCCTTCAAATCATCCAGAATAAAATTCTAAAAATGGTTACTGGAGCGTCACGGTTTGTCAGAAACAGCCAGATTCACTCTGATCTGGAAATGCCTTCGATCCTTAAGTTTATCACTCAACTATCCACAACTCAGTTCGTATAAGCCGCTTCTCACCCAAATGCTCTTCTCCGTAGTGCCACCGCCTACGATGAGCAACTTTCACATAAGCATAAGCGTCCAAAGCTTATACTTACCCGCTAAACGCCCCCGCGACAAAAACAGAATGGAAACATTCAAACCCAAACGTCATTGTGTAAAATTTTTCGACGGAGGTATGGACTAAGGTCCGGTGCTCCATGGGAGGGAGTTTTAGTGAGTATGAGTCTCACAGTACCTCGATATCCTACACACTACGGTGTTGTGTATGAAGTCTGCATGATGCATTTCTCACTCCTGTATCAAAAAAAAATTCCCTAATTTGATTCATTCCTCTGATGACGCTAACTTTGTGTTATGATGAATTGGGTTCTCCAAATTGTACTTATACAATGACACTTTGTAAATAAATCCTTTAACATAGCTCAACTATTAGCCACAAATGATATAGAAATATTTAAAGCTTTAAACAAACATATCAAAAATATGAAAATCAAAGTATAGAGTACAAACCTAGCGGCAACTTTCCGAAATTTGGAAGTAGTATTTTCTTTGTCCCAGTACTTAGCGACTTTTAATTCCGTTCTTAAATTTAATACAAATAATAACAGACATACTTATTTTAAGTAAAGCCTGTGAAGTTGGATTGTAATTAGTTAATAGTGAATATTACCTCTAGATAGTTAATAAGTTCCTATTGTCTTTCCTAGTGTTTGAAACCTTTCTTATAGTGGCTCAGCCTGTGATGTTGAAAGCTCTGAAGAGCCCCAGTGGCGTATACGTATCCCTGTAGTCAACCATCTCCTCACAATCCTTTATATATATATATATATATATATATATATATATATATATATATATATATATATATATATATATATATATATATATAAATCTCTTAAAGGAAAAGAAAGGAAAGAAAAAAGGAAAAAAAAGTCCTAAGACAAATAAAAGATTGCAACAGATTAAAAAAAAACAACTATATAATCAAGGATGAATACTTGTATTTAGAAGTAGCATAGAATAAATTTAAACATGTATATCCATATACAAAAAGAAAAGTGTAAAGGTGATCTAACGACTTTAGGAAAGGGTAGCAGAGGAGGGTCATAATGTGCTAATGGCTGATCAAAGCCACAGCCAGTAAACCGAAACACAAACACACACACACACACACACACACACTTTAATAATCTTAGGTTAGCAAAAGCGTATCACTAAAAATACAATGACGCAATGCGACATGTATAAGAACACTTTTCTCATAACATTTTCTAAAGCGTCGTAACGTAATTACAAGATTTCTATATTGCTACATTTGTTTGACCAGAACCACTTTCCTAGATGGCACATGTGTAGGTTATAAGTGGCTTGTTGAACGCTACATATGTTTTAAATGTTTATTCTGTCTTATAGCGTGTAGACATGATCATAACCGTTATCATTAATACAGTGAATTTATTATTGCTTATCAATGATAAGGACAAAAATAATAATTATAATGGTCCGCCAAAGATGGAAATAATCAATGTGCTAATTTATAGTAACCTGTCATTTGTCACCGACTCTTGACTCGTTTCTCAGGATACTTCGAGGGTTCTTTACTAAGACAGCCTCCACTTTCGTGTAATTATTTTATTACTATTCAATTCAACTATTCAAGTCAATTAGAATACACACACTCACATATATAATTCAAAATAAAAATAATATCCGCACACAGAAAAAGTTGAAATGTCTCTAGGAAAACTGTTCTAATAAAAAACAAAATATGACAGAAATTATATATGTGCCACGAGTTTTTCAAGTAGAACCTAATTTACTCACGAACTTTAACACAAACCGGTAAATATGTGTTGGACTTGAGGAAGAGGTTTTCTTCTTTTTTTATTTCAACCACATCACAAGGATACACAGCCTAAATACTATCGTACCGTGTGTTTCGACAAGGAGGAAAGAGGTAACTTGTTAATTCTGGACTTGAAGGTTTGGAGGTTCGGAGGAGAAGCAAAAACATGCGCCGGCAAGGAATCGCACAACTTAGAAGTCCTCGGGACAAAAGAGATGGCATAACAAGATGTTCTATGTCTGGTGACCTGGACAGTAAAAGGGTGCATTCGCTCTGTTCCCCTGGTAGATCTGTTGGGGGCAGCAGGTGGAAGAACTGTGGAAGAATGCTCCTCTGAGCAGTGCCTGTGCAGATATCTGTAAAAGAGAGAGAGAGAGCGGTCCCCAACGGCACGTCGGTGGTCAAAGGATGGCAGCCTTTGGGTTAGGGTAGGGTCACCGAAGAGACGTATAGCTCTCTTCTGAATGGAGTCCAAGATAGCGAGTGTAGAAGCGGCAGCGGCACCCCAGATGTGGGAGCAGTATTCGAGTGTTGGCCTTATTTGTGAAGTATATAAGGTATAGAGATTAGCTGGTGAAAAGTATTTGCGAGCCCGGAAGAGGAAACCTAATTTATTACCAGGTGCTTCTGAAATTGATGTGACATGTTGGTGCCAATTGAGATTTCGATCCACAGAAATGCCAACAAGTGAAAAGGACTCATTACTTTGAATAACTTGGTTGTTCACTGTGATGGGTCTAGGGCTAATGTATCTCTTATGAGAAAGAAAGCAAGTCTGTGATTTGGTGGGGTTGAATTGTACAAGATTTCTAATTCCCCAGTCTAATATTTTTTGGAGATCCACGGAGACAGAACCCTCCATGAGTCTGCGATCCTCATCTAATTGGACTAAAGAGATTTCGATCCAGAGAAATGCCAACAAGTGAAAACGACTCATTACTTTGAATAATTTAGTTGTTCATTGTGATGGGTCTAGGGCTCGTGTATCTCTTATGAGATAGAAAACAAGACTGAGATTTGGTGGAGTTCAATTGTACAAGATTTCTACTTCCCTAGTCCCTAGAGAGAGAACCCTCCATGAGCCTGCGATCCTCATCTAATTGGGCTAAAGAGACAGGCTTAGAATATTGTATATTTGAGTGGATGGAGCTGTCGTCCGCGTAACTGTGACTGGCTTGGATGTGCTAGAGAGGAGGTCATTGACGTGGAGAAGAAACAAAGTAGGGGCTAAAGCTGAACCTTGAGAGACTCCTGTATTAATTGGATATAGTTTAGAAGAATGGCCATCCAAGACAACAGAAATGCTCCGGTTGTAGAGGAAATTTGCTGTCCACATACAGAGTTTTGGTGGTAGGCCATAGGCCGGAAGTTTATTAAGCAGCGCTGCGTGCCAGACCTGGCCGAATGCTTTAGAAATGTCTAGAGCGACAATCTGGGATTCACCGTGTAGTTTCATAGATTTGTTCCAAGAATGGGTGACAAAGGAAAGGAGATCGGCAGTTGATCTCGCTCACTAAATCCATACTGCCTGGATTCAAGAGAAGACAGCATCTTTCGTACCTTTTTAGTTTTGAAAAAGATATCCTTCATTTTATGCGCGACATTGGGGATTGTTGGTGGATAAACATTTGTGGTGGGTTGAGAGTAGAATTGCCGGCGAACAACGAGGCAAAAATTTTAGCCTGGTCAAGGGCGGTAGAAGCAATTTCATCCCCTGAAACAAGAGGTGGCAACGTGCTCTTGCAGAAATTATTCCTAATAGATTTAGCAAGAGTGCAGAAGAGTTGGCTGCCGTTGGAACTTGAGTGGACTTTGTTTTTGTGGTGGTTATTAAACAAGTTTTTATTTTATTTCAACAACACACCACGTGGACTCGCTGCCTAAATACTATCGTACCGTGGGTGTAGACCAGGAGGAAAAAGGCAACTTGTTAATTCTGGACTAGAAGGTTTGGAGGTTAGGAGGAGAAGGCAAAACATGTGCCGGCAAGGAATTTCACAACTTGGAAGTCCTCGGGACAAAAGAGCGGGCATAACAAGATGTTCTATGTCTGGTGACCTGGACAGTAAAAGGGTTCATTCGCTCTGTTCCCCTGGTAGATCTGTTGTGGGCAGTACGTGGAGGAACTATGGATGAAAGCTCATGTGAGCAGTGCAGATATCTATAAAAGAGAGGGAGATGTCATCAACGGCACGTCGGTGGGAAATGGATGGCAGCCTTTGGATGAGGGTAGGGTCAACGATGAAACGTATATATCTCAGTTTTTTGCTTTAGAAAGAATGCGGACATAGCAGTTTCTTGCGTCGTTAAATGCTTGACGGTTTTCTTGACTGGGATTGTGTAGAAGCGTTTTGTGAACTTTGACCCTTTCAAGTCTGGCCTTGTCACAGGAGTTAGAGAACCAGGCCGTTTGAGTGGCTGAAGAGGTTCTCTATGTACGTAGAATAAACAATTCCATGCCAGCTTGGATAATTTCGGTGACGTTTTGTGAGATATCAGAGGGGTCGGGATGAGAGAAGCAGAGAGACGCCCATGGAAATTAGGAAAAGTAATTATCAAGTCATTCGTAAGGAGTGTGATTATTTAGTAAAAATTGGAAACCGTGATGAACACTGATAACTACACTTGGAGAATCCAAATCACCACAACATTTATTCATGATAACGAGAAACCGAGCAAAATATTTTTAGCGTCTTTCTTGGACGGTATCAATTAAAAAGAAGACTTAAAAAGTTATGAGCATTCTCCTTAGTTGGCGATGTTAGTTTTGTTTAAAACTCCCTAGCAACTTGCGTGGGATTGTAACTGTATTAAGATAGTTGTTAATTTTTAACTGCAATTTAGAAATATGGTTTATTTAACATAAATCCATAAAAGAACAATCATATAGATGGTTGATTACGGAGATAAAACACGATTACAGATCGAAGTTGTTCGCCCATTTTAAGAAGATGTCCCGATTTGTCTCTTATATCCCAAAAAAAAGAGAATTAGTAAAAGGAAGAAGCAGTTTTGCGGGCTTGGACATGTAAGAGAGGTAAAAAAAACCTAATGCAGTAATGTCACCAGATTGGAACTAATGTTTGAGTTTGAGGGAAGCCCACACGCTTCAAGTCGACAAGGGGTAACGACATTTGATGGTAGATATTCATCGATTATTCGTATACTAAAAGACAAGAAAATGCATTCTTATAAGTTGATACAAACTCAGGAACCGATGAAAGACGATTTTGATAGCAGAATGACTTTTTAAGAAGAAATCATCAAAATGTTAGATAACAATGTCCTTCAACTAGAGCATGTTATGTTTTTTGATGGGTACCGTTTTACACTTGGCGGCCACACTTATTCTCGCTACTGGTTTAAAGAAAATCCACACTGGACGAGAGACGAACAATACCATGACATGTTTGGGCAGGAATAGTTGGAATCCATTTCATTGGTCCTTTTTTTAATGATACCAATTTAAATGGAGAGAATTATTTAGCACAGTTCCAAAATAATGTCCTGATAACTTTGGTAAACATAGACCCTAATCGAGCAAACCTACAAGTTCCAGCTTGATACATTCGGCTGCCATAGCTGTGTTATTTTTGGAGAATTTTCAGAAAGACAACACAAAAATTCTGGCTTACGAACCTATCCCAGCCCTTCACAAAAGGAAGCCACTTACTAAATTTCATTAAAAAGGGTAGATTATTTGTTGAGTTGTCGGTGTGACACACACACACACACGTATATATATATATATATATATATATATATATATATATATATATATATATATATATATATATATATATATATATATATATATATATATATATATATATATGCAGACTGTCCTAAAGGTCGTAAATCAAACGTCACACGAAGATAGGCTGAACCTGCCCGTATAAGATGCTTCTTCCCTTGCCATAGTAAGATAATCGGCATCAGTGAATTCTGCCGCTCTGGCCTCGTCTCCCTCATACCTGTCTTACAGCTTCCGGCCTCATGCCGATATAGGACTTAAAGACGGAGGAGCACGTTGTCATTGCTAGTAGGAGGACCCCGGCAGCGGAGTCTCCTGATATGGGTCTGCTCACCTGCTTCATTGGCGAAAGACTTGCCGCAAGTGCAGACTACCATCGCAAGCTAATGGTTTCGCTTAAAGTGAAAGTAGTTTTGGTCGACGGAAAGGAAACTGTCTACCTTTTAAGTTGAACGAGAGAAACTTCACTACCTTCGTTTAAAAAACCCACTGAAAACAGTGGGTTGCCACAGACTGTTTGCAATAAGAATAACTAAGTGGTTCGAAGTGGCGCCAATTGGGCAACCAGTTAGGTTACCAGAGCTCCAGGTGGAAGGAGTCTGCTGTGAATTATCTAAAAATAGTAGAACCACTTAGCACGCCCTTGACGTTTGCCAGCTACGCCGTTGCCCGGTTCCACCACGGAGAGGTGTCAGAGGACGATTTATGGTTCCTTTTTTCACGTACTAGTCTCAAGTGTGACATAAAAAGTCTCTTTACCTGAACTGCAGTTCTCACTGTCAGAACATAAAGAAGACAAGCGCCGCAACACCGTCATAACACTATCCTCTAAGCACATTACTCATGGGGACCACTCATGGAACCTTTCAGAAAAACCCTACATAACCTTATCAAAAAGTTTACGGTTTTTAAGATATTGACAATTTTATGATAAAAATGAAAATTGTCAAATTTTAAGATATATGGGGCCCCACATGCGGAAATAAACATTTCCGGAATGTGATTTTTGTGCACGTTGATCCTCAATAATAGCGTTATTGACTCAGTCTGAAATATTTTGTGTTATTATTTAGAAAATTCTAAGAAAAAAAATCAGACTTTTCTTCCCCAATTTTTTAAAATTTCGAATAAACCTCCGCACTGAAAAAAATTTTAGTAAAATTTACTGGCTCATAATTTTAACAACTTCCCTATTTTATGGAGCTTCTAAAATGATATAAAACATTATTAATATCTGTAAAAGTAATTCACTGCCGACGATTGAAAGTAAATTTGGAAGTGAAGTCAGGTAGCTAATACACAAAAACCCACAGATTTTGACATTTATGAAAATTATTTCTGTCAGTGCCAGTAATATTACTAATTTGTACTAGTAACACACGTGCTCACTTCTCAGTAAATTAATTCACTAACGGACTTTGTTTTATACTCTGAATAGTAAATTACACGCATCAAGAGTATTCGGACATGCATCTTATTTATGGAGACTCGAGGTGGTGTGGCTTACAACGTCAGAAGAGCGCCAAATATATATGCGCAGCGCTACCCAGACCGACAACATACATATTACGGCGTGTTAATAAGAACCCGTAACGCCTACAGCGCTGTTAGAATGCCTGGCATCGATCGTATTGATCGAAGTGGACGGCCGGGAACTGCATACGTGGATGCTGTTATCGAAGAACCTGGTACCTCGACGCGGAAAGTACAGAGATGAACTGGTGACTCAACGTCTACTACTCATATAATTTAAAAAAAGTATGGGTACCATATTCAGACTGTCCAAATTTTGGAACTGCGTGAATACGCAAGGCGCAAGCGATGTTGGGAATTTATGTTGAGAAAAATCAAACAAGATCCCAATTTCTTCGGTAAAGTTTTATGGAGTGGCGAGTCAGCATGTAATAATGATTTGTTACATGAACCTCCCTAACTTTAACAGTTGGAAAATTGAAGATCCACATGAGTTCAGAAAGCATCGGTCTCAGCATCAATTTAAGATAAATCTCTGGGCCAGTATTTTTAACGGAACACATTTGGGACCAGTGGAACTGCGTCCTACGTTAAATGACCAAATATATTTGGCATTTTCACAAAAAAATTTGCCAGAACTGCTGGAAGACGCCCCATTAGAACTTTGGAGAATAATGTGGCTTCAAAATAATGGATGCCCAGCCCACTCTGCCTTAGCAGTAAGGCAATACTTGAATCAGACATACCCGGGCAGGTGGACGTCAAATAATCATAAGAGCAGCTCAAGAAATTTCACGAAGCAGTCTAAGAACACTAACAGGATTTTCCTAAGATGATATCGTTTATGTATACGACAGAATAACAGTTAAATAGAGCATCTGTTATGAATAAAATAATTTTTGTAAATGTCACAATCTGTTTATTAGTGAATTTTCTTAGAAAAAATTCACTAATGAGGAGATCTCGACTTTTGAATTTTGAAAAAATTTCTTTTAATAAGCGCGATCTAGGACCCCTAGAACCCATACCCGGGGTCATTTTCAATTTTTATATGTTTACATATATATCTATATATATATATATATATATATATATATATATATATATATATATATATATATATATATATATATACATATATATATATATATATATATATATATATATATATATATATATATATATATATATATATATATGTATGTATGTATCACACCGATAACTCAAAAAATCAAGGACCGATTTTGATAAAATTTAGTATGTGCCTTCCTTTTGTAAGTGGCTTGGATGAGTTCGTTATCCAGCAAAATCGGACCAGGTTTTCCAGGTAAATTTTGGGTTTTCTTTCGAAAAAAAAATTAATCTATATATGGTAACCCAATTTGGTACGTAAGTTTACGACATTAAAAGGAAACTGTATACCAAAATCTATATTTCTATATTAAAAGAAAAAAAAGTTATAAAAAATATTTTGTGCCAGATCATTTCTATGAAAATTCACTACCATAACGCACTTGCTGCGTCCAGACTTTTTAGTGAATTTTCTTTAAAAAAATTCACTAATGAAGAGGGCCCGACTTTTGAATTTTGAAAAAATTTCTTCAAATGAGCGCTAATTAGGCCCCCCAGAACACATATCCGGGGTCAGTTTAAATTTTTATATGTTTATATATATATATATATATATATATATATATATATATATATATATATATATATATATATATATATATATATATATATATATATGTATATATATATATATATATATATATATATATATATATATATATATATATATATATATATATATATATATATATATGTATCACACCGATAACTCAAAAAATAATGGGCCGATTTTGATTAAATTTGGTGAAAAAATTCCTTTTGCAAATGGCTTGGATAAGTTCGTTAGCCAGGAAAATCGGTCTAGGTTTTCCCGGAAAATTTTGTGTTTTCTTTCGAAAAAAATTATATCTCCAGAATTAACAAAGTAAGGGCAACCGAATTTGGTACGAGGATTTACATTCTTATATGTAAGCCACCTACCAAAATTTAGCTCTGTAGGTCAAAAGACAAAAAAGTTATAGGCATTTAAAGAAAAATAAATTGGGGTTTTCCACAAACCACAAAGTTGCGCTTTAAACGTCAAAATTGGCAACATTTAGGAAAAGAACTTGAATCTAATACGGGCTATGGAAATAAAATGTCTCAAGAAGGATGTTTTACAAACCCTGAAGTCTTAGTTTCAACCATCATTGTCCTTCATTTTACCAAAATGTTTCCAGAAAATTCATTTCAAATAGACCCTTTCTCTGACGCTTGGCAGTAGTCTTAGCTACAGAGTTTATCGTTTAATGGTATATAATTTTTGTAGAATTTTCGTACAAAATCAATAAAGCTCAATATATCTGTTATTATACAAGATATGAAAAAAAAAATGTATATATTAATTATAGGGTGTCTTGAGCTACATCTTAAAAAATTAGTTCTACAATCACAGCGTGGCCCATAAGTCGTTGGTGATACAAATTTTCTTTTTTTTTAATCAAACACGCCTTTATTGAATTTTTGCATTTTCCATCGAAATATAATGCATGTTTGTAAAAAAAAAAATTCTGGGCACAGTAAGTGCGTTATGGTAGCGAATTTTGATCAAATGCTTAATATTTGAATAGCTCAATTTGCTATTAACCTATAAGGTTGACCAAGTAACGAGTTTTTTCGGGAACACTTTAAGTTTACTTTCGGAAATTTTTGTACATTTTCAAGCAATAAAGTTATTTTGATGAAACGTGGCACATTGTTTTTACTATATAGATTATACTGGTAACCAAATTTGATGCCTGCTTTCTTAAAAAAACACACATTATTGCTATTAAAAAATAGTTCTATGAAAATTCACTACCATAACGCACTTGCTGCGTCCCGAACTTTTTATTTATTAGCTACCTGATTTCACTTTTAAGAGATATTGATAATGTTTTATACCATTTTAGAATCTCCATAAAACATGGAAGATTTTGAAATTATGAGCCAGTAAATTTGACTAAATTTTTTTCAGTACGGGGGTTTATTCCAACTTTAAAAAAATGGGGAAGAAAAGTCCGATTTTTTTTCTTCTTCTTCAGATTTTCTGAATATATTACAAAATATTCATTCGATAACGCTATTATTGGGGATTGAGAGGCACAAAAATCACCGAAAATGTTTTTCTGCATGTGTGTGTGTGTGTGTGTGTGTGTGTGTGTGTGTGTGTGTGTGTGTGTGTGTGTGTGTGTGTGTGTGTGTGTGTGTGTGTGTGTGTGTGTGTGTGCATATGGGGAGGTGGGGTAATTTCTTAAAATTTAACAATTTTCATTTTTTTTTATAAAATTGTCAATATCTTGAAAACCGTAAGCTTTTTAATAAGATCATATAGGGTTTTTCTGAAAGGGCTTGAGCTAGCCTATCTTCGTATATATATATATATATATATATATATATATATATATATATATATATATATATATATATATATATATATATGAACATATAAAAGTTAAAACGAACCCCGGATATAGATTCTAGGGGCCTAGTAGGCGCTCATTTAAAGAAATTGTTTCAAAATTAAAAGTCGCAATTTTCTCAACATTATCGAACTTTTTCTACGGAAATCGATAATATCATATTCTTACACAAAACATTAATTAGCTGATACATTCTTTAAATATTATCACTTTAAAACAAGTTCCCCAATACTGTTACATAATTAAACCTGTCTCTTCTACTTTTCCTTGGCGTGAGATCATTTAGGTAAAAGGCACGTTTGTGTGCCATAAGAATCCCTTTAAATGTTCCGGGCGTCTTTAGCTTTAACTCTGGACATACGCGAGCCCTTTTAACGTATCCGAGTGTAACCCTCTTCAATATATTTCTATTGTATAGCTCTTCGTTCCACTATGTATGGAGAAAATGCCTCCTTTCAGATGTTATCCCCCAATTCTAACTGATTTATTTTACATTTGTCCTGTCGTTTTTCGAACTGTCCTAGCCTACTGTTATCCATATAAATGTTCTTTAATCTGGAAAGGGTATAAAAATACATATAGTAAGAGTCTGGACGCAGTAAGTGCGTTATGGTAGTGAATTTCCATAAAAAGGTTTTTAATAGCAAATATGTCTTTTCTTTTAAAGAAAGCAGGCATGAAATTTGGTTACCAGTATAACATATATAGTAGAAACAATTTGCCATATTTCATCAAAATAACTTTATTGTGTGCAAATTTAAAAAAATCGAATATAAACTCGAAATGTTCCCAAAAAAATGGTTCCAAACAACGCACGTCAATATCAAATTGAGTTAGGGAAATTTGAAACATATAACGAAAGTTCGCTACCATAACGCACTTGTTGCATCGCGAGTCTCTTTTCTTACAGGCACGCATTATATTTCGATGGAAAATTCAAAAATGTAATAATATAAGGTGTGTTCGATTAAAAACAAAAAGTCAGGACGCAGCAGGTGCTTTATGGAGTGAATTTTCATAAAAATGTTTTTTCATAGCGAACATGTCTCTCTAATGTAAGCAGGCATCAATCTAGTTACCGGTATAGCCTATATAGTAAAAACAATGTACCATATTTTACCAAAATTACTTATTGTTTGAAAATGCACAAAAATAAACTTAAAATATTTCCGAGAAAACTGGTTTCCTAGCCAACAAACCTTAGGTTAATAGCAGATTGAGTTATTGAAATTTGAAAGATTTAATGAGAATTCGCTACAAAAACGCACTTACTGCGTCTCGATTTTTTCTTACAAACACGCATCAGATTTCTATAAAAAATGCAAAAATGCAATAAGGTGTTTAAAATTTCCAAGCTGGCATGGAATTATTTATTCCACGTACGCAGAAAACCTCTTCAGCCACTCAAAAGCCCTGGTTCTTTAAATACTGTGACAAGGCCAGACTTGAAAAGGTCAAAGCTCACAAAACGCTTCTACACAATCCCAGTCAAGAAAACTGTCAACCATCTAACGACGCAAGAAATCGCTATGTCCGCATTCTTTCTGAGGCAAAAAACTCGTTTAATAACCACATCAAAAAAAAGTCCTCTCGAGCTCCAACGGTGACAAACCCTTCTGGACTCTTGCTAAATCTATTAGGAATAATCTCTGCAAGAGCACGTTCCCAACTCTTGTTTCAGGGGATAAAATTGTTACTACCGGCCTGGGCAAGGCTGAACTTTTGCCTCGTTGTTCGCCGGCAATTCTACTCTCAACCCACCTCTAAATGTTCAACCATCAACAGTCCCGAATGTCGAGCATAAAATGACGGATATCATTTTCAAAATTAAAAAGGCACGGAAATTGCTCTCTTCTCTTGATACCAGGAAAGCCTCTGGCCTCGACGAGATCCCAGTAATTGTTCTCAAAAAATGCGCACCAGAACTTGCTCCTGTCATGTCTGTTTCAGCTATCTTACAATATAGGCATATTCCCTGCTCGAGTACAACTCCTCGTCAAGAAAAGATCCGAAGCGCCTCCTGGCAATTACAGGTCTATTTCTCTCCTTTCATTCGTCTTTAAAGTGGTGGAAAAGTATATAAACACCGAATTACTTAAACTTCTTGAAAAACACAGTCTAATCCCCGACAGGCTGTATGGATTCCGTCGGAGCAGATCAACTACCGACCTCCTTTCCTTTGTCACCCATTCTTGGAACAAGTCTGTGGAACTACAGGGTGAATCCCAGATTGTCGCTCTAGACTTATCCAAAGCATTTGACCAGGTCGGGCACGCAGCGCTGCTTAATAAACTTGCGGCCTATGGCCTACCACCAAAACTCTGTACCTCGACAGCAAATTTCCTCTCCAACCGGAGCATTTCTGTTGTCGTGGATGGCCATTCCTCTAAACTGTATGCAATTAATGCAGGAGTCCCTTAAGTTTCAGCTTTAGCCCTTCCTTTGTTTCTCCTCCACATCAGTCACCTTCTCTCTAGCACATCCAACACAGTTCACAGTTACGCGGACGACAGCACCCTCCACTCAAATATACAATATTCTAAGCCTGTCTCTTTAGTCGAATTAGATAAGGACAGCTATACGTGTCATCGGTGACCCTACCCGCTCCCAAAGACTACCATCCCTTGCCCACCGATGTGCCGTTGGTGACCTCTTTTTTTATAGATATCTGCACGGGCGCTGCTCAGAGGAGCTTTCTTCCATAGTTCCTCCACCTGCTGCCTCCAACAAATCTACCAGGGGAACAGAGCGAGTGCACCTTTTTACTGTCGAGGTCACCAGACACCAGACATAGAACATCTTGTTATGCCTAATTTTTTGTTCCGAGGACTTCAAAGTTGTGGAATTCCTTGCCGGCACATGTTGTTCCTTCTCCTCCGAACCTCCAAACCTTTAAGCCCAGATTTAAGTTGCCTCTTTCCTCCTTGTCGACACACACGGTACGATAGTATTTAGGCTGTAAGCCTTCGTAGTGTGTTGTTGAAATATATAAAAAAGAAACTGACTTATGGACCACCCTGTGATTGCCAAATATTTCTATAAGATGCAGCTTAAGACACCCTATACGTATACGTTTTTTTCGTATCTTGTATAATAACAATTATATTGAGCTTTACCGTAGAAATGCGTCACCTTATATATATATATATATATATATATATATATATATATATATATATATATATATATATATATATATATATATATATATGCAAACAGATAAAAACTGAAAGTAAACCCGGATATGGATTTTAGGGTGCCTAGTTTGCGCTCATTTGAAGAATTCTTTTTAAAATTTAAAAGTCGCGGTCTCCTCATTAACGAATTTGTTCTACGAAAATTAGATGAAAATTATAGACCGTTAAACCATAGACTTTACTAAACGTACAGCGAAAGCATCAACTTTACTAAACCTACAGCCAAAGCATCAGAAAAAGGGTCTATGTTAACTGAATTTTTTTTAAACCTTTTAGTGAAATGGAGGCCTATGGCGGTTTAACTGAAACTTGAGGGTTCGTAGAACACCATTCTTGCAACATTTTCCATTCATAAAACCTATTTGTTTTAGGTTCTTTGTCTAAATGTTGCTAAATGTACCCAAAATGAGTGTATGTGCAAAATCTGGCACAACTAAAATGGATATTACATTCAATTGGCCACTCAACTGTAAAGGTAGCTGTATAGAACCCAACGCTCTACGCTGATCTCCACTAGCAACCCTACACATACTGCTGTCCTTTGTATCGATTGTCGAACCATGTCCCTTGAATAATCCCCACCCTCGGCCCCCAAGAATGGTTTCCGTAGGTCCCGAATTTAACAAACCTAACAAAGTACGGCCAAGAACACTAACCTCCAAGTATGGAGGCTCATCCTTTTCAGCGTGAGCAAAAAAACCCTTTAAAACTCGGTTCTTAACCTGCACAACATCAAAGCTGTTGACCGCTAAAACATTAGACGAGGCAGTTTGCGGCCAATTACTGAATCTGATACCCGTTTGGGCGACCCACATTATCCCCAGGGTATGTTCTACTCATGTGGCCAGGATTTCCACACCTAAAAAAAACGTCTTCTGCCAGGACCGTTACAATGACTAGCTCGATGACTTGGTTGCTGACAATTCCAACACACAATATATACCCTAGGTGACGACGACCTCACTGAATTTGCACCTGAACCTGACTCACTATACACATAGGCGAGATCTGGTTCCACAAATCCTGTTCGACTTCGAGCTGGTGGATTAAAAGCCCTCCAATACTAGGGTAACTTCCACCCTACACCGGAATACTTACTTTTGACCCTGCACTGGGATATTAACTTTCCACCCTACACTGGGACCCTATAACACACAAAAAAAACCCGAATATAACTAGTGGTAAAGCGACTGCATAGGTACTCCTTTTACCACATCTGAGGGCACCTCAATTACTTCCAAGTATGTAATTAGTTCACACGATGACCAGTGTGCGATTTCTGCTTCCGGCTACGCGGTTCCTCATGCTATTTCTTAAAAAACGTGGTGCACCAAGAAAGCGCATTGACTCCCCTTCTCGTGGGTATTACTGTGTCTTTATTCACGTCTCCCGGACACACACATTTATAAATTAAGTGTGGATAAATCCCCAAACTCATAGGGTAGATACGACTTCTCTGTCCATCCAGTCTTCGACACTTAACTTACGCCAAGTCTGCCGTACAACCACCTGTTCTTTCCGACATCGCTTTCCACCAGCACCCTCTATTCTCTTACCATTTCTACTCTCGTCGGCGATACATTCTTCGACGCTCGTCGTGGGCCTGCGCTAGTGGCACCTCGCTTTCTCTGTTTTACGCAGTCTTCCCACATCTATGCGACACTGTCCCTGGCTCCATGATTGTTTCGGTGCGCGACACCAGCTGTCCCCCACCCATCCACGCTTTTCGGTAATGATTCCAGTTACATTGCATGCGGCTATATACAGTCTGCCTCATAAAAAGCAAACAAGGTAACAAGTGAACAATTCAACAAACCAAATCGTAAACCATATCAAGAAAGCATAAATGAAGCCATAAAAATCATTAAGGTAAGAAAGGCCAGTTTAAATTGAAGAAAATCATAGTAAATATACTAAAAGTTATAGCTAACGATTTTATACCGTTACAATATATATACAAGTTACATCCCTAAATAGTGCAATACATACCTATATAATCTAGATTTGGCTGAGCCATTTTTGGGAGTCTGGAAGTCCAAGGTTGGCACGGAACTGGTTCGACACCGTCGACGTCGTTGACCCTCTCTAGAACAAAACAAAAGATAAATTGGTTGAAAACACGTTTTTATTATATGGGCGTTGCTGGCATTTATTATTTTTTACTTAGACTCAGTATTTTAAATAGGTGGTAGAGGAATTTTTCTTTACGTGAGAGTAAAGGATTTTTTTCACGCCCGAGGAGGTACCACCCCTCAAGACCCCGGTAAAGTCCCAACAGACGTTTTCGGTTCTGGTGTATGTGTTGGTTTCCCTTATAAACAAAAATGATAATGGCTCTTCCTTGTACAAAAGATTCCGGAGATAAAATACCACACCATTCGGATTTCCGGGAGAGGGGTATCCATGAGGAGCCGGCATCAAGATTTAACATATCTTTTTCGACTATATTCGGCCTAAATTCTAACCTGAACTCCGTCCACCCTTTCCCGCAGGCTAATAGGCCCCAACCCCTCTGTCTCACCGAAACCCAAATCAGTGCCAAAACAGCCACTAATCACTTTAATTTCCCGGGGTATGAGCTCCTTTAGATTACATGGAGGCGTGTGCGCATACGTCCGTAGCAATCTACCCTGCACCAGACTCCCCAATTTAGAAGCTGGAAGAAAAGACATACCTTGGATGAAACTCTCTCTCAGGGCTGCAACTAAATTCATCTGTTGCATTTACCGATTACCTTCTGACAACAACTTTGTTCAGCTCTTCGACTACCTTGCTGAAAAAACGACCATCTGATTTCTGAATATTCCTCCTCCGAGGTCACTCTTCTTGGTGACTTTAATGTACGTAGTAAGGAATGGCTAGGATCTTCAAAAACCCAACCACAAGGGAGAGCAGCGGAGGCCTCTGCAGTCAGCAATTCTTTAGCCAATATCGTGCAGCAACCTACTTATTATCCTCGCATCCCAACACACAGCTTAAATCCTTTGGATCCCTTCTTACTACAAAACCTGAATGCTAGAAGACATCAGTCACTGACCCCTTGGTCGCTCAGGCCACAACATGGTCACTGCTTCCTGCGCAATGCAACCCGAAGTCAAACAGTCATCACACCCACGTATCGTTTGGCACTACAACTCCGCGAATTGGCACGAAATGCCTTTTCCTCATTTCCATGGGCGTCTGTCTGCTTCTCTCATCCTGACCCCTCTATTATCTCACAAAACGTCACCGAAATTATCCAAGCTGGCATGGATTTATTTAATCCACGTACAACGATATAAATTTAATTTTTTAAATCGAAGGTCCCTTATATTATTGCATTCCTATAAAAATTATTTCGACAATCACATGTGGCCCCTATGTCGTTGGCGATACAAATTTTCTTTTTTAAATCGAACATCCCTTATATATTGAATTAGAAATATTTCAATTGTTTTGCAGCTTTTCACATTTTTGACACATAATAAAAATTGTGGTATAGCGTTTTTGCCAATAGGAATCAGAGTCCCATGCAAACGACGCATTCAGAGAGGTTCTCATTTATATTATGTCATGAAAAAATTGAGATGCCGTATACAGGGCGCTCTCGAATAGTGACTGAAATAAAAAATCGAACTGTCGTAACTCAATTGTTTCAAATATAACAGCCTGTATTTTCTGCTTTAGAAGTGAGGGGCATAATAGTAAATGTTTAATAAGTTATTAAAAAAAATATGTGTCGGATTTTGGTGAATAAATTGTAAATTATCATACAAAAATCTTTTTGGAAGCTTTGTCAGAAAGCTTATTTGCTGAAACGTAGTACACTATTTTTACTATATAGGTTATACTAGTAACCAACTTTGATGCCTGCTTTCATTAAAAACAGACATATTTTTGTGTTTTATTAAATTCAGTAGTTTCATTTTTTCTTTAACCTATGTTAAAATAATGTATTTTAAAAACCTGGATACAAGAAATATTTTCTATCTCAAGACGTTCAACAAATGAAAGTTTTCAGTCAGTTTCACGGCCTACTAATCTCGGAGCGAGCTGAAACGTCTGTCGCAACAACAAACAAGATTATGAGCCCATTTCAGATGTGGGATTAACTCAATTTGACTTTTAGCAGCCACGATAGAGGTCGTTTTGATGTTTTATTAAAATTAGATGGTAAAAATTTCTTGAGAAGAGCTTTAATGTAATTCTTATATGATTGAAGTTCCGCACGTCAAAGCTAAACTTGATTAGATTTGAAAATGCTGAAGTTAAACATGAAAGTTCTTCTCTTGACATTTCAGTGAAGACTTTTACTTACCTATATTTAATTCATTGTGTGGGTGATAAATTAAAAATCTAATTATGTTCTCGTTGTACTGCTTTACCTAAGACTACGTTCGCTAGTAGCAAAGTTTGTGTAATTTTAATTTATATTTAATCGTGGCTGCCATAAGTTAGTAAAGCCGATTTATAATAATTACAGGTTCTTCAAATATATAAGAGAGGTCTAGATTGTAGAGTTTAGATTGCTGCATAAGCCGTGAATCTTATCAGCCTCTTAGCGCTGTGATATCGATAGAAGGTATGTGCTTGACTCAATTTTTATAACAGTTGCCTATAATATAAAGACTTAAGATACTTGGGAGACCCTTAAAATAAAGGCACAGACAGATTTCAGCATTATAAAAAGCTGACTTGATTACAACTTGTTAACAGTATGTGTAGACAAAACAAAATATGTTGCCTTCAGTATCTATAACAAGCCAAAAACCATCCTTGATAATCTAACGGTAAAGAGCGATGATTGTGATATTACAATCCAACAAGCAAATAAAGTGACCTACCTATCTGGGTGTTGTGGTTGACCAACATTTGAGATGTGACGAACATATAGATAACCTGACCAAGAAATTACGGGGCCTCCTTTTCAGATTTAACCTTCCGGGAGTCTGGTGGGGTCTGACAGGCCCAGAGGTATGCTAAACATGTTGTATCTATTTGGGCAATAGATGGCGGAAGTTGAGATTACGGGTAGCTGCCTCAACGACATCGGTCTATCTGCTGTTAGTGTAGTTCCAGCGTGTTTGGTGTAAACAACTGTGAATCGTATGCATAATACTGGATCGGGTATCATAGACCCCACCAGACTTAATAAGCTACTTCGAATTTAACAGACTTTTAAGGTATGCTTTGTTTTATTTTATGTCTCATGTGTCAAATATTATTCCAAAAAAGAAATAGTTAATTGGGTTAAACTTTATAAAATATAAAATACAATTTATTGCTACAGATTCATCGTTTTCAAAATGGGAGATTTCGAACGGGAGCAACGTAGACTTATGGCCTTATAGGAAGAGGCAGAACGTCAAGAGCTTAAAGATGAAATTTCAAGTGATGAAGGAGAAATAGACCATTTGAGTAAAAGTGAACATAAAAGTGAAACAGAACAAGAAATTAGCGATGATGAAAACGACAGGGAAAATAACCTTGAAAGTATGTTTTATAAAGAAAAAGATGAGGCAACAAAATGGTTCAAGCACCAAGGTCGGCCAAATGTCAGGGTAAGAGCAGAAAATATTGTTACGCAACTACCCACTGTCAGAAGACCATATAAAGGCGGTAAAACAGCAGCAGAATGCTGGGCATATTTTATCACTGAAGAGATCACGACTGAAATTATTATTCACACCAACCAAAAAATGCTAGCTAAGTGTGCTACGTATGCAGAAAGAGATCAGTATAAAGTAAAAGAGACAGACAAATCGGAATTGTGAGCTTTATTTGGACTTCTCTATTTAGCGGGCTACTATAAATCTGGACGTCAAAATGTCAAAGATTTATGGGCAACAGACGATACAGGAGTACCGATATTTAGAATGACTATGAGCCTCAAGAGATTCAATTTTCTTTTGTGTTGCTTACGTTTTGACAATTATCAAACTAGACAAGAGACAGTGGTGCTCGATAAACTTGCACCGATTAGGTCAATTTTTGATGCATTTGTTTCCAACTGCAGACAAGTTTATTCTCCAAGTATGTATCTAACCATTGATGAGCAATTGGTATCGTTTCGTGGCAACTGTCCGTTTCGACAGTACATTCCCAGTAAACCCGCCAAATATGGGATAAAAATGTTTGCATTGACAGACGCCAGGTGTTTTTATGCTGTTAATATAGAAGTATACGCAGGTTTACAACCTGAGGGATCGTTTAGAAAAAGTAATAAGCCCGAAGATATAGTCCTTCGATTGATAGAACCGGTATCAAAGAGTGGCCGTAATGTTACGTTCGATAACTGGTTCACGAGTTACAGCCTGATGCATCGATTGCTCACCGAACATCGACTAACATCTGTTGGAACTGTCCGCAAAAATTAAAGAGAATTGCCGCGATGTCTGGTGTCTACAGAAGGAAGGCCTTTACCGTCAAGTGTATTTGGTTTTCAAAAAAAATTACGATGGTATCATATATCGAGAAAAAGAAAAAAAAAAGTACTATTATGGTCGACGCTTCATCACGATGACAATGTTGATGAATCAACGGGGGACAAACAAAAGCCTGAAATAGTCACGTTCTACAACATGACAAAAGCGAGCGTAGACACTTTGGATAAGCTTTCAGCTTCTTGCGACATTTCAACACTGCCGGAGTAAATGGCGAAATTGTATACAGAAATAATACGAATGATTATGCCACAACCAGGCGGAATTTTTTGAAAGACTTGGGAAAACAACTAATTAGAGAGCATCAGGATAGACGACAACAAAACCAAAGGCTTCCTAAGGAATAACGAAGGCAGCAGCCTGCTATTCCTGTAGCTAATCCAAATGAGACTAGAAAAAGAAGACGCTGTGAATTTTGTCCACGTAATTCCGATAGAAAATCACAATACTTCTGTGTTACATGCAAGAAGACAATTTGTTTGGCACATGCGAATTTTATGTGCAGTGAATGTAATAATGAACATGAATAAGAATTATTATTCTAATACTGAATTAGTGTAGGTACTTGAAACTGACTTTTATAATCATGTTTTCTTTTTAGCTTTTCAGAAAAAAAAAATTACATGGTTTTTTGCTTAAATCTTTATTCTAATAAACTTATTCTACTATATTGCGTGATGTTTAGAAACCCCCCTTTGAGACCATTCCTTGGTTTATTTGCATTCTGGAGCCTTAAAACCTATTGGGGTCTATCAGACCCCACCAGATTGATATAGTCTGTTTGAATCACCAGACTCCCGGAAGGTTAAGTATCTAAGAAATTTCCTGAGTGCAAGACAGTTGAAGATATTATATTGCTCACTCGTGCAATCGCAACTTTATTACGGTATTCTTGTGTGGGGCGGTGCTGCTAGTTGTTACTTGCACTCGTTGGAAGTAATTGAAAAATGGTTTTTAAAGATTATTTACAATAAACATCGTGCTTATCTATCAAACTAGCTGTTTATGGAATCTGGTGTACTGGACATGAGACAGCTTTACTTTTATGCACTATGTGTCGAACTATATAGGCGAAAGAATACAATCCAATTTAGGCAGCACGATTACGGCACATGATGTCGCCGAACTGTAAGCCACAGACAGCGAAAACATAAAGCAGTGGGTAAAATAGCTTGCATACAAATGATCTCTGTGGTACACGATGAACTATCTAATGACGTCAAATCAGCCCCAAGCATGTATTCTTATGAAAAAAGTTAAAATATGGATATTTAGTAAACCAAAAAAGAAAATAAATGACCCTGTGATCGTCAGGAACTAACAGGGGATTTGTGAACAACAGGAGGCAAAATATTCTTACTCAAGAGATTGGGATAATAGTGGAGTGTGATTATTTCGAGATGTACCTGATGAGAAAGATGGGATGTAATTGTGTGGGTTTCCCGTTCGTGGAGGTGGCTTGTGTGCTGTGCTGTATGTGTGTGTCTCTGGTTGTGTCTATATGTTTGCGTGTGCGAATGTATGTGTAGCCTAAAACACACTTAACTACAAAAAGATTATGATAGCACTAAATTGCACTGACTTCTTATGAAGTTAATAATTTACTATTGACATTTAACAGACTAAGGGAAAAAAGTAAAAAGGGTATGCTGGCTGTGTTTCATCTCTCTTCATCTGGGACTATTTCTATTGTGCGGACTTATCTTTGTCAAAAAGAATAAACAATCTCACGCAAAAGTGCCCTGGCACTTCTGTGAGTTATTTAGTATTTTGTGTGTACGTAATTAATATTACTTTATCTCATTTATATAAAATGTACATGTATTAGAAAGAAAATAAACACTATTATTATTATTATTATTATCATTATTATTATTGCGTAGTCTGTTATTATTGGGGAGTATTTTACCTGTTTCCTAAGGTGTTTACGCCACTTCACCAAGATATTTAATCCTTCTGCAGAACAGGGCCATGCAATCGCACAGAAAATGTTCTGTTTTTCTGCTGCTTCGTTTCAATATCTGTAGTTTTCACTGTCAACTTACTTATCATCAGAAGGTGTTAGCTCTCTAGTATGTATTCTCAAAAGTCTTGTGTTCTTAAGTCCACCCTGTTCAGATCAAGAAGCAATTCAGGCTTCTTTGTTGAGATCCTAAGAACCGTTCAGACTGCCTCAAATCTGGCATTTTCCTAAAGTATGAATTTAGTTTTCCTCCCAATTGTTCAGTTAGTTTCTTAAGTGGCTTTTTATTATAACACAGTAACGCTCTGGGTCTTAGAATTGTGCTGCGGATCCCCTTTTTGCTTGTCTATTTCCTTCTATACTTTGGTAGTACTCAGAGCTACTTTATTGTTTGTAGCCAGTTGATTTAATGCCTGTTTGTAGTTCCAGGTCAGTTAAGACCTAGTTCTAAACAATTTAAGAGTTTTTCGTGCTGTCGAAAAGCATACAAATATGTGATCTGGTGAGCTCTTTTATAAGTGTTTTTATAGGCATAGGTTTATAGCAAGCATTACTGCTTGGAAGGTAGTGGTAGTTGTTTCTAGGAATTTTGAGAGACCGAAATTGGATCCTTTTATTTGCAGTCCCACTCCTAGCATTTGTAAAGCCATCTGTATGCCATAGAAATGCACTGTTTGTCAGCCTTCCAATGTCTGTATGCCACACCTCATCAAAGCTGCCTAGTTCGTCGAAGGCAGATTTACAGCTCAATACCATTTTTGAATTGAAACGGTAGGAACCAAGTGCTTTCATTGCAGCTTGGCTATCTTAATATAGTTATATCGAATTGTGTGTGCACTGGTTTTGTATAATTTTCCTTACACACATCTCGATGGCATACACTTCTGCCTGGTTGCTGACTTTCCGAGGCTAGTTGATAATCTTGCCACGGTGTTGCTCCCATATGCGCCGACATCTGTCCCCTTATCGGTTTTGGAACCATCAGTGTACCAGCAGAGATCGGCCCTCAATAGGGTTGTTTGGTTTCGGTCCCCCTCCTCCCTTTCCAGAAGGACGGTCTTGAAAGACAGATACCTACTGATCGTTGTAGGTATCATGTCTGAGACCATTCACGGAATCTCATGACTCTCAATGTCATTGAGGAGTCCGGACCCTCTCAAACTCATTGCCTTCGGCATGCTGTCGATCGTTTATTTTAATCTGTACTTTGTCTAGCGTCCCTCCCCAGCCAAATGTAAGGTGGGGTGTTTGAGAGCCGCTCATAGGGCGGTGCTTATCGCGTTTGTTATTATCAGAGAAGCTTGTCTCTGCAGTCGAGCCATTTTGGCCGTCGAGATACCATGACTTACCTTAGGCCACCAAACTATAGCGCCATATGTTATGATTGGTCTGATAACCACTACATCGAGCCAGTATATCTGTTGTGAGCTTGTCCCCCGGTTATTTCCGCTGATTCTTCGGCATGTCTAAAGCGACAGTTTGGCTCTGCGGATGACATTCAGTTGAGCCTTTTATCTAGAGTAACCCCCATATATTTCGCTGGTTCCATAAATGGAAATGTTTTCTCAAAAAAATAGATTGTTTTAATTTGTCCAACCTTCTTCTTCTGGAACAATTATGGTTTTGTGGGGGGTTCACATACATCTTTTCCCTCCGACACGAACTATTCACTAGATTTAGTACCTTTTGAAGAATATTTGAAACTTCCTCTTCAGATTTACCTCCAGCCATTATAACAAGATAGTCCGCATACTCGTGGATCTCAACTTTTCACAGTCCCAGGATAGCCAGCAAATCACCCACAAAGAGGAACCAAAGCAGGGTGTCATACCCCCCTGCGGACACCCCCCCCCGTAGTCCTGGAGCGGACTACTTACCCTGCAACGAGGTTTTAACAGTTCGATTGTAAAGCATGCTACCCATTCAGTCACAAATGGTAGGTTCCACCCCTTTAACGATAGCAGCTACGTAGAGGGATTTAGGTAGTGCATTGTTAAATGCTACTTCAATGTCGCGAAACGGAGCCACCGCCACCTTCCTGTTATGCAGAGGGTTTGTGATTTTTGCAACAAGGTTTGTAACGGTATAAATTGGATAGCTAAACACCTAAGCTAGCTTGGACGTATTTGTGGTTCCTCCTCTGCTTGGCACACATAATTATTGGCGACAACTGTGGTTAATTCTTCTGGATATCCCTCGTATGATGAATCGAATTTAGATCTTTCGTTAAATTATTTATATTTGTATTACCCCTGGTATATCGTGCCGGCTTACACGCTTGCGTTGCCGTTGCGGTAGTTCGGAAAGGGTCCGCATGTTGAAGAGGATAGATGGCTGGGGACGTATGTGATGCGAGAGAGAGCGAAGGGTGTGGCAGCACCTGTTTTTCAAGTAAGAGACGTGAATGCGCCGAAAGTTTCGAGAGAGAGATTTCGTTGGTAATTTGTGGAGTTAACACGTGGTTCCTTCTGAGGAGCAAGTTTTGGATATTAAGTATCCTCCCTTGTGGATTTTGTTGCTCTCAGAATTTAATCTGCAGTCTTTCTGGTGATGTCGTAATGTACGGATTTAGTGCCGAAGGCTGTGGAGATACCCGCTTGAGGGGATTTAAGGACCACATTTATCGTGTCCCGTTGTGGAATTTCGTTTCCCTCTCTAGAGGTAAGAAATCATCCTCTCTCTTAACTATAACACCTTTAGCATTCCGTTACTTGTTGTTTTTAGGGACCTTGTATCGGCTGGGGCATTCCTTGTACCGGCGAGATTCTTCTCGTACCGGAGATATTATTCTCGTACCGACTGGAAGAAAACCTTGTACCGGCTAGGGAGATTTCCTGTACCGGATAGCAGTTCTTGTATCGGCTGGAGTATTTCTCGTACCGGCTGAATTTCTCGTACCGACGAAGTCCTTGTGTAGGGCGATTTTTGTGCCGAATAGCCTTGTGGTAGGCAGACATTATTGTATTGGGCGATATCTTTGGTAAATTCACGTACCGTAAATTTGGAGTGGAAAAGTCCCGCATGGATGAGCGAATTTTTATGTACCGAACAAGTATATGGCTATTGAATTAAATGGAGAAATGAATTAAGATCTCAGTGAGAAGGTCTTCCCTTTCGTTGTCGCATTGCCGTACCGTCGTTGCATTATTCCCGTGGTTGCAGTCCCGTATCCCGAGAGGCCTTGGCTGGTTTGGAAATTGATGATAATTAGATGGCCTGGAAGTCCAGGAATGTCAAGTAAGAATTTTCCGTTTTGTGATAACGTATAAAGTGATAAGCGACATTCTTGATAAGATATATTGTTAAATACTCATCTGTGTTAAATTTACTAAAATCAAATTGAATTATTTTATTTTAACTTCACTAAATATGGTACAGATTTTTATAAGACCACTATTAATATAATTGCTTCACTTTTGATAGTACCATTAGTTATCATATACTGTTAGCATTAGACCAGCTTATTGATTATTCTTTGGGACTTGATCTTTAATCAAGCCACTTACCGTACTTATCATGTAATTAAGTAATATTTGGGGAAAATAATTTGTGAGCTTTGCGTGCACGAAAAGTGGAATTTTCCACAGAACAACGATATTTGTAGTACCTTCATAAATATTCAGTAAAGATCTTGAGTATTTGGTAGTAAGCCATTTTTGTGATATTATAGAGACTTTATATTTTTATTTTTATTAATTTAGATCAGAATTTTAAAACAACTTTTAATAAATTCTTGTATGCCAAAGAAGCTTAATAAAAGCCCGTATTTTATCATATTTTAGGTGTTTTAGTTTTGTGTGTTTGTGTTTTCTTTTCAGGACTGTTGATAGATTAGATCATTACCGTTATCTTTACTTGTGGGTCTATGAGACCATACCGTTCCGAACTTTAGTTTGTGTTATCGTAATTATATCTCCCTTGTAGCTTCCTGTGCTCGATTGTGGTTGGCTATAGTTGCCAGTGTGATCCAAGAATTCTTGGTTGTGTTGGATCTGGGCAAGGAAGCATATTTGTGAACATCTTATTAGAATAGCCGGGAGTGGAGGTTAAACAATCAAGTGGCGCCCTAATTAACATCTTATTTTAACCCACGCCCATCTCCACTGTATAAAAGCTGGCGGCCCTCTAACTTCCCGGTAACTTAGCTTATGCCAATGACAAATTAGATTTGTGGATACGTTAGGAATTATTTGAGCATTTGTCATCTGGTATAAAAGGAAGCGCGGCGGCGTCATAGGTTATTGAATGCTAACTAGATTGGCCAGTTTGGTAGGTATACTGGTGAGTATTGAGAGGGTTATTGTTTAGGATATTCCCCCTAATGCGTACGTCCAGTATTTTTTTTCCAATTCCTTCAGGAGGAATTAAGTAACACTAAGAGGTCTCAACGATTTGGGTAGGAGGTCACTACGTCCCAATTTGGGAATATATACTTCCCCAATCACCGTCCAGTTAGATGGAATATAGTTCCAAACCAAACTGGCCTTATACAGCCTGATGTAGAATGGAAGAAGAGCCTCCAGTCCATTCTGTAGCAGGACTTTAATCACCTTATCTTCCCCTGGCGCCTTGAATGACTGGAAATAGTTTACAGCATACTCCACCGCCAAGGCTCTAATTATTTCCTGAGCAACCCGCCAGTCTTTGCTTTCAGGGCGTTTATATCGACCCCTGGCCGACGAGACTTCTTCACTACTCAGGATCAGACAATCTGGGAAGTGTGTGTGTGCGCTAGGAGCTCTAAAGTTTTTCGGAGGTTCTGTAAAGGAACCATCTGGTCGTTTTATCGAACCCATTTCCCGGACACGGTCGCATGAGAGAATCCTGTGGACCCTGGCCCTGCTGGGCAAATTTCCAGGATCCCGGTAGAACTTTCTCCAGCACTCTCTCTCTTTGGGTTCCTTATCTCTTTGTTGTAATATGTTAGAGCGGATTGTTATATTTTTCCCAGTTGCCTGTAGTCTTACCACGATTGAAGAGACGTCGCATTTCCCTCCGTTTCTTTCGGATGTTTTGTTCCACCAAGTAGACCCTCGACTGTCTTTTATGGGCTTTAGTGGACAGTTTTGGTGATACGCTGAGATAATTCCATCCCGTGTTAGTTTAGCCACAATTTCTATCTCTTCACGATCTTGAAGTTTAATATACACAAATCTCTAAATGGCCAACCAAATCGCCTGGTTTGAATTCGTCTATTTGAAATAGTCTGGAGGCATTTAGTGTTGCTTCCTTCTTCTGTGTAGAGCCAGATTTAGTATTGCCTTCGTTCCAGGGCATAAGGACATGGCTCCTGGTATTTCCAGACAGATTAGCAGCTGCAGTTTCTGTAACTTGTATTGTGCAAAATATTGTTCTGGTTTTGGCAATCATACTATAAACGCATAAATGACAATAGTTTTAACCACCGTTTGGTATCTCCAGTATATTTTCTGCTCCCTACGAGTCTGGGTCAAGTCCAGATTACTAACGTGGCTCTCAATATACTTTCTTACGAATACATGGAACAGCTTTGTTCTTGGTCTAAGAGCATAGATAAGTATTTGAGTTTAATGAAAAATTTTACCTTTGTTTCATTCAAAGTAGGCGATTTTAAGGTCAGTTGCCTTTTTCTGGTAAACGGAACAACTGCTCTCTTGGAAGATCGACGTTCAATTTGTTTGTTAACATATATCTTGGAGTTCCGATTACTTTGTTCTCCTCTATGGTCTATATCATTTTTCTGGTTTATATTTTTTTATGCATTTCTAAGTAGTTTCGACACAACCATAATCTACTTTTTATTTAACCACAGAAAAATGGGAAAATGTTTATGTGGAAAATAATGTCAACGCACAGTATAATAATTGTGTTGACACAATAATTTACAATTATGAAAGAGCTTTTCCTTTGAAGCGAATAAAAATTAGAAAAGATAAAAAGAAAAGTTGGTCAACACCTGAAATTAGAAAAACTTCCAGCTTGCTTGCTGTATTCCTTAACGGGCGACTGTGTGTTGAAGGAGGCGTGTGATGATTTGAGAAGGAGACACAGCAAGAGTATAACACTAGCAAAAAAATTTAGAAATGACAAAAGACTAGCCAATTCTAAAAATATAGTTAAAGAAGCCTGGAACATTATTGGGGCTGGCACGAAGCAGAATGGGGCAAATGTCTGGAAGATTGAGATAAACGGAAATAAAGCGACAAATTTACTTCGGATTAGTAATTGTTTTAAAGACCATTTTGAAAAAATTGGTAAACATCCAGGTATTTCGCACCATAATATAGGTGTGGGGTCCCACTATTGCATACAACATGGCTTCTTCCTGGCACCAGTGGACGAGACTGAAGTAAGTAGGTTTGTTAAATTGTGTACAAACAAGAGGTCTGAGGGTCCAGATGGCTTGCCATGTGCAATCGTTGGTCTGATTTCTGACTTAATCGTGGCGCCTCTCACTTGTATAATAAACAATTATTTTTTGCAGGGAATATTTCCTGACCGATTAAAGATTGAAAAAATGGGTACCGATATACAAGAGAGGAGAGAGGACATCCTTGGACAATTACAGACCTGTGTGTGTTCATCCAGTGTTTGCCAGAATTATAGAACGTGCAATGTTTAATAGGCTGGATAATTACGTCAATAGGTTTCAGTTACTTCTACCATCCCATCATGGGTTTTTGTAAGAAAAAATCAACAATAACAGCCTTATATGAGACTGTTAACAAAATCGTGGAAAACAACGACAAGGGGCTAAATGTTGCCGGGTTATACTTTGATTTTTTAAAGGCTTTTGACCTAGTAGATCATGAGCAGCTTTTGCGGACACTGAGACAATACGGTGTACGCGGTATTGGGTTGGAATGGTTTGCCAGCTACCTCTCAAATAGAAAACAATATGTACAGCTGACTGGGGAGTGTGATGATACTGCGAATGTGCAGATGAAGTCGACATTTAGTAATAATTTGAGAGGAGTCCCACAGGGAGGTGTCCTGTCCTCAATTCTTTTTCGTTTATATACAAATAATTTGCAGCAATACTTTGTTGAGAATCAAAGTACTACTATAGGCCAATTTGCCGATGACACTTCGTTCACTGTTGCGGTTAGTACTTCTCCAGAACTAGAGATCTTGTGTACTAAGGTTGTGAGAGGAATGTCTGATTGGTGTAGGGAAAATAGACTAATTTTAAATACTGAAAAAACTGTTAACATAAAATTTGAAAATATCCACGCCAGTGATTCTAGTTTGTGTAATAGTAAGAATGCAGAAAATAATAATAATACCAAATTTTTAGGGGTTATAGTAATTAAATTTCTCACCTGGGGACCTCATACCGATTATGTGGCGGCCATACTAAATAGTGCCTACTTTGCTTTATCTAATTTAAAATATACAGTGGGAGATGATACACTTCGTTTCTTTTATCACGCACACGTATGTAGCAGACTCAGGTATGGACTTATAGTCTGGGGATCATCAGCATATACGCACAGACTATTCATTATTCAGAAACGTAATGTAAGAGTATTAGGTGGCGCAAAATATGATGAACACTGTGCTTCTTTATTTGTTCGCCTTCGGATAATGACGTTTTACTCACCCAATTTTTTTAGTCTGTCACTCTTTGTGAGAGAAAATCCAAAGTATTTTAATATGTTAGGAAACAATTAGCCAACTAGAAATACAGATATTGTTGCTGTGCCTCAACACTCTACCTCACTTTTCCAGAAAGGAACAAAATATATGACAATAAGGGCACATAACCATTTACCTGTGTGCATAAGAAACATCACTGGGCTTGTAGAATTTAAGAGAGAGCTAAAGAAATATTTTTTAGACCACCCATTTTATTCTATAAATGAATTATTTTAATATTGGGTGATGCTTATTTGTGTGTCTTTTGTCCTATTTTAATACATTGTATAGACTTTTTAATATAAACATATGATGGTGTATCTGTTCATTGAAGTGTGCGTGCGTAAAAGTGTATGTTGTGTAGAAGTTTGTTTTTATATGTTTTTTTTTGTATTTTAGATAATGACTCCTTAACTGTAGGTTTGGGGCCTTTTTTATTGAGTCCCTAATTATAGATTTACAATCTTTATATATTATGCTCTGTGTGACGAGTTGCTACATATTATATTTTGACGTGTTCCTGGCCCGTTTGGGATTTTATGAATAAAGTTGTATTATTATTATTATTATTATTATTATTATTATTATTATTATTATTATTATTATTATTATTATTATTATTATTATTATTATTATTATTTGTTTTAACATTTTCTTTGAATCAGCAGGGAGAAAATACATTATTTTAAGTAGATATTACAGCACTGGCTTATTAAAAATAACTTGTTCCGTAACATAGGAAATCAAGTAATTTTCAATCTAATAAAACAAAATCTAGTTGCTTAAAAAAATACTATCCTAACGAAGGTCTATCACCGAGGAATAAAAATTATTATTTTCAAATAAACTATCAACTTTTAAAACGTAATACATGAATTTGTAAAGTGCACAAGACGGATACAAAACACACATAAAAGCCGCCTTTGTCCTTGGGTCTCAGAAAGTGGGTAAACATTTTATGTGCTTTGAATTTATATGGGAATGCGGTTTTACATATACTTATAATACGCCACCCTCCCACGTATACCTTCTAACCTGAAAGACGCATTGATTTAGATTGCTGGAGACTTTCAATAAAGGATTACGGTGTAAAGAATTATAGTTTATATTTTGTAGGTATGTTATAAAAAGTTTTTAAACTTACGTTCACACAACCTCTTCATAAATAGGTGTTAAAAATTTATAGGGCATGTAGTAAATGGTAAAATAGACAAAAACTATCTCATAGACATGTTTAGTGTTCGAGATACAGGCTGTTGAAATTCAGATTCAATATCTTTTTTTAGTAATAGGTAGAGTAAGTAAGAAAAATCCTGATGTTTTTCCATGTGTAAATACCCATGTTTCCCGCGGTCTGTGTGTGGTATCTTAAGTCGTCATAATAGACTCTATGACGTGAAGAGTATCCCCCTTGCTATCCTTAGGCTAATAATATTTTATAGTAGGAATAAGAGGGTAATATCATATATTTTAAGTGCTCACTCTGCAACATGTAATATACTGTTTAATATGTGTTACATACGTTCATATAAAATTTTCTTCTTAGAATGGACGCAAACTTAAATATTGACATTCAATTAGAAAACACCTATATATATATATATATATATATATATATATATATATATATATATATATATATATATATATATATATATATATGTTATTTTGTATTCAAACATCTCAATCCCGGAGATATCAGCGCTCACTTACATGTGCAGCGGTATAAATTGAGCATTAATGTACTACAGTGCCCTAGTTGTTTTAGAATCTGATGTTACACAAGTAAAAATTTAAAAAAAATAGAAAACCGACTTCATTAAGGATAACTCAAAGATGCATATCGGCGCTGCCACCATTACCATTTGTTAAACGTGTTATCGGAGGTAAATTAAGGATAACTCAAAAACTACTAGCCAGATCTTGATCAAATTTATATGGAACCACAGGAGAAGTACCGGCTTTCAAATGAAGAGAGAATCATGAAAATCGGCTCACCTAGAAAAAAGTTATGAGGGTAACAAACATAAAAAAAATACAGTCGAATTGAATACCTCCTCCTTTTTTTGAAATCGGTTAAAAAAATACAGTCGAATTGAATACCTCCTCCTTTTTTGAAGTCAGTTAAAAAGGACCGTGGCTATATGAAGTGCGTTACAGGTCCGAAATCGTTAGCAATTTGCAATTTCGTGAAGTCAAATCTCTATCGGTACGTAAATCGCTAAGAATGAATTTTTAATATCACCAAAGCTATATTCTTTTCTGTGTTATTTGACATTATAGGTTATGCTTATTTACACAGTAAATAACAAGAGATTTGTATATTTGTTTTCAACTATGCTGTCATCGCTGGTTATATTTACTTAAGAAGACGAAACTCAGTTATAAATATATTATCATATTTTTCATCATAAAAGCTCTTCACAAAATTTCACTCAATTTTCTTTATGAAAACCTCACCAAAAAGAATAATTGTATTAAGCCTTCAAAAACTCGATTCAAAATATATTTAAAATGTTACTTCAGCTCAATAAATTAGATGCCTTTATATGTTGGCTATCATAGGTAAAATGCTTAATAGGTCTAATTACACTTTTATTTCTCAACATTTAATATACCGCCTCATTGTCATCATCATGACAGTCCGTCGCACTAATGACTATGTCTTCAGCAGCTCTTTCATCGTAGCTTTTGCACTTTAGCAAGTGAACGAGGTATTCCAGAAGCCTTGTTTTTAGGACACCCCTACCATTTTAATCAATTTTATTTAAAGAAATTCACTAGTGAATAGATCGCCAGTTTTGATTTTTTAATTTCTTCAATGAGCGCGAACTAGGCCCCCTAGAACACATATCCGGGGTCAGTTTCATATATATATATATATATATATATATATATATATATATATATATATATATATATATATATATATATATATATATATATATGTATTTATTCTTCACACACCCACTTTACAAGTATAAAGCAAACTAAAAAATAAGTAAACATACAGTGGCACCTCCCTCTGTTCTTACACTCAAATGTCTCCGAAATTACACTTGACAGTGGACACAGCTCTACACAATTAACTGCAGAAAGGTAACAATAACAACTACATATGCTAAATATAAGACACATAATAATATCACTTAATCTCCTTATACTTCCCTCCCCTTCCCGAGTATATGCGGCATAATATACCCAATATATAAATATACACAATTAAAAACCACTATTCCACTATCCCGCATAGTTACATTTAAACAGAACACCTATATTTGGTACGTGGTAGTGGACCTTTCCTTTACGTGATAGTAAAGGATTTTTTTCACGCCCGAGGAGGTACCACCCCTTATATCAAGGGGCGGATGAAGTCCCAACGGACGTTTCCGGTTCTGGTGTATGAGTTTCCTCCATTCGAATCTCCGGGAGAGGGGTGTACAGGGGGCGCCGGTATACCGATACCCAAATCAGTGCCAAAACAGCCATTAATCACCTAAATTTTCTGGGGTATGAGCTCCCTACTTCCTTTAGATTACATGGAGGTGTGTGCGCATACGTCCGTAGCAATCTACCCTGCACCAGACACCCCAATTTGGAAACTGGAAGAAAAGACATACTTTCGATGAAACTCTCTCTCTTTCTCTCAGGGCTGCAACTAAATTTATCTGTTGCATTTACCGGCCACCCTCTGACAACAACTTTGTCCAGGTCTTAGAAAACCTTTCTGAAAAACCGACCATCTGATTTCTGAATATCCTTCCTCCGAGGTCACTATTGTTAATACGAAATGGCTAGGATCTTCAATAACGGATCCACAAGGGAGAGCAGCAGAGGCTTTTGCAGTCAGAAATTCTTTAGCCAATATGGTTCAGCAATATACTTACTTTCCTCGCATCACAACAAACAACTCAAATTGCTTGAATCTCCTTTTTACTACAGACCCTGAATGCTATAAGACATCAGTCACCGCTCCCCTTGATCGCTCAGACCACGGCATGGTCACTACTTCCTACGCAACGCAACTCGAAGTCACACAGTCATTACACCCACGTATCGTTTGCACTACAAATGCGCGAACTGGGACGAAATTCGGGGTTACTTTTCCTCATTTCCATGGGCGTCTGTCTGCTTCTCTCATCCTCACCCCTCTGATATCTCACAAAACGTCACCGAAATCATCCAAGCTGGCATGTAATTATTTATTCCACGTACACAGAAAACCTATGCGGCCACTCAAAGGCCCTGGTTCTCCAAATCATGTGACAAGGCCAGACTTGAAAAGGTCAAAGCTCACAAAACGCTTCGACACAATCCCAGTTAAGAAAACCGTTTAAACAATTTAATGACGCAAGAAACCGCTATGTCCGCATTTTTCCTGAGGCAAAAACTCGTTTAATAACCACATCAAAGGGAAAGTCCTCTCAATCTCCAACGGCAGCAAGCCCCTCTGGACTCTTTCTAAATCTATTGGGAATAATTTCTGCAAGAGCACGTTCCCAACTCTTGTTTCAGGGGACGAAATTGTTTCTACCGCCCTGGGCAAGGCTGAACATTTTTTCTCCCTGTTCGCCGGCAATTCTACTCTGAACCTACCTCCAAATGTTCAACCACCAACAGTCCCCAATGTGGCGCATAAAATTACGGATATCATTTGCAAAACTAGAAAGGTACGAAAGATGCTCTCTTCTCTTAATACCAGGAAAGTCTCTGGCCTTGACGAGATCCTAGCAATTCTTTTCAAAAAATGCGCACCAGAACTTGCTCCTCTCCTGACTCGTCAGTTTCAGACATCTTGCAATAGAGGCATATTCCCTAGTAACTGGAAAACTGCTCGAGTACAACCGAAAAAAAATATCCCCACACTTCTCTCCCCTTTACAAATATATACGGCATTTTTTATTTAAACAACACACCACGAGGGCTTACAGCCCAAATACTATGGTATCGTGGGTGTCGACAAGGAGACAATATATAATGGAATTTTTTATCTTAATATACGGCGTTTTATAGAAACACAGCTTTCATAGTATTTTCCTAAACATCAACATAATTAATTAGATCGTTTTATTGTCAAATTTCCAAAGATTTGCTTGTTTTCTTAGAGCCACTAATTATGAGAAATAATTTTTCTCAGACGATCTGTTTTTCATGAACTCGTGAAAGAAAATTACGAAAACTTTAATGATTCTAATTATCATTCTTTCTCAAAGCCATTAATTTCTCTGGCGATGAAAACGGAAATCTTCCGTTTGGCATATCGATTTTCTAAAGTGTTTTACGCGCAGGCGACAGGAGTGGAAGATGCTGTTTTAAAAATATTTTTACAGAAATAAAATGTATAACATTTCACCCACACAGTCTTGCAGCCAATATAATGTATTTCTATATATAACGCGTTCACAAAATATAAAAATCGTTTGCCTAGTGCGGTCTTAAAGCTCCAAGAATATCCACGAGGGCTTTAAAGCCCTTTTTATACTGTGGGAGTTTATAATTTGGAATAGTTTCACTTAATCAAATACAGTTGCGTTTTTACAAAAATGCTAGGACACTTCGATTAGTATTTCCATGTAAGATCTTTTAGGCGAATTTTTCCTAAGACTAAAAATTCACTATATATATATATATATATATATATATATATATATATATATATATATATATATATATATATATATATAAATTTTGGGTGCTACTGGTGGTGATCAAAGGAACGCACAAGCACAAAATATTTTGTGTGGTTCACAAAACCAATTGATTATTACATATATTTCTTGACGCAAAAGTCTATAAATAGCAAAAAAAAATATTTTGAAAATCTTATAATTTTTCTCCTAAAAAAGTCGCGATTTTAAACGTCAAAATTTGCAATTTTCACATAACGAATCTGAGATGAATACAAATTATGTAGAAGAAATGTAATAATTGTGCTTTACAAAGTGTTAAATTTCAGGGGTATCCGCAGGGGAGCGTTCTGTCTCCCTTGCTCTGGTGCCTCATCGTGGACGGCCTGCTGGGAAGGCTCTCGGGAGGGGGGTATGAGGTGCAGGGCTATGCGGACGACATTGTCATCATAATCTGAGGAAAGGTTACACAGTCAGTGTGGGAGCGCATTCAGACAGCACTGAAAGTGGTGGAAAAGTGGACGGTTGGTCAATGGCACGGGGTGCTCCCCGAGAAAGCAACCGTCATACTGTTTACGAGGAGGAAGTGGGAGATCCACAGAACTCTCACTTTATACGGTAGGAACATTTCAATGGCCAGGGAGGTAAAATATCTTGAGGTCGTATTAGATTCTAAGCTAACCTGGAATGGTCACTTTGAAAAAATACTGCGTAAGGCAGTCATGACCTTAGTCGTCACTAGGCGGCTACATGGAAAAGCGTGGGGACTAAGACCTAGTATGGCCCACTGGCTGTACACAATGGTGGTAAAACTATCCTTAACATACGCGGCACTGGTCCGGTGGCCTAAAGTGACACAATCCAGTGCCAAACAAAAACTAGGCAAATCCAAAGGATGGCTTGCCTAGGCATTAGAGGAGCCATGTCTTCAACCCCAATAGCAGCCAGGGAGGTGTTGCTGGATTTACCCCCCTTACACTTAGTTATTATGGGGAAGGCCAGGCTAGGACTATACAGACTTGCCTTCAATGGTAGACTGAAAATCAACCCAGACTTTAGGGGCCACTGCAAAATTCAGGAGATCGTGAAGGAGCCCATGCTTGAAATGAGGTCAAAATTCGCGAGCCCGCGAATGTGCAGGGAAAACAACTTTACAGTGGAAATCCCCGACCGCGAGGCATGGCGGGAGAAGACGCCGGGCACACCACGGGACGCGCTCGTCTGGTTCACGGACGGATCCGGCGGGGAGCGTGGGACGGGGGCAGGTGCTTATTCGGAAGGACCGAGGGTAAGTCATCGTATTTCTCTCGGAGTCCATGCAATGGTCTTTCAGGCCGAAATGTACGCCATACTGCACTGTGTGCGGGTGAACAAGAGGAGGGCTACACCAACAAGCGGATCCTCATAGCCACAGACAGCCAGGCAGCCCTTAAGGCCCTTAGTAGCCCACAGGTAAATTCCTGGCTGGTGAGTGAGTGCTAAGACTAGACAAGCGACCTGGCTGGGCAGAATGAGGTCACCCTTATCTGGGTGCCGAGTCGCTCGGGGTCAAAGCAATGAAGAAGCAGACAGTCTCGCGAAGAGGGGGTCAGCAGAACCATTTATGGGTCCGGAACCGGCTCTGGGCGTGACAATGAGCACCTCCAGGGGATCCATTAAGTCCTGGGTCAGAAACCAACACAAGGTATACTGGGCAGACTGTTCAGGGCTCAGACATGGAAAGTCAATAATTGACGAGCCCAGTTCAAAGAGAGCTGCGGAGCTGCTAAATCTTAGCAGAGGACAGCTCAGAATCATGACAGGTCTCTTGATGAGACACATGGCCGTCAAGAAACACCTGCTTAAAATGAGGCGTTTCGAGGGGGACATCGCATGCAGACTCTGCGGCGAGGGGGAGGAATCAGCCCAGTACATCTTGTGCGAGTGCAAAGCTCTGGACCGCAAAAGACAACTGATCTACGGTCAGTCTGGACCGGAGACAGAGCACTATAAAACTTCACCCTACCAATCGCTGTGCAGACTAGATCAAGGCACAGTGATTTTGGAATAGGAGGAGTAGAAAAGACTAAAGACATGCACAATAAGCCAGAGGTTGCAGTGCTATCGGGACGGCAAAGCCGCGTACGAGCCCTGAGGGAGACAAAAAGGCTCCTAAGCATCGAAAACATTTATTGAAAAAATTTTCATTCTGCTTGACGAAAAAGCACCTTATTATCAGATCAAATCTTACGTATTTACCTCATTACCTCAAGATATAAATGCTTTTCTGAAAGTGAATTACGGTCGGGCTCTTGAACCAAGGAGAGACGAAAAAAACATTCCAAAACCCGGTGTATACATGCATGTGCATTGAAGATCAATATATCTTCTGCATCAATGAAGTGTTACCGTCGCAAATCTTTTACTTGCAAGTACATTCTGCGGTTGAGGTGGTCTGCGACAATTGAAAGAATGAAGGTACGGATCCAAACAAATAGGTCGATGGAATTTATAGTTGATTTTTTTTTTCATTGTTTATTTTATTGCTCACTTAACATTGCTATTATTGTTATTTTAACAATATAATTTTTTGCAGTACTGTCATGTATCATTTTCTTTCATCCTCATAACAACGCCTTAACATTAAAATAAAAAAAACTCAGTAAATATGAATTGCCTAAAATTTACGACACGCGCTTGCTCAAAGGAAATTAGAGGACGCGCCCGCTGAAAGGTTGATACAATCGCCCTGTCTTGCGAACTTCAATACTGCATACTAAGGAAATTCTAGAATTAACACCCTGTATATGGTTGCTAAAGAGATATTCATAAAGTTGCTTTTTATGTCGCTGAATTTTATCATCTCACTTGTTACATCCTTGGGCCCTGTCCTTTGCCGATTTCTCGACTCACTGGACACTTTTGTGAGATTACTTTCACTCAGCGTATCGATGTTCATGTCGCAAGTTCGACTACCCAAGCATGATTACTTTTAAAAGCAAGGTCACATTTCCCTTAACCACTTTAATATTCTCTTCTGTTTTGCATGATTCAGTATAAGTTTGTTAGTTTACTTATTTTCTTTAAAGTCTCTAATATTGTACACTGCGTTATTACGAATATAAATGGTATTAGTTAATTTCCTTTAAAAAAATTCACCAATGAGGAGATCCCGACTTTTGAATTTCGAAAAATATTCCTCAAATGACCGCGAACCAGGTCCCCTAGAACCCACATCCAGGGTCAGTTTCAATTTTTATATGTTTATATATATATATATATATATATATATATATATATATATATATATATATATATATATATATATATATATATATATATATATATACCGATAACTCAAACAATAATGATCTGATATTGATCAAATTTGGCACATGCCTTCCTTTTGCAAGTGGCTTGGAAAAGTTTGTTAGTCAGGAAAATCGTCCCAGCTTTTCCCGGAAAATTTTGTGTTTTCTTTGAAAAAAAAATTATATCTCCGGAAATATCAAAGTAAGAGCAACCACATTTAGTCGACTGGTTTCTGTCATAAAGTGTATTCCGTGTACCAAAATATAGATCTCTATCTTAAAAGACAAAAGAGTTAGAGGAAAATTAATTTTTTAATAATTAAATCTGATTCAAGAAAGTTAAAATGTCAAAATTGATTGAGTACGAATGGGAGTACAAAATACTACAATAATGATTAACAAGCTCCTAGATATGTGCCTAAGTCTTTATTTTCCTTGATTTTGTTATAATATGAGCAAAAAATCTATTCTAAATCGAAATGGTTTTGTGTAAATTTTAAAACATTGAACCAATGTATTACGGGATATACCTGCTGGTAGATACATGTCGAGCATAGCTCAGTGGCCCAAGTTCCTGTACAGCGGATAATCAAATTCAATTGAGTCCTGCATGATGAGTTCGAATCCTAGTTAGTGACTTTACATTTTGTCATCAAATTTTTTAGTCTCATTTTACGTTACCTGATCAGATCTGATCAGATTGTTGTTATTCCGATGAATTTTTCAGCGAGGAGATGAAAGTTGTAAGACTTAATTCAAATTAAGTCTGGTTTTTGTTCTTGCCCTAACTTAGTGAAGCATATTTTTTTAGTCTCATTTCACTTTACCGTTATCTAATCAGATTGTTGTTATTCGAATTAATATTTAAGCGGGTTTTTGTATAAAAAATTATTAGACGAAGAGGAGATGAAAGTTTTAAGATTTAATTCAATTTGAATAGCATATCTGGTTGCTTGTTCTTGCCCTAAAACCGTTCCATATTTAATACAGTCGTAGACTTTTCCCGTGGTTCCACTAGTGCTTGTTTTAGTACATTTTCTTAAAAAAAAAAAACACTAACGAAGAGATCCCGACTTTTATATTTTGAATAAATTTCTGCAAATGAGCGCGAACTAGGCCACCTAGAACTCATATCCAGGGTCAGTTTCCATTATATATATATATATATATATATATATATATATATATATATATATATATATATATATATATATATATATAAAGGGTGAACAATTTACCAAAATTTAGGTCTGTAAGTTTAAAGTCAAAAAAGTTAGAGGCATTTGGGATTTCCCTCAAAACGTCAAAAGTCGCGATTTGAAACGTCAAAATTGGCGGCATTTAGGAACCTAAAGAAATACGGATTATGTAAAGAATGTTCTACAAACCCTTAAGTTTCAGCTTAAACCATCATTGATCTTCATTTTAATAAAATGTTTCCAGAAAATTCATTTTAAATACACTCTTTTTCTGATGCTTTGGAAGTAGTTTTAGTTAAACTTCTGGTTTAACGGTCTATAAATTTTAGCTAATTTTCATAGAGAAAATTCGTCAAAAGGAGACCGCGTCTTTTGAATTCTAAAAAGGTTTCTTCAAATGAGCGCAAACTAGGCCCCCTAGAATACATATCCGGGTTTACGTTTTGTTTACATATATACAGTGTGACGCATTTCTACGGTTAATATAATTGTTATTATGCAAGATACGGGAAAAAATCGACCTTGGTATAAAAATATTTTCTAACGAATCAAGCGTAGTTTGATGTCTAACATTTTTGACAATTTTCAACCAGGAGAAACATAGCCACCAGATTTCGTGAACATCTCGCACATTTACGATATGGTACGATTGACAAATCGTGTGTGGCACAACATATATGGGATAATAATCACAACATTGACAAAGAAAATTTGAAACTTGTCAAAAATGTTAGACATCAAACTATGCTTGATTCCTTAAAAAGTATTTATATATCAAGGTCGATTAAGAACGAAACTTCATTGAATCGTACGGCACCTTTAATTTCAAGCTCTTTATTTTCACTCTGCTTTTGACCACTTAAACACTCCTAATTTGTCTGGCAGAATAATAAATTACTGCCAATAACTCGACCGGTCTACACATATACTAATCTCTACTCTTGTCTAGACTTAAATACCCTTTCGTTTTCTTTGTATCTATGAAGTCAATATAAATACTGTTTACGAAGAATCAAAATCAATATAAATATAGTTTTTATGTAGTATTATACTTAAATTATTTATCCTTCATTATGTGAGCCGTCATTGTGAGCCAAACACCCGGTTTAGTTTTCCATATAAAAAAGATGAGCGGAGGTTATGGTGTTTGTCTCGCCAGATGTGCTTGTCGGCTTGCTCCAATATCCACATAGTAAATTTCTAGATCGAAAGGGAACGTGCAGATTCCTTAAATAACTCGGTACCTTTCCTTTTAAGCCTATTATCCTTATATTAGATAAAGGCTCATAAATTTGTCGACCAGAAGATTAAAGCAGGTCTTCGACCTCGTAGTTTCACTACACCATAGACAAACGATCGGTCTTCGACGACAATTTTACTTCGGACTAGTTCGTTTACCTAGACGCGATATAAATACACTGTAGCTAGTAGTTTAATTTTAGAATTTTTCTTCGTCTGAAGATGTTGACATGGTCAACGAAACGATCGTAAGGTCTCCGAAATATGTGTTGTGGTGATTTGGGTTCTCCAAGTGTACTTATTAGTGCTCATCACAGGTTCCAGTTTTTACAGAGTGAAAGAAAGTCAGATGAGTGAGGAAATATTTGTTGGAGATATGACGTAACAACTTTGTAACAACATTATTTGGAGATAATGTACATGGAAAAGAGAAAATATGTAGACCAAGACGAAATTTTCTAGAAAATCTGGCGCCGCTGACGAAGTGCGAAAGTTACATTTAAAAGAAATAAGCTGTTGAAAATGGGGACTAATGGCGGCGACGACAAACTGACAATGCCTATAAACTTAGATGATCAGAATGCAGTAAACCAAATTTAAATCAATTTTTATTCAAATTCTGATCTATTGAATATCTCATCGGAGCTCATTTTAAATTCATGTAGATTGTTCCAGCTGTTAGCAAGGGCTTTTAGTACCATTTAATGGGCCATAAATATTACAGCAACAGCTATGAAAGTCATTATCATCGGTAAATCTGGTAACATCATATAAAATACTCCACTTCTTCTTATCTAATAAAACGTTAATAAAAGTGAAACAGATGTAATTCATTACACAGGGTGCAAAAAAAGTTTGGAATATTGCGAATATTTCAGAAACTACTAAACATATTTTTTTGACCCTTGGTATATTGATGTACTTAAATTTAATATTTTGTGTAACGATTCACTTTTTTATCTGGAATCATTACCTCTTCAAAAACACTTTGAAAGACCCCAAGTATCCAAATAATAGCAAAAACCCTATCTATAATAAATACTTTAAGTTTTGATTTCAAAGTTATTTTGATGAAAAGTCGCTAAATCTTCAATTACCGTAAACCCCTTTCCTGCAGGCTAGGAAAGCACGTTAAAAATTGAAACATCTAAAGACGCAATATGACGTTGTTAATAAATAATGTGTCGCATTTTCCTAGAAGGGCGTTTAAGTAAACAAAATATCCGTTGAGAATGTGCCAGAACAAATTATTAGTTCATCTTATTAAAAGAACCTTGATGGTACGAGTCCATTTTCAATGTAAAAGGGGAGTCCATACCATATCTGCAATTTCTGTCATAAAATTAACCTTGAAAAACCCTGAACTATAGGCGAGGGACGTATGTGGCGAGGAGGAGATAATTTGAATCTCAAAGGAAACAGACGTTAGCTCGAGAGGAGTCCCAGCCTGGCGCTTGTCGGGTAAACACCTTTTAGTTGCGGTTGCTAAAAATTATCTTAAAAAGGGGTGATAAAACCCTTTGTTATCTATACTACCCGATAATAATTGTCAGTGATTGTTTACAGTCATTTAAGCGGTTTTCGAGCTTAAATAATGTATAATGTATAATGTATATATTAACAATAAAACAGGCCAATGTCACCTGAATGACACAGGGATGTTCATGTACGTCAAAAAATTAACAATAAGAACGACAATAGCACACACAAGCATAACAATTAAGGAAAATTTTTCCTTAAATAATACAAAACAAAGATACTTATAAAACACACTTATAACGTTCATAACGTTCAAAAGATAAGAGCTGCAGAATCCAGATCCAATTCCAATATTGTTTTTTAGAGTCACCAGGTGCACTAGGTTTATAGTTTATACTATGGCAACTACACTACAAACAAAGTGTTCATATTATAAGAATTTAAAAACAGAAGATAGTTAATGGTAGTTTATGTGTAAAAATCATCCACCGAGTAGCACGTCTTGTTTATAAGAATCGTTTTCACTTTTTTTTTAAAAGCTGGTAAAGTGTTAACATTCCGTACATCTTCCGGCAACGCATTATACAACTTGCAGCCATTGTAAAACAGTGATTTTTGGTACAGAGCTGTGCGATGTTTGTCAGTTTGCAGGTTATTTCTACCTCTTGTGGTATATCCATGTTCCACTGCATTGCGTGTGTATTTGGTTTTGTTTTGAAAAACATGGGTTAGCACTTCCATGATGTATATGCTGGGGAGTGTAAGGATACCCTGTTCTTTAAAAGTGTTTCTGCAAGTGTCTATGAGGGATATTGAATATGATCCTCATCACTTGCTTTTGTTGTTTAAAAACTCGGTTTACTTCACTTGCTAATCCCCAGTGCGTAATACCAAACCTTAGTTGTGAGTAGAAACACGCATAATACAGTGACAACACAGTAAAGATACTGCATCTTTGGGTAAGTGTTCTTATTGCATATGTAACGGATGAGATTCGCGAGCAAAGTTCATCGATGTGAACATTCCATTTTAACTCACTATCGATATGAAGTCCTAGTAGTTTTGTAGATGGCTGCAAGGTTACAGTTTGGCCATCAAGTTCTACGCTTTGTACAGTACCTTTTTTTGATTTTGAAGATTTAAAAAACACGCAAGCTGTTTTATCCTTGTTAAGTGCAAGCTTGTTTTTATCGACCCAATTGGTTAGACTTTTGAGGGTTTTGTCAGAATCAGCCATAATGTGCTCAACACTATGTCCACCTATCAAAAAGTTGGTATCATCGGCATAGGAGGCGACCGTTCTTTTGTTATCTGGATTGATGTTGTTTTCAGATTGGTGCGTGATGTACTGAAGTAGGCTGTTGGCATAGATAATGTACAGCGTAGGTCCAAGAACTGTTCCTTGCGGCACCCCAACCGTTACTTCAAAAGTCCTAGATAAGTAAGTGTTGGTAGAGTTAGATATTACAACTCTTTGTGTTCTGTCTGAAAGATAGCTTCTGAACCAGTCCAGTGCGGTGCCCGTCACTCCATACCTACACAGTGAACATATAAGGATCTCATGATTCACACAGTCGAAGGCTTTGGAAAAGTCCACAAAAACTCCCAGCGCTACCTCTTTTTTGTCAATGTGTTCGACAATTTGCTCCACAAACTCAACAATTGCAGTTTCAGTGCTTCGTGCTTGCCGAAAGCCATGTTGATATGGCGAAAGAAGTTTATTATCAGCAAGATAGGTTGTCAGCTTGTTATTGACTATTTTTTCGAGGGTTTTTGCGAAAGTTGGTGTTAGGCTGATTTGTCTGTAGCTTGAATAATCCGCGGGATCACCCTTTTTATATGTCGGTTTTGTGTATGCTTCTTTCATTTTTGATGGAACGATACCTCTGGATAATGAAATGTTATATATATATATATATATATATATATATATATATATATATATATATATATATATATATATATATATATATATATATATATATATATATATATATATATATATATATATATGTGACAGTGGTAAAGAAACAACAAACCTGCAGCGCTTAAGCAATATGCTTGATACCTCGTCCGGCCCTGCAGAGCTAGATGATTTGAGGGTATTTATTGCGTTTAGGACATCCTCTTGGGTAACAGGTGGGAATTTAAATTGGGTGCTCACTTGTGGTGTTATCCCCGCAACAAATGCTATATCTACCGCAGCAGGCAGATGAGCAGTTGCTTTTTGAGCAGCAGATGAGAAGAAGTCTCCAAACTGGTCTGGGAGGTCCGCATGTATGACAGGGTATTCAGTTTTACATCTTACATTCCTCCCTGTTAGTTCGTCTATGGTTTTCCACATAGTTTTGCTCTTGTTGTTGCTGCGGCTGATAGCTTTGTCGAGTTCGGCCTTCCCTACATCTGCGATCAGCTGTTTATATTGTGCATTTACTTTTTTGAAGATAGGCTTAAATGCTGAAAAATGCTGGGCAAACTCACCATATAGAGCAACGACCTCCTTCATCTCCCTAACTTCTGTCGTTGCAGGAGCTCTACGTTTCTTACCGATTTTAACTTCCCTAATGGGAAAACATGCATTAAAATGGTTGTTGAATGTTTCCAGGAAATTATTATAAGCAACTTCGGGGGATGTCTCTTGAAGTACGTTTGTCCATGTCTCATGTTCAAGCAGTCCGATGAAGGCGTCTATATTGGCCCCGCTGATTATTCGTTTAGCAACTGTTATTCCGCTCGTGCTACACTTGGCATTGGGGATCCGTATGAGCACTGCATGATGGTCACCAAGGAATGTTTTCAATGTATTGGCTGAGAATTTAGGTAAGGTCCTTTCACTAACAAGGAAATTGTCAATGGATGTAGATGATGTAGACGTCACACGTGTAGGATCGTGTACGGTGATTTTCATGCCGTAGCTGCTAAGAATGTCGCGAAATAGTCTATGAGAGGTACTGTCTACAAGCACATTAATATTAAAGTCACCACCGATCACAACCTGAGGGAACCGGCTCACTGAGTTTATTGTTCGGAGAACACCATCAAGTGCACTCAAAAACGCCTCAACTCTTTCCATGTTATTGTCCGGGGGATGGTATATGCACACTACCAAGAGACCGGAGGAAAGTTCCACAGCACAGCATTCACAGAGATTCTTGACGCTCAACTTATTCAGTGCCGTTACGGGTTTAGCATCTATACCCTGTCTGGCATAGATTGCAGCACCACCATGCTGATTTATGTCTCGGCAAAAGTAGGATATCAATGTATAGTCCTTGATGGGTAGTGTTTCGAGTTGCTCCCTGGATTGCCAGTGTTCAGATATTAGAAGTAGTTCGGGATTATCGTCTTGCAGAGCTATTTCCAGCTGATGAATCTTGGAATGCAGACACTGCATGTTCTGGTGGAGGAGCGTAATGTGGGTCTGATCTGCGTTGTCGGGTTGTCTATTACATACGTGTATGTCTTGCTTCTGTGGAAGTACTTGCTCCACACTGTGCGTCATCTCACTTAAAAACCCTGTTTAGGTGACATAGGTAGGTGATACATACTTTGTAGTTCTCGGGACCGTTGTAGGTAGCTTGTGCGTTCCGTTAGTTCATAGGATCTATATGCCCTGAGATCAGTTTCAGCCTCCAACACTCCCAAACCATAGGCTTCGAAAAACCTGGTGTAGTATATCTTAAGCTGCCCATGGTCGTAGGGAAGACCTTCAGTGGCCAATAGTAATCGTATACTATTTTTTGTCACACCCTGCACACATGTATTATCTGGTTGATCATGTAAGAACGCCAGATAAAGACGGACAGCTTTAAATAATTCCGGTTGTCTTAGACGGGCAAGTAAGTATCTCCCGTCACCGTCTGCTGATAACTTTGTTTGTTTTGCGCAAGGTGGCCATAGCGGATCCATGAAATATGTTGGTATACTCGGCTCTTTCGGTCTTTTGTCTACTGTAGGATGGAGAGTATCCCCTTTAACAAATGTCACTGGCTTAAGTGGGAATTGAGCTGTACCTTGCATTGATACTATGTCACTGGAGTCTACGATGTTGACCGCTGTGCTGACAGCTGCAAAATCTTCCTTGATATTCCTGTCACGATGTGTCTCATTTGTCTCTGTATGTGTCTGATGTGTGACCCGAGGGTTAGTCCGTGCAGTGCAGCTAGTGGTGGGAGAAGCCAATGTATTATGGGGTGAATCAGATGATTTTGATTGCGTTAGAGGTGAATCATGTCGTGTCTCCTCAAACCAGCGAACACAGATCCCCTGGGGCCAGAACGCGGGATCTAATAATTTCTCCGCGTATGCAGGTTTCAATCCAATCTTATAATTAATGTAGGAGAGCTTTTCAGTATCTTCTCTTTCTGACCTCTTGATAAGTGGCTCTATGTGCACATAATCAGTAATGCCTAATTTATTTTTTATGAGGCACACAATTAGCTGTGGTTTGAAATGGGGAGGCACATTAGAAACGTGTACGTATCGTCTATCGTAGCTTATGTTCCTTTTAGAAGTAGCTTGAGAATGTTTGTAGTCTTCTGTTTGAGATGATGAGTCTTTAAGATGTAATAATTTGGAGGGATGCTTTTCCTTGTCGACTGGGGTTGGCTTACTTTCTATAAGTTTCGTAATTTTACACATATTTTCCTCCAGTTTTTTTAAATTCCTGTTTATTTGTTGCGTCGTGTTTAGCATAAAAACGCGAGTTAAGTTGTGGTTCTTTGTTTCCGACCTGATGCAAGAAATGCACATTCTTTTTAATATCTTTAATTTTCAATAATTAATGTAGAAATTTCACGTAGGATTTTTTCTAAATGGAGCCTCACTCAAGGAACTGGCCAGTTAACACATTGAAAAAATTAAGCGAATTAATTGACAAACGTCAAGTAATTTAACTAACAATTTGTGTTTGTTTTTGAGCTGTAAAATACAGCATTTGATTTTTAATATACCTCAAGTAGCTAATATTAATATTTTAGTAACCTACAACCACTTTGACCTTATTATTTTGTCATATGTATGTGAAATGATAATTTATTTTTCTTGAAGTTCTTGCTGTTTATTTGATTTTTATTTGTGTTTGATTAATGTTTATTTGAGATTTACCAACCATGTACATTTAATTGTGTTTGCTATTCCAAATTTAATTTATATTCATAAATTTAATACTTTGTTACATTAAGATATCTGTTTGATTGAAGAGAAATTCCTCCCTAATATCTCCTTTCTTTTGGCGCCAGCGCAAACAATTCATTCTAACTAACGATTATTTAGATATCTAAATTTCTATATAACCTGGCACTAGTCTGCAGCGCCCACAAATATAGGACTCTAGGCAGTGCGAAACAAGTGAAAAAGAACGTGAGTATCAAACTATATCCAGATCTGTCAACCTCCTAAAAGTATTGCTAATCTTAACAAATATTATAATTTGATAGATAGATATTTTAGGGTGTGGTGTTATAGGCAACCGTGACATCACTATTGAGCAGATCTATATCCACCTGAGGTCGATCACAATATACCACGGTTCTAGTTCCTTGTTTGAAGGAGGTTACAACTGTTGATAAGTAAAGAGTATATGTAACTATACAACGTGGCTCAGAAATAACACCAACGTTTTTATTTCAAATGCAACACCCTGTATGTTTTTGTGTTTGGTGAATATAAATCTAATTTAAGGTTTAATTGCATTTGCAGTTTTGTCTTATCTTCATTCACTACTGAAAAAATGGTTGTTAAAAACAATTTTCAAAATTGTTAATATTTGGAAAACTACGAAACATATTTTTTTGATACTTGGTATATTAATGTATTTAAAATCAATACACTTTTGACAAGTAAAAAGGTATGTGTAACTATACAGGGTGGCTGAGAAAGAATACCAAATTTCTTATTTTAAATAAATGTGTATTTTGACGATTCTAATAAGCATTTAAAAGATAAATTGAATGATGTAAGCTTTATGTTGTTTGTCTGTTTTCATCACCGTTATGAACAGAAGAAATTACATAAGTGCTAATTTGGCCGGCTTTTTAAATCCAACAAGAACAAACGTAGCAATAGTGCAGGTCTAATTTTTGGTATAGCCTGTACATCATCCTGATCTCATCACTCTTAAAGACTATATAGGGTGACGCATTGAAAACGAAACCGACCGATTTGCGTCCAGGGAATTTTTTTTAAAACGCTGAAACACGTCAATTTATTATTGAGGGGGACATGTTTTGGCATAACACTCAACTTTATCACATCAACGCCTTAAGGATGGTGACAACAACCCTTATATTTTAAATAGGGAACCTGGGTCGAGTGTTACATCATTTGAAAGCTCTTTCTTTTCTGAATTCAGCACACTAATTTTTTTGGAAGTTTTATCAACTCGTTTAAAAATTATTTACAGTTGAAGAAGCAAAAACGCATTTCACTCATTCCGATAAGAAATGTGCTGATAGTCAATGTTTTGTTGGTTTGTAAACAAAAAAATGACTATCAGAACCTTTCTTATCGGAATGAGAGAAATTGCGGTTTATAATTTCAGTTTATCGGTCGGTTTGATACTTGATAGTACTACCGAAAATTAATTTCACAATGGTGTATTCTGTAGAAGACAGAGTTGAAATAAATACTCTTTTTTTCAAAACCGATGACTGTGCCAACCGTACAGAAAAATTTGTTTAATGAACGACATCCGAACAGACATGTTAACAGAAAATACATTTTGGAGTTAGTTGCAAAGTTACGAAAAAGTGGTTCAGTAGCCAACACAAAACGGGATCCTGAACGTGAATTTCCGGTTAAAAATGAGACTACTGATATTGAAGTTTTAGGACAGATTGCTGCAGACCCAACTTTGAGCACGAGAAAATTGGCCACTGTTTCAAACATAAAAATAAGAACTATTCAGCGAATATTGAAGCATCATAAATTTTACCCGTATAAAATTCATCTTGTACAACAGCTGAATGAAGATGATTTTGATCGGCGGCTGGAGTTTTGTGAAGTTATGACTGCACGAATAGCTGATAACGGGAACTTTCTGTTCAATATCTGTTTTTCAGACGAGTGTACGTTTTTATTAAACTCTACAGTCAATCGTCATAATGTCGTTATTGGACAGATAATAATCCTAGAAATTTTCACGAAGTCCACACTCAAACTCCACAGAAATTGAATGTCTGGACTGGCATTTTTGGAGACCGTTTAATCGGACCAATTTTTCTTGATGGCAATTTGAGTGGCGAAACGTATTTGGAGTTACTAGAAGATATCGTTTACCCTCTACTAATTGACATTGTTGAAAATGATGATCGCTATCAAGAAAATCAATTAGTGTTTTAACAAGATGGAGCTCTTCCGTATTTTTTCACAACGTAATAGGGAGTTTTTGAACAGAGAGTTTCCAGAGCAATTGATTAGGCGTAGAGGTGCTGTTGAGTGGCCCCCTAGATCACCGAATTTAACTCCTTTAGACTTCTTTCTATGAGGCCATTTAAAGAGTAGAATTTTCGCAACACAACCGGAGTCTCTGGAAGAACTACGACGACGCATTGTTGAAGAATGCCGTCTAATAAGTCCACAAATGCTGCAGAATGTCAGAGCTCGTTCTGAACAAAATTTGTACTTTTGTATGGAAGCTGGTGGTCAACAATTTGAACACTTACTTAACTAAATAAAGATTTTTGAATATGTAGTTTTGCTTTTTAGTTTTTTTAACGAAAAATCGAATAATTAGTGCATTTATTATCACAATGAATGAAATACGTTCCTGCAACTCCAACTGTGAATAGTTTTAAACGAGTTGATAAAACTTCCAAAAAAATTACTGTGCTTAATTCAGAAAAGAAAGAGATTTCAAATGATGTAACACTCGACCCATGTTCCCTATTTAAAATGTAAGGGTTGTTATCACCACCCTTAAGGGGTTGATGTGACAAAGTTGAGTTTTATGTCAAAACATGTCTCCTCTCAATATTAAAATTGATGTGTTTCAACGTTTTAAAAAAAATTCTCTGGACGCAAATCGGCCTGTTTCGTTTTCAATGCGCCACCCTGTATTCTTTGGCCACATTATACGTATGTTATGTACATATCATGTGCATTTATGTTCAATCAATTTAAATTAAATTTGCTTAGTCTAAGTAGTTAATTAAAATTAAGCAACAATTAGTAGGTTAAACAACAGAAATTACAGGTTGCTCTATGCAGTAACTAACCCTGCGTAAATTCTCCGACAGTTACATGTTTCAATTAAGGAGACTGTTAAAACAAATGAGGGTAATTTACGTAGGCATCTCTGATGGAATGTTACTGAATGGTAAACTAACGCACACTAACACATACACAAGCACACATGCACGCACAAACACACAAATAATTACCTGTGAATTCAAGGCCTGCTAGTTTCCAGGTCCCCTTCTTGGTAACTAGGATGCTGGCAGGGCACACGTTTCTATGCAACACGTGTCCAGAGTAATGGAGGAAGGATAAAGCTTCTGTTATCTGTAAATGAACATTCGATCAGCTACCAGTACGTGGGCTAATGATACTAGTGCGCTGGAATAGTATACATATAACAGATAACTGTTGCAATGTCCTATAATTATCTACAGGAATTAATTGATTAGGGATTATAAGGTTATGCACAATATTACACAAACAATGCGACACTAGCACATCAAACCTTTTTTAAGCACTAGACAGTAAGAGTGGACCAATTGCAATGAAATTTTCTATGCTACTCTGTTTTGTCTCTGAGAAGAAATAATAACAATATGGACAACGAATTTTAACAGGTGTACACTTTTTAATTTTCTTGTACAAACAATTTTCTCTTGAAATTGGCGTTCTCTTTAGCTTGATGCAATATTTCGTAGCGATTTGAGCCCAATTTGTTAAATCATTATTGCATCAGGCGTTTTTCACGGAACAATTACAACCATTTAAGTGATTTGGAAAAGGGACGCACTGTTGGTAGACGGAAAGCCGGTCTTTCAATCACACAAATGTCCGACCGCATAGGATGCAGTGTATCAACAGTGTCACAGTGTTGGTTGAAGTGGTTTAAAGAAATAATCCCTAACCACTGCCATGGATCCGGACGACCTCAAGCAGCTTTAGCAGGGGAAGACCTTAGTAGATAGTGGGACACCTGGGACCATCCCCTCCACTTTTTACTGCGCATGCGCGTGACGTCATGCGCATGCGCTGACCTGCGCAGACCTGTGACAGTTGACAGCTGACCTGTCAGATTTGACAGGTGTCAAATGTCACTGACCTGACAGCTGTCAGCTGTCAGCTGTCAGCTAACCTGACAGCTGTCAACGTCAGCTGTCACCTGACCTGACATGTGTCAACGTCAAATGTCACCTGACCTGTCAGATGACGTCACAAGCATTCCAAGATGGCTGACCTGTCATAGACAGTCGCAACCCGGGTTCTCTCTATGGAACTAACCTGAGATGACGTCACAAGCATTCCAAGATGGCTGACCTGTCATAGACAGTCGCAACCCGGGTTCTCTCTATGGAACTAACCTGAGATGACGTCACAAGCATTCCAAGATGGCTGACCTGTAAGAGACATCTGCAACTCCGGGGTTCTCTCTCTATGGAACTAACCTGAGATGACGTCACAAGCGTTCCAAGATGTCTGACCTGTGTGTCCATAGATATCTACAAGTCAGGTTAGCTCTCCATGTGTGTTTGTCTGATTGTTTATTAAGGTTATGTATTTGTTTATTAAGGTTATGTTCGCGCACACACACACACACACACACACACACACACACACACACACACACACTACTGTCTGTATTTGTTTATTAAGGTTATGTTCACACACGTGTTGATTACCAGTCATATGATTGTTTGTTAAGGTTATGTATTTGTTATTTGAATGCAAACAGAGATAATACAAGATTGTACTTACATACAACAAGAGACGTCAGCCTTCTTTCACAGCTTAATACACACACTACTGAACAGGTGTCTTCTGTGTTGAGGATACAGACAGACAGACAACTGATTGCCATTGTTGAAGCTTATACATGCTGTTTAACAAACACGTCATGACAGTTCAAAGTCTTTGCTTAAACTGACAGATGCATGTGTATTTGAAAGAAAAGCATTCGCCTGAACTTAGATTTGAACCCACGAACCTCGAATCAGCCGTTGTTTGCTTTACATATATACACTGTCCCTAAACCAATAGCTCCACAGACACACACGTTAAAAGTTTGTTCGCTGTTGTATATATAAAACAAAGCCAGTTGTTGTTGACATATGAGGTTAGGTGTTTGTATACATGTTGATTACCAATCATCTGATTGTTTAGTAAGGTTATGTTTGTATTTGTTATTTGAATGCAAACAGACATAATAAGAAGAGTGTACTTACATACAGCAAGAGACGTCATCCTTGTTTCACGGCTTAACACTTACTGAACAAGTGTCTCTCTTGTATTGAGGAAACAAACTGATGTAAGAGAGAGAGAGAGGCCTTACAAAAGGATAAACAACGTTTTACAGTTGTTAACCTTGATCCTGTTTGAGCTTGTCTGTGTATCTGTTTAATATACGCAAGAGAGAGGCCCTCTTAAAGGTAAACAACGTGTCAGTTGATGACCTTGTGTTATATCTGTTGAATCATTCCATTATACGTGTTTGAGCTTGTCTAGAATACAGTCGTTAGAAGTATGACATCATCCATGTAAAAAACAAATACAGTTTAAAACGGTTACTGTGGGTAACATGTATAAATAGGCTACACACAGACACTCTTAAACATATTCATAATTCAGTTGTTGTTGAGAAAAGACTTGTTTCAGTTTACTCTACCCAAATCTGTTTCAAAATGGCTACATTAAGTGATGTGTGTTACCAGCAAATTAAAGACAACTTCTGGTATGGTCTATTTGGAGACTTTCAACTTATTATCGATAAGAACACTGGCTATTTTAATGCAACTAAACTGTGTAAAACTAGTAATAAAAAATTATATCATTGGATGGAAAATAAGAAAACTAAAGAGTTGATTGCCTATTACAACAGTCGGCTGAAGGAACAATTGGGTTATCGGAATACCGAAAAGCCAAATATTCCAACCGAAGGAGCCCACTTAGAGTCGCTTCCAAAGGGTCGAAATACTAATACCCTAAAAACGGACGCAGCATCTCAAGTAACACCAGCAACAGCTACATACGTATTAAACATTGGTGGAGCGCTCGCTGAAAACGACACGATATCTGGTACATATGTGTGTAAAGATTTGATAGTAAATTTGGCTTGCTGGATATCCAATCAGTTCTATGACAAATGCAACCAAATTATTTTTGATTTTTTCCTAAACGAATTTGATCAGAAATACAAGGACAACCTAGATGCGATTGAAGTAAAATTAATGGAGATAAATGATGAGGTGCAACGTATGCGAGAAACAAATGCTAAAGTCACAGAATATCTTGAAGATATATCCCCAAAGCCAAGTAACCTGGGAAAAATAAGTGTGTTTGGTTTACTTGCAAGAAACGAGACAGGCGCCCCCTATCCATATCATGCTGTAAGAACACAAAAGAAAAGTTTCCCCAGGGCTGTGAGGAACTTTAAAAATAAACACCCCAACGCCCAAGTGATCCTAAACAAGCTGTACGATCCAAATTCAGTAAATCTCTTTAACAGAATAAAGACTGAAGTGAAATACCTTACAGCACATAGAAACAACCTACATATAGCCGATGTACCACAAGATAAGTTTGTTCAGGATATTATTGCTTTAAGACATACTTTTTAATTGTATTACAAAATAAAAACACAGTAATTTTAACAAAGACTTTTATTTGATTCTAAGTACAAGTATGTAAACTCTTTGTTGGAATACATTTATAGAATTATTAACATTAGATGGTTCAGTGTTGCGTTGGTGCTGTTGTTGTTGTTGTCGTTGGTGTCTCTTCATAGCTGTAGGGTTTACTAGGTGATAACACTAGCTTCTTTTAGTTCTTCCAAGATTGACTGAATTTCGTTGTTATGAGCATTATTACCTGCAACTTGGGAAGCCACTAAAAGTCTAAGTCTGTCAACCAACTCGTTTATGTCATTCCAATACACATAGGCTATTTGTTTGTTATTTTGTATCATATAGTTGTTGGTGCTGATGTTGTTGTTAGGGCTCATGCCGTTGCTATCGCTGCTCTTATCACTCTGAGTTTTAAGTTCAGTCTTTTGTTTTTTGTTAAGATGTCTGTCGTTGCTGTCGTCATCGTCTTCCTCGTAGGTGTAACCAAAACCTTGAGGTGTTGAGGATCTACGACCTCGTGGATTTATCACTGGTTTTATTAGAGTCAGATACTTTTCAGAGGAACAACCCTTGGTTCGGGCGTTAGGATCATAGTTCATTTTATAAACACTAGTTGCTTCTAGAATATCTCTATAGTGTTGAAGATCGTCATAAGTATACCCCCGGGGTCTTTTCATAAATAACAATTCTAGCAGACCTTGTGTTTGCGGGTATCTCCTTTGGCCCAGTTGAATCTCAGCATCAGTAAAGTCTAAGTGTTTGTTACCAAGACTCCAGCTACCGGTATCTTTAGTGTAGCGAGCACCATACGTTTGATCAATGGTACCGAGCCTTGGTGGTTCAGTAAAATACTTGTCTACATAATATCGAACTCGGTCAGGATATTGCTCCAAAAATTCTTGATATGCAGGGTTGGTTGTGACAGTTTGTAGGTCTGCCTCAAGCTCTTCAAATGTTGGGATATCCTCATCGGAACTTGCCGCCTCAGCCTCTTCCCTTGGTTCAGCTTCAAAAACTTCATGGTCTTTCAGGAACTCTACTTGGCGTTTCGTTTCTGGTATATCGACTTCGTCTTTGATTTGTTCAGCCTTTAGTGGTTGCGGTGGCTGCTGCTGCTGCAGTGCTGCTGTGTTTTTAGATATTTCACTTAGGGGGTCAACAAGTGGTTTATATAAACGTTGCAGAGCATCATCATTCTCAGCTCTGTTAAGTTTAAGCATTAAATGTTTTTTTCGAATATTGTCAGCAAGTTGTAAAATCCTTTTCTTAACTTTTTGCTCTTCCTTACCCAACACTTCCATTGTGCTACAACTGTTTGGTGTTACCAGACGGTCTAATCATTTGGTTGAGCGATACAGGTTGTGTGGTGGTTTAACATATACTGACTCCGTCACGGTACATGCCTTCTTATTTATCACGATGTCCGGCTGTCTTGTTAGACAGCTGTGTTAGACAGCTGTCTGTTAGACAGCTGTGTGTTAGACAGCTGTGTGTTAGACAGCTGTGTGTTAGACAGCTGTCTGTTAGACAGCTGTGTGTTAGACAGCTGTGTGTTAGACAGCTGTGTGTTAGACAGCTGTGTGTTAGACAGCTGTCTGTTAGACAGCTGTCTGTTAGACAGCTGTGTGTTAGACAGCTGTCTGTTAGACAGCTGTCTGTTAGACAGCTGTGTGTTAGACAGCTGTGTGTTAGACAGCTGTCTGTTAGACAGCTGTGTGTTAGACAGCTGTGTGTTAGACAGCTGTCTGTTAGACAGCTGTCTGTTAGACAGCTGTGTTAGACAGCTGTGTTAGACACCTGTGTTAGACACCTGTATGACAGCTGTGTTAGACAGCTGTCTGTCCTGTCTACCATTGTTAGAATAATATATATCTATCGAATCCTTTTCTATATCGACCTTTGTGTACATCGTTTTCCTTCACAATCACCAACACACCATACTTATTATCTTTCCAGCATTGGTGGCAGATAGTTTTAAATTGTTTAAAGTCCATATCGGTGGTTACATGATCGTCGTACACATGTTTTAAATTGGTTTCATCTTGCTTGAATAACACAATAACATTGGTGTTGTCACGTACCAGATGCTTGGGTATTCGTGTATATGTTTGACAGAGATAGAATGAATCAATATTCTTATGTCTGCCCATACTGAAGTATGCTCTTATTTTATCTTGTTTGTCACAAGCTACATCATCAAATATAAACACAGAGTTGTCCTTGGCATCTGCCGGATTTAATATTTCATCGTTTTCTCTATAAGGATAGTAACCAACACCTTTTGTTGCATTCATCACCTCCTTTAACATCTTGTATTTCGGTTGATACAGAGACTTTGAATACACATACACGTTATCAAATTTTAAACCGTTTGCTTCAAACAATAAACTCAGCATGACATTAGTTTTACCACAACCACTCGGACCACATATGATACAGCGAACGGTGTTTGGAAAGAGAGGACCATGCCTCAGTTGTTGTTGAGCTGTGTCCGTAACAACATCGTCTATATTTGTAATGGGTAAGGCAGAAGCGTGTTTGCTGGTACGCATCTTAACTTAAACTAAACTATATTTTATTGGGTGTGTATATATAAATGAATGCAAGTGAGACACCCAGTCAGTATGCATGTTGGTGTCGCAGAGTGGGGGTTGTTATTAACAAAGACAGATACAGGTTTTGCTGAAACGTTGCTAGCGTTACAAACACCATGAAAGTTAACAGAAAACTTGATGAGGGGTTTTATGTAATCAACTCGAAGCCAAAGAAGAAGGTCCCCTTTAAAAACATACTAAGTCTGATTGAGGAAGTTATAAAAGATAGAAACCTTATTCCAACAGCGAACGCCGTGTTTGATATAGCTCATACAATCGTTAGAAACATTGGTGGACGTAAGAATGTGCAGAAACCTCGAGTTATTCCAATACCTAAAAGTGGAGGCTTCCTTCCGTTGTTGCCTCTTATATTTGGTGGGCTGTCAGCACTAGGAGCTCTGGGTGGCGGTGCTGCAGGTATTGCCAAAGCCGTGAACGATGCCAAGTCTGCGAAACAGAAACTAGAGGAGGAAGAACGACACAACAAAACAATGGAAGCCATCGCGATGGGTAGGAGAGGGAGTGGCTTGAAATTTAAGCCAAAATGCAAGAGACTGGGCAAAGGCATGTATCTCAAGAAACAGCGCTACGGTTATGGGTTGTATCTGCAAAAACCAATGCAATAAAAGACTGAAACAGTAGCCTGTGTGTATCAGTCATGGCGCACACCTTTGTGTTGAAAGACCGCAGCTCCCATCTGTCGTCAGACTACCATCCACCAATTGTTTTGGATGGTAATTATGCTGTTGCCTTGATAGGCTTTCACACCTACAACAACATACCCAACATCTATGAAGGTAAAAACAAATTTCATGTAAAAGAAGGAACCGGTTGGCGAACCATCACGATACCCACCGGTGCTTATGAAATAACACACTTGGAAGAGTTACTTCAAAATGAACTTGTTGGTGCTACAGCAACACACGAACAAAAGCAACAGGCTCTGATTCTGAGACCTAATCCGAACACCATCAAATGCAGACTAAAGTGTTATACAAATGTCAGTTTTGAATTTGATGGTTCGATTGGGCGAATGTTGGGCTTTTCAAAACAAGTTCTTCATCCGGACACCTTTTATGAATCTGATTTACCTGTTGATATAGTGGATGTTAGACAGATTCGCATCGAAACCAATATCGTGTCTGGTTCCTATTATAACGGACAACCCTCACATACGCTGTATGAGTTTGCTCCGATGGTTGATCCTGGCTACGCAATCGACATAGAACCTAAAAATTTAATTTACTTGCCGGTGAACAAGCAAGAGATTTCCAATATAAGCATCGACATCGTCGACCAAGATTCAGTTCCTGTCAACTTTCAAGGTGAAGAGGTGTCTGTTCGCTTGAAACTTATAAAAGTTGCTTAGTATGTTGGTCTTCAAGGATATAAAAGCAAGTGCATCTACCACATCAAATTCAGTTGAGTCAGACACGTCAAAGGGTACGCTTCGTCCCGATAATATTGAGTTCCTGCAAAGCCTGGGTTATCATGTCGTCAAAACTAGAAATATTCAAAGAACCCGTGTTTGATGATGGCATCGATCGAGAAGAGCTGCGCTCTTACTATTCACCAACTAAATCGTTTGGTAACAGCGATGAAATTGAAATAGCCATCAACCAACAAGATGCGTTCGTATGTCTGGCCGAGTCAGCTCTAATAATCGAAGGTGCTCTGGAACCTGTAGCAATCCAAAATGCCACTGGTGCTTGTTATCTGTCAAATAATGGAGGAGCAGCTCTGTTTGAATCAATGACCTATGAGTTAAATAACAAGGAAGTGGAACGAGTGCGAGACCCATACACCACAACCATCATCAAAAGTCTGCTATCGTTCAGTAAGAATGAAGCCCAATCTCTTAGCAACGCCGGTCTGAATGTGTCGTCGGAGCACATCACCTTAAATGATAACAAGTTTCACATGCTCATACCTGTCTGGTTCCTCTTCAGTTTCTTTCATCATTTCAAAGGAGTTCTCTGTGGCAAACATACTTTCCGCTTTACAAGAAGTCGAAACGATTCCAATGGCTATTACAGCACAGGTACGGCACGAGCAAAAATTACCGTAACCAATATGTTTTTAAAGGTAAAACATGTCTTTCCCAATGATAAAATGAAATTGGAACTGATGGATAAAATAGCCAAAGACACCTCTATATTTCTCGCATACCGCAAATGGGACATATACGAGTTACCAGCACTCAGAGATATCAACAGAGGTGTGTGGGCTGTTAAAACTGCAACCAACTTGGAAAGACCTCGATATGTGATTATAGCATTTCAAACAGATCGTAAGGATAACGTGAAGAAGAGGTCAGACTATTTCGATAACATTGGTATGTTGGACCTCCGAGTGTTTCTAAATTCAGAATGCTACCCTTATGAATCTATGAATATGGATTTTGAGAAATCGAAATATGCAGAAGCCTATAACATGTATACAGATTTTCAAAAAAGCTTCTGTTATAAAAACATGTCGGAGCCTATCTTGAATTATGACGAGTTTAAAGACAGAGCTCTATTTGTGATTGACTGTCAGCACCAGAACGAGTCAATCAAGTCTTCAACGGTGGACATTAAGGTGGAGTTTATGAGTCACGCCAACTTCCCAAAAAATACTCGTGTTTATTGTCTGGTTATTCATGACAGTGTAATGGAATATAAACCTCTAACGGGCATCGTTAGAGCCATTATGTAATAATTGTATGTCATTTATGTATCAATATGTACAACTTAATTAATCCTAATAAATTTTTATTGTATGTAAAACAGTTGTTTTATTTTTATTTTGTTGCATTTTTATTAACCCCTTTCTGTCTGTCAGTCTAAGCAAAGACTTCGAGCTGTCATGACGTGTGTGTTAAACAGCTGTACAAGCTCAAACAAGATTATCTAAGATACTTGTTGGGCAATCAATTGTCTGTCTTTTATTACACAGCTCTGTCAGTCTAAGTAAAGACTTCGAGCTGTCATGACGTGTGTGTGTGTGTGTGTTAACAATCAACAACAGCGTCTATATGTTTTGTTTGGTTCAAGTGAATGTCATTAAACAACTGTGTTATTTCTATAACGGGGCCCCATTCAAGACCTCAACATACGTTAGTGTGTACTAAGCCGTGAAACAAGTATGACGTCTCTTGCTGTATGTAAGTATACTATTATATTATTTATGTTTACATACAAACAATACTTATCAAACAATCCTCGTATATCAAAGTTTAATTTAGTTGTTTTAAATCGAGTTTTGTTACTTGTGTGTTTTTGATCACTCCCTATATAAATTTAGATTCATTCATTCAAAATACAAACACACTAACATAAACAAACACGCCGACAATAAAACCAAGTCCCCGAGTTTTATTGCGCTATTAAAATAAACTCATTAACATATCTAGATGTAAATACGTTTTTCTTATTGATATAGTTTACTTGAAACGTTTTTGTTATTAAATGATATTAGATAGGTAAATTGGTACGTGTTTTAAATTTCTTTTTACTATAAATAAACAATTGTTTTTTAAATTACAGTTCCTATTATTCAATTGGAATGTAATAGAGATACACCCCCTGCCTACACACACAAACTCAGCAGCCTCATAAACTCGTTTTATGTAACAGGTTTTTGTTTTATATATACCCACTGATAACAAACTTTCATCGTATGTCTGAATAGCATAATCGGTTTAGCGACGTTTGCATATCTTAGTAAGTTGTATGGTTGGGGGTTCAAATCTAATTTCTGGCGAATGCTTTTCTTTCAAAAATCATATTTCAAATTAAATTCAAAATTTCAAATTACCCGCTCAATATATCTTCCTCATATATGTATGTGTGTGTGACTAAACCGAATGACTGTGTCCAACAGATGTCTCCCATCGAGCTAGAGAATATTCTCTACACTCTACAACTTTACAAATAGAATATTCTCTAGCTCGATGAGTCATATCTCTGGACACAACAGACAGAAATTTTCAAACAAATTCAAATTTCCCGCCAAAAACGAAATACCCTAACAAACTTCAATACACCTTAACAACAACAACACAATAAACAAACCAAACAGCTGTGTTTACGAACACCTAACCTTAATAAACAAAATACATAACCTTAATAAACAAACAGATGCATGGTAATCAACACACACATGACATAACCTTAATAAACAAATACAAACATAACCTTAATAAACAAACAGATGACACGTGAGCGAACATAACCTTAATAAACAAATACATAACGTTAATAAACAATCAGACAAACACACATGGAGAGCTAACCTGACTTGTAGATATCTATGGACACACAGGTCAGACATCTTGGAATGCTTGTGACGTCATCTCAGGTTAGTTCCATAGAGAGAACCCGGGTTGCAACTGTCTATGACAGGTCAGCCATCTTGGAATGCTTGTGACGTCATCTCAGGTTAGTTCCATAGAGAGAACCCGGGTTGCAACTGTCTATGACAGGTCAGCCATCTAGGAATGCTTGTGACGTCATCTGACAGGTCAGGTGACATTTGACGTTGACACATGTCAGGTCAGGTGACAGCTGACGTTGACAGCTGTCAGGTTAGCTGACAGCTGACAGCTGTCAGGTCAGTGACATTTGACACCTGTCAAATCTGACAGGTCAGCTGTCAACTCACAGGTCTGCGCAGGTCAGCGCATGCGCATGACGTCACGCGCATGCGCAGTAAAAAGTGGAGGGGATGGTCCCAGGTGTCCCACTATCTACTGACCTTCATTGGATGATTGCGGCTTTACAAGTAATAATTTGTTTATTTTTTATTTCAGCAACACACCACGAGGGCTGACAGCCTAAATACTATCGTACCGTGGGTATCAACAAGGAGAAAATAGGCAAATTGTTAATTTTTTTTTAAATTTTAACAACATACCACGAGGGCTTACAGCGTAAATACTATCGTACCGGGGGTGTTTACAGGGAGGAAAGAGGCAACTTGTTAATTCTGGACTTGGATGTTTGGTGGTCCGGAGGAGAAGGAAACACATGTGCCGGCAAGGAATTCCACAACTTGGAAGTCCTCGGGACAAAAGAGCGGGCATAACAAGATGTTCTATGTCTGGTGACCTGGACAGTAAAAGGGTGCATTCGCTCTGTTCCCCTGGTAGATCTGTTGGGGGCAGTAGGTGGGGGAACTATGGAGGAAAGCTCCTCTGAGCAGTGCCCGTGCAGGTATCTATAAAATAGAGAGAGGTCACCAACGGCACGTCGGTGGGCAAGCGATGGCAGCCTTTAGGTGAGGGTAGGGTCACCGATGAGACGTATAGGTCTCTTTTGAATGGAGTCCAGGATAGCGAGTGTAGAAGCGGTAGCTGCACCCCAGATGTGGGAGCAGTATTCGAGGTTTGGCCTTATTTGTGTAGTATATAAGGTATAGAGACAGGCTGGTGAAAAGTATTTGCGAGCCCGGAAGAGGAAACCTAATTTCTTTGCAGCCGCTTCTGCAATTGATGTGACGTGTTGTTGTCAATTGAGATTTCAATCCACAGAAATGCCCACAAGTGGAAAGGACCCATTACTTTGAATAACTTAGTTGTTCATTGTGATGGATCTAGGGCTGGTGTATTTCTTATGAGAAAGAAAACAAGACTGAGATTTGTTGGAGTTGAATTGTACAAGATTTCTACTTTCCCAGTCTAATATTTTTTGGAGATCCACGGAGACAGAACCCTCCATGAGTCTGCGAGCCTCATCTAATTGGGCTAAAGAGACAGGCTTAGAATATTGTATATTTGAGTGGAGGGTGCTGTCACCCGCGTAACTGTGAACTGGGTTGGATGTGCTAGAGAGGAGGTCATTGATGTGGAGAAGAAACAAAGTAGGGGTCAAAGCTGAACCTTGAGGAACTCCTGCATTAATTGGATACAGTTTAGAGGAATGGCCATCCACAACAACAGAAATGATCCTGTTGGAGAGAAAATTTGCTGTCCAGGTAGAGAGTTTTGGTGAGCCAGAGGCCGGAAGTTTATTAAGCAGCGCTAGGGGAAACCCTCTTCCTCCTGGGAGTTCTTCTTCTCATTCTGCATGCATACAATCAATCTCAATGCATGAACCAAGGGAATTTTTTATGTTCAGCTTTCTAGTGTATTTTTTGTTGAGTATATTTCCTTTTTATCAATTGTTTTGTTTGAGTTTTGTATCCAAATGACTGTATAAATATTTATGTTAGAGATCATGCTTTTGTTTGCCCTTCTCTACCCTATTTTTTACTGTTGTATTATTCTTATGAAAATTCACTACCGTAACGCACTTGCTGCGTCCCGAATAATTTATTTTTATATTTTAGTTTAAAAATGTAATCATTTTTACTTCCACATGGTCACAACGTGTGAAAGTATGGCATCGGCGACAAAAATTTCTCGCTTAAACGTCGTAAAACGTATCAAAACATATAGAAAACAGGATTTGGCAGCGAGTTTTTTTTTGGCTGTCGGTCTGTCGGTTTGTCGGTTTTTAGGTCTATCGGTCTGTAGGTCTGTATGTTTGCAGCCACGATAACTTTAGAACAAATAGTGGTATCGTCTTCAAATTTGGTACACAGTTAGCAATAGACAAACGAACGGTTCGAAGTGTTTTTGGGTAAAATCTGTCCCCGGGGTAGGGGTTGAATGGGGGCTACTTTGGAGAAAATTTAAATTTTTTCGTTGAAACTCGTGCAATATAACATTTTAGGGTTTATTTATTGGAAAACATTTAACTACCTACATAAAAAATCTAGTATTCGGTGCTGAAATTAAATTAGCGGTTGAATCTGTAAGGATAGAATATTGTTGACAAAAGAATATTTTTTTTGCTAAAACAGCTCAAAACATATAAAAACCTTGATTCCGGAACGCAAATTTTTTGTCTGTCGGCATGTACGTCTGTCTGTTAATAGGCGCCATAACTTTCGAACGAATTTAGGTATCATCTTCAAATTTGGTATACAGTTAGCACCCTACAAACGAACGCTTCCAATTGTTTTTGGGTAGGATCGCTTTCGGGGATAAATAAGGGGTGATTTGGTGAAAATCGACATTTTTTCAATAAAACTCGAGTAATATAACGTTTCAAATGTTTATGGGTACAGGAATACAAATATTTTCTTTGTGGTCAAGTCGTGGGCCATTCATTCCATGAGAATGTCTCTTTGAAGATAATAAATTATCACAGGTATATGAAAGGTATGATTCAATTTGCAGCGCAATTTTTAATATTTTAATTTTAATTGTAATCATTTTTTAAGTTTGATTAAACACACATTATGTATAAATATTATTAAAACTAATCAACCCTTACTGGATTTTTTGATAGTCAGTATATATTAAAAGGACTTATGCGAAGGGGTATGCATGTTTAGCACTCTGTATAACCCAGAGTATAATACGGTATATAAAAAACAGAAACAGATTAAGAATTATTTCCAAATTTAATCCCCATGACGACAATGCACACTCCTACATATGGCAGATATATAAGTCGGCTAGTTCAGATAATAAAAGTCTGGACGCAGCAAGTGCGTTATGGTAGTGAATTTTCATAAAAATATTTTTAATAGCAAATATGAGTGTTTTTTTTTAAGAAAGCAGGCATCAAATTTGGTTATCAGTATAACATATATATTAAAGACAATGTGCCATGTTTCATCAAAATAACTTTATTGGTAAAATTACACAAAAAATCCCGAAAGTAAACTTAAAGTGTTCCCGAAAAAACTCGTTTCTTGGTCAACCTTATAGGTTAATAGCAAGTTGAGTATTCAAATATGAAGCATTTGATCAAAATTCGCTACCATAACGCACTTGCTGGGTCTAGAATTTTTTTTCTTACAAACATGCGTTATATTTCGATGGAAAATGCGAAAATGCAATAACATAAGGCGTGTTTGATAAAAAAAAAAGAAAGTTTGTATCACCAACGACTTATGGAACAACCAAGTGATTGTAGAAATAATGTTTCAAGATGTAGCTCAAGACACTATATAATTAATATATACATTTTTCTTTCCATATCTTGAATAATAACGGATATATTGAGCTTTATTGATTTTTTACGAAAATTCGACAAAAATTATGTACCATTAAACGATAAACTCTATAGCTAAGACTACTGCCAAGCATCAGAGAAAGGGTCTATTTGAAATGAATTTTCTGGAAACATTTGAGTAAAATGAAGGACAACGACGGTTTAAACTAATACTTCAGGGTTTGCAAAACATTCTTCTTGAAACATTTTATTTCCGTAGTCCGTATTAGATTCAAGTTCTTTGCCTAAATGTTGCCAATTTTGACGTTTTAAATCGCAACCCCAATTTATTTTTCTTTAAATGTCTATACCTTTTTGTATTTTGACATACAGAGCTAAGTTTTGATAGATAACTAAGGATATAAATTTGCGTACCAAATTCGGTTGCCCTTACTTTGTTAATTTCGGAGATATAATATTTTTTTGAAAGAAAACACAAAATGTTCCGGGAAAACCCGGGTCGATTTTTCTGGCTAACGAACTTAGCCAAGCCATTTGAAAAAGGAGGGTATTCGCCGAATTTTATCAAAATCGCCCCATCATTTTTTTAAGTTATCGGTGTGATATATATATATATATATATATATATATATATATATATATATATATATATATATATATATATATATATTGAAACTGACCATGTATTCTGGGGGGTCTAATTAGCGCTCATTTTAAGAAATTTTTTCAAAATTCAAAAGTCGGGGTCTCCCTATTAGTAAATTTTTTTCTACGAAAATTCACTAAAAGTAACTAAATATAATTACTATAAGCAAATAATCGATAGCTCGCAAAAGCAACCCTTAAAAAATGTGGCATTCCGTTAAATCAATATGTAACACGCCTTCCTGTAATTCTAGTATTAATTATATCCATAGTGAAAATGTACGCTTAACTGGTAAAGAAGCTACAACATTCAACAGTTATTTCTCTGACATTGATGACAAATTAATCATCACGAATCGACAAAAACATAAAAAGGAAGTCCGCATAATGTTATATCATAATCCCAAATTATTATTTTTCAAGTGGGTATCTGAACAGGAAATAAATAAATATATTAGCTCACAGTAATCATTTGACAGCAAAGCTCACCACTCTATAAGTACAAATTTATTGAAAGTTTTTTCAGCTTACATATTAAATCAAGTTTTCCATTGTGCAAATTGAAACTTGGAATCAGGAATATATGCTGACATTTTTAAATCTTCTACTATCATTCCCCTATTTAAGTCTGGTAATAAAATGGATCTAAATACATACCGACCTATTGCCCTAACAAAACGCCACTAGTAAACGAACTAAATAGTGCTACAAAGTGAATCATAACTTTCACTTAGCTGTGATAATCTACTCTCCTCCGAAAGACATTCTCATAACATGAATTTATGGCCCATGACTTGACCACAAACAAAATATTTGTATTCCTGTACCCATAAACTGAGACGTTATAATACTCGAGTGTTAACGTAAAAATTATATAAATTTTCACCAAATCACCCGTCATTTATCCCCTAACATCTGAAGAGATCTTACCCAAAAACTACTCGATGCGTTTCGTTGTCGGGTGCTATTTGGCTACCAAATTTGAAAATGACATCTCAATTCGTTCTAAAGTTATTACGCCTACTAACAGACAGATGTACAGGCCAACAGACTGATAGACCGACAGGCAAAAGAAATTTGTTCCAGAATCAAGTTCTCTATAGATTCTGAGACTTCTTACGGCGTTTTAGCAAAAAAAACCTTTCGAAATTTCTCACCGATATTCCGCCCCCACACATTCAATCCCTAATTGGATTTCAGCACAGAATACTAGATGTCTGATGAAATTGAAAGTTTTCTAATAAATAAACCCTAATGCGGCGGTTACATTGGATGCGAATTCATACGAAAATTTGTTCGTGCCAATTCGTAAGAATTTGTCGAAAGTAACCAAACAAATAAATTTATACAGGGTGTGGCGCCAAGGCTTTTAGTTAGCAGTTTCTCAATAACTACTCCGATTTGAAATTTGAAAATTTACGCACATACGATTGAGACAAATTACAGTTCAGTGAAAGTCATTCAGACATAAAGTAAACTACTTTATGTCTGAATTTGAGATAAATTATTACTAATATGCCATATGTGAAAAATTTATCGTTTTCGAAATTTTTTGAAAATTTTCGCGAAAACCAAGGTTTTCAAAACGGGAAATTATGTTAAAAGTAGAAGTATATTGTTAGACTTCATGGCCTACTGCTTTTTGAACACTTTTTTTGTCACTTGTTTTCTGGTATTGTATTTCATAGCCTAGTATCCTCAAAACGATTTTTCTCAAAATTGTCAGTGCAATTACAAGATTTCTCAAGCATGTTGTACATCATTGGAAAGCTCGTTTCACAGGCTATCACATGAGCAAAAAATCCAATATGTCTGCTATAATAACAATCCAAAGTTGAGAATATCACAAAAGATTTCTCTGTAAAAAGTATCCTGATAATGTGCAAGTCTTAGACATGTCAATTCAACGCCTACTTAGATATTGAAGAAAAAAGAAATCGACAAATTTTGGTTTTTTCAAAATAACTCTAAAACGAAAAGAGGCAGGGCAAAATACAAGTCATATTTGGAACGAGCATGAAATTATACAAAACATTGCTAATTTAACCGTATCCCTATCTCTAATAATAACGGAGATAGCAATACATTCCCATCCAGTTTGGGACACACTGTATAGTAGAAACAATGTGCCATGTTTCATCAAAATAACTTTATTGTTTGAAAATGTATAAAACTTTCCAAAAGTAAACTTAAAGTGTCCCCGAAAAAACTGGTTTCTTGGTCAGCCTTATAGGTTAATAGCAAATTGAGCTATTCACATTTGAAGCATTTAATGAAAATCCTAATATTTTGATGCCAATAAGTTACTGATACTCTGTTTACCATTATTTTGTGCCATCCTGTAGAAAAAAGCCATATTTGGATATTGAACACGCAAGATGATTTTATTAATGTGGTAAGGCTTTCAGTTTGTTCTTGTTTAGATATGGGATGAAAAGATGTTTCATCTTTTGTTACATATTGCCTCACAAGACCTATTTTACCAACATCATCAATTGTGTTGATCATGCTCGAGTATGCAGACTACAAGGATATGATTGATTAATTTATGTATCACATTACCCCAATCATGAAACTGATGCTTATTAATCTATGGCGAGAGACACATACATGGGGAATTGTAATTTGTAAATTCATCATCAGCAGGCTTGTAGGCGTGTTAGCACATCGAGAGCTCTTGGGGATTATCCTATAACAAGTATGTCAACAGAGATGACATTCCATGAAAGAACCCTGATAAAGCACGATGACATGTTCAATAAAATAGATACCAGACCCAGTTTCATTGAACTGTTTAAACTAGGTTACAAGTTTTGTGTATATTTGAAAAATATCACGATAGAAACTGCATGATGTATTTTCAGGTGATTTTTAATATGCGAGGGCAAATACTATATAATGACAATACGGGACACTCCTATGCCTTAGCATTGGTGATATTTGTGACAAGTACACTAGCGCCACCTCGCGTGAAGTACTGACAACTGAGCGGTTAATTTGTATTGTATGTTTACCTGCATATTCTTAATTTAGACAATTGGTTTATTATAGATTAATATAAAAACTTGTGCATGACAAAACAGTGAAAATTTTCTGATTATTATATAGTTATAAATAGAATTTGTAACAACAATCAGCTTGAAACCTAAATGAATTCAGCATGAATAATTCTGCAAATTTCTCTTACCCATAATCTTATTTCATCTTAATTTAAAGTACTACCTTGAAACCGTCGTTAAACTACTATTTCAAGGGTAGGTATAGGAATATACTCAAAGCTGTTTCTGAGGCTATTAAGTTACAATCTGTACTGACCTATAAATAATTGTTCTAGGTATAAATGGTAGCACAGTACTCAATTTGCTATATCTCTACATGAAAACTGTCTTTTTAATCTAATATTTTAAAATATGTAACTGATATAGTTAGTACATTTACATACAATTAGTACTCTCTCTCTCTTTCCATCTATATATATATATATATATATATATATATATATATATATATATATATATATATATATATATATATATATATATATATATTATTACCTTTATTGCTTAAAATTACACAACATGTTTATTCAATAAGTCTAAGACTTGTGGTGAATACCAACATAATTTTATACATAGTTGCATCCAAAACTGCATGATAACACTCCAAATTCAACAACCTTAAAATTTTGACATTCCAAAAATTTCCTTTCTGTTCCATTTCGTTCTTCTAATATTTCACCTGATACCTCCATTTACAATTAATACTAATCACTCCATAATACTTTTCCAACTGCAAACCTTTCTCAACTACCCATATTTTTGCCGAAATTCTAAATTTTGTACGAGACCAAAAATGACATTTATATATATATATATATATATATATATATATATATATATATATATATATATATATATATATATATATATATACAGGGTGCCACAGAAACGCTGAAACACGTCAATTTTAATATTGAGGGGGACATGTTTTGACATAAAAGTCAACTTTGTCACATCAACCCCTTAAGGGTAGTGATAACCACTCTTATATTTTAAATAGGGAACATGGGTTGAGTGTTACATCACTTGAAAGCTCTTTCTTTTCTGAATTCAGAACACTAATTTTTTTGGAAGTTTTATCAACTCGTTTAAAAATTATTCACAGTTGGAGTTGCAAGAACGTATTTTATTTATTGTGATAAGAAATGCACTAATTACTAAATTTAACGTTAAAAATAAATATAAATAAAACCAAACGTTCAAGAATGTTTATTTAGTTAAGTTAGTGTTCAAATTGTTGACCACCAGCTTCCACACAAAAGTACAAATTTTGTTCAAAACGAGCTCTGACATCCTGGAACATTTGTGGAGTTATTAGACGGCACTCGTCAACAATGCGTCGTCGTAATTCTTCCAGAGACTCCGGTTCTGTTTCGCAAGCTCTACTCTTTAAATAGCCCCATAGAAAGAAGTCTAAATGAGTTAAATCCGGTGATCTAGGGGGCCACTCAAAGCACCTCTACGCCCAATCCATTGCTCTGCAAACTCTCTCGTCAAAAACTCCCTAACACGTTGTGAAAAATGTAGAGGAGCTTCATGATAGCTTCTAGTAACTCCAAATATGTTTCGCCACTCAAGTTGCCATCAAGAAAAATTGGTCCGATTAAACGGTCTCCAAAAATGCCAGTCCAGACCTTCAATTCCTGTGGAGGTTGAGCGTGGACTTCGTGAAAATTTCTTGGATTATTATATGCCCAATAACGACAATTATGACGATTGACTGGAGAGTTTAATAAAACAGCCGCCGATCAAAATAAACTTCATTCAGTTGTTGTACAAGATGAATTTTATACGGGTGAAATTTATGATGCTTCAAAATACGCTGAATAGTTCATCTTTTGATGTTTGAAACAGTGGCCAATTTTCTCGTGCTCAAAGTTGGGTCTGCAGCAATTTGTCCTAAAATTTTAATCTCAGTAGTCTCATTTCTAACCGGATATTCACTTTCAGGATCCCGTTTTTGTTGGCTACTGAACTACTCTGTAGAAACTTTGCAATTAACTCCAAAATGAATTTTCTGTTAACATGTCTGTTCGGATGTTGTTCATCAAACAAATTTTCGGTACGGTTGGCACAGTCATCGTTTTTGAAAAAAAAAGTAATTATTTCAACTCTTTCTTCTATAGAATACAGCATTGTGAAATTAATTTTCGGTAGTACTATCAAGTATCAAACCGACCGGTAAACTGAAATAATAAACCGCATTTCTCTCATTCCGATAAGAAATGTTCTGATAGTCAATTTTTTGTTTACAAACCAACAAAACATTGACTATCATCACGTTTCTTATCGGAATGAGTGAAATGCGTTTTTGCATTTTAAACTGTGAATAATTTAAATTTCCAAAAGAATTTGTGTGCTGAATCTAGAAAAGAAAGAATTTTCAAATGATGTAACACTCGACCCATGATCCCTATTTAAAATATAAGGGTTGTTGTTACCACCCTTAAGGGGTTGATGTGACAAAGTTTTCTTTTTATTTATTTTATTTATTTTCAATAGTGAATTTTCTTATAAATGAATTTAATGAATCTTCTTTGAAAAAATGTGTGAGAATTTTTGTTTGAAAAATTATTGAATTGATGAAACCTTTTTTTAAATGAAATTCGTCGAAAATAAGGCTATAGTGGATTTTCGTGCAAACAAATTATTTTATTTTTTATTTTAATTACAGATTAGGTATATAATTTGAATTTTATGTATGCTTTTAGCAGAATTTTGTACAAAAAATATTTAGCCAAATTTGATGCCTGCTTTAATTTTAAAAAATACATATTTGCTATTAAAAACATTTTTATGAAAATTCACTACCATAACGCACTTGCTGCATCCAGACTTTTTTCCTCCCTCAAGGCTCGTCCGCTCCTTTGGCTTAATGTGCATACTAAAGGTATTTACTCGTATTCATAATGTATAAACCTAATCAATTTGCGGAGACCACAAATTTGGTTACCAGGAACGGAATGTAATATTGGCAAAAGTATTGCATTTTTGTAGCAAAATTTAATAAACTACTAATTGTATTAAACTCGCAATAATAGTCCACTTCCCACAATATTGCAGATATTACTAGGGTTGCAGTTTTATTGGATGTTGAGCGTCCTCATTGTTGTTTCTATTTGTACCCTTCAGGATTTAAAGAATGCGTTTTCATTTAGTTACGCTGTATGAAACTATAAAAACCTTAACCAAACGAAACGTTGTTGTGGCAGTTTAAATGAAATGCTGGGTGAGCGCAACTTTCTACTTTTATTAGATATTAGGAGCCTTGGTGGGCCAGTGGTAAGAACGTGTGCCTCTAAACCGAAGGGTACTAGGTACGATCCCAGGGTACTCCTTCCACTTTTTCAGTAGATTGTGTACAATTACCATCAACCGAGTTTGTGGCATTGTATTTGGGCAAGTTGAATGTCTGAACGTTCCGTGCTTCGCAGGGGGCGTAAAGCCGTCGATCTTGTGACCATACGATTGTTGGGCCCGTTAAAGATCCCTATCCTCCTTACAGAAAGGCAGGGGTTCGGCAAAATTTCCAGGATAGTGAGGTGAAACTGCTTCCTGGCGTCGGTGATTTTCTATAGTCGCGGAAATAGGTCGACGTTAAAGAAATAAAACGCACAATTAGATATTAAGGTTTTGCTATTGGTAACCTAATTGACGAGGAAACGAAAATTTTCTACCGTTTCGATTGAGTTTTGTTTGTTGGCGGCGTAGACACACAATTACATTTTATTTCTAGTGCTTTCTAGAAAAAAAATACTAATGAGAAGATCGCGACTTTTGAATTTTTTAACAATAGATAAAATTCTTCCAAAGGAGCGCAACTTTTGCAACTTGCTTGGATAAGTTCGATATCCAGGAAAATTGGCTCAGTTTATCCCGGAAAATTTTGTGTTTTCTGTCGGAAAATTTTTATGTCACGGAAAAAACAAAGTTAGGGCAACCAAATTTGGCACGCAGGTTTGCACCATAAGAAATCAACTATGTATCAAATTTTAGATCTATAAGTTAACAGAAAAAAGTTGTAGGCATTTAAACAAAAAAATTTGGGTGCCACTGATGACCAGAAAAAAGCACAAAAGCAAAATATTTTGTGTAGAGAACAAAATCTATTGTATATTACAGACAAATTTATTTTTTTGGCGCAGAAAGGTGAAAAAATTCCAGAAAAATTACTTTGAAAATTTTGCAGTTTTTCCTCTTAAAACATCAAAATCGCGATTTTACATGTCAAGATTGGCAGATTTTAAGCAAAGGAGCTAAAAGATGTCTCAAGAAGTGTGTTTCACAAACCCTTATGTTTCAGCTTCAACCGTCATTGTCCTTTATTTTACTAAAATGTTTCCAAAAAATTTATTTCAAATAGACCCTTTACCTGATGCTTTGGCAGTAGTTTTAGTCATAGTGCTTATGGTTTAATACTCTATGATCTTTAGCGAATTTTTGTAGAAAAAATTCGTTATCGAGGAGACCGCGACTTTTGGATTTTGAAAAAATTTCTTTAAATGAGCGCGAACTAGGATCCCTAGAATCCATATGCGGTGCTAGTTTCAGTTTTTATCTGTTTACATATATACACGGTGACGCGTTTCTACCGTAAAGCTCAATATTGCCGTTATTATACAAGATACGAGAAAAAATGTATCTCCACATGTTCCTCAAAACTCGTTAATGAGGAGACCGCGGCTTTTTAATTCTAAAAAGATTTCTTTAAATGAGCGCAAACTAGCTCCTCTATAATCTAGAATCCATGGCCGGTTTACTTTCTGTTTACATATATGCAAGGTGACGCATTTCTACGGAAAAGCTGAATATAATTGTTATGATGGAAGATACGAGAAAAAATTGTATACGTTACTTATAGGGTGTCTTGAGCTGCATCTTTTAAAATTATTTTGACAATCACAGGTGGCCCATAAGTCGTTGGTGATACCTATATATTTTTTTTCAAACATTTATCATGAAAAAATCGAGACGCAGTAAGTGCGTTTTGGTAGCGAATTTTCATTAAATGCTTCAAAATTCAATAACTCAATTTGCTTTTAACATAAGGTTCGTCGGCTAGGTAACGAGTTTTCTTGGAAAGATTTTAAGTTTATTTTCGGAAAATGTATCTACATTTTCAGGGAAGTTATTTTGATAAAATATGATACATTGTTTCTACTTTATAGGTTACACCGATGTACCAAATTGATGGCTGCTTGCATTTTTGGTCTAGCCGAGTTCTTATAAAAGTTGGCTTCCATAATGCCCTTGCTGCGTCTGGCCTTTTCCATGTAATTAGGTCGCAAGTCAAAAGCTTATTAAAAGTTAAACACCAACTCAATATTTTCTCTTACTATCGGTAAAAATTAATGGATTTTGTACGTCTTTGAGTAATATACCTCTAGTCTAAACACAGAAGAACCATCTAGTTAATTATTATTTTGTAACAGTTCTCCAGCGATTTCGTGTCCTGTTCTTGTGCGCACATCTTGTGATTGCGTTGCGGAATAAATTAGATTGAGTATCCAAACAAGAGCGAGACGTTTCCCAAGCGCTGTTAAAGTGACGCAATACAGTATATACGCATCGAAATAATAATGGAGATCCTAGAGAAGATTCATGGATATAAAATTCTTTTAGCTTCCAATATTTCCATTTAAAATTTTAACAAGGGATGCCATTCACAAAAAACATCTAGCACTATCGTAAACTTCACTGTTCTGATATTAGGTTTTGAATGAATTTTAAATAATTAAAAACTCTAGTCGCAGCAAGTACGTTATGGTAGTGAATTTTCATAAGAATTGTACACTATTAATAAGATATATTATTAAAACAAATTATTTAAATTTAAATGGATCTTGGAGATCGGCTTTAGAGTCCCAGTTAGCGATTAGTTGAAAAAATTTATATTTTATATGAAGCTACTAAATTAAAATTTGGTCTTAGATATAATATGTAATCAAGTAAAGAAAAATAACATATTGAGCTTCGTTTTGTTTTAAAAAAACCTTTTTTGTTGTTTATTGTTTGCAAAACCTGTATGGGTTGACTAAAACAAAACAATCCAAACAATTAATAAGGAAAAATACCTGTCATATTTATAATTTGACAGGTACATACCCTTTGTAAATAATTAATGGTTTTCTAAAAAACTTTTATAACTTTAATGAAATTTGTAACACAATGTTTTTAAAGACACTTGCAGTATTTACATATTACATCTAAGACCAAATTTGAATTTAGTAGCTCCATATAAAACATAATTTTTTTCAAATAATCGCTAACTAGGACTCTAGAACTGATCTCAAAGGTCCATTTAAATTTAAAGAATTAGTTTTAATAGGATATCTTAATAACAGTGTACAATTCTAATGAAAATTCACTACTATAACGCACTTACTGCGTCTCGAGATTTTTGTGATACTGGAACCAATAAGTATAAGTTAGTATTTGTTTCACTTGCCAGGTTATTAAAAATAGTGAAGAACACAAATAACGATAAGTTACATTTGATCAACAATTGTGTCAGAAACTTTAGGACCAAATCAAAATAACACTTTTTAATAACAACTTTAACATAATATGTAGAGATATAATAATAAAGAGCTTTATAACAACAAACGTCGCTAGTCGCTAACACTCTATGTGAGGATGCTTTGCAAAATAAAACCATAAACAATAATAACGAATCTTCGAATGTTTTGAGGTTAGATTGATATTTAAAGATTAATAGATTTCTGGATTATAATGCTACTGACGCTGAAGCGTCATCTGTATCTTAGTATCACGACCTTAAAATGAATAATGTTATACGGACTGCCCCCACTATTTTTTAAGGGCAACTCTCACCCTAATTTGTTTAAACTATAATTAGGACATCCTGTATTCTGGGCTGCAAGTGCTTCGTGGATTTTAGAATTTTATAATGACAATCTACGGGTGATGTTACCCTGTCGAAAATCATGAGATTCTGTTTTCGGCAGCTTTCTTGAGTTCGTTATAGCTTTCAAACTGCATCAGTTCAACAAACATCTTTCTTCTCTTACCTTTTCTGCCATAAGTTATGTCGTTCCTCTATCGGTGTATTGTGTCTGTAATTTTTCTCCATGTCCACATTTCAAAGATCTTTATCCTCTTTTTGTCTTGCTTAGTGATAGTCCAGGTTTCCGTGCCATACACTACCTCATTCCAACGTAAAACTTGATAAACTGTTCCATCATGTCCAAGTTAAAATGTTTATTATTTAAATACCAATATAAGCTTTTAATAATAGTCCATGTTACACTTGCAGTTTAAATTGTGTGCTTTTGCTAACTGTAATTTTAATGACCTACTTTACAAATTTTCATTAAGTAAATTTACTAATAGAGGTAACGATAGTGACACTTTCCGAATTTTTTTTTCAAATAAGCGAGAAATTGGGGCCGCTAGAATCAACATCCAAGCTCCGTTTGAATTTTTATATGTTTATATATATATATATATATATATATATATATATATATATATATATATATATATATATATACATACAGATAACTGCTTACCTTGGGGACAACAACATCTTGCCAAATGTACAGTCCGGATTTGTTAAGGGCAAGTCCACCACAACAGCATTAGCAAATATTAGTGATGACATCCTCACAGCTAACGATAAAAATCAAGTTACAGCTTTGGTATTGCTACACTACAGTAAAGCTTTTGATACGATCAGTCATGAACTATTGTGCTCGAAGTTACTATATATTGGTTTCAATCATGACGCCGTTCAGTTTATAGAGAGTTACTTTTCAGATAGGGCACAGAGGGTTGTCTGCGGGTCGGATGTATCGGATTCTTTGAGTTTATTAAAAAGAGTTCCACAGGGCTCTATCTTATGCCCCCTTTTATTCAATATTTATACTTTGATTTTCCAGAACAAATAATCTCGAGCAAAGTACACTTCTATGCCGATGATACCCAGCTTTACAAATCCGTTCCTGTCGAAAATGTCTTAGACGCTATGGCAAGTCTAAATACAGACCTTGATAGGTTAGTCACGACAGAAAAGAAGCATGATCTTGCGAAAAATGTCAATGAGTGTTGCGTACTTTATTTTGGCAGGGAGGTCGCTTGGAAGCAAAACAATCTGCAAAGAATCTTGGTCTCATAATAGATAACAATTTAAAATTTTCTGATCACGTCACTAATCTTCGTAGAGCTGGCTTTGGCCTATTGAAATCTTTTTATAGCCACCGAAATTGCCTTCCAGTGAAAGTAAAAGCTCTCCTGGTAAACTTGATGATTCTCTCGCCCTTTAACCATGCTGATGTTGCGTATGGACCCGCCCTTGACAGTTAGGATCGGCAAAGAATAGAAAAGGTTCAGAAGTCATGATTACGGTTCATCTTTAATCTAAAAAGAACAGATCGTGTTTCATATAAGTTAAAAGAATTAGATTGGCTGAATATGAAAAATCGCTGGAAAGTACATCATCTTCTTTGCTTAACTCACAAGATTGTCCTCGGGGCGGGGCCTGATTACCTACATCAGAAGCTCTGTTTTTGGAGACAAATACATTCGCTCAATACAAGACTCGATCAGTTGTTTGCCATACCTAAATATTATACGAGCCAATATCGGAGCTCTTTTTCCTATGTCGCACCACATCTGTATAATAAAATACCTTTTGAACATACCTTATGTTCTCTACTAGGGTTTCGGAGATATGTTACAGATTTTTATAAAAATAGTTAGTTTGCGTAGTGTAGTTATAGTAAATCATATTCATATTTAAGAATTCCTTTCTTTCAGCTAAATTTAAGGCGCACAATTGTCAATGTTTTGTTGTTTAACTAACTAAGGCATTTATAATTTGTTTATTTTGTAATTCCTACACTTTAAGTTATTAAGTTATCTTTTAAGGGTGAAGTGGAAGAAAATTGTAAAATTAACTTTGTAACATAAGAATATTATTGTTTAGTTATATTTGGTATTAATGTCAGGTTGGTTGGCACTAGTTATGTTTCTCAGCCTGTCGATATGCCATATTTATTATTATCGTTGTCAACACGCAATTATCCTTCTTGTCATTCTGGTTTATGAACTATGAATAATGATTTTGTTAAAATAAATCACTTATTAACTTAGTAAAACGTTGTTATTAACTGAAACTACAACGTTACATGGTGTCAGGTGTGGTTCATTGTTCATCTCAAATAACCAGCAAAGAAAATGCCAAGTGACGAAGAAGGAGCTGCTAGGGCTAGCGTGGGAGTCCGACCGCCGAAAGCGTTCAATTTTGGGGCTGAAAATCTCTCTATCGCTTGGAAACAATGGCTACAGCAATTTGAGTGGTATGCTACAGCTACGCAATTGGGGAAAAAAGCACCTGAAATTCAAGCTGCAACTTTTATGGCAACATTAGGATCAGACGCCGTCCCAGTGTTTAACAGCTTCAATCTTACGACAGCGGCACAAAAGGATTTAGCTACATTGAAAGATAAGTTCAATTCTCATTTCATACCGAAAACAAATATCGCTTTTGAAAGATACAAATTCAATAAAGCTTGTCAAGAACAAGGTGAATCCTTTGATGAATTCGTGACAAAGGTCAGAAATTTAGCTAAAACGTGTGATTTTCAAGCACTTCATGATAGCTTGATAATGGATAAACTTGTAATTGGAATACGTTCCGATAAAGTGCGAGAAAGGTTGTTTGCGGAAGAAAACTTAACGTTGAATAAATGTTTGTCAATATGTAGAGCTAGTGAGCAAGCTACAAAGCAGCTAGCTGAGTTGAAAAGTGAAGATATTACAGTTAATAAATTCAAAACTGAAGCAAGACACAAAATCGTGCAAAACAAAGTTACGACTGAAGAATTCGATTGTAAAAGATGCGGAAAAAAACACCGACGACAAAATTGTCCAGCATTCAATAAAAGTTGTGACAACTGCTCCAAAAAAGGTCATTTTGCATCACAGTGTTGGGCTAAAACAAAATCAAAAGCCAACAAGAAGCAAGAAAAGAAAGTTAACGCTGTAGAGAATGAAGAATCAAGCAGTGATGAAGAACTGTTCATAAATTCATTGAACACAGAACTAGATGAAGATAGATGGACTGAAATTATTGAAATTAAAAGTAAAAAATTCCATATTTATCTAGACTCATGTGCTGATTGTAACGTCTTGCCTTGGAAAATAGTCAAGTATTTTAATGAAGAGTTGAAACCATCGAAAGTGAAAAGACTCAGAGCATTTGGCGACAATAAACTTCAAGTTGTGGGAGAAGTCGATCTGGAAGCAACTATTAAAAATCAAACTGCAATTGTTAACTTCAAAATTGTTGATAAGAAAGTTCCTGCGATTCTAGGAAGAGAATCTTCTACTAAACTGGGCCTTATTCAAAGAGTACAAACAGTTTCCATACAGTCAAATGAGAATCTGTTTAAAGGACTGGGTTGCCTCAAAAATTTTGAATATGATATTGATTTGGTAGAAAATCCTAATTTCCACATCAGGGCCCCTCGAAAAATACCACATTCACTTCATAATGATGTTAAACGTGAACTGGATGCAATGGTTAAAATGGATGTGATCGAACCAGTCAGTGAGCCAACACCAGTGGTCAGCCCAATGGTTATTGTCAAGAAAAATAATAAAATCAGACTTTGCCTTGATCCGACTGATGTCAATAAAAATATTTTAAGAAGAAGGTTTCCCTTAACAACAGTGGAAGAAATTGCAGCTAAATTAAAGGACTCAAAGTATTTTACATTGTTAGATTGTAAGAGAGGATTCTGGCAAATCAAAGTTACAAAGCGCACCCAACAGTATTTGACATTCGCAACGCCATGGGGAAGATATTCATGTAAAAGATTACCATTTGGCCTCGCTTCAGCACCAGAACTATTTCAGAAAATCATGTCTGATTTATTAAAGGACATTTCAAACGTAGAATGCTCTATGGATGATATTTTAATTTATGCCAAATCCAAAGAAGAGTTAAGAAAAATAACTGAAAAAGTATTGCAAGTTATTCAAGATTCTGGATTAAAGCTCAACAAGGAGAAATGCAAATTTGAAGTGAAGAAAATCAATTTTCTGGGTCACGTGATAACAGAAACAGGACTTGAAAGTGATCCCGAGAAGATTTCAGCGATTAAAACAATGAAGACTCCTGAAAATAAGAAACAACTTCAAAGACTGTTAGGTATGGTAACCTATCTAATCAAGTTTATTCCAAATCTGTCAGAAATTACGCAACCACTACGTGAATTATTAAAAAAAGATGTCGTATGGCACTGGGAACAGGAACAAGAAGTAGCAGTCAAGAAAATTAAAGAACTTCTAACTTCGCCGCCAGTCCTAAAGTTCTATGATGTAAATAAAGACGTAACGCTGTCAGTAGACGCAAGTTCATATAGTTTGGGAGCTGTCTTAATGCAAGAAAATCAACCAGTTGCTTATGCATCGAAAGCACTAACGCCAGCCCAACAGAATTACCCACAAATTGAAAAAGAAGCAGTGGCTATCAAATTTGGGTGTAAAAAATTCCACGAATACATCTATGGCAAAAAGCTATTAGTAGAAACAGACCATAAGCCTTTGGAAACAATTTTCAAGAAACCAATTCAAAGTGCTCCTCCTAGACTTCAAAAAATATTACTCGAACTAACATCTTATAGGCCAGAAGTAAAATATGTCAAAGGAAGTGACATTCCTATTGCAGATGCTCTAAGCCGTGACTGTAATAATCAAGAAATCGTGACCAAAGAAGAAAAAGATGAAGAGGAAGTAGTAATTGCCTTAGCCATGTCTGAGACTGCGCAATCTGAAATCACAACAGCTACAGAAGCTGATGAAGAGTTGAAAATTCTCAAGAGATTTATTCTAAATGGTTGGCCAGATAGCATCAAGGAGTTACCACAAACTATTCGCCACTATTTCAATTTTCGAGAAGAACTCTCAATTTACAACAATCTAATTTTTAAGAATGACCGAATCATAATTCCTCAGTCAAAAATTCACCACATGTTGAAACAAATACATGCTGGTCATTTTGGAATTCAAAGCAGCTTAAGAAGAGCCAGACAACTACTGTATTGGAGAGGGATGCATGAAGATATTTCTAACTTTGTAAATAAGTGCAGTATTTGTCAGCAGACTCAAAGTTCAAATCCAAAACAACCAATTTTGACGAAACCCATTCCAGACTTGCCATGGCAAATAGTCGCAAGTGATTTGTTTACATACTCTAATCGTGACTATATAGTGATAACTGATAGTTACTCCGGTTATTTAGACTTCAAACGACTTAAAAATTTAACGTCCCAAGAAATCATCAAACACTTAAAAGACTGGTTTTCAGTGCATGGAATTCCGGAAGTTTTCGAATCAGACAATGGTCCACAGTATTGTTCTCAAGAATTTAAGAAGTTTACAAAAATTTGGGGTTTCAACCACATTACTTCAAGCCCTCGATTTCCACGTGCAAATGGCTTAGCAGAGAAAAGCGTTGCCATTGCGAAATCAATCTTAAGAAAATGTGAGCTTGACAACTCTGACGTGCAACTTGCCTTATTAAATCACAGAAATATCCCACGAACTGAAGAATTGGGTTCACCAGCTCAAAGACTGATGAGTAGAATTACAAGAACACAAATTCCAATATCAAACGAACAATTGGCTCCTAAAGTTGTTCGTAATGTATCTGTAAATTTATCATTTGCTCGAAACAAACAGAAAAAGTATGCCGATAAATGTTCAAAACCAACAAAACCGTTAAACAAAGGAGATCGGATCAGAATGCAAATTGGTAAGCGAAATTGGAAAGAAGGAGTGGTTGATGAAACCCTAAATGAAAGATCTTACAATGTCACGCTTAAAGATGGTTCGACTTATTGCAGAAATTTAGCTCATCTCCATAAAACAGAAGCAAGCATCCCGAATCCCACCGAGATTGTTTCTACTCAAAACACCAAAGATGGAACAGAAGCAGTAGTTCAAGATAACTTGCAACAAAGTCCTAAATCAACACGTGTACCAGTGTCAGTGCCTGTTAATAATTCAAGTGATGATCGTATTGTTACCAGAGCTGGTCGTGTTGTTAGACCTGTTCAGAGGCTGGATCTGTAAAGGCATCTATGTTCAATTGTTAACATGTTTCTTATTAAGTGTGGATTGTAATATTTAATTGGGTATTTCTCTTGTTCTCCGTAAAAAGGGAAGATGTAACATAAGAATATTATTGTTTAGTTATATTTGGTATTAATGTCAGGTTGGTTGGCACTAGTTATGTTTCTCAGCCTGTCGATATGCCATATTTATTATTATCGTTGTCAACACGCAATTATCCTTCTTGTCATTCTGGTTTATGAACTATGAATAATGATTTTGTTAAAATAAATCACTTATTAACTTAGTAAAACGTTGTTATTAACTGAAACTACAACGTTACAAACTTCGCCCTAATAAAGACTTCTTATATATATATATATATATATATATATATATATATATATATATATATATATATATATATATATATATATATATATATATGTGTGTGTGTGTGTGTGTGTGTGTGTGTGTATGTATCCAAAAAAAAACTCAACTGATTTAAACGAAGCGTGGCACATATCTTCATTTTCTTAATACCACGGACGAGTTCCTAAATCAACTCTAACGGACACTTTTGCCTCCAAAAATATCAAAAATAATTTCTGGATACGCTATATATTTTTGAAGAGTATTAGAATACGACTTTCCAAGTAGCTATAAATGGTCTAAATAAATCTCTGTTGAGAATCTTAAGCAATTTGATCGACTTAAGTGGTTAAAGTCCAACGCCTGACAAAGAGACAAAGTAGTTAATTGCCATGCGTAGATCAATACATACTAGAGGCATAAGCAATAATTCAACAATAATCAAACAATGCATATAACACGCATAAAACATGCTACCCGAACTAGCGATCGAGATATATCGGCCACAAACTACAACCGTTTAAATCGCTTCTCAACAATTACAGGGTTAAAATGACAGATGAAATAAAATTATAAATTTTATAAGTGATTGTTTTTAAGTGGAGGATTAAATACATTTTTAAAATACACTATATTTGTAGCTTGATGAACGGTCCTAATTAAAGTTTTAGACAAATGTAGTATGTGTTTGAAAGATCAAGGTTTATCAAAGGCAATAAAGAAATATTTGAGGAACTATCGCTCTAGTAAAGAAAATATGACGTCTTTGTCAAACCATGATTTGACACGTGTTTGTCACATAATTTGTTCAAAAAGATTCGTCTCAAATAGATATCCAAAAATAAGAGATGAATCACTAAAAATTTAAGTTTTGCAAACGCCATGACCCGATTTATTTCCTTCATCAGTAAGTGACTCATTATAAGCATATGAGAAGATACGAAAGAATAAAAGAAATCGGCTCACGTCTATGAAAATTATTTTAAGGCAGTTATTTTTTTAAATCTTTGAACTTAAAAATAAGACGTCATCTAATATACAACCAGTAGAATGTTTTTCAATGACCGGCAGACTGGTCACAATTCAATTAATTCTGTAATTAGCTGTTCACTTACATGTTTTCAGGATATAATATAAAATTTCCTTGGGCAGGAAGTTTCCGTGTCTAAAACTATCACGGAAACAAACAACTTTTAAGCAAGCATCCGTGGTTCAGTGGTACAATGCTGGTGTAATACGCGGGCGGCGCGGGTTTGATTTCAATCCGATGCATGTAACATTTTGTTTTGTTTCAGTAACTTCAATATTTGGTAGAAACAATACGGTTCAGATTATAAACGGACCAAGATCTCCTTAATAACTTCTTAACCGTTGAATCTAAAATGATAGTTCTCAGCAGTCATTTTTTATTGTTGATATTATAGTAAATCTTCAAAGTTGCCTCTTTCCTCCTTGTCGACACCCACGGTACGATAGTATTTAGGCTGTAAGTCCTCGTGGTGTTTCTAATGGAGAATTTATTTTTGAAATTTTTTTGTAGGAAAAACCGGTTCGATTAGGTTGGCTAAAACGAAATAGGCGATTAACAAGATAAAATACCAGCCGCGTTTATAATTTCGCAGTGTTAGAGTATTAATTCCTTTTCTAAATACGAATTAACTTCTTTTTTGGAAAGCTTTTGTAACTTTAATGAAATTGGTCATTTTAAAGAAACTTGTAGTAATATATATATATATATATATATATATATATGTGTGTATATATATATATATATATATATATATATATATATATATATATATATATATATATATATATATATATATATATATAAGCTTTAAATAAATATGAATGCCCCTAGAGCGGTATCAGCTACCCAGTGCTGCTCTGCCTTGTACATTTTCTTGCTTAATCCATAGATTATTTTGATGTGTGTATGTATTAGAGGTAGACAGCACCTTTCAGCCCGAAACATTCCATCTAAATAACTGTGACGCTGATTCCCTCTGAGACCCTCGTCTGAATAATCAATACAGCAGTGCAACAAGTGCTTAATGATGTACTTTGTCCGTAAACCCATACCGTTAACCAAATATTTGATCAGGACGCCTCGTCCGTTGATTATATGAGATACGAAAGATACAATATTAGTATAAGAGCTAAGGGCTTCTTGTCTTTCACGATTGATTTGCAATTATAACAGTACGTGACCATAAATGAAGGGTTGAAGAGTATTGTTGAGAATATTGAAAGTAAACTTCTGCTAGACCTGATGGACTTGAGTTATTTTAGTTGGAGAAATATAGCATCATCCCCTTAGAATTTTTTTTTGGATATTTGTATAAAACACTCGCGACTTTGAAACGTTAATTTTTTTCCAATTAAGTGCAAATTTGAACCGCTCAACGAATTTTCAAATTATATATATATATATATATATATATATATATATATATATATATATATATATATATATATATACACAGGGTGGCGCATTGAAAACGAAACAGACTGATTTGCGTTCAGAGAAAAAATTTTTTAAGAAACGCAGAAACAGATCAATTTTAATATTAAGGGGGATATGTTTTGACATAAAACTCAACTTTGTCACATCAGCCCCTTAAGGGTGGTGTAACAACCCTTATATTTTAAATAGGGAACATGGGTCGAGTGTTACATCATTTGAAAGCTCTTTCTTTTCTGAATTCAGCACAGTAATTTTTTTGGAAGTTTTATCAACTCGTTTAAAAATTATACACAATTGGAATTGCAAGAACATATCTCATTCTTGTGATAAGAAATGCACTAATTAGTCAATTTTTCGTTAAAAAAACTAAAAAAACAGAACCAAACGTTCAAAAATGTTTATTCAGTTAAGTAAGCGTTCAAATTGTTGCGTAAATTATACTCTTTAAATGGCCCCATAGAAAGAAATCTAAAGGAGCTAAATCCGGTGATCTAGGGGGCCACTCAATAGCACCTCTACGCCCGATCCATTGTCCTGGAAACTCTCTGTTCAAATACTCCCTAACACTTTGTGAAAAATGCGGAGAAGCTCCATCATGTTGAAAGACTAATTGATTTTCTTGATAGCGATCATCATTTTCAACAATGTCAATTAGTAGAGGGTAAACGATATCTTCTAGTAACTCCAAATACGTTTCGACACTCAAATTTCTATCAAGAAAAATTAGTCCGATTAAACTGCCCAATAACGACAATTATGACGATTGATTGTAGAGTTTAATAAAAACGTACACTCGTCTGAAAACAGATATTGAACAGAAAGTTCCCGTTATCAGCTATTCGTGCAGTCATATCTTCACAAAACTCCAGCCGCCGATCAAAATCATCTTCATTCACTTGTTGTATAAGATGAATTTTATACGGGTGAAATTTATGATGCTCCAATACACGCTGAATAGTTCTTCTTTTGATGTTTGAAACAGTGGCCAATTTTGTCGTGCTCAAAGTTGGGTCAGCAGCAATTTTTCCTAAAACTTCAATCTCAGTAGTCTCATTTCTATCTGGAAATTCACGTTCAGGATTCCGTTTTTTGTTGGCTACTGAACCACTTTGTCGAAACTTTGCAACTAACTCCAAAATGTATTTTTTGTCCGTTAGAATGTCGTTCATTAAACAAATTTGCGGTACGGTTGGCACAGTCATAGTTTTTGAAAAAAAGAGTAATTATTTCAACTCTTTCTTCTACAGAATACACGATTGTGAAATTAATTTTCGGTAGTACTATCAAGTATCAAACCGACCGATAAACTGAAATAATAAACCGCATTTCTCTCATCTCGATAAGAAATGTTCTGATAGTCAATTTTTTGTTTACAAACCAACAAAACATTGACTATCAACACATTTCTTATCGAAATGAGTGAAATGCGTTTTTGTATCTTCAACTGTGAATAATTTTTAAACGAGTTGATAAAACTTCCAAAAAAATTAATGTGTTAAATTCAGAAAAGAAAGAGATTTCAAATGATGTAACACTCGACCCATGTTCCCTTTTTAAAATATAAGGGTTGTTATCACCACTGTTAAGGGGTTGATGTGACAATGTTGAGTTTTATGTGAAAACATGTCCCCCTCAATATTAAAATTGAAGTCTTTCAGCTTTTCTTAAAAAAAATTCGCTGGACGCAAATCGGTCTGTTTCGTTTTCAATGCGCCACCCTATATAACGAAACATATAACATATACATTAATATCACATTAAAACATAAACAACATTTTGTCCCTGTCGCCTGCCATCAATCATTTTTTCTCTATTATCTATCAAAGCATCCTGGGTACTCTTGGTTAACAATGTTAATTTTAAATTAACAATATATGTTATATGAAAAACGTACGCTGATAGAAATACGAATCTTTTATTTCAAAGATATGTCGGTATAACAATCTTACAATAATTTTTGAAAACAATGGATTTGATATTTTTCGTCGATTGAACTTACCTGCAGTATCCCGTACTTGTATTCTATATCCAGGAAGTTATACTCCCGGGCATGTGCGGGTCTAGGAGGGGGCTGTTGGGAGCCGGTAGTGGTCTGGATCCCCTGATGACTGGCTGTGGCTTCCTGGTACGCTAGGATGTTCGCCAGACTGGCGAACACAGGCTCGGAGGCGAAGGCCAGAGTATCGGCACACTCCTCAATGGGATGCAGAACGTGCAGGATCTTGGGATGTCGAAACCTCTCCAGCTCCCTGACGGAGCTACGCAGGATCTCCGTCACTGTCTCTTTGCGCTTTGGCTTGTGCAACTTCTCGGCGATGCGCTTCTCGAATAAGAATACTGAACATTCCTGGAAATGCAAAGCATATAATTAATATTGGTGACAATAAGATCAGCTAGTGTTATTTATGGATAAGCAAACAGAATTTTATAGTTCATTAATTGTTTAAGCGTTTAATAGCAGTTACTCTGTTAAAACAATATCGGGTCACCGCGGATTTTGTGCGATCCCCATGTTTTTGAATCCCTTGTGATCAGGCGTTATTTTCTATCTTAATATTATGAAACTGGTAATTAATTTATTATCAAATCACAAAATACAAATAAAACAAATATATTTTAAAATATTTTCAGCATGAAATACTTTTAAGCAGTTTATGTTTAGGTAAACGTGTGTATTTGAGGTATTTATCATCTTATCTCTCTCGATAAGACCGATAACATTCCAATTAATGCGGACATTTTCACGTGCTTCCCAAATCATATAAAAGACAGGACCTCACCCAAGAGGTAGAAGCAGTAATAGTTTGTAACGTCTTACACGTTTTGCAACTTATATTTCCATTATAACGTTCATTGGAATTTATTCAATGAAATTTATTATTTTTTTAGTCAATGAAATTTAACAGTTTCTTGCTCAATGAGGTTTATAATATAACGTCTTAAATTCACGCCCATAGAAACACATATATTCTCTAGTGTTGTTCGCGAACATCTTGAAAGCGACAGTTGGTAGCCGGTTTCAAAATATATGCTTCATTTTCGTTTGTCAGATAACAGAATTATTTGTAAGCTCGTGCAGCCTTTTTCAGCAAGCTCTCTTTTCAACAAAATTTTAGTAACAGTAAAAATGTTAAGAATATGTAACTAGCTAAGAGAGAAAGGCTTTACGATCAAATAAGGTGAGTTAGATTAAATACTTTGCTACTTTGAATGCTGCCTTTGCTTTGTAAGAATAGATGATCACTGCTTGTTTCACATGTGATTGCTCTGTTTGATGTTTCTTTTCTTGTTTTGTAATAGCTTGTCGCAGTATTCTCGTACCGTATCCTTAATAATTGTTGAAAAAGCTAATACAGATTAACTTTGTTCTTAACGTGGATACGCTACAAGGTTTGTCACACATGGATCACCTCAAATTTACTTAGACAGAGTCAACTATTTTTAGCTATCCCGTTTTGAGGGCACTGTTCAACATCACCGTTATGGCAGCCCCGTTCAGCTGCGTTATTATGGAAGCCCCATCAACACCACCGTTTTGAGGGCCCGTTTAACATCACCATTATGGCAGCCCCGTTCAGCTGCACCGTTATAGAAGCCCCATCAATACCATCGTTTTGAGGGTCCCGTTCAACACTATCATTATGGGAGCCCCATTCAACACCATGCCGTGAACAAGCACCTGTTGGAGCAGCATTCTCTGAAGTTAATCTACCTGTTTTTCCAGCCCTAAGTGGGCGTTACAATTACGTCAATCCAAGAATGTATCCAGGAGTTTTGCAAGCCCTGAGTAGCTTCAGGCCTTCTTATACCCAGCTAATGCACGACAACAAAGTTTGCAACCAAAATGTTTTACTTTTTTTCCAGTGTTACAGGGCGACGTTGAGAAACTCATTTTTTAAATTTAAGAACCAGCTGTGTACAGGTTTAGACGAGGTACCAATAAAGGTGCCGTCACTAGGAGGCTATATGGAAAAACGTGGGAACTAACGTGCCACAATCCAGTGCCAAGAAAAAACTCGGCAAGATCCAAAGATGGCTTGCCTGGGCATCACAGGGGCCATGACTTCAACCCCAACAGCCGCCATGGAAGTGTGCCTAGATCCCCCCCCCCCCCCACACACACACTTAGTTATCATGGGGACTATACAGACTAGCCTGCAATGGTATACTGAAGATCAACCCAGGTTTCAGGGGCCACTACAGAATTTAGGAGATCGTGAATGAGCCCATGCTTGAAATGAGGTCATAATTCGCGAGCCCGCGAATCTGCAGGGAAAACAATTTTACAGTGGAAATCCACGACGACGAGGCATGGCGGGAGGAGACGCCGGGCTTACCACGGGACGCGCTCGTATTGTTCACGAAAGGATCCCTCGGGAAGCGTGGGACGGGGGCAGGTTTTTATTCGGAAGGACCGAGGGTTAGTTATAGTATTTCCCTCGGAGCCCATGCAACGATCTTTCAGCCTGAAATGTACGCCATCCTGCACTGTGTGCGAGAGAAGGGGGAAGAGGAGGGGTTACATTAACAAGCAGATCCTCGTAGCCACAGACAGCCAGGCAGCCCTTAAGGCCCTATGTAGCCCACAGGTAAATTCCAGGCTGGTAAGTGAATTCCGAGACGAGACGAGCGACCTGGCTGGACAGCATGAGGTCTCCCTCATCTCGGTGCCGGGTCACTCGGGAGTCAAAGGCAATGAAGAAGCCGACAGTCTCGCGAACAGAGGGTCAGCAGAACCATTTATGGGTCCGGAAGCGGTTCTGGGCGTATCGAAAGGCACGGCCAGGGAACCATCAAGTCCTGGGTCAGGGAACAGCACAAGGCATACTGGGCAGATTGTCCAGGGCTGAAACACGGAATGTCATTAATTGGACAACCCAGTCTAAAGAGAGCTGCGTAGCTGCTAAATCTTACCAGAGGACAGCTCAGAAACATAACAAGAGTCTTGACGGGACACATGGTCGTCAAGAAACACCTGCATAAAATGGGGTGGTTCGAGAGGTATCTGCCATGCATACTCTGCGGCGAGGGGGAGAATCAGCCCAGCACATTTTTTGCGAGTGTAAAGCTCTGGACCGCAAAAGGCAACGGATCTACGGTCAGTCTAGATCGGAGACAGAGCAATATAAAACTTCACCCTACCAATTGCAGTGCAGATGATTTCAAGGCACAGTGATTATGGAATGGGTGGAGTAGAGACAAAGAGCATCCACAATAAGCCAAAGGCTGCGGTGCTATCGGGGCTGCAAAGACGCGGACGAGCCATGTGGGTGAAAAAAAAAACGGTAAAAGTTGTACAGCATTGTTACCAACAGATGGCATCCTATTTTAGTAGCATCGTTAACAGATCATTGGAATACGGACAATTTCCCATTGAATTAAAAAGTAATAAATCCAACCCTGTTCGCAAAAAGTGATTCTTGTAACCCCAAAAACTACCACTTTATTACATGTGCAAGCCCTTTTTAAAGATAATAGAAAAGTCAGTGTGATCAACTAATGGAATTTTGTGAAGCAAACTATCTGCTGTGCGAAAATCAGTATGGCTTTAGGAAGCATCTTTCGACCGAGGTGGCAACATACCATTTGATGCAGCATATACACAAGGCTATTAACAAACGCGAACACGTTGTGGGAATCTTTTAGTGAATTTTCTTTAAAAAATTCACTAATGAGGAGATCCCGACTTTTGAATTTTGAAAAAATTTCTTCAAATGAGCGCTAATTAGGCCCCCCAGAAAACATATCCGGGGTCAGTTTCAATTTTTATATGTTTATATATATATATATATATATATATATATATATATATATATATATATATATATATATATATATATATATATATATATATATATATATATATATATATATATATATGTATCACACCGACAACTCAAAAAAGAATGGGCCGATTTTGATTAAATTTGGTGAAAAAATTCCTTTTGCAAATGGCTTGGATGAGTTCGTTAAGAAAATTTTGTGTTTTCTTTCGAAAAAAATTTATATCTCCGGAATTAACAAAGTAAGGTTTATGTCCTTATAAGTAAGCTACCTACCAAAATTTAGCTATGTATGTCAAAAGACAAAAAAGTTATAGGCATTTTAAGAAAAATAAATTGGGGTTTTCCTCAAAACGTCAAAGTGGCGATTTAAAATGTCAAAATTGGCAACATTTAGGCAAATAACTTGAATCTAATACGGGCTATAGAAATAAAATGTCTCAAGAAGAATGTTTTACAAACCCTAAAGTCTTAATTTCAACCGTCATTGTCCTTCATTTTACTAAAATATTTGCAGAAAATTTATTTCAAATAGACCCTTTCTCTGATGCTTGGCAGTAGCCTTAGCTATAGAGTTTATCGTTTAATGGTATATAATTTTTGTCGAATTTTCGTAAAAAATCAATAAAGCTCAATATATCCGTTATTATATAAGATATGAAAAAAATTTGTATATATTAATTATAGGGTGTCTTGAGCTACATCTTAAAATAATATTTCTACAATCACAGGGTGGCCCATAGGTCATTGGTGATACAAATTTCCTTTTTTTTAAAATCAAACACGCCTTATGTTATTGCATTTTTGCATTTTCCATCGAGATGTAACGCATGTTTGTAAGAAAAGAAATTCTAGACGCAGCAAGTGCGTTATGGTAGCGAATTTTGATCAAATGTTTCATATTTGAACAGCTAAATTTGCTATTAACCTATAAGGTTGACCAAGAAATGTGTTTTTGCGGGAACACTTTAAGTTTACTTTTGGAAAATTTTGTACATTTTCACACAATAAAGTTATTTTGATGAAACATGGCACATTGTTTCTAATATATAGATTATACTGGTAACCAAATTTGATGCCTGCTTTCTTAAAAAAACACACATATTTGTTATTAAAAACATTTTTATGAAAATTCACTACCATAACGCACTTGCTGCGTCCAGAATTTTTTTGAACTTTCCACAACATTTGACACTATTATCTCGACTGTGCTGACTCAGAAGCTCGATGCCACAGGTATCAGAGGTACTGGAAATGATTGGATTATATCTCACATGACCGACAGGAAGGTCAAAAATAAAATACAGGAGGACTACTCTGATTACTTTTATATTTCACTTGGGCACACCACAGGGCAAAGTTCTTGGGCCGCTTATTTTTAACTTAGACGTGAACGATATGCCAACCTACATAACGCACGGTCGGTTGTTTTTCTTATATACTTCAACACCACGAGGGCTTACAGCGTCATCAATATCGTACCGTGGGTGTCGACAAGGTGGTAAGAGGCAACTTGTTAATTATGGAAGGTTTGGAGGTTCGGAGGAGAAGGAAAAGCATGTGCCGGCAAGGAGTTCCAGAACTTGTAAGTTCTCGGGACAAAAGAGGAGGCATAACAAGATGTTGTATGTCTGGTGACCTGGACAGTAAAAGGGTGAATTCGCTTTGCTCCCCTGGTTAGGGGCAGCAGGTGGAGAAACCATGGAGGAAAGCTCCTGTGAGCAGTGCCCGTGCAGATATCTATAAAAGAAAGAGAGGTCACCAACGGCACGTTGGTGGGCAAGGGATGGCAATCTTTGGGTGAGGATAGAGTCACCGATGAGACGTATAGCTCTCCTCTGAATGGGGTCCAGTATAGCGAGTGTAGAAGCGGCAGCGGCACCCCAGATATGGGAGTAGTATTCGAGGTTTGGACTCATTTGTGAATTATATAAGGTATAGAGATAAGCTGGTGAAAAGTATTTGCTAGTCCGGAAGAGGAAACCTAATTTCGTAGCAGCCGCTTCTGCAATTGATGTGACATGTTTGTGCCAATTGAGATTTCGATCCACAGAAATGCCTACAAGTAAAAGGACTCATTACTTTGAATAAGTTGGTTGTTCATTGTGATGAGTCTAGGGCTGGCGTATCTCTTATGAGATAGAAAGACTGAGATTTGGTGGAGTTGAATTTTACAAGATTTATACTTCCCCAGTCTGGTATTTTTTGGAGATCCACAGAGACAGAACCCTCCATGAGTCTAGGATCCTCATCTGATTGGGCTAAAGAGACAGGCTTAGAATATTGCATATTTGAGTGGAGGGTGCTGTCGTCCGCGTAACTGTGAACTGGGTTGGATGTGCTAGAGAGGAGGTCATTGATGTGGAGAAGAAACAAAGTAGGGGCTAAAGCTGAACCTTGAGGGACTCCTGCATTAATTGAATACAGTTTAGAGCAATGGCCATCCACAACAACAGAAATGCTCTGGTTGGAGAGGAAATTTGCTGTCCAGGTACAGAGTTTTGGTGGTAGGCCCAGGCTGGAAGTTTATGAAGTAGCGCTGCGTGCCAGACCTGGTCGAATGCTTTGGATATGTCTAGAGCGACAATCTGGGATTCACCATGTAGTTCCATAGACTTGTTCCAAGAATGGGTGACAAAGGAAAAGAGGTCGCCAGTTGATCTGCGCTGATGGAATCCATACTGCCTGTCGGGGATTAGACTTTGTTTTTCAAGAAACCTGAGTTATTCAGTGTTTATATACTTTTCCGTTACTTTAGAGGAGACTTAAAGGAGAGAAATACGCCTGTAGCTGCTAGGAATCGCTTTGGATCCTGAATATCCCTTTATTGTAAGATGTCTGAAACAGATGAGTCAGAACAGAAGCAAGTTCTGGTGTGCATTTTTTGAGAACAATTGCTGGGATCTCGTCAAGGCCAGATGCTTTCCTGGTATTAAGAGAAGAGATCACCTTTCGTAACGTTGTAGTTTTAAAAATAATATCCGTCATTTAATGCGCGACATTGGGGACTGTTGGTGGTTGAACATTTTGAGGTGGGTTGAGAGTAGAATTGCCGGTGAACAACGAGGCAAAAAGTTCAGCCTTGCCCAGGTCGGTACAAACAATTTTATCATCTGAAACGAGAGGTCGGAACGTGCTCTTGCAGAATTTATTCCCAATAGATTTAGCAAGAGTACAGAAAGGTTTGGTGCCGTTGGAGCTTGAGAGGACTTTGTTTTTGATGTGGTTACCAAACGAGTTTTTTGCCTCAGAAAGAATGCGGACATAGCGGTTTCTTGCGTCGTTTAATGCTTGACGGTTTTCTTGACCGGGATGGTGTAGAAGCGTTTTGTGAGCATGACCTTTTCAAGTCTGGCTTTGTCACAGGATTTAGAGAACCAGGGCTTTTGAATGGCTAAAGAGGTTTTCTCGGTATGTGGAAAAAATAATTCCATGCCATATTGGATGATTTCGGAGACTTTTTGTGAGATATCAGAGGGGTCAGTATGAGAGAAGCAGACAGACGCCGATTGAAATGAGGAAAAGTAATCCCGCATTTCTTCCCATTTCGCGGAGTTGTAGTGCCAAACGATACGTGGGTGTGAGGACTGTGTAACTGGGTTGCATTGCGCAAGAAGCAGTGACCATACCGTGGTCTGAGCGACCAAGCGGGGCGATGACTGATGTCTTATAGCATTCGGGTTTTGTAGTAAGAAGGAGATCCAACGAATTTGAGCTGTGTGTATTTGAGGTTATTATTCTATAGTTATGAATTTTAAGAGCGTAATATAGCTACAAGTTGTTCTATCTATTTCAATGACAATCATTTACGACTTAACCTCAAAACAAAACTGCCAAATCATAATAAATAAACAAAACATATTCCTATTATTTAGTTTACAATTTTAAAAGGAATGACCTAACCTCAAAGCAGAACTGTCAAACTAAAATAAATAAACAAAACACACTATCCCATCTGTTTTTTCCTTCGACTAGCTTATATAAAACTTCCGTATTTTTCCATACAAATCCGCGCATCCGAATATACCCGAAGGCGGTCATTAGGGTGGGATCGCCATAGTTCGCTATCGTTGCATGATGATGTGTGCCTGTGGTATATGTATCAATGTACGCGTAGCAGCTGACTACTCTATCTTTGTCTGGCATCATACTTTAACCACCTAAGTTGTTTCAATTCGTGTCCTCCAGATTTTATTTTTAATTTGGGGCAACCTCAAAAATTTGTAAACCAAATTACTTAAAATTCACAATAGATGTTTATTTGCTTCATTTCTAGCTATGCGTGAAATATCATTCCAGTTGCTTCATTACTTTTAAAAATACGGCGTATTAAAATATATTTTTGTACATTTCTTGGGGAAAAATATATCCCTTATAGCTGGTTGACGAGCTTGTCTGCGCTTGCAAGGAAATGAAGGTTTGTGCCAAGTTTCGTTCAAATCATTTGAGTATTTTTGACTTATCACTCGGCTCTGTCTCTCTCTCTCTCTCTCTCTCTCTCTATATATATATATATATATATATATATATATATATATATATATATATATATATATATATATATATATATATATATATATATATAAATTCAAACAGACCTTGGATATGGGTTCTAGGGGCCCTAATTAGCGCTCATTTCAAACAAACAATCCGAATGTCTCGCCATCTCCCTGAAATGAGGTGGGGCGCCATCTTGTTGGAAGTAGACATTGAGGAAATCATTTTGAAACAATTCTCTGATGCGGGGCACAGTATTTTCTCGTAATAATCTCAGATAACGTAGACGTGTTAAAGTGCCTTAAAGAAGGGTTCAGTTACATGATGATCAACAATTTCGGCCCATACGTTCAGTTTTTGAGGATATTTGGTATGAATTTCCTTCATTCAATGGGGGTTACTTTCAGACCAATAACGACAATTGTGCCTGTCTGCACTACCGTTAAGGCCAAATGTAGCTTCAGCAGAGAAAACAAGGTTGTTTTTCAATGAAAATTATGTCTGACGATGCCGTAAAAGTCCAAACAGGTTACAGAGAGAAAACTAGCCTTTGTGAAGCCGGAGAAGAAGTCTCTACATCTGTATTTAGTGTGAACTTAAAAATGGCGTTTAGAAGCTCTGATTCGCGCTCCGTCTGGTAACAGTTTTATTACATTTAAAAGTCGTTACATTTGTATATTTTTTTTATCGAAATTCGCTAATAGCGTTTGAATTAGATTTCACAATAGACAAGCCCATTTTCAGTACATTAACTAATTGATTTTGTTTTACGAAACCAATCTGTGACGTATGGGTCAGAAAAACTAATCAGTGCACAGAAATCCATTTATATTCATTTGATATCCGTGGACAGTTGTGTCATGTTTATTTATGATGTTAATTATAAATGTTTTGCCTGGTTGAAATTACATACTGATAAATTTCCATGTTCTATATTGACCAAAGTTTTGTTATAGCTGAATCGATGAACAGTCATTAGTATATATATATATATATATATATATATATATATATATATATATATATATATATATATATATATATATTCATTGGTCAGAGTTATCGTTCAATAGTGACCCTCGAGGGAACCTGTAACTCCTAGAGAGCGCGTCCCCAGGTGGCCACCTTTGCGGTTTTTATTGGCGGTCTTGATCTTTTTATACTCGTTCGTACCAGCATTTATTCGTCGCAGTTGAGGGGGTGGGATGTGGCTCAGGACTGGAAGCCATTGCGTAGGAGTTAGTTTGATGACACCAGCAATCATTCTCATGGTGTTATTTAGCTGCGCATCAATTTTATGTACATGTGGGACGTTTAGCCAGACTGGAGCGCAGTATTTAGCAGTAGAAAAGACAAGACCCAGCGCAGAGGAGCGCAGAGTGGGAGCCGATGTTCTCCAAGTTGTGCCGCACAGTTTTTGAATTATGTTGTTTCTTGTTTTCCATTTTTCACCAGTTCTCGATAGATGCTCTCTGAAAGACAGTGTCCTATCAAGGGTTACGCCCAGGTATTTAGGTGTTTCATTGTGGGTATGTAGGGCGTTTTCAAACTATATGTTGAGTTTTCTTCTGGAGAGTTTGTTATTTAGGTAAAAACAGGTAACTTCTGTATTAGGTTGGAGCCGCCACCTGCGGAAGTATTTTCCCACTACTTCCAGATCCGTCGTCTGTCTAATAGAGCTGCTTCTTGTTGCAAGTACCCAGTCATCAGCGTATCCAAACTTTCTTGGTCCTGTTTCTGGAATGCTTGCTTTCTATCTCACAAGAGATACACCAGCCCTAGACCCATCACAATGAACAACCAAGTTATTCAAAGTAATGAGTCCTTTCCACTTGTTGGCAGTTCTGTGGATCGAAATCTCAATTGGCACCAACATGTCACATCACTTGCAGAAGCGGCTGCTAAAAAATTAGTTTCCCTCTTCCGGGCTCACAAACACTATTTGTGAAGTATATAAGATATAGTTATATACTTCACAAATAGGGCCAAACCTCGAATACTGCTCCCACATCTGGGGTGCCGCTGCCCTTTCTACACTCGCTATCCTGAACTCCATTCAGAAGAGAGCTATACGTCTCATCAGTGACTCTACCCTCACGCAAAGGCTGCCATCCCTTGCCCACCGACGTGCCGTTGGTGACCTCTCTCTCTTTTATAGATATCTGCACGGGCACTGCTTAGAGGAGCTTTCTTCCAAAATTCCTCCACCTGCTGCCCCCAAACGATCTACCAGGGGAACAGAGCGAATGCACCCTTTTACTATCCAGGTAACCAGACATAGAACATCTTGTTATGCCCGCTCTTTTGTCCCGAGGACTTCCAAGTTGTGGAATTCCTTGCCGGCACATGTTTTTCCTTCTCCTCCGAACCTCCAAACATTCAAGTGCAGAATTAAAAAGTTGCCTCTTTCCTCCTTGTCGACACCCACGGTACGATAGTATTTAGGCTGTAAGCCCCCGTGATGTGTTGTTGAAATATAAAAGCTACAATTTATAAATTATAAAATTAGTCAACAACGTGTTGCCTTTGATGCTTTATACAATTCAAATTTCGAAAGCTCTGGTTCTCACTAGTAAGTATAAAATTCAGTATTTCACGATGATTTTTGCCACAAAATTAGATTTATTAGAGGCTGACACAAACGGATAAATTAAATTTCATGAACAAAATCATAACAAAAGGAATATTGTTGTAAATTGTGTTTCATTACTGTATATGTAGGTCCTATAAACCTCTATAGTTGGTAAGTACACTTGGAGAACCCAAATCACCACAACAAATTTTAAAAGATCTGACGATCGTTTCACTAACCAAGTTAGCGTCATCAGAGGATGAAACATTCTAAAAGAATGTTTAGAATGTTTAGAATGCTTAGAATATTTAGAATGTTTAGAATGTTTAGAATGTTTAGAATGTTTAGAATGTTTAGAATGTTTAGAATGTTTAGAATGTTTAGAATGTTTAGAATGTTTAGAATGTTTAGAATGTTTAGAATGTTTAGAATGTTTAGAATGTTTAGAATGTTTAGAATGTTTAGAATGTTTAGAATGTTTAGAATGTTTAGAATGTTTAGAATGTTTAGAATGTTTAGAATGTTTAGAATGTTTAGAATGTTTAGAATGTTTAGAATGTTTAGAATGTTTAGAATGTTTAGAATGTTTCATCCTCTGATGACGCTAACTTGGTTAGTGAAACGATCGTCAGATCTTTTAAAATGTGTTGTGGTGATATGGGTTCTCCAAGTGTACTTATCAGTGCTCATCACAGGTTCCAATCTTCACTTAGTGAACTCTATAGTTGGTAACCAATTTTAGTATTCTCTTGCCCCTTGTTACAATTAATTACTGGTAGATAGTTAAAAAATAAAACAAGGTGTGCTTCCCTAAATTATAATGTAATATTTCGTTCCATTGGTTTTAGGTTACAATTTCAATTCTACAATAGGGTTTATACGCTTTTGTGTGCTTCCTTTAGTACACTGCATTAATCACTTCATCACAGTAAAAAAAAGGCCTTTGTTCAAGATTTCGCCTTTGTTCATTCGTACTTTATTCAACTGCGGAAAGGATCTCCTTTACGAGAATTACATTCTTCAAGACTTTTATTAAAATTGTTTTTACCTAACAAATTATTTAAATTGTTTGCAGCGAAACCTACCATGCTTTTAGCTTTTGACTGCTGTTCGATTTAAACTTATATAATTCTAACCGCCTAAAAATTCAGACTATAATATATCAGGTTTAAGATTATCAGATGAATATTCACAAATAGTCCAGATTTCTACAAAATAGTGACCTATATGTTGAAGAATGCATTTGTTAGATGCAGTGGATATACAGGGTGGATCATTATTGTTCTCAAAAAATGCGCACCAAAACTTGTTCTTGTTCTGACTCGTCTGTTTCAGATATCTTACAATAGAGGCATATTCCCTAGTAACTGGAAAACTGCTCGAGAACAACCCGTCCCCAAGAAAGAATCCAAAGCGCTTCCTAGCAACTACATGCCTATTTCTCTCATTTTAGTCGTCTCTAAAGTGATGGAAAAGTATATAAACACCGAATTACTAAAATTTCTTGAAAAACACTGGATAATCCACGACAGGCAGTATGGATTCCTTCAGCGCAGATCAACTGCCGACCTCCTTTACTTTGTCACCCATTCTTGGAACAAGTCTATGGAACTACACGGTGAATCCCACATTGTCGCTCTAGACATATCCAAAGCATTCGACTAGGTCTGGCACGCAGCGCTGCTTAATAAACTACCGGCCTATGGCCTACCACCAAAAAACTCTGTACGTGTACAGCAAATTTCCTCTCCAACCGGAGCATTTCTGTTGTCGTGGATGGCCATTCCTCTAAACTGTATCCAATTAATGCAGCTTTAGCTCCTACTTTGTTTCTTCTCCACATCAATGACCTCCTCTCTAGCGCATCCAACCCAGTTCACAGTTACGCGGACGACAGCACCCTCCACTCAAATATACAATATTCTAAGCCTGTCTCTTTAGCCCAATTAGATAGGGTCTAGACTCATGAAGGGTTCTGTGTCCGTGGATCTCCAAAAAATATTAGACTGGGGAAGTAGAAATCTTGTACAATTCAACCCCACAAAATCACAGTCTTGCTTTCTTTCTCATAAGAGATACACCAGTCCTAGACCCATCACAATAAACAACCAAGTTATTCAAAGTGGTGAGTCCTTTTCACTTGTTGGCATTTCTGTGGATCGAAATCTTAATTGGCACCAACATGTCACATCAATTGCAGAAGCGGCTACTAAGAAATTAGGTTTCCTCTTCCGGGCTCGCAAATACTTTTCACCAGCTAACCTCTATACCTTATATACTTCACAAATAAGACTAAACCTCGAATACTGCTCCCACATCTGGGGTGCGGCTGCTGCTTTTACACTTGCTATCCTGGACTCAATTCAGAAGAGAGCTATAGGTCTCATCGGTGACCATACCCTCATCCAAAGGCTGCCATCCCTTGCCCACCGACGTGCCGTTGGTGACCTCTCTCTCTCTCTCTTTTATAGATATCTGCACGGGTACTGCTCAGTGGAGCTCTCTTCCATAGTTCCTCCACCTGCTGCCCCCCAACAGATCTACCAGGTCACCAGACATAGAACATCTTGTTATGCCCACTCTTTTGTCCCGAGGACTTCCAAGTTATGGAATTCCCTGCCGGCACATGTTTTTCCTTCTCCCCCGAACCTCCAAACCTTCAAGTCCAGAATTAACAAGTTGCCTCTTTCCTTCTTGTCGACACCCACGATACGATAGTATTTATGCTGTAATCCCTCGTGGTGTGCTGTTGAAAAAAAATCAGAAGCTTGGAGATATTAGACGATAAATTGTAACCACTGACGCAAACATGCCTTATCCAAAAATAGATAGTTTCAGAAATACCGGGTGTTGAAAGTTAAAATTAAATATTAATGAAAAGCTTCGTTCTAGACAATAACATCTTATTAAAATCCATACGCGTTTCAGTCAACTAAGTAGCCATCTTCACTGGTAAATCTAAAGACATAATAAAAAAGGTCTGTCAGAGAACCTTATTTTCTGGTAGGCAATTGTGGTGGTTGAAGCACAGTGGTATCAAGATAATCAATAACAACAATAACATCAAGGTTAAAGTCTAAAGTCAAAGAGTAAAACAAGCTAAAAAGCTACAGTAAGAACTAAGCAAGCTACAAAACTAAAGAGCTACAGAAAAACAAGCTGTCGCAAAATATAGCAGAAATTTAAACAAAATCAAGCCAAGTCTCTATGAAAATGATTCTAAAAAATTTTCTTTCATCTTTAAACTTAAACATAAGACCTTATATAAGACCGAAACAGTCGTGGGATGTGTTGCAGTGGTAATTCTACTAATTCTGTAATTAATTACATGTAGGTACTTTAATATAATATCCCGGGCATGAAGGCGATCTAAAGTATCACGCAAATAAAACGTTGGGTGAAGTATGCCTAGATAGCGCCGGGGATATCCCTCTTGCCTCCTAAGCAGAAGGTTACGGGATCGAATCCAGCTTGATGAATGCATGTTTTTTTATGTTTTATTTTGACATTTGGAGAAAGAACAGTGCACAGATTTCATACGTTTTGAACAAGATCTCACTTGTGTTTAAAACGCCTGAACAAGTTTGCCACCTGTGAGCCTGAAATTATAGTTTTGTTATTGTTGATAACGAAAAAACCGGTTTGATTAGGTTAACTAAAACGAAATCATAGTGGCGATTAACAAGGAAAAATAACTGCTACGTTTATAACTTGTCAGATACTTTATTTTTCTGGGTATAGTTTCGTTATTGTTGATAACAAAAAAACCGGTTTGATTAGGTTGACTAAAACGAAATCATTCAGGCGATTAATAAGGAAAAATAACTGCTACGTTTATAATTTGGCAGATACTTTACTTTTCTAAATATGAATGAAGTTTCCTTCTGGAAATCTTCTGTATAATTTTAATGAAATTTGTAATACAAATTTCTTTTGAAGAGACTTACACTATCTGCAGATATAGCAAAATTCAGTTCTTTAGCTAAATAGAAAATTGAGTTTTGGGTATTTTTCTCAAAAGGAGTTAGACCGTAAGATTTTTTTGATAATAGAGAGATATCGATGGTAACACTTTCGAAAGAATTCTTCAAATTTGCGTGTACTAGTGCCCCTACAATCGATCTTCAACGTCTGTGTAAGTTTAAATTGTTAACTTTACTAATATGCTGTATAATAATACTCAACAATTCTTATGAAAATTCGCTACACACTTGCTGCGTCCCGAAATTTTTATATTTCTAGGGCAATAAAAACGGAAGTTTCTTAAATTGAGACCCGCCAGTAATTTGCAGTCCGATGTTGGCGCTCTGTCTTTGAAGCAGTTAAACATTCCGAAACCTCTCAGGTAAAGTTATAAAGAAAGTTCAAAAACCTCGTCTGGCGATAAAAACACAATACACAGAAAATTTGCCTGCGAATAAATATCCCTCTCGGTATCCGTCTCTACCTAAAACTCGGTATATAAGGTTATGTTTAATAGTCAGCAGTTTAAAATTTTTCATCCTCTGATGAGGCAAACCTTGTTGGTGAAAGGATCCTCAGGTCTTTAAAAAGATACGCTGTGGTGATTTGCGTTCTCCAAGTGTACTTATCAGTGCTCATCATAGGTTCCAATCTTCACTTAGTAAATATCATTAATAAAAAATAGGAACAAAAATGCGCCCAGATAGATCATTGAGAAACTCTAGACGTAATGCTGACACCTAGACTATATTCACTATAAAAAAAACAAGAGAAGGAAGATACAAAAAATATATAGAAAATTAAATACGAACAATGAGACAAGCACAATGATATAAACATTGTAGTTAAAATATTACAAATCGCTTTATTAATGGTTGTTGCCCCTACTTATATTATATTGTATACTTGTAAAATTTATCGAGTTCTTTTCATTAAAATAAGGTTGTTAGTAAACATGTCTTCTACCAATTACGATACAGTGTGTTTATCATATCAAAATCAGCTTTAGCGCATTCACATCTCCTTATTTATTAACAGCGGCATTAACTGCATTGGTAACTTGGTAAGCAAACGGATTTTGGCCGCGACAAATAAAGGTGTCACAAGCTTTAGAACTTGATATGTGTTATTTACTTTTTTACCTCCTGCACTCAACAAACAAACTTAGTATATCGAGGATCGCAGAGAGTCGGCATCCATTAATACAGAATTAGAATAAGTATAGTTTTAATCGTTGCAGACGTTATATACATTCATATCCATATAAAGCTGGCAGGCGGCAGTGTGTATTTTTCGGCGCTCTCATGCAATGCGATACTTCAGTGCGAAATGATCGCCGAATCTTGATGATCTTCGTCGAAAACGAGCGAGTAAGCAATCTGTTGTTCGCTATAAAATTACACACTTCCAGTTTGTAGTGGACTTTTGGTACAGCATGTGTACCTACTACCTAGTAATTTTCGTCTTCGCGTCGCATTGATTTTTAATTAGATCATTTCGTTGTTGCTTACATGTTCTAACAAGACATGTATTATTATTATTATGATGGTTACTACTTCGGGTTGATTAATAAGTGTACAAAATAATTGTGATAATGTGATTAATTCAGTGGATATTTTAAATTTAAAGGTTCACTTTTTAAGAGACTTTTTAATTACTTTAACGTATAACTAACTAGAGGAAAACTTGGTAGTTTAGTAAGTAGGTTTCTTTATAATACATTTTCGGGGAAAATAGGCGAGCCCTACATTTTTAGTGAATTTTTATTTTAAAAAATTCACCAATAAATAGGTATCGATGGAAAGATTTTGCAATAATTTATTCAAATTAGAGCGAACTAGGACCCCTAGAACCCATATCCGGGGTCAGTTTTAATTTTCATATGTTTATATATATATATATATATATATATATATATATATATATATATATATATATATATATATATATATATATATATATATATATATATATATATATATATATATATATATATATATATATATATATATAAACTTTATTTGTTTGCTGTACATTTGTGATTTCTAATTGGTTTGCGTGGACTGCAGTTTCGAACCGTCCCGGTTCATCATCAGCACGCTACTGGCTGCTATCGCTCCTGTCTGGACTACGTCGGAGATTGTAGGTGGCGCATGCGCCGTGAGCTTCTATTGGTCGGTTTCCTGTTCTCTGATTGATTGTGCCTTCGGACTGTGTCGTGTGTATCGGTCTCATGTCTTGATCACTGTGGTTTAATAATTTGTCTATTTGTATGGACTTTATTAAGTTTTGTTTAAATGTTTGTACTTGGATTTGTTCTGGCATTAATTGTTTTCTATTGTTTGTTTGTTGAATGTAGTATTGTTCCTAGATTTCCATTTTTTTGTGGTCTTTAACATGTTTCATTAGTTTTAATTGGGTGATGTCTGGTTTTTGGTGTTTTGTGTCGTGAATGTGTGTAGCTACGTTTGATTTGTAGCTAGGTATGTGGATTTTACCCAATGCTGTTATATGTTCCTTGAATCTTGTTTCTATTGATTTCTTTGTCATTCCTATATATTTTTTATTGCATGTGTTACATTCTATTTGATATATTCCGTTTAATTTATGTGGGTTGTGTTCTTGTTTTTTATTTATTTTGTTTATTATATTGTTATTGGTTTTGTAGCTCATTTTTAAGTCATATTGTTTGAGTGTTTGTGTTATTTTTTTGATGTGGTGGTTATAAGTGAATGTTGTGTATTTTGTGTTTGTTTCTGGTGTTTTGTTTTCGGTTTTCACGCAAACCAATAGGAAATCACAAATGTACAGCAAACAAATAAAGTGTATATTTAAAAGTGATTACAGTGTAGTGCAATATTCCTAAATATATATAAACATAAAAAAATTAAGTATCCAACCGATAACTCAAAAAATATTCAACTGATTTAGATGAAACTCGGCGAGTGCCTTTCGTTTATTAATGGCTTGGACGAGTTCGTTACTCAGGAAAATCGGATAACGTTTTCCTGGAAAATTTTAAGTTTTGTTTCAAAAAAAAAAATTTTTTCCCTGAAAATTACAGAGGTATTTTAATTAAGTTTGGTGGATATGTTGCCTTGTAAAAGACCTTATTAAGCACTAAAATTCAACTTTCTACATTTTTAGAAAATTGAGTTATTTAAGTTTTAAGTTGTCTTTTGAAAAAAAAAATTTCTTCGAAAATTACAAAGTTATTTTGATGAAATTTGGTCCATATGTTGCACGGGGTAGGATCCTATTATACACCAAAATCAAACTTTATGAGTTCGTAGAAACTTGAGTTATTCAAATTTGAAACATTTAATAAAAAATTACTACCATAACGTACTTGCTGCGTCCCGAACTTTTTTTTTCTTGCGCACCCCCAATGCATTAAGGCACGAGACGCTACTGAAGCAACATAATATAGAATTGGTAGTTATACGGATCAGTTAAAAACTTGCCAATAATGTTTTATGCCAAATAAAAATCAACTTTTGTATCGGTGTAAATGCTTGTCATAAAATAAATGTCAGCAGTACAGCTACGTTGCTCTCTTTGTCATGGAGGCACTTTCACCTCAAAAAGTGTCATTCATAAGTTTTAATTGAATCTGTCATGAGGTTTCAACAACATACACAATTTTAGATAGACCTATTCTTTTAAAGATATCGTGTGTTTTGGTAGCGCTTGTGCTTCAAATAACTGCTGTTGACAGTAAAAATGAATTTTACGTTGATCAAAGTAACCACTTTGTATCGAGCGAGAATACATTTAATCTATTTTCTGTAAAATTATATGTAGAATTTATCACTTTATTTTAAAGTACATATTACTTCCACATCGCCACAACGTGTGGAAGTATCGCATCGCCGACAAAAAATTCAAAACATTTTTTTGCTTAAACGTCGTAAAAAGTATGAAAACATATACAGGCTGTTTCAAAAAACATGCACCATCGCTCGTGGGGCAATTCCTTACAAAAAAAAATAAGAAAAAAAGTTCCTGTGCACATGGGCCCGGAAACGCATAGTTTCCAATATACAGGGAGTTGAATTTTAATGTTTTTTTTTTTAATTTTTTATAAATAATTTCAAAACTACTGGATTGATTTTAATGAAACTTGGAACTTGAAAGTGTATTATGAAAGTGCATATTTTCAAGTGAAAATCTACTTACAACTGCGTCAGTGGCGTGCGTACGGGGTAACTGTAAAAATTCATTTGGGGAAAAATATGTGCGCCACTGTCTTTTTCCAATTTTGATACATCAGTTATGAAGCCTATTACATAAGCCACAAAAGCTACCTCCTGGTATTTTTTCGTTCAGGGTATCCCCTAGGAGATATGATTAATTTTATAAAAAGAGGCAAAGTACCGATTAGTCGGCGTAATAATAATAATAATAATAATAATAATAATAATAATAATAATAATAATAATAATAATAATAATAATAATAATAATAATAATAATATATGTTTACTGCAACCATAAGAATATGAAAAACAAAACATACAGTAAACATTACAGCAATAAACGTGCAAATAACTAACCTACGTAAAACTTATTGGTGATAAACATTGAAATGAATATTACAAACATTGATAAAAAATGATAAATAAAAAATAAAAATGAAAAAAGTAATCGTAAAGACACCATGATTTTTCCAAACTCTTGTTTTTTTGTACATTACTCAATTGACTTTAATAACAAAGCTAAAGAAAATGTTGAAAGTGACCACCATTAGCGTCGTTACAATTATTTAACCTTCTGCGCAAAGATCTTCTTACTCTTCTGCAAATATTTTGATCTTCTCTAATGCTGTCAAATGCATATTCTATTCTTCCCAACAATTCTTCTCGTGTATTTACTGGTGTTTTATACACTATTTCTTTTAAATGACCCCACAAATAAAAATCGAGAGGATTCAGGTCCGGAGATCGAGGTGGCCATGACACCGGACCTCCACGACCAATCCATCGGTGACCGTATGTGTTGGCTAAATATGTTCTTACAACTGCTGCAAAATGTGCGGGCGCACCATCATGCTGGAACCACATTGTACCATTTCTCATAAAAAGCGGTAGTAACAACGGCATATCATTTTGTAAAAAGTTTAAATATGATTCATGGTCAAGACGATTCGGTAGAACAACAGGATCAATTATGTGATTTTCAATAATAGCAGCCCAAATATTGATGGAAAATTGAAACTGCGAATTTGCAACTCTTAGAGAGTGTGGGTTTTCATCGGCCCATGTATGTAAATTGTGAAAATTTACGATACCTTTTCGCGTAAATGACGCCTCATCAGTAAATAGTACACGTTTAGAAAAATGTTGGTCGTGCCTAAGTTTGTTTAAGAACCACTGACAAAACATTACCCTTGGTTGAAAGTCTCTAGGTAGAAGTTCCTGGACACGTGTAAAATGACAGGGATATAAACTTTGATCCTTCAGAGTTCTGTGAACTTATGATGCCGAAATATTACCCAGTTCGGTGGCAATAATTCTCGTACTTGTACTAGGATCACGTTCAACTCTATTTAATATTGCCTCTTCAACTCGTACAGTTCAGCGGTATCTTCTGCGTCCAGAGTCAGCTTTTAAAGGTTTTAAAGAACCAGTTTCTCTCAAATGTCTTACAATACGTGGGAAAATATTTTTGTCAGGAATTCTTCTTCGCGGATAAGTTTCCTGATAAACTCGCACAGCTTGTCTAGCATTTTGATTTGTTTGTCCATAAATTAACAACATAATCCGCTGAAGTGTACTTAATGAAAACCAACTTGAGAGGAGAAAATAATATTAATGAGCAGCTCAGTATCAACAAATAACTAAAAACGAAAATACTGCACCGTATCAAAATTTAAAGAATAGCACGAAAACTCTTTTGACGCCTACAAAGCACTTCAAAATTGTAGAATTTAGAGAACTGTCAAAAATTATAGTTTCATGGCACTTTACGATTACTGTTTTCATTACTCCAACGAATCGGTACTTTGCCCCTTTTTATAAAATTAATCATATCTCCTAAGGGATACCCTGAACGAAAAAATACCAAGAGGCAGCTTTTGTGGCTTATGTAATAAGCTTCATAACTGATGTATCAAAATTGGAAAAAGACAGTGGCGCACATATTTTTTCCCTAAATGAATTTTTACAGTTACCCCGTACGCACGCCACTGACGCAGTTGTAAGTAGATTTTCACTTGAAAATATGCACTTTCATAATACACTTTCAAGTTCCAAGTTTCATTAAAATCAATCCAGTGGTTTTGAAATTATTTATAAAAAATTAAAAAAAAACATTAAAATTCAACTCCTTGTATATTGGAAACTATGCGTTTCCGGGCCCATGTGCACAGGAACTTTTTTTCTTATTTTTTAGTAAGGAATTGCCCCACGAGCGATGGTGCATGTTTTTTGAAACAGCCTGTATAGAACATGATTTAGGAACGAAATTTTTCTGTCGGTCCATATGTAGATCTGATTGTAGCCACGATAACTTTAGAACTAATTGAGATATTGTTATCTTCAAATTTCGTATCCAGTTGGCACCCGACAAAAAAGGAACGCTTCGAATTCTTTTTCGGTAAGATCGCTTCAGGCGGTAGGGTATAAATAAGGGGTGATTTGGTTCAAATTTACATTTTTTCTATAAAACTCGAGTAAAATAACGTTTCAAAAGTTTATGGGTACAGGAATACAAATATTTTCTTGTTGGTCCAGTCATGGGCCCTAAATTCAGAATGTTTTTCGGAAGCCAATAAATTATCACAGCTATGTGGAAGTTATGATTATAATTTAGTACTATTAGTGAATTTTCATTAAGAAAATTGCTCCTTCTTTAGCGGCTTGGTCCGGTTTATATTTTTTGAGGAAGACTTGAAGTTCATACGACAAAGTTGTCACAACTGACCCTTTTTGTAACTGACGGGTTACCAACCCCAAAGCTAGCTTTTTCAAGTAAACCCCAAGATCATTTACCAACAAAAAAACATATTCGGAACTTGATGCCGGCTACATTCAGCTAATGGTAAAAAATAACCATTTCCTATCTTCTTGCGGATTGTGTTGTGTTGTATATAGCACACAATTTATCTGGCCTAAATTCTAACCTGAACTCCGTCCGCCATTGCCTCCAGGCTAATAGGCCCCAACTCCTCTTCCTCACCGAAACTCAAATCAGTGCCAAAACAACAAACAACCACTAATCACCTTAATTTCCCGGGGTGTGAGCTCCTTACTTCCTTTAGATTGCATGGAGGCGTGTGCGCGTACGTCCGTAGCAATCTACCCTGCACCAGACTCTCCAATTTAGAAGCTGGAAGAAAAGACATACTATGGATAAAACTCTCTCTCAGGGCTGCAACTAATTTCATCTGTTGAATTTACCTGTCACCTTCTGACAACAACTTTGTCCAGCTCTTAGATTACCTTTCTGAAAAAAACCACCTCATTTCAGAATATCCTTCCTCCAAAGTCACTATTCTTGGTGACTTCAAGGTCCATAATAAGGAATGGCTAGGATCTTCAAAAACCGATCCACAAGGAAGAGCAGCGGAGGCCTTTGCAGTCAGCAATTATTTAGCCAATATGGTTCAGCAACCTACTTACTTTCCTCGCATCGCAACACACAGCTAAAATCCCTTGGATCTCCTTCTTACTACAAATCCTGAATGCTATAAGATATCAGTCACCGCCCCCCTGGGTCGCTCAGACCACGGCATGGCCACTGCTTTCTGTGCAATGCAACCCGAGGTCACACAGTCATCACACCCACGTATCGTTTGGCATTACAACTCCGCGAACTGGGACGAAATGCGAGATTACTTTTCCTCATTTTCCTGGGCGTCTGTCTGCTTCTCTCATCCTGACCCCTCTGATATCTCACAAAACGTCACCGAAGTTATCCAAGCTGTCATGGAATTATTTATTCCACGTACACAGAAAACCTCTGTAGCCACCCAAAAGCCCTGGTTCACTAAATCATGTGACAAGGCCAGACTTGAAAAGGTCAAATCTCACAAAAAGCTTCCGCACAATCCCAGTCAAGAAAATCGTCAAGCATTTAGCAACGCAAGAAACCGCTATGTCCGCATTCTTTCTGAGGCAAAAAAATCGTTTAATAACCACATCAAAAACAAAGTCCTCTGAAGCTCCAGCGGCACAAACCTTCTGGGCTCTTTCTAAATTTATTGGGAATAATTTCTGCAAGAGCATGTTGCCACCTCTTGTCTTAGGGGATGAAATTGTTTCTACCGCCCTGGGCAAGACTGAACTTTTTGCCTCATTGTTCGCCGGCAATTCTACTCTCAACCCACCTCCAAATGTTCAACCACCAACAGTCCACAATGTCGCGCATAAAATTACAGATATTACTTTCAAAACTAAAAAGGTACGAAAGATGCTCTCTTCTCTTAATACCAGGAAAGCCTCTGGCCTTGACGAGATCCCCCCCCCCTTCAAAATGCGCACCAGAACTTGCTCATGTCCTGACTCGCCTGTTTCAGACATCTTACAATAGAGGCATATTCCCCAGTAACAGGAAAACTGCTCGAGTACAACCCGTCTCCAAGAAAGGATCCAAAGCGCTTCTTAGCAACTACAGGCCTCTTTCTCTCCTTTCAGTCGTCTTTAAAGTGATGGAAAAGTATATAAACATCGAATTACTAAAATTTCTTAAAATACACAATCTAATCCACGACAGGCAGTATGAATTCTGTCAGCGCAGTTCAACTGCCGACCTCCTTTCTTTTGCCACCCATTCTTGGAACAAGTCTATGGAACTACACGGTGAATCCCAGATTGTCGCTCTAGACATATCCAAAGCATTCGACCAGGCCTGGCCCGCGGCGCGGCTTAATAAACCACCAAAACTCTGTACCTGGATATCAAATTTCCTCTCCAACCGGAACATTTCTGTTGTTGTGGATGGCCATTGCTCTAAACTGTATCCAATTAATGCAGGAGTTCCTCAAAGTTCAGCTTTAGCCCCTACTTGGTTTTTTCTCCACATCAATGACCTCCTCTCTAGCACATCCAACCCAATTCACAGTTACGTAGACGACAGCATCCTCCACTCAAATATACAATATTCTAAGCCTGTCTCTTTAGCCCAATTATGTGAGGATCGCAGACTCATTGAGGGTTCTGTCACCGTGAATCTCCAAAAAATATTAGACTGGGGAAGTATAAATCTTGTACAATTCAACCCCACCAAATCTGTCTTGCTTTCTATCTCATAAGAGATACACTAGCCCCAGGCCCATCACACTGAGCAACCAAGTTATTCAAAGTAATGAGTCCTTTTCACTTGTTGGCCTTTCTGTGAATCAAAATCTCAATTGGCACCAACATGTCGCATCAATTGCAGAAGCGACTGCTAAGAAATTAGATTTCCTCTTGCTCGCAAATACTTTTCACCAGCTAATCTCTATGCCTAATATAATCGGTATCCTGGACTTCATTCAGAAGAGAGCTATACGTCTCATCAATGACCCTACCCTCACCCAAAGTATGGCATTCCTTGCTCACCGACGTGCCGTTGGTGACCTCTCTCTCTTTTATAGATATCTGCACGGGCACTGCTCAAAGGAGCTTTCTTCCATAGTTCCTCTACCTGCTGTCCCCAACAAATCTACCAGGGGAACAGAGCGAATGCGCCCTTTTACTGTCCAGGTCACCAGACATAGAACATCTTGTTATGCCCGCTCTTTTGTCCCGAGGACTTCCAAGTTGTGGAATTCCTTGCCGGCACATGTTTTTCCTTCTCTCCCGAATCTCCAAACCTTCAAGTCCAGAATTAACAAGTTGCTTCTATCCTCCTTGTCTACACCCACGGTACGATAGTATTTAGGCTGTAAGCCCTCGTGGTGTGTTGTTTAAATATAAAAAAAGCTACAGTACACAATGACGACTAACACTGAGGGATGGAGCGAGGTTCGCATGACAGATGAAGTCCACGCGGGCGGCGGGGTGACAGCGATGCGATACTCTAGACTCATGTGTTATATGCGTGTTTTTTTTAGTTACCTAGCGCACGGAATTGATTTCTCGAGTTCTCGAGGCGTTGAGTTTTTTTCCCATCTCGACTAAAGACAAATTTTTCGAGAATTCTCGACCCTAGACCCTAATGAGATGTCACAAAGGTACAATACACTACCTTAAATAGTTTTAAAAATATAAGCGAAATAAAGACGCAGTAGTCTCTTGGACAACCAGGCGCCTAACCGACGGTTAAATATCAGCTTACAAATTAGCAGCTTTTCTTTAAAGTAATTGAAGTTGGGAACTACTTTGAAAGCGAAGTTGCGGCAACCTCTACCTCTGTATACATTTACTAACGACCCACTTGCTGCCTTAAAACTTTTATTTTTCAAACCTGTACTAACGTAACTTTCGTTTGCAAAGAGCGTCTCTTTTTGCTAGAATTGACGTACAAATTTACTTTTTTTAAGACTTTATAAAAAGTGTTTACTATAGATATAATACCTGATGTGATTCATTATAAAATTTAATCTTGCGCGAGCTTTGAGCCAAATTAAATTATAAGCGAGCCTGATGTTGAATGGATGTTAATTTTATGAAGCTGGAGGTAGAAAATGTACAGTGACTAAACTGATTGCGTCACTGTTAAATGCATAAGCCCAACAAACGATACATCCAAATAACTCCCACTCGTCCGTTTAATAATAGAGACGTGTAGGTAAATGATAATACCTGGAGAAATACAAGTACTAGGTATCCACTGATTTCAAGAGACGTATTTGTATGTGTTCTCTGAATGTATGTAACGGGGCTGGTTTAATTAGTGATATAATGTGTATATTGTACAACATGTTACGTGTAAGTATTAAATTAGCGGACATAATAATTGACATATAGTTTGGAACAACCATATGGAAAAAATTCAGTATCTAAATTGAAGCGGTGAGTTCAAAACAGTACATATAATAAGTCCGAAAATGGCGGGTTTTAGTTGACGTAGCCAAGTATTTAAAAAATTTTTCTCTATCGATTACGCTTAAGAACAGTACTCCAAATCCTACCGTTATGTCGCTACGCACTACATATTTATGGCGATTCGTAGAAGAACAGTACAAGTCCAGGACGCATACAGTTCTTTTACTCAACGCCCAACTCGGCAGCTGTGGGTGTATGCATTCGAGATCCATAATATAAAAGCTAATATTGGTACCTTTTATACTTATCATGAGGGTCTAGCTTGGAAGGAACTAGATGAAGTATGTACCTTTCTAAACGATAGCATACAATCTGAAATTTCCGCAAATATTACCTAACTACACATCATCTTTGATGGATGTCCAGGACGGAATCGTAATAATACTGTGGTTCGATTCCTTCTCGCACTATCGGGATCTCGACGTTTCAAGAAAATATACCACTATTCTCCCGTGAGCGCTCATTCATTTCCGCCTTGTGACAGGGACTTTTAAACATTCAAGAGATTGGTAAAGCGTCATAACCAGATTTATTTATCAGCAATTGTTCTCAAGAAATGCGCTCAAGAACCTGCTTCTGTCCTGACTCATCTGTTTCAGACATCTTACAATAGAGGCATATTTCTTAGTAACTGGAAAACTGCTCGAGTACAACCCGTCCCCAAGAAATGATCCAAAACGCTTCCTAGCAACTACAGGCCCATTTCTCTCCTTTCAGTCGTCTCTTCAGTGATGGAAATGTATGTAAACACAGCATTACTAAACTTTTTTGAAAAACACAGTCTAACCCACGACAGGCAGTATGTATTCCGTCAGCGCAGATCAAGTGCCGACCTCCTTTCCTCTGTCACCCATTCTTAGAACAAGTCTATGGAACTACACGGTGAATCCCAGATTGTTGCTCTAGACATATCCAAAGCATTCGACCAGGTCTGGCACGCAGCGCTGCTTAATAAACTGACAGTCTATAGCCTATCACCAAAATTATGTACGTGGACAGCAAATTTCCTCTCCAACCGGAGCATTTTTGTTGTCGTGGATGGTCATTCTTCTAAGCTGTATACAATTAATGCAAGGGGAACCTGAAGGTTCAGCTTTAGCCTCTACTTTGTTTCTTCTCCACATCAATGACCTTATTTCTAGCACATCCAACCCAAATCACAGATACGCGGACGACAGTACCCTACACTCAAATATACAATATTCTAAGCCTCTCGCTTCCGTCCAATTAAATGAGGATCGCAGACTCATGGAGGGTTCTGTCTCTGTGGATCTCCAAAAAATATTAGACTGGGGAAGTAGAAATCTTGTACAATTCAACTCCACCAAATATCAGTCTTGCTTTCTATCTCATAAGAGATATATCAGTCCTATACCCATCACAATGAGCAACCAAGTTATTCAAATAATGAGTCCTTTACACTTGTTGGCATTTCTGTGGATCGAAATCTCAATTGACACCAATATGTCACAACAATTGCAGAAGCGGCTGCTAAGAAATTAAGTTTCCTCTTCCGGGCTCGCAAATACTTTTCACCAGCTAATCTCTATACCTTATCTGCTTCACAAATAAGGCCAAACCGTGAATACTGCTCCCACATCTGGGGTGCCGCTGCCGCTTCTACACTCGCTATCCTGGACTCCATTCAGAAGGGACATCTCATCGGTTACCCTACCCTCACCCAAAGGCTGTCATCCCTTGCCCACCGACGTGCCGTTGGTGATCTCTCTCTCTCTCTCTCTCTCTCTCTCTTTTATAGATATCTGCACGGGCTCTGCTCAGAGGAGCTTTCTTCCATAGTTCCTCCACCTGCTGTCCCCAACAGATCTACCAGGGGAACAGAGCGAGTGCACTCTTTTACTGTCCAGGTCATCTGACATTGCAGAAGCTTATTTAATTAATTATATTTCTCACTAAAAGTAATCTCATTTATATTTACCAAACAATAACACATTTTTGATTCTTAACCTTCTGATCTGCTGACTATAACATTCCTGTCTATCTTGCAAATTTGCTTGTTATTGTTTATATACTGAATGTGATAATTTCAATGTCAATCCATACAATGCTGACCTCTAATTAATTGAAATGTTTACACACCTTCCTTACCGAATTAAACTGAACTACTTTTAATAATTATTTCAGTGTTTTTACCAATTATGTTTCTAAGGCTATTAGGGCCGTTATGAGACATCATCTGTTCTCTGAACAATGCCCGCTCTGTTGTCCCGAGAACTTCCAAGTTGTGGAATTCCTCGCCGGTATATGTGTTTTTTTCTCCTCCGAACCTCCAAACCTTCAAGTCCAGAATTAACGAGTTGCCTCTTTTCTCCTTGTCAACACCCACGGTACGATAGTATTTAGGCTGTGAGCCTTCGTGGTGTTGAAATATAAAAAAAACTCAACGCTCAACTCGACAGCTGTGGGTGTATGCTAGGGATGGGCACATTTCTTAAAACATCGATGTTAACATCGATGTTTAACATCGAAACCTACTATCGATGGTAGGAAAAAGATCGGCTGGAAAACATCGATGTTGGGAAACATCGATGTTTTCAAAATAATTGTGACCAATTCTATAATTCTATGTTATTCCGAGAAAAAAATAGTTTGTAGTTTTGTAGGCATTAGAAAATGGAGACATATTCCGATGCAGATTATGGCAGGTGCAAGTAATACAAAAAATAAGTGGTAACAAAAATAAATAAATGTTTATTGTACTGCAATAAAATACGAAAGAATGTGTAAAACAAAAATAGAAAAACTTAACTTCTAATGACTTTAATTATAAAAAGTAAACTTTAAATTTAATTCTAATTTAATTATAAATATATATATATATATATATATATATATATATATATATATATATATATATATATATATAATATAATTCACCAATATAAATAATTCACCAATATTAGTGATAATACTGATAATCTCACCATACAGTTTTATATACTCCAGTAATCTCTGTCAATGGACTAAAGGAATCATATTTTGCCCAAGTGTTCTCCAATTAAACGGTTTCTTTCTTGCGTGGCTGTCTGTCCAGCTTTGGAAAAAAAATTCTGCCGGTGCAGAAGTTGCCACTATGGAGAAGAATTTTTTCGCGACAGGGTATAAATGGGGACATACATTTTTATTACCTGACCACCATTTCAGTGGATTCTCGGTAAGATTAATTAGAGGATTCTTTAAATACAAAGACATTTCGCTTAATTGTTCCTTCTCTTGTGAAGCACTCTTTTGAACTAACTGAGAATGATGCGCCCATATATTGCCGTTTGGAGTAACTATAATTATGTTAAAATTTTTACCAAACATCATTGTGACAATCTAGCCTACTTACCCGTGTCCTGTTTATTATTTGTCATTTCACTTTCTATTATTTCGCGATTGTGGTCATCATCTCCTTGCGTTTCTGCTAACAGTGATAACTGTTGTATAAGATTAACTGCTGCTGCAACATTATGAGGACTCTTAAAATAAATCTTTTTGAACCTCGGATCCAGCAAGACTAATTGTTAGACTTGTTCACTAAGTGAGTAGCGAACGTGTCGCCACCTAGTTCGGAACCAAGTACTTGTTGTCACGCCCGCTCCAAATAATACAGAGTATTAAAAATAGAGACGGTATACAACTAACTAACAATTAAAAAAATTGTTAGCCCTGGCCCATTTCTACCCAAATATAGGGACAAAGTATGTAAGACTAGATGCATTCTCGCAACAATTAGAACCGTAGACCGGTTTCGCTCTCATTAGAGCTCTTCAGTACGGCATACTAATTGCAGCAAAAATGCACCAAAAATAACACGGCTATCGTATAGCCAGTCTTAAAACACTAAGTGAGTAGCGAACGTGTCGCCACCTAGTTCGGAACCAAGTACTTGTTGTCACGCCCGCTCCAAATAATACAGAGTATTAAAAATAGAGACGGTATACAACTAACTAACAATTTAAAAAATTGTTAGCCCTGGCCCATTTCTACCCCAATATAGGGACAAAGTATGTAAGACTAGATGCATTCTCGCAACAATTAGAACCGTAGACCGGTTTCGCTCTCATTAGAGCTCTTCAGTACGGCATACTAATTGCAGCAAAAATGCACCAAAAATAACACGGCTATCGTATAGCCAGTCTTAAAACACTAAGTGAGTAGCGAACGTGTCGCCACCTAGTTCGGAACCAAGTACTTGTTGTCACGCCCGCTCCAAATAATACAGAGTATTAAAAATAGAGACGGTATACAACTAACTAACAATTTAAAAAATTGTTAGCCCTGGCCCATTTCTACCCCAATATAGGGACAAAGTATGTAAGACTAGATGCATTCTCGCAACAATTAGAACCGTAGACCGGTTTCGCTCTCATTAGAGCTCTTCAGTACGGCATACTAATTGCAGCAAAAATGCACCAAAAATAACACGGCTATCGTATAGCCAGTCTTAAAACACTAAGTGAGTAGCGAACGTGTCGCCACCTAGTTCGGAACCAAGTACTTGTTGTCACGCCCGCTCCAAATAATACAGAGTATTAAAAATAGAGACGGTATACAACTAACTAACAATTTAAAAAATTGTTAGCCCTGGCCCATTTCTACCCCAATATAGGGACAAAGTATGTAAGACTAGATGCATTCTCGCAACAATTAGAACCGTAGACCGGTTTCGCTCTCATTAGAGCTCTTCAGTACGGCATACTAATTGCAGCAAAAATGCACCAAAAATAACACGGCTATCGTATAGCCAGTCTTAAAACACTAAGTGAGTAGCGAACGTGTCGCCACCTAGTTCGGAACCAAGTACTTGTTGTCACGCCCGCTCCAAATAATACAGAGTATTAAAAATAGAGACGGTATACAACTAACTAACAATTTAAAAAATTGTTAGCCCTGGCCCATTTCTACCCCAATATAGGGACAAAGTATGTAAGACTAGATGCATTCTCGCAACAATTAGAACCGTAGACCGGTTTCGCTCTCATTAGAGCTCTTCAGTACGGTATACTAATTGCAGCAAAAATGCACCAAAAATAACACGGCTATCGTATAGCCAGTCTTAAAACACTAAGTGAGTAGCGAACGTGTCGCCACCTAGTTCGGAACCAAGTACTTGTTGTCACGCCCGCTCCAAATAATACAGAGTATTAAAAATAGAGACGGTATACAACTAACTAACAATTTAAAAAATTGTTAGCCCTGGCCCATTTCTACCCCAATATAGGGACAAAGTATGTAAGACTATATTGGGGTAGAAATGGGCCAGGGCTAACAATTTTTTAAATTGTTAGTTAGTTGTATACCGTCTCTACTTTTAATACTATGTATTATTTGGAGCGGGCGTGACAACAAGTACTTGGTTCCGAACTAGGTGGCGACACGTTCGCTACTCACTTAGTGTTTTAAGACTGGCTATACGATAGCCATGTTATTTTTGGTGCATTTTTGCTGCAATTAGTATGCCGTACTGAAGAGCTCTAATGAGAGCGAAACCGGTCTACGGTTCTAATTGTTGCGAGAATGCATCTAGTCTTATAGACTTGTTCAACAGCAGAAAATCGTTTCCTACATTCTTGGAGAAGTGCTTCTTTTAGTGAAATACCTAAGGTGTCGTTTACATTACATTCAATGTGTGAAACTTATTTTTCCACATTATACGTGAGAGAGATTACAAGACTCGAACTAATATACTTTTGACCACAAATTTCTGTTGTTACTGCTTCTAACGTCTTTAGAAGTTCAATGATTTTATTCAGTTCAAAAACTTCCTTGGCTGTAACCATTGTGGGGGCAGAAGGATGTCTGTTCACTATGGTATTTATGTATTCCCGCAGTTCAAGAAAACGACTAATCATGTAGTATGTAGAATTCCAGCGAGTGGACACCTCTTGTATAATTTTTTTTTCAGGTTTATGGTGGCTTGTTTGTGCCTTCCGTAATTCATCAGCAGCTACTACTGAATGCCTAAACTACGTTACAATTGTTTTAATTTAGATATAACTGTTCACAATTCTGAAATAGATTTTATAGCTCTGTCAGCAACTAAATTTATTTGATGAGCGAAGCAATGAATGTGCCTTTTTTTGGAAAACGTTTCCTCAATAGCTTTTGTCATATTGGCCGCTCCATCCGTAACAACAGTAGTAACTTTAGTTTCTAGGATACCCCATTCCTCACATATACGTTTTAACACTCCTGAAATGTATTCGGCTGTATGCCGTTCATCTAAAAGATATACACCTAAGTCAACAGAATTTATGGAATTGTTATCTTCAAAGTGCATAGTAACACCAATAAAACTTCTACATTGCATATCTGTCCATATATCTGTCGTCAAACAATAGCAAGACAATTTTTTTAATTTGCAAACGATATGCATTTGCAACAGGATTTGTGGGATACGTAACGATGTTTCGATGGTTACAAGTAACATCGGTGTTAAAAATATAACATCGAAAATGCAACATCGATGTTTTAAACATCGATGTCCAATGGAAAACATCGATATTCCAAAAACATCGATGTTAGGTGCCCATCCCTAGTGTATGCATTCGAGATCCATAATATGAAAAATAATACTGGTAACTTTTATATTTATCATGAATTTGGAATCACAACGCGGTATTCCAGCAAATTATATTTATTCACTTATTTTGACAACACACTTAATGATAACTTCAAATAACAACTTATAAAAACTCAATTAGTTAACTCTTATCTCGTTAAACTCCTGAGAGTCTCCCCTTTTCCAGAGGGACCGCTACTCACACTCTACTATTTGTCCTTGACCGCGTACAGACATAATGGTCGTCACGCGGGGAACACCCAGTTTTCGGTAAAGGCCCTATGTAGGTACCGCATGGAGGTCAAGTTTGGAAGAAACTAGATGAAGTATGCACCTTTCTAAACGATTAAATACAATCTCAAATTTCCGCCAATATTACCGAACTACACATCACCTCTGATATATGTCCAGGACAGAATCGTAATAATACTTTGGTTTGATTCCTTCTGACACCACCGGGATCTCGGAGTTTCAAGAAAATATACCACTGTTCTCCCGTGAGAGGCCATTTATTTCCGACCTGTGGCAGGGACATTTGAGAGGTTAGTAAAGCGTCATGACCGGATTTATTTACCAGAAGAGTATGGGAACATGATGTAAACTTGTAGAAGAAAGAACCCTCTTAGTGTAAAGACCATCACTTACAAAGACAGTATCGATTTTAAAAATTCCTGGCCCGACAGCTACAAATAAACGACCACTGCAATTGGGTCTCGACGCCATACTGCACAAGCTGTCACAATTTCCAGCTCCAAACAGTTTATCTACGACAGTTCGACGCCACGATATACGTCACCAAGTATGACTATATCAATAGTTCTATTCTCCATACTTTTAAGCTTCTGAAACAAAATATCGCTAGCCCCTTACTTCCTACATAGGCAGCCTATAAGAAAACAATTCAGATTAACGTAAAAAAATCACCGATATAAAGAAAGTACTGAAATATATTACCGGCGGGTCTTTGGAGTTCTACTACCCCCCTCCTGGCCGACAACGACTAATAATGAAGAAGACTAAAAGTTGACTATCCATTTTAGTGAAATAATATTTCGTATTTAATACTTCTAAAAGAAAATGTTATGCAAAACTTCTGAATAAAATCTAATTTTTTATATTGCCTTTTTTTATTAGCATTTGTAAATCACTGGGTGTAATTTGTTTTTAGTGAACTTCATTAGCGAAATTCACTAATAGAGAGGTATTGATTTGGAAAATTCCTCCAAATGAGCGTGAACTAGGGGCTCTAGAACCCAAATTCAAAGTTCGTTTAAATTTTTATTAGTTTATATATATATATATATATATATATATATATATATATATATATATATATATATATATATATATATATATATATATATATGTATATGTATATATATATATATATATATATATATATATATATATATATATATATATATATATATATATACATATATATAGGGTGATTCGCAACGTAATGGGCAAAGAATCAATGCGTGTAGAGGACCTTAAAACATGCCGATTTTTTATATAAAATTTTTCTCTGACGCCCATGGTTGGTGAGATATTGACCTCAAAAGATTCTTTAATAAATAGAGCAACCAAATTTGGAAAATGATTTTCTTATATCAACATCCTTATTTGACAAAAATCTTAAGTGGATATATACTCAAAAAGGGGTGGGCCATCCTTTAAATGACCTGTTTTTTTAAACCCTAACCTATTTAAAATTCAATCCCCTCCATTCGGATCTCCGGGAGAGGGGTGTACAGGGGGCGCCAGCATCAAGATTTAACATATCCTTCTCCAATATATGTGGCCTAAATTCTAACCTCAACTCCGTCCACCATTTCCTCCAGGTCCAACTCCTCTTTCTCACCGAAACCCAAATCAATGCCAAAACAGCCACTAATCACCTCAATTTCCCGGGGTATGAGCTCCTTACTTCCTTCAGATTGCATTGAGGCGTGTGCGCATACGTCCGTAGCAATCTACCCTGCACCAGACTTCCCAATTTAGAAGCTGGAAGAAAAGACATTCTATGGATGAAACTCTCTCTCAGGGCTGCAACTAAATTCATCTGTTGCATTTACCGGTCACCTTCTGACAACAACTTTGTCCAGATCTTTGACTACCTTTCTGAAAAAATCGACCATCTGATTACTGAATATCCTTCCTCCGAAGTCACTATTCTTCGTGACTTCAATGTCCATAATAAGGAATGGCTAGGATCTTCCAAAACCGATCCACAAGGGAGAGCAGCGGAGGCCTTTGCAGTCAGCAATATTTTAGCCAAGCAACCTACTTACTTTCCTTGCATCCCAACACACAGCTCAAATCCCTTGGATCTCCTTCTTACTACAAAACATGAATGCTACAAGATATCAGTCACCGCGTCCCTTGGTCGTTCAGACCACGGCATGGTCACTGCTACCTGCACAATGCAACCCGAGGTCACACAGTCATCACACCCACGTATCGTTTGGCACTACAACTCCGAAAACTGGGACGAAATGCGGGATTACTTTTCCTCATTTCCATGGGCGTCTGTCTGCTTCTCTCATCCTGACCCCTTTGATATCTCACAAAACGTCACCGAAATTATCCAAGCTGGCATGGAATTATTTATTCCACGTATACAGAAAACCTCTTCAGCCACTCAAAAGCCCTGGTTCTCTAAATCCTGCGACAAGGCCAGACTTGAAAAGGTCAAAGCTCACAAAACGGTTCTACACAATCCCAGTCAGGAAAACCGTCAAGCATTTAACGACGCAAGAAACCGCTATGTCCGCATTCTTTCTGGGGCAAAAAAGTCGTTTAATAACCACATCAAAAACAAAGTCCTCTTAAGCTCCAACGGCAGCAAACCATTCTGGACTATTGCTAAATCTATTGGGAATAATTTCTGCAAGAGCACGTTCCCACCTCTTGTCTCAGGGGACGAAATTGTTTCTACCGCCCTGGGCAAGGCTGAACTTTTTGCCTCGTTATTCGCCGCCAATTCTTCTCTCAACATACCTCCAAATGTTCAACCACCAACAGTCCCCAATGTCGCGCATAAAATGACGGATATCATTTTCAAAACAAAAAAAAGGTACGAAAGATGCATTTCTGTTGTCGTGGATGGCCATTCCTCTAAACTGTATCCAATTAATGCAGGAGTTCCTCAAGGTTCAGCTTTAGCCCCTACTTTGTTTCTTCTCCACATCAATGACCTCCTCTCTAGCACATCCAACCCAGTTCACAGTTACGCGGACGAAAGCACCCTCCAATCAAATATACAATATTATAAGCCTGTCTCTTTAGCCCAATTAGACGAGGTTCGCAGACTCATGGAGAATTCTGTCTCTGTGGATGTCCAAAAAATATTAGACTGGGGAAGTAAAAATCTTGTACAAGTCAACCCCACCAAATCACAGTCTTGCTTTCTTTCTCATAATAGATACACCAGACCTAGACCCATCACAGTGAACAAACAAGTTATTTAAAGTAATGAGTCCTTTTCACTTGTGGATCGAAATCTCAATTGGCATCAACATGTCACATCAATTGCAGAAGCGGCTGCTAAGAAATTATATTTCCTCTTCCGGCCTCGTAAATACTTTTCATCAGCTAATCTCTATACCTTATATACTTCACAAATAAGACCAAACCTCGAATACTGCTCCCACATCTGAGGTGCTGCAGCCGCTTCTACACTCGCTATCCTGGACTCCATTCAGAAGAGAGCTATACGTCGCATCGATGACCCTACACTCATCCAAAGGCTGCCATCCCTTGCCCACTAACGTGCCGTTGGTGACCTCTCTCTCTTTTATAGATATCTGCACGGGCACTGTTCAGAGGAGCTTTCTTCTATAGTTCCTCCACCTGCTGCCCCCAACAGATCTACCAAGGGAACAGAGGGAATGCACCATTTTACTGCCCAGGTCACCAGACATAGAACATCTTGCTATGCCCGCTCTTTTGTCCTGAGGACTTCCAAGTTGTGGAATTCCTTGCCGGCTCATGTTTTTCATTCTCCCCCGAACCTCCAAACCTTCAAGTCCAGTATTAACAAGTTGCCTCTTTCCTCCTTGTCGACACCCACGGTACGATAGTAATTAGACTGTAAGCCATCGTGTTGTTTGGGTGAAATACAACAAAAAATATGCATTAAAGTTGGTTGTAAGCATCCGAAAGGGGAAGGAAACGTTGAGGTGAGTTTGTTTTGTTCGAGTTGTTTATGCAACTGTATATATCAATCATTTGTTAAGATTTATGTAGACATCCTGTATTTTATTATATTTTTTACCTGATTTTTATTGTTTATCGTAAAATAGGTGTTTTTTTTATTACTTTTAATATAAGGCTAAGTCGACAAAATCTTAATCTTATAAAAATTCACTACAATTATGCACTTGTTACGTCTCGAAATGTTTTCTGTTTCAGTTAGTTCATAACGTCTACTCTTTAGAGTTTTATACATACACACGTTAAACAAAACACATGGCTCATCTACCACGTCTAAGGTCTTGTATAAATGGAGCCATTATTGTAAACACTGAAAATTTATTGTAGACATCAAATGATTAGTCCAATTGTTTTCCGATGTAAATTCCTGCGACTATCCAATTTTGTTTTAAGAAGATACCACATTACGGTGTGCTATTGGAGATAATGCGATAAATAATTCAGCGTTTGCGAGCACCCTCTTATCTTATTGTTTAGTTCCTTCTAAGCCCACAAGTGCTACTTCAGTAGAATCACCAATTGGAAAGCTCTATTGATTAACACCAACACGAATCAATGATGCAAATGAAAGGACCAGTGTTAGATTAACTAAGAATACAAAGAAGTTAAATTGGTGGAAAAACTGTTTCATTTTTTTTAAGGGCAGACAGGGTTTCCACTTAAACCTGCAAATTTTGGACATCCGAAAGCTTGTAAATGTATATTGGTTTTGAGTTTTAAAGGCTAATTTAACAGTTAGTACACAAGGCCTGGCAAACAGAAAATGCATTACGAGACTATGAAAAATTATGGGGATTTATGTCTAAAAATTTATGTATTAGCGAATTTTCAGTAGGAAAAATTTGCTAATAGAGAGGTCGCGATGAAAAGTTCAAAAAAATTCTTCATATGAGCGAGAACTTGGGTCACTTGAATCCAAGAGCAAGGTCCGTTAAAGTTATATATATATATATATATATATATATATATATATATATATATATATATATATATATATATATATATATATATATATATATATATATATATATATATATATATATATATATATATATATATATATATATATATATATCTGAGACAAACTTGGTTCTCGCGTTAAACCGCGTCCAGAATTTATGGAAACTCGACGTTTCGGCTCCTGTTTTGGAGCCATTTTCAAGGGGTAAAGGAAATATGTGAGGACACTCTAAGGCCTCAATCTGCCTACTCCTTAGAGTGGTGGGCAAAGGTGGGTAAATGAAATATGTAAGGACACTCTCAGGCTTCAATCTGCGTACTCCTTAGAGTGGTGGACAAAGGTAGGTAAAGGAAATATGTAAGGACACTCTAAGGCCTCAATCTGCCTACTCCTTAGAGCGGTGGACAAAGGTGGGTTGGATTGTTGTAGCTCGATTACGGGGCCTCAATCTGCCTATTCCCCAAATCTCGCCGGAGATCGTCTGTGAGGTCTCAGTGTGTTCAACCCTAGGCCTCAGAGAGATCTGGCAGTTCGTTGCAAGTCTTGTCTTATATATGTCGTTCCGTCTACCTGCTTCGTTATCGGTGAAAGTAGTGGGGTCACCGTCAATTAAGTGGGGGGCTTTGGTCACGGTATTTAGAGGAGGATTAAGATGGTCACCGGCATTTGTTGAGGCAGATAATGGTGCAATAAAATTGTCTGTGGAATTTATTTTCTTTTTGTGTGTTTTTAAAGAAGATATAGTAGGTTTCCAAGTAGTCGGAAGGCGAAGACCATCATCTCCCTTATTTAAACAATCGGGACGTTTTTCAATCTCGATTGCTTCGCGGATAATTCTCGTTTTGAAATTGTAAACCGGTGCTATTGTTTTGGCATTATCGAAGTCTATTTTGTGCCCTGTATGAATATGATGCATGGCCAGCGCCGATGAGGGGTCGAATTTTCTAACTGCGAGGGTGTGTTCATATATTCTATTGTGGATGCGTCTATTTGTTTGTCCTACGTAAGTTCGGGAACAGTCGAAACAAGGAATTTAGTAAACTCCGTGGGATTCGTTTGGAATCGTATCCTTGTGAGTTTTTATAATATTTGACAGTTTTTGGTCTTTTGTGAATATGGTTTTGATATTATGGGTTCTAAAAATTAGGCAGATTGAGGCCCCGTAATCAAGCTACAACAACCCACCCACCTTTGTCCACCGCTCTAAGGAGTAGGCAGATTGAGGCCTTAGAGTGTCCTTACATATTTCCTTTACCTACCTTTGTCCACCACTCTAAGGAGTGGGCAGATTGAGGCCTTAGAGTGTCCTTACATATTTCCTTTACCCACCTTTGTCCACCACTCTAAGCGCATTTTATTTTTAAAAATTCGCCAATAGAGAGGTATGGATGGTGAGACTGCTAAAATTTTAGACACCATGTTTTAAAATTGTACGTTTAATACAGCCACAAGACTAAGCTTATTTGTATTGTACCTTGTAAAATATATGTCAGAAATGAATAAAAAAAGTTTGGGACGAAGCAAGTGCGTTATCGTAGTGAATTTTCATTAAATACTTCAAATTTGAATAACTCAATTTTGTAAAAACATACAAAGCTGTATTTTGGTACGTGGTAAGGCCTTTCCCAAGGCAACATATCCCACAAATTTCAATTGGAATGTGGATTCACAATTTTTTTCTATAAATAATAACTGTATTTCACGAGACCCACCTTCAGCAGCTAATATAGCACACAACTCACTAGATTTCTTTGAGTTGTTTTTTAATGAAAATCTTACATCTAAAATTGTTGAGGGGAAAAATCTATCTGGACGTCAAAAGACTAGAGTTCTGAAGTTCACTGAAGATGAGCTATTTGCACTCATTGGTGGAATGCTTCTCTCAGGCTACGCAAAATATCCCAACAAGCGAATATTTTGAATAACAGCATGAGACTAAATAGATTTGAACTTTTACTTCACCAAATGCATTTCAACGACAATTCTAATATTGACTATAGTGATAGGCTCTATAAGATTCGACCACTGTTGGTTTTATTGAATGAAAATTTCAGAAAACACGGAGGCTTAGATGAACATCTTTCAATTGATGAAAGAAAGCATGATACCCTATTATGGAAAACATTATGCAAAGCAATATATCAACGGTAAGCCAATTAGGTTAAAAACATTTTAATGAAAATTCACTGTCATAACACACTTGCTGCGTCCAGACTTATATATGTTTAAAGGATGAACATCTCTGTTAATTGGACTTTTGAACTAGAGTAAGTTTAGCCAAATGGTAGAATTTTGAGGCCGTAAATTTGCTACTGCTTTGTGTACAATTACCTTTAAACCCGGTTGTAGTTACCTATTATTCTTTATATAAAGCATTTTTATACAATATCTTGTTTAAAACATTTCCTACATAAAACAACGTTTAACTATATCTGGAAAATTACATGTCTCAACTAACGCAATTAAAGAACAGAGACCACCTAACTGATTGAATGGATTCATTATGGCATGAACGTGACACAGCTTAGATGAATTTGTTCAATTTGTCACGAAATTCAACTTACTTGTTGATATGCTCAACAGGTTGACAGCTATGAACATAAGAGTGTGTTACAAATATTCTTGTTTGCTAATTTTACTTGAATATTTTACAACGAATACCTGGGAACCTCACTAAAAGATGATCGATGTGTCCATAATTATTGTCAATGCATTATTGATAACGTCTTCTTATATTAGTGAATTAGTGAATTTAAAAAAAAATGCATTAACGAGCACTAATTAGGCCCCCTAGAACACATATCCGGAGCCAATTCCAATTTTTATATGTTTATATATATATATATATATATATATATATATATATATATATATATATATATATATATATATATATATATATATATATATATATATATATACCTTCATTTTGCAAGCGACTTGAATAAGTTGGTTAGCCAGGAACATCGACCCAGGTTTTCCCGGAAATTTTTGTGTTTTAGTTCGAAAAAAATGTATATCTCCGGAAATAACAAAGTAAGGGCAACCAAATCTGGCACGCGGTTTATATTATTATATGTAAATTATGTACCAAAACTGAACTGTGTAGGTTAAAACACAAAAAATTTATAGGCATTTAAAGAAAAATAAATTGGGGTTTTCCTCAAAGTCGCGATTTTAAACGTCAAAATTGGCAACATTTAAGCAAAGAACCTGAAACTAATACGAGCTTTGGAAAGAAAATGTCTCAAGAAGAATGTTTTACAAAGCCTCGAATCTTAACTTCAACCGTCATTGTCCTTCATTTTACTCATATTTTTCAAGAAAATACATTTCAAATACACCCTTTCTCTGATGCTTTGGCAGTAGTCCTAGCTATAAAGTTTATCATTTAATGGTATATAATTTTTGTCGAATTTTCGAAAACAAATCAATAACGTTCAATATATCCGTTATTATACAAGATACGAACAAAACAGGTATACATTAATTATAGGGTGTCTTGAGCTACATCTTAAAAAACTATTTCTACAATCACAGCCTGGCCTATAAGTCGTTGGTGATACAAATTTTCTTTTTTTTTAATCGAACACGCCTTATGTTATTGCATTTTTGCATTTTCCATCATAATATAATGCATATTTTTAAGAAAAAAACTCGGGACGCAGCAAGTGCGTTATGGTAGCGAATTTTCATTAAATGCTTCAAATTTGAATAGCTCAATTTGCTATTAACCTATAAGGTTGACCAAGAAACCAGTTTTTTCGAGAACAAAGTTATTTTGATGAAACATGGCACTTTTTTTTTACTATATAGGTTATATTGGTAACCAAATTAAATACAAATTTACTACCTACTTTCTTAAAAGAAACACACATATTTGCTACTAAAAACATTTTTATGAATATTCACTACCATAACGCACTTGCTGTGTCCAGACTTTTTAGTGAATTTTCTTAAAAAAAATCACTAATGAGGAGATCCCGACTTTTGAATTTTGAAAAAATTTATTTAAATGAGCGCTAATTAGGCCCCCTAGAACACATATCTGGGGTCAGTTTTGATTTTTATATGTTTAGGTTAATATATATATATATATATATATATATATATATATATATATATATATATATATATATATATATATATATATATATATATATATATATATATATATATGTATCACACCGATAATTCTAAAAATACTGGGCCGATTTTGACAAAATTTGGTGAATACCTTCCTTTTGTATATGGCTTCGATAAGTTCGTTAGCCAAGAAAATCGGCCGAGGTTTTACCCAAAAAAAAATTATTTTCTTTAGAAAAAAATTCTTATCTCCGTAAATAACAAAGTAGGGACAACCAAATTCGGTATATCGCTATAGGTAAATTACCCACCAAAATTTAGCGCTGTAGGTCAAAAGACAAAAAAGTTATGGGCATTTAAATAAAAATAAATTAGGGTTTTCCTCAAAACCACAAAATGACAATTTAAAACGTCAAAATTCGCAACATTTAGGCAAAGAACTTGAATCTAATACGGGCCATGGAAAGAAAATGTCTCAAGAAGAATGTTTTAGAAACCCTGAAGTCTTCGTTTCAACCGTCATTGTCCTTTATTTTACTAAAATGTTTTCAGAAAATTCATTTCAAATAGACCCTTTCTCTGATGCTTGGCAGTAATCTTAGCTATAGAGTTTATCGTTTAATGGTATATAACTTTTGTCGAATTTTCGTAAAAAATCAATAAAGCTCAATATATCCTTTGTTCCAGAAGATATGAAGAAAAAATTGTATACAATAATTATAGGGTGTCTTGAGCTACATCTTAAAAAACTATTTCTACAATCACAGGTGGCCCATAAGTCGTGGGTGTTACAAATAATTATTTTTTTGTCGAAAACGCCTTGTGTTTTTGCATTTTCCATGGAAATATAATACATGTTTGTAAGTAAAGAAATTCTGGACGCAGCAAGTGCGTTATGGTAGCGAATTTTGATTAAATGCTTCATATTTGAAAAGCTCAATTTGCTATTAACCTATAAGGTTGAACAAGAAACGGATTTTTTCGGTTACACTTTAAGTTTACTTTCGGAAATTTTTGTACGTTTTCAAACAATAAAGTTAATTTGATGAAACATGGTACATTATTTTTACTATATATGTTATACTAGGAATCAAATTTGATGCCTGCTTTCTGAAAAAAAACACACATATTTGCTATTAAAAACATTTCAATAAAAATTCACTACCATATCGCACTTGATGCGTCCCGAACGTTTTTTTTTATAACTGCACTGGAAATGGCTTCATTATTGGCATTCAGATTGTTTATTTCAAGTCTATTATTATTATTATTATTATTATTATTATTATTATTATTATTATTATTATTATTATTATTATTATTATTATTATTATTATTATTATTATTATTATTATTATTATTATTATTATTATTATTATTATTATTATTATGAACAATGCCTTATATAATTCCCCATGAAATGAATCCATAGGGTCAAATCCGTGTTAGGTGGCCATTTAATAGTTCCATTATTTCCTATCCATATTGGGAATAAATTATCTAAATGATCTTGAACGGGTAGGATACTATGCGGGGGTTGCCCCATCCTGCATCCAAATCATATCATAAAAATCGGCGTCCGGAAAATTCGGCAAAAGAATATTTTCTACTTCAGCGATAAGTATTTCCAAATATGTAACTCCAGTTAAACTATAATCATAAAATATAGGCCCAACTATTTTGTTTCTGAAAATTCCACACCAAACGCTAACGGTTTTCTTCCAGATTTTTATATTTCTTTTACCCATCTGTTTCTGATGTGCTTGTTTTCCCCACGACCGTCCATCCTTTCATATTAAAAACTCCCGCCGTAGAAACGGATGATTCATGAGTCCATACTATTTTAAGAAAATAATCGTGATCTTCATTAAACTTTTCAGCCATCTGGCGGCAAAAGTCCAGCCTTTTCCTTCTATGAGGTTCTGTTAAAGCACGTACGGGTAAAATTTTATGTGGGCTGTAGTTGTTATTTTTAACGTACGTTGGATTTTGGAATAAGTTTTGCCTAATTCCTCGCCTGCATTATTTCTACTGCATTCAGAATGTTTTAAAAAATAATACAGTATTTCAAAAAAGTCTATTCGTGAGTAACTCTGGATGGGCTTACCTTCGAAGTGAAGCAGTATATCTGGCTGTTCTTCCTAGTTTGCTTAAACTACACGCTTTTTCTACTGAAACTAGAGGTAGTATTCACCTTTCGGTAAATATTTTTGAACGTGATTTCTGATCGTGTTGTACGATTTGGATACAATACCGTATATGGTCTTTTTGCCGCACGTTTATTTTTGTTATTTTTTATATAGCGAGCAAATGTTTGGACTTTTCTTTGGTCACAGTAAACCATTTTGTTTATTTCATTAACGAAATGTTACTTATCAAACATAATATCAGTCATTTTACTTTCAAAAAGTTAACTTCTGCGTATTTACAGTAACTAGTTTTACTAAGATATTTGACGTAGAATAACTCAAAAAGGGCGTGAGTCAGGGGTAACATATGGTATATTTTTAAAATGAGGAGGAGGATATCATTCCAAATTTAATAATATAGAGGGTATCCCTTTTTTTTGTCCCACAGGGCTCGTCCGCAGCCTTGCCGCCCCGGTAGCACTGCAACCTTTGGCTGATTGTGCATACCCTTAGTCTTACTCCACTCATTCCAAAATCACTGTGCCTTGAACTAGTCTGCACAGCGATTGGTAGGGTGAAGTTTTATATTGCTCTGTCTCCGGTCTAGACTTACCGTAGATCAGTTGTCTTTTGCGGTCCAGAGCTCTACACTCGCACAAGATGTGCTGGGCTGACTCCTCCCCCTCGCCGCAGAGTCTGCATGCGAGGTCCCCTTCGAACCGCCCCATTTTATGCAGGTGTTTCTTGACGGCCATGTGTCCCGTTAAGATACCTGTTGTGTTTCTGAGCTGCCCTCTGCTAAGATTTAGCATCTCCACAGCTCTCTTTGAACTAGGTCTGTCAATTATTGACTTCCCATGTCTGAGCCCTGGACAGTCCGCCCAGTACACCTTGTGTTGGTTTCTGACCCAGGACTCAATGGCTCCCCTGGCAGTGCTCTTTGTCACGCCCAGAGCCGGTTCTGGTCCCATAAATGGTTCTGCTGACCCTCTCTTCGAGAGACTGTCAGCTTCTTCATTGCCTTTGACCCCCGAGTGACCCAGCACCCAGATGAGGGTCACCTAATTCTGCCCAGTCAGGTCGCTCGTCTCGTCTCGGCACTCACTCACCAGCCAGGAATTTACCCGTGGGCTACTTAGTGCCTTAAGGGCTGCTTGGCTGTCTGTGGCTATGAGGATCCGCTTGTTGGCGTAGCCCCTCCTCTTGTTCTCCCGCACACAGTGCAGGATGGCGTACATATCGGCCTGAAGCACCGTTGCATGAACTCCGAGGGAAATACTATGACTTACCCTCGGTCCTTCCGAGTAAACACCTGCCCCCTTCCCAGGCTCCCCGCCGGATCCCATTTACAAAATATATTATTTTATGTCATACTAGTTCATTATGGTGTTTTTATTGCTTAGTTACCAACTACATAATTGTGTACTTTATGCCCAAGGGCCATAAAGTGTACTTTATGGCCCGCGCGGGCAAAACGTACACTTTATGGCCCGCGCGCACATAAAAACAAATAAATTTTGTTTGACTTCTTTAATAACCTTTATTAATGAAATTACAGATAATGGAATAAAAGTCATATGTAAATATTTAATTAACATTGTTTAGTCGAATTAACATAAAATTGACAGTTTTGAAAAGATCCGGTGATGGTTAGGTTGCCTTCAGCAAACGGTGATTTGTTTGGGTATGACTAGTATGACATAAAATTTTGTATGCACCGCTGGTATAAATAGAGGTGTATGCCCTCGAGCGCCTTACAAACCCTCGGGCCGGAGGTCCTCGGCTTTGTAAAATCGTCGCTCACGGGGCATAAACATCTATTTATACCCTTGGTACATAAATAACTATTTAGTATCCCCTGAAAACTGCACGCCACTGTATTTTGATTGCATTTTAAACCTACTTTTTAAACTTTTTTTATTCTATAGGCAAGGGTAACGATGATAAGGGCTGGATTATTTATAATGAACAATTCTGTACATGCACTTTGGTTTATAAGTAAAATTCAAAGTTGGGTCGCATGGGCGCAAATAAGAACTAAGATTGTACACCTATGTTCTTGAGAATTTTTGAAAACTAACCTGTAAATCTGGTAGGCTGAATTTAAATTAGGAATAAAATTCATGCATGTGTTCCACTGCAACTGCAAACTACACTGTTATATAAAACACTGTTGCCAGAATGCACATTCAGACGCAGAATATCGTGAAAATCTACTGTGTTTGCTAAAAGCTTATTTATAATAGTAGGTGCCGATAACTGCGAGAAGTGCCAATAATCGAAGTCGTTATCCTAATTATTGTCAGTGTTTCTTACCTACGAAATGTGACACGATCTGAGTGATTTTTCGTATTGAATTTCCGGTTCTGGTGTATGAGTCGGTTTCCCTTATAAGCAAAAATAATTCTGGCTCTTCCTTGTACAAAAGATTTAGGAGGCAAAATACCCCTCCATTTGGATCTCCGGGAGAGGGGTGTACAGGGGGCGCCAACATCAAGGTTTAACATATCCTTTTCGAATATATGTGGCCTAAATTCTAACCTGAACTCCGTCCACCATTTCCTCCAGGCTAACAGTCCCCAAATCCTCTTCCTCACCGAAACCCGAATCAGTACCAAAACAGCCACTAATCACCTTAATTTCCCGGGGTATGAGCTCATTACTTCCTTTAGATTGCATGGAGATGTGTGCGCATACGTCCGTAGCAATCTACCCTGCACCAGACTCCCCAATTTAGAAGCTGGAAGAAAAGACATACTATGGATAAAACTCTCTCTCAGGGTTGCAACTAAATTCATCTGTTGCATTTACCGGTCACCTTCTGACAACAACTTTCTCCAGCTCTTTGACTACCTTTCTGAAAAGCCGACTATCTGATTTCTGAATATCCTTCCTCCGAAGTCACTATTCTTGGTGAATTCAATGTCCATAATAAGGAATTGCTAGGATCTTCAAAAACCGATCTACAAAGGAGAGCAGCAGAGGCCTTTGCAGTCAGCAATTTTTTAGCCAATATGGTTCAGCAACCTACTTACTTTCCTCGTTCCCAACACACAGCTCAAATCCCTTGGATCTCCTTCTTACTACAAAACATGAATGCTATAAGATATCAGTCACCGCCCCCCTTGGCCGCTCAGACCACGGCATGGTCACTGCTTCCTGCGCAATGCAACCCGAGGTTACACAGTCATCACACCCACGTATCGTTTGGCACTACAACTCCGCAAACTGGGACGAAATGCGGAATTACTTTTCCTCATTTCCATGGGCGTCTGTCTGCTTCTCTCATCCTGATCTCTCTGAAATCTCACAAAACGTCACCGAAATTATCCAAGCTGGCATGAAGTTATTTATTCCACGTACACAGAAAACCTCTTCAGCCACTCAAAAGCCCTGGTTCTCCAAATCCTGTGACAAGGCCAGAATTGAAAAGGTCAAAGCTCACAAAACGCTTCTACACAATCCCAGTCAAGAAAACCGTCAAGCATTTAACGACGCAAGAAACCGCTATGACCGCATTCTTTCTGAGGCAAAAAACTCGTTTAATAACCACATCAAAAACAAAGTCCTCTTAAGCTCCAACGGCGGCAAACCCTTCTGGACACTTGCTAAATCTATTGGGAATAATTTCTGCAAAAGCACGTTCCCACCTCTTGTCTCAGGGGATGAAATTGTTTCTACCGCCCTGGGCAAGGTTGAACTTTTTGCTTCGTTGTTCGCCAGCGATTCTACTCTCAACCCACCTCCAAATGTCCAACCACCAACAGCCCCCAATGTCGCGCAGAAAATGACGGATATCATTTTCAAAACTAAAAAGGTACGAAAGATGCTCTCTTCTCTTAATACCAGGAAAGCCTCTGGCCTTGACGAGATCCCAGCAATTGTTCTAAAAAAAAATGCGCACCAGAACTTGCTCCTGTTCTGACTCGTCTATTTCAGATATCTTACAATAAAGGCATATTCCCTAGTAACTGGAAAACTGCTCGAGTACAACCCATCCCCAAGAAAGGATCCAAAGCGCTTCCTAGCAACTACAGGCCTATTTCTTTCCTTCCAGTCGTCTCTAATGTGATCGAAAGGTATATAAACACCGAATTACTAAAATTTCTTGAAAAGCACAGTCTAATCCACGACAAGCAGTATGGATTCCGTCAGCGCAGATCGAATGCCGACCTCCTTTCTTTTGTCACCCATTCTTGGACCAAGTCTATGAAACTACACGATGAATCCCAGATTGTCGCTCCAGACATATTCACAGAATTCGACCAGGTCTGGCACGCGGAGCTGCTTAATAAACTTCCTGCCTATGGCCTACCACCAAAACTTTGTACCTGGGCAGCAAATTTTCTCTCCAACAGGAGCATTTCTGTTGTCGTGGATGGCCATTCCCCTAAACTGTATCCAATGAATGCAGGAGTTCCTCAAGGTTTAGCTTTAGCCCCTACATTTTTTCTTCTCCACATCAATGGCCTCCTCTCTAGCACATCCAACCCACTTCACATTTACGCGGACGACAGCACCCTCCACTCAAATATACAATATTCTAAGCCTGTCTCTTTAGCCCAATTAGATGAGGATCGCAGACTCATGGAGGGTTCTGTCTCCGTGGATCTCCAAAAAATATTAGACTGGGGAAGTAGAAATCTTGCACAATTCAACCCCACCAAATCTCAGTCTTGCTTTCTTTCTCATAAGAGATACACCAGCCCTAGACCCATCACAATGAACAACCAAGTTATTCAAAGTAATGAGTCCTTTTCTCTTGTTGGCATTTCTGTGGATCGAAATCCTAATTGGCACCAACATGTCACATCAATTGCAGAAGCGGCTGCTAAGAAATTAGGTTTCCTCTTCCGGGATACTTTTCTCCAGCTAATCTCTATACCTTATATACTTCACAAATAAGGCCAAACCTCGAATACTGCTCCCACATCTGGGGTGCAGCTGCCGCTTCTACACTCGATATCCTGGACTCCATTCAAAAGATAGCTGTACGTCTCATCGGTGACCCTACCCTCACCCAAGGCAGCCATCCCTTGTCCACTGAGGTGCCGTTGGTGATCTCTCTCTATTTTATAGATATCTGCACAGGCACTGCTCAGATGAGCTTTCCTCCATAGTTCCTTCACCTGCTGCCCCCAACAGATCTATCAGGGGAACAGAGCGAATGCACCCTTTTACTGTCTAGGTCACCAGACATAGAACATCTTGTTATGCCCGCTCTTTTGTCCCAAGGACTTCCAAGTTTTGGAATTCCTTGCCGGCACATGTTTTTTCTTCTCCTCCGAGCCTCCAAACCTTCAAGTCCAGAATTAACAAGTTGCCTCTTTCCTCCTTGTCAACACCCACGGTACGATAGTATTTAGGCTGTTAGCCCTCGTGGTGTGTTGTTGAAATTAAAAAATATATACAGAAAAATATTAGATGCTTTCGAGTAGATTGTTTATATAAATTAGCTGCTTACATTTGACATTTACAAGTTTGAACAGGTCCAATGATATGCTTTGGAGATTGTGGCGTTATACATTATAAGACACATGAAAATTCGCTACTATAACACACTTGCTGCCTCTAGACTTTTTAAGTAACCTCTTTTATGCCATTCTAACTGTAAGAGGAACGCTTCTGTTTTTGAACGGAACCATAATATATCAAATTTGGTAGTGGACTTTATTGCTTGTTTGTACTAATTTATGACCTGTATTGACTATTTGACCCTAAAAATATAAATACATTGCTTTTTCGATAAATATGCTATCATAAACGAAAAAAATATTTATTGTTATTTGTCTGCATATTGGCTATAATAATTTAACCAGATTAAACGTAATTTTGTTTTAGCCTCATTAGATATCGATATGTGTTTGTATTGTTATATCTAGTAGCATCATTATCTGTTATCTAGTAACATCATATTTTCTGATATACCTACAAGAAAAATGATTTCAAAGTGGTCGATTTTTCTTTTTTTAATTGCTTTTATATATTTGTCTTCAGCTGAAGGTGAGTTGAGAATTGTTTTGCTTGTCATTTTTAAGTAATTAATCATAGGCCGTACTTTTATATCCATTGATCAAACAGCTGCCTAGTTGATTTCGCAAGAAAATTAAAAATCTTCGGGAAGCAGCAAGTGCATTATAGTAGTGAATTTTCATAAGAATTGTACACTCTATTAGTAAGATATATTATTAATACTAATTCTTTAAATTCAAATAGACCTTGGAGATCTGTTTTAAAGTCCCAGTTAGCGATTATTTGAAAAAAATTATATTTTATGTGGAGCTAAAAAATTTAAATTTGGTCTTAGATATAATATGAGTGAGTACTGAAAGTGTCTTAAAAAAATTTGTGTTACAAATTTCAGTAAAAGTCGAAAAAAAAATTGTTATTTACAAGGAGAATGTACCTGTCAAATTGTAAATATGGCAGGTATTTTTCCTTATTGATTGCTTGGATGGTTTTATTTTAGTCAATTCATCCAGTTTTTGCAAACAATAAACAACAAAAAAGGTTCTTTAAAACAAATTTGTACTTATCCGCGAAGCTCCTTATGTTATTTTTCTTTAATTTAATACCCACTTGCTTTTACTTAGGTGTTATTATTGTTCAAGCTTAAAGATTCTAGCTTAATGGTAAATTTATTGAGCTATCGGATTTGAAATATTTTTACGAACATTCTCTACCATAACATATTTGCTGCACCCAGACCCTTTCAAACACTTACTTACGGTTGCTCTATTCATTCTTTCTGAAAATGATAACATTTTGCAGCTTACTATGTAAGACTGACAAACAACGCAACCTCAAAATCATTTTTTGAAAAATATTGAAAAAAATTAAATGAGACAACAATTTAAACATAAATTGAAAATCTTGGTTCGCTGGTTCGGCGCGGGGTTTCTACTTCCCCTTCTGCATGCCTACAATGCATAAACAAGAACAATGTAAACAAGAAAAGTTCTTTTGGAGCAACCCCTAACAAAGTTACTGGACCTGCGGTGAGTATAGAGGGTCTGCGCGCGGTAAAGAGAATTTTAAGGAGGTATAGCTGCAAAATGGAATAAAGGCAGCTTAAAGAGGTCCAACTAAGCTGTTTCTTTCGTACTTTTCGCTCACATTTCCTTTTTATATTCTTCATCGCCCAGCACCCCTGATTACTCTTGGTCCCGTAACTTTCTTGTGGGCTGTTTGCCAAATTATTTTGTGGTTTGGGCATCCAGAAGGGGTTTTAAGCATATTTCTGAAAAGATTTTTCTAAACACTCCCCATGTGCTAATCTGCAAATTTACCAAAAATTTAATATTTATGTACAAACGGAATGCATCTATGAAATTATAGGTGGCAGGTGAGTATTTTTTATATTAATCGCTTGAATGATCGGTTTTAATAAACTCAATCGAACCAGCTTCTGCAAACAAAATAACAAAAAAAGTGTTTTAAACAAATTTGTAATTATCTGTGAAGCTCATTGTGTCATTTTTTTAAATTTAGTATCCACGATGCTTTTATATAGGTTTTACTATGTATGAAAACTGAAGATTCTAGTTTAATGAGAAATTCGGTTATCACCATTGGAAATATTTGTATGAAAATTATCTACCATAACGCACTTAAACTCTTTTCAACACTTATTTACTATTGCTGTATCCATACTTTTTGAAAATGAAATAAATATAAACAATACAAAACAAAAATTTTATATTAAAATTTTAATAGTTTATCCTAAACATCTGTTTATATCATTTTAACTTGGGATGTATGTACTTTGTAGTAGCTACCTAAATATTATGAGTACTTACTTTATTAGTTTGAGGTAGGTATATTTCTTATAATACCTACCAGTGAATTCTGTATAGAGTTCACTGGGTAATACATACAATATCCACAATCTACATGCAGTTTACCTATCACTTTCGTATTTGTTTGATTGGATATTGGATATTACAATCATAATATACAGTCATTTTGTTAAAGTTAAGTTAAAATTAATAAATGGGTTATTATTTACCTACTATTTATATTAACCTTAGAATAAAGGTACCTAGTTGTTTTATATTAGAAGGTCCTAATAAGGTATTAGCAGATAGCATCAGCGGAGTCGATTTGGAGGTTATGCGATGCGCAGAGCCTGAGCGTACACGCTTCTCTGTGACAAATAGCTACGTGTGGTCAGATTAAACTATGAGAGAGAGAGAGAGAGAGATTGCTATTAATTTTAAATACCGTGAACGTGAAGAATGTAAGCTTAATGTTTATACATAATGAAACGTCGTTCTAGATTGCTTTTACACAAATTGAATCACTGTCATTACATTTTTTCTTTATTAATATACATTTGCATTCTAAAATTTAGCGCTTTTGGACGCAAATTTTGTCCCGGTATTAGGAAGGAAATGGCCTAAGGCTGACAATTTACAAAATTTGTTTGTACATTGTACATAGCTCTATCTATAAAATGTTGTGTAAACTAGAGCTGTCGTGACAACATTCTACCTGGTTCTGTACCGAGATGGCGTCCCTGTCGTATCTCTCACAATGCTCCCCAGTTTAACATCTTGCAGTAGCTTCCATTGTTTATATTTTTATCTACGATTTATTTAAATAGCATAGCAGTACTTACAGATAACGTCATCTGTCTTTGTCCAACATTGTAGATATTGCATTATAGAATCTGAAGTGATGTCGAGGATTATTTTATTGTTAATTTCAAATAACTGTATTTTCCCTTGATCAAACGACTTGAAAATTGGTACACAACCACGCCTGTCTATCTTCTTTTAAGTTGTAAATTTCTATAACGTAGAAAATTTGAAAGATATTGCGTTTTAAATAATATTTTTTAAGTTTTTATTAAGAAAAATTGTCCGTTAAGATTTGATGAAGGAACTCATCCAAGCCATTAGCAAAATAAGGGTAATTCCCAAATTTACTCCAAATCAGTGAAGTATTTTTTGAGTTATCGGTTGGATACCTACATATATATATATATATATATATATATATATATATATATATATATATATATATATATATATATATATATATATATATATATATATATAACATTTTACCTGACCATGGAAATGGTTTCCAGAGGCCCTAATTCGCGCTGGTTTGAAGAATTTTTCCGAAAGTCTTACCATCGATACTTCTTTTCATCATATTTATTAACTAGTATCAACAGGACGTCACACTTGTCATTGTTTATTATGTGAAAATATGAAAAGAAATGTTTTATATTATTGATTAGCATTTTATATAAAATTAATTTGTGACAAAATATGTGAACGCTATTAGCTTATCAAGTTGATTTCTTTTATTGACAGACCATCTTTTCAAATGGGAGAAAGTTAGCCATACGTTTGTTGTAGCTACATTTTTAGTTTAATAAACAAATCCCAGGATCCTAGTTTATAATCTTGACTTTTTGTCCAGTTGATTTGAAAAAAAATATATTTACCGATACCTAATACCAAGATAATTACATTGTGTTTCAACAGACTAAATATAAAAGTTTATAGTTGAAAAGAAAAAGTTGGAATAAACTAAAATATATTGTCGGAATGTTGGTTCTTTGGGCAAAATGTTGGTCTCTTGTGTCAAGAATCATGGGTTAGGATATCTACCCAACAAATCCTTTTGCTGCATTGTCTTTAAAATTTGAATGTTGGCAGGGTCCGCTCTTCGGAGTAGGCAGCATAAAGCGGTCCGTCAAAGGTATCAAAAGTATTCCAATGAATTTCATGAAGTTCATTCCTAATTCTAATTTCCAAATGTTTATGCATATGTTTGTAAACTTTACTCTTTAGATCACTCCACAAATAAAAATGTAGAGGTTTTAGGTCTGGGTATCTTGCGGGCCACTGAATTGCACCTCTTCTTCCTATTCATGGATTTGGAAATGTCTAGTTCAAAAATTGACGAACTTTAAATGTGCATGAGCACCGTCCTGCTGAAACCAAATGTCTCTTGGTTTGGGTACAAAGTTTCTATTTGTGACATAGTCTGTTCACGTAACAACTGCAATTAAAGTTCTGACGAAAGGTTTTCGTAAATGAAAAATGGTCTTATAATATTATGGCCAATGATACTTATCCAAGCGTGGTGTCTTTGCGTGTGTGCTTCAGCAACCCACCGCGGATTGTCTGCTGGACAATATCTATAATTGTGCCTATTGACGGTGGCACTAAGCATAAATGTAGCCTCATCGGAAAAGAGAATATTATTTACAAAATTGTGATCAACATTGCACAATTTCACAAAACTCCGTTCTTATATTAAAATCACCCTCTATGAGTTTATTAAGTGAGATGTAAGACACGCTTTTTACACGTGTCGCCATCTCGTTGAGGAACCAAGTAGTATGTTGTTACGGCAGCTCCAAATAATACAGAATGTTAAAAAGTCTGGACGTAGCAAGTGCGTTATGGTAGTGAATTTTCATAAACATGTTTTTGATAGCAAATATGTGTGTTTTTTTAAGAAATCAGGCATTAAATTTGGTGACCAGTATAACGTATATAGTAAAAACAATGTGGCATGTTTCATCAAAATAACTTTATTGTTTGAAAATGTACAAAAATTTCCGAAAGTAAACTTAAAGTGTTCCCCAAAAAACTTGTTTCTTGATCAACCTTATAGATTGATAGCAAATTGAGCTATTCAAGTGTGAAGCAGTTCATCAAAATTCGCTGCCATAACGCACTTGCCTATTGTTACGGGTACTGAAAATTTATTTGCGGCAAAATTGCCTAAGCCATATTCACAATTATTGTGATTTTTCATCGCTAAAATATTCCCATTTAGTTGAAATATTTAGATGGGACAACCTGTAACTCACCTCATTTATAATTTTCTGGGTCAAAATCTGGATCAACATCTGAAAAATCGGAAAAAATGGCTTCACTTTCCACACTTGACATTCCGTCGTCAGACATTTTTTAACTTATGTGTTGGTTAGGCGTTTCTCCTGCTTACAAATTAATTCATATGCTGAGTTCCACTATTAAATTACTAGATGGCACCATGTTATATTCCCGTTGTGTGGTAGGCGATGTTGGCACGATGAAATATGTTAGCAACCTATGAGGACTTTTGATTTGCGCGGTGTTTTGAAAGGTGTGGGTTAGGCTACTTTGGCCCTGAGTCCTTCATATAGACCATATGTTTATGTAACAAAATCCTACTATTTTGACACAAGGAATTCACCCTTAAAATTATGCCAGAGCTAACTTATTACCCTGTATACAGGGTGATGCATTTCTACGGTAAAGCTCAATATATCTTTTATTATATAAGATACGAGAAAAAATTGCAGCGGTTAATTATAAGGTGTCTTGAGTTGCCTCTTATAAAATTATGTTTTCAATCACAGGTGGCCCATAAGTCGTTGGTGATACAAATTTTCTTTTTCTTAATCGAACACGCCTTATATTATTGCATTTTTGCATTTCCATTGTGAAAGAAAATAAATTCGGGACGCAGCAAGTGCGTTATGATGGCGAATTTTTGAATGCTTCAAGTTTCAATAGCTCAATTTGCTATTAACCTAAAGTTTGTTGGCCAGGAAAGCAGTTTCTTCGGGAACATTTTAAGTTTATTTTCCGAAAATGTTTGTACATTTTCAAACAATAGAGTTATATTGGTGAAATATGGTACATTCATTCTACTATATAGGTTATACTGGTAACCAAATTTGATGGCTGCTTTCTTAAAAAAAAAGCATATTTGCTATTAAACACATTTTTTAAAAAAATTCACTACCATAACGCACTTACTGTGGCCAGACTTTTATAACGTTTCACTAGGAACTCATCGATTCATCACAATTTGCATACTAAATTTTGTAGATAATAAAAATAATATTATACCCAACCATGTCTCAGCTGGGTGTTAAAATATTGTTAGTTTAAAAATTATTTTTGTAACTTTATGTTCTTTAGTGCTTTTATTTGCAGATTCAATAGGAATTATTGGGACAAATGTAACAGAGACAGTGATTGTGACACATACGGGGGAGTATACTGTAATTTAGGAAGACACGAATGCTTCAGTAACGAAGATCATTCTTCAGCTGAATATGTTAAAAGTTGGCGTCACAAATAAAATACAATCTTCAGGGATCTAACATGCTTAATAAATATAATAAACTTTGATAATTTAGTAGGAAGCAAAACGTAGTCTTTTTAATTAATCTTGTCCTTTCCTTTCACATAATTCTACACACACACTTCTTATTCCGAAATACCATTACCAATACAATAAAAACCCATTACTGTTTGTTGTACCTTTTATTTTTTGAAGGGGGTCAAGAAAAAAAATCAAGACGCGGTGAGTGCATTACGGTAGCAATTTTTTTTAAATACTTTAAATTCTAAAAGACTGACGTTGGACACTGTGGCTGGAAACTGAAACAAAAAGCAGAATCATCCCAAAAACTGCTAAAATAATAACAAAGAGTTATACGCTAGATACGTATTTTGACAGCGAAGTTGTCTTCATCAGTAGCTACTATATTTTTGTGGTTTTTGGGGTGATTCTGCATTTTGTTCCACTTTAACCCTTCCAGTCACAGTGTGCCCTCTGCGGGACATGAGACTAAATGCGTTCCCTAGCGTGAAATAGAAACCATACCTCATGAAATCACATCATACCGTCTATCAGGCTCATCTTTAGGCTCATGGAAACTAAGCTAATTGATCGGTTTAGTCGGTAGTAAACACAGGGTAATCATCAGTTGTTTGTTCATATTTTTTGTGAGTGGATTTAGTATATATTAGCAAGTAATTATCCAGATATCATCAGAGAGGACTGAAGTTAGACCTACTGTGAAGAATTGTAAGTAACAAGTATCAGTACATGAATTATGTAGCACTCAATTTATGCGCACCGTCTGCGGGGGATTTGACTTCACGACATCTGAATACAATTCTTTCCAGTGTACATCATAATTCAGTATGTCTAAGGAGTGGAGGATAATTGTGGGGTATATAGAGGCACTGTTATAAAATAATGAACTAGATAAACATAGTGATAACGATGTAACAAGTTTTAATGAAAATATGGAAAAAATCTCTTAATATTTACAAACGCTTCTATATATAAACTTATTTGAACTAAATTCCTAAAATCTACTTAATCAGCATTATACGGCAAATTAAATACTAACCAATGCTTTATCATTGCAATCTGAAATTATTTACAAACCTGTATATTGTTTATATAAACACGTAAAATGTGATGATGCCAAATCTATGTCAAATGATTACAATACCAACTTGACCTACTTAACAACTTAAAATTAATCTACTTTATCCGTTTCCCTAATTTTATCTTGAAATAATATTATAATATATATGTAACCTTAGGGATGCCTTTTTGGTAAGCTATTGTTCCCTGAACATACTGCCGGGTCAAAAGAATGACCTTCCTCTGGATAGCTACGAGTCGAATTGGTCATCAGCTGTTTCTTGTAACTTGCTCAGCTCCGCCATCTCTATTGGTGCGACAACTTGATCGGCCTTCTCGCTACTATTTCGTCTTGTCTTCGGCGGTGCTATCTTTTTCTTAAATTTCTTTCGAATACTACGGAGTATATAGATAGCGGCTATGATTTAGATGGTTACTATTGCTGTGGTGGTCAGGTTCGTTACTACGGAATGATGCGTGACCGTGTGCCTTCGATTTTCTTGGAGATGGTCCTCTTCTTGTTGTTCTTCCTGAGCGATGTCCTTCAAATCGTCGTATGGTCGGATTACTGCTTCTTGGTAATTGTCACTGGACTGGTTAATGCCCCTGATAACGTTAAATTTCTTGGTACTGGTTTCACGAATCCACCTATAATAGCCACTCCCTCTATCTGTTTGGGAGTTAGCACCATAGTTTTTGTCTTAATGATACAGTCTTGGGATATGGATATTATGCCAGACTGTTTTATCTTAACTTCTTCCTTTTGGCCATTACATATGATTGAAATTCTAGATTCTCCTGGGTTTATAAACATCCATGAGTTTCTTGTGTAAAGTTGCTTCAGATAGCTAACCGATATTTAGATGAACTCACTCATCATTACAGAAGCTTGCTAAACATACAAGTGAACCAAGCCAACATTTACGACTTTCTTTCACCAGCGCACATTACACTAATATCAAATATCAAAGTTGCTTCCAGATTGTTGATTTGACTGCCTGGTCATGGATTGGACATGTAGTTTTGTCTTCCCTCTGGTATATCTCATATATTATGCAGTTGTGGCTGCTTTCTATGCTTCTTACCATGGCTGGTGAACACACATATAGGTTCTTGGATATTGGGATGTCCACTCCTAGAATTTGGTTAGGTACTTTCATTGACCAATATGTTTCGTTCTGGCCCTTATAAGGAATCGGAGTGACCTTTTTTAACATAAATTGCGTTACCTTCGTCATTGTGAAGTAACTGTACAGATGAATATATTTTTCACTGTGGCTGATTTCTGAACGTATTGGATATGAAATGATCTTCAGATGCTGTGGCAGTTTTCTCGTTTTACATATTATATATATATATATATATATATATATATATATATATATATATATATATATATATATATATATATATATATATATATATATATATATATATATATATATATATATATAACCTTAGAGATGCCTTCTTGGTAAGCTATTGTTCCCTGAACACAGTACGTGACAAAATGCTACGCGGTCGAGCTTTTACTGATGAAGAATTGTTTGAACTTATTGAGAGAGATGATCTTTCCGACATACCTGACCTGTGATGAGGATGATGGATGGGACGAGTTGTGAAATTCCGAGAATCTTCCGCAAATGGAATCAGATGACGAAAATGATGTGATGAGTTCTCTTATATGTACCTACTCGGCAAACAAAACCGTGATTGATCTAAAAGAGGACCTTCTAGGAAAGTTACAACTGACCAAAAAGGAAAATATCAAGTGAAAGAAGAATATTGACTTTGAAACTCTACATGTACAATGGCATGAAACAGGTCAAGACTAGGAAATATTTTGCCAGAGCCTATTGATCAGATTCAATATTTAAACTAATGGTTGTAATGACCAATTTGTATTCTACACAACAGAATATTGCCAGACTACAAGCACGACTACCCATGAAATGGAAACCTTTTTCGGCATTCACATAATCATGGGAAATTTGAAATTTCCACGTTGTGGAATGTGTTGGTAGTAAACACAGGGTAATCATCAGTTGTTCGTTCATACTTTTTTGTGAGTGGGTTCAGTATCTAATACCGAGTAATTATCCAGATATCATCAGAGAGGACTGAAGTTAGACCTACTGTGAAGAATTGTAAGTAACAAGTATCAGAACATGAATTATGTAGCACTCAATTTATGCGTACCGTCTGCGGGAGATTTGACTTCACGACATTTTTTTTAAATTTCAACAACACACCACGAGGGCTCACAGCCTAAATACTATCGTACCGTGGGTGTCGACAAGGAGAAAAGAGGCAACTTGTTAATTCTGGACTTGAAGGTTTGGAGGTTCAGGGGAGAAGAAAAACATGTGCCGGCAAGGAATTCCACAACTTGGAAGTCCTCGGGACAAAAGAGCAAGCATAACAAGATGTTCTATGTCTGGTGACCTGGACAGTAAAAGGGGCCATTCGCTCTGTTCCCCTGGTAGATCTGTTGGGGGCAGAAGGTGGAGGAACTATGGAAGAAAGCTCCTCTGAGCAGTGCCCGTGCAGATACCTATAAAAGAGAGAGATGTCACCAACGGCACGTCATTGGGCAAGGGATGGCAGCCTTTGGGTGAGGGCAGGGTCATCGATGAGACGTATAGCTCTCTTCTGAATAGAGTCCAGGATAGCGAGTGTAGAAGCAGCAGCAGCACCCCAGATGTGGGAGCATTATTCGAGGTTTGGTCTTATTTGTGAAGTATATAAAGTATAGAGATTAGCTGGTGAAAAATATTTGCGAGCCCGGAAGAAGAAACCTAATTTCTTAGCAGCCGCTTCTGCAATTGATGTGACATGTTGGTGCCAATTTAGATGTCGATCCACAGAGATGCCAGCAAGTGAAAAGGACTCATTACTTTGAATAACTTGGTTGTTTATTGTGATGGGTCTAGGGCTGGTGTATCTCTTATGAGAAAGAAAGCAAGACTGTTATTTGGTGGGGTTGAATTGTACAAGATTTCTACTTCCCCAGTCTAATACTTTTTGGAGATCCACGGAGATAGAACCCTCCATGAGTCTGCGATCCTCATCTAATTGGGCTAAAGAGACAGGCTTAGAATATTGTATATTTGAGTAGAGGGTGCTGTCGTCCGCGTAACTGTGAACTGGGTTGGATGTGCTAGAGAGGAGGTAATTGATGTGGAGAAGAAACAAAGGAGGGGCTAAAGCTGAACCTTGAGGAACTCTTGCATTAATTGGATACAGTTTAGAGGAATGGCCATCCATGACAACAGAAATGCTCCGGTTGGAGAGGAAATTTGCTGTCCACCGACAGAGTTTTGGTGGTAGGCCATAGACCGGTAGTTTGTTAAGCAGCGCTGCCTGCCAGACCTGGTCGAATGCTTTGGCTATGTCTAGAGCGACAATCTGGGATTCGCCGTGTAGTTCCATAGATTTGTTCCAAGAATGGGTGACAAAGGAAAGGCGGTCGGCAGTTGATCTGCGCTGACGGAATCCATACTGCCTGTCGTGGATTAGACTGTGTTTTTCAAGAAATTTTAGTAATTCGGTGTTTATATACTTTTCCATCACTTTAGAGATGACTGAAAGGAGAGAAATAGGCCTGTAGTTGCTAGGAAGTGCTTTCGATCCTTTCTTGGGGACGGGTTGTACTCAAGCAGTTTTCCAGTTACTAGGGAATATGTCTCTATTGTAAGATGTCTGAAAGAGACGAGTTAGGACAGGAGCAAGTTCTGGTGCGCATTTTTTGAGAACAATTGCTGGGATCTCGTCAAGGCCAGAGGCTTTCCTGGTATTAAGAGAAGAGAGCATCTTTCGTACCTTTTTAGTTTTGAAAATGATATCCGTCATTTTATGCGCGACATTGGGGACTGTTGGTGGTTGAACATTTGGAGGTGGGTTGAGAGTAGAATTGCCGGCGAACAACGAGGCAAAAAGTTCAGCCTTGCCCAAGACGGTAGAAACAATTTCATCCCCTGAGACAAGAGGTGGGAACGTGCTCTTGCAGAAATTATTCCCAATAGATTTAGCAAGAGTCCAGAAGGGTTTGCTGCCGCTGGAGCTTAAGAGGACTTTGTTTTTGATGTGGTTATTAAACGAGTTTTTTGCCTCAGAAAGAATGCGGACATAGCGGTTTCTTGCGTCGTTAAATGCTTGACGGTTTTCTTGACTGGGATTGTGTAGAAGCTTTTTGTGAGTTTTGACCTTTTCAATACAATTCTTTCCATGGTACATCATAATTCAGTACGTGACAAAATGCCACTCGGTAGAGGTCTTAGTGATAACGAGTTGTTGGAACAGAGTTTAGTTTTTACAACATAAACCTGCTTGCCAAATGTGGTTGCGATAGCTTTGTTATTTCCGGAAATATGAATTTTTTCCAGAAAAAAACCAAAATTTCCCCAGAAAAACTGGTCCGATTTTCCCGGCTAATGGACTTATCCAAGCCACCAAATATTATCAAAATCGGTGGTTTATATTCGAGTTATCGGTGTGACATAATATATATATATATATATATATATATATATATATATATATATATATATATATATATATATATATATAGGCATATAAAAATTGAAACTGATCCCAGGTATGTGTTTTAGGGGGGCTAATTAGGCTCTTTTGAAGAATTTTTTTCAAAATTAAAAAGTCATTATCTCCTCATTAGTGAATTTTTTTAATAAAATTCACTACAAAAGACAATGATATCGGTTTTTAAAAACCCCTTTAGCAAACTTTATTACCCATGTTATTGCTTAAACTATGACAACAATGTGCTGTCGCTTCTGTTAATTAGACGTGCCGTTTGCTATTTAATCTCAAAGCATTCAATGAACTGAATGAGTCCCTCTTTATGAACCCTTTGTCTGCGACGAGTTTATAAACAAAACTTCTCAAACTCTTTAAATATCTAAACAATACTTCTTTTCACGCTCCATACAAAGTTTTCTCAAACAAAAGAGTTTCAAACAACTAAGCCGCCTCTGTTGGTAAAACTTCCAATTTCTCAACGCAACTTAAAATACTATTTACCGTTTTCCTTTGTAGATAGACACCAGCCTGTTTCACCAGCACGTTGCAAGTTGTGTGTTTAATCTTGAGGGAAAGTCCGGGATGTTCCTGAACAGGCACGTAAAACGTGTTCTGCAATCGATGAATTGATGTTTTGCTCTGGAATAAGAAAACCAATAATCTCCCACACCTTCGCGTCAGAAAGTCTTGTTCTATTAATAAGATGTCAACCTGTACGTTATATTTAGGTTAGGTTTGTTGCGTTACCAACATCCTAGAATCTGTTCACAAAAAGACTCTTTTTACAATAGTCTGTAGCTCTGTTCTCGACAGAAAATTAAACCGAAGTATGTAACTTCTGCAATTAAAGTTTGGTTTCTGGTTTGTTTTTATACATTGTCGCTACATAGCTAAATTTGTTTAATAAGTACGTATAGTTTCAGAGCTACTAGAACATCGCAACGTCGTAATTACTATATATATATATATATATATATATATATATATATATATATATATATATATATATATATATATATATATATATATATATATATATATAGACTTAGGAGGAAGTAACGGTCGTCACTTGTTAGTTCCAAAACTTAGAATCTCATTTCCAGGCACTCGACCATTAAGGTCGAATGCCCTAAAAAGAATATATATATATATATATATATATATATATATATATATATATATATATATATATATATATATATATATATATATATCTCGCTGGTGGGTGTGGCGATGCCAGCAGTGTGTTTACCGCTACTCGTAGCAACGTAGGCGATACAGCCCGTGAATCCGGATGCCCGCCTGTGCTATTTACTCTTTTCTTTTTCTTAAGCATTGCTTACCGTGACAACCCTGTCAACCAACGCCCCCTTAAGGTTAACGCTCCATTCATAATCATCAAAAAAAGCTTTCTAGTTTGAGCCTCTAAAAACAAGAGTTGTGACCAAGTAAAGGTTGGAATCTTTCATGGGCACTGATAAGTACACTTATTCTAAAGCATATATTCTGTTTATATTCTGTGTAGGTACTCAGTCTAAGACGCTTGGGGGTGGTTCAAACAAACAAACATTCACTGCTTGTTCACCGAAAAGTTCCTCTATCTGAACTCTGTTATCTTTATTACCAGGTTTCTTGTCGGAATCTTTTGTAAAGTGTTCGATCAGTAAACTATGCATAGGCGGGGTGCTGAATTCATATAACCATTTTTATTACCATACTTATATATATATATATATATATATATATATATATATATATATATATATATATATATATATATATATATATATATATATATATATATATATATACCTACTTTTGAGAGGATTTACCTATTCTGGTTGTCTAACATTTTTAATTAGCTTTAGAATATCTTACTCCACGTGGTGGTTATTATCCCAAATATGTCGGACCACGTGTGATAAATCGATATCTATATACCATCCGTCCCATTTCACTAACAAATGTAATTGGAAAATTAACTTAACAGTGCATTAAAACTAGGTTCCTTAATTATCTCGAAAAAAAAGGATAGTAAACCCTCATTAGTAAGGTTTTCAACCCGGCTCCAATAGAGAAAGAACAGGTACTGAAGTAACAGGATATATTTATAAAATTTAGATGATGGTAATAAGTGGATTGGAGTTGTTTTTTTAAATGCTAAGGCACTTGATACTATTTCGTACGAAATTTTAATGCAAAAACTTGAAAACCTTGGAATTAGAGGTACCACAGTGCAAAAATAGGTAGCCACATTATCATATCTCTCGAGTAATTATGTCATGTCACCTAAATTTAAGGCTAAATTTCAACATTTTCTTTTTCTTGTTTGTTCATGGCATCTGCTTCTGCTAACCTAACTTTCCACTTTGATATTGACAATTGGCAAAACACCGCTGAGCTCCAGCATGAACGCACGAACGTTGTTAGACTGCGTTCGTGTTCGTGCTGGAGCTCAGCTGTCATTTGTCAATTGTCAATATCATATTGGAAATTTAGGTTAGTAGAAACAAACGCCATTAACAAATAAGAAGAATAAAAATAAGAAGAAGGATAACAACGTTGTCACATAGAACACATTCGGTTTGGAGCGATAAGTTAAATATCATGAGAAATGGGTAATTCGAAATTGCAGATATTAAATAGAGCTATGGATTACGTTATGTTTTAGTCACAAAACTCTCACCCTATACAGTAGGGACATTTCAGTGGCCACGGAGGTAAAATCTCTTGGGGTCGTATTGGACTCTAAGCTAACCTGAAATGGTTACGTTGAAAAAATACTGCATAAGGCAGTCATGACACTAGCCGTCACTGGGGGGCTATATGGAAAAACGTGAGGACCGAGACCTAGTAAGGGCCACTGGCAGTACACGAGGGTCAGACCATCGCTAACTTACGCGGCACTGGTCTGGTGGCCTAAGGTGACACAATCCAGTGCCAAACAAAACTAGGCAAAATTCAAAGGATGGCTTGCCTGGACCTCACAGGGGCAATGTCTTCAACCGCAACAGCCGCCGTGGGGGTGTTGCTGGATCCCCCCCCCCTCTACACTTACTTATTATGGGGGAGGCCAGACTAGGACTATACAGACTAGCCTGAAATAATAGACTGCAGTTTAACCCAGGATTCAGGGGCCATTGCAAAATTCAGGAGATCGTGAAAGATCCCATGCTTGAAATGAGGTCAGATTTCACGAGTCCGCGAATCTGTAGGGAAAACAACTTTACAGTGGAAATCTTCGACCGCACGGCATGCCGGGGGGAGAGGCCGCGTATACCACGGGACGCGCTCGTCTGGTTCACGGACGGATTCTGCGGGGAGCGTGGGACGGGGGCAGGTGTTTATTCGGAAGGACCGAGGGTAAGTCATAGTATTTTCCTCGGAGCCCATGCAACGGGCTTTCAGGCCAAAATGTACGCCCTTGCTGACAGTCTCGCGAAAAGAGGGTCAGCAGAACCATTTATGGGACCAGAGCTGGTTCTGGATGTGACAAAGAGCACGGCCAGGCGAGCCATTAAGTCCTGGGTCAGAAATGAAACCAAGGTGTACTGGGCAGACTGTCCAGGGCTGAGACATTGAAAGTCAGTAATTGACGAACCCAGTTCAAAGAGAGCTGTGGAGCTGCTAGATCTTAGCAGAGGACAGCTCAGAAACGTAACAGGTCTCTTGACGGGACACATGGCCCTCAAGAAACACCTGCATAAAATGGGGCGGTTCGATGGGGACCTCGTATGCAGACTCTGCGGCGAGGGGGAGCTCAGCACATCTTCTGCGAGTGTAAAGCTCTGGACCACAAAAGACAACTGTTCTACGGTCAGCCTAGACCGGAGACAGAGCAATATAAAACTTCACCCTACCAATCGGTGTGCAGACTAGTTCAAGGCAAAGTGATTTTAGAATGGGTGGAGTAAAAAGACTAAGGGCATGCATAATAAGCCAAAGGCTGCAGTGCTATCGGGGCGGTAAAGTCGCGGAAGAACCCTAAAGGGAGAAAAAAAAAACGCTATTTTTTTAACTAACTGATAAAATTAAATTTTATAGAATGTTTTCTTTATTATCAGAAGTTGTGAAAGTTTGAGATGTTTATACATGAATGGTTTAACTACATAAAATTTCTGAAGATCTGGCAACCCCGGTAAGAAACAGCTACATTTTGACATCTTGCAATGATTGTAACTTCCATTGTTTATATTTTTATCTATGATTTATTTAAATAGCATAGCAATGCACGTAATGTCATCTGTATTTGTCAAACATTAGAGATATTGCATTTCGGAATTTGAAGTATTGTCGAGGGTTATTTTAATATTAATTTCGAATAACTTTGCTTTTCATTGATCAAAAGACCGGAAAATTGATACATAACCACGTTTATCTATGTTATTTTAACTTGTGAAATCAAACTTATTGTTTAGTTTGACAATAAAATCTTATATTCTGCAAATGCTTGTGTTAAACATTGAAAAAATGTCATCCGCGTAACGAAACTACACTCTAAGGAAATACACACTTCCACTTTCAAGATCTGTTTCAAATATACTCATGAAAAGGTTTGCAATAAATGGCGATGGTGGGTTGCCCATTGCCGTGCCTTGAGCTTGTTCAAAAACTCATTGTTGAATCGAAAAATATTTTGTTTAATATAAAGATAACTTGGTGCTCACCGTAGCCCTACACCATTAATATTTAAATTCTTTGCTTTTCGCTCAATTCTGCCACAACATTAATTATTATTAAGTTCTCAATTTTCTCATATGAACCTCTCTAAAGTACACAAACTGCGAATAACTTACAACAAAAATTGTTTGCAATTGACAGCTACAAATACTATTACATTTGTTGTGTAGCTTGATAAGAAAACGATTAATAAAGTCCAACCGAGGGAGGTAATTTTTTTAAAGTTTTTTTTTACCATTTTTTTCTTATGGATCCCAATTAAATTTCTATAGTGCGTGCCGTATCAAAGAAGAGAGGTTCTTTTCGAAAACGCATAAAAAAATATATCTTGTGATTAAAAAAAAGATTCAATTGCGATAGCAACGAAGCTGTTTGTGCTAGGAACAATTAAATATCGCCAGTGTGTAGCTGAAAATATGACTAAAAACTTGTGCTAATTTTTTTTAACAGCGAACGTCTTAGGTTACCTAGCGACCCTCTGGCATCTGCGTCGATTGATAGGGAGGACCTGGGGAGTTAATCCTCGGATCCTTCACTGGATCTACACTGCGATCGTCAGGCAGAGAATCCTCTGTGGGGCGTTGGTCTGGTGGTGCGGTGTGAACCAAACTACCAGCAGGAAGCTGGCCAAACTCCAAAGGCTGGCAATCCTGGGTATCACAGGCGCTATGAGGACGACACCCTCAGCCGCGCTAGAGGTTATGTTAATGCTGCCACCGCTTCCCATCTGTGTCAGGAGGGAGGCGATGGCGTCGCATCTCAGAATGCGAAACGCAGGAAACTGGTGCGGAGAGAGAGAGCAGTAATAGGGCATGCAAGAGTCGCTAAGGAGGTGGAAAAGGAAATTCTGATTTCCGCCATAAAGGTACGGGATGCCGAGGATGATATAGGTTGACTAGGCCATACACCCTCAGGATCCCCAGTAGGGATCAGTGAAGGGAAAATGAGGTTAAATTCCAGCCCGCAAGCCTGGTCTGTTTCACCGACGGATCGCGGCGGAGGACCAACAATCCTCCGGGGCAGGAATATACATCGAGGGCCTGGGGGTGGGCGAGAGCTATTCCCTTGGCGCATATACCATGCCATTCGAAACAGAGGTGTACGCTATCCTGTCTGTGACCAATAGACAGGATGTGAAGAGGAGTCCCGAGAAATGTGTGTACATCTGCTCAGCAGTCCTCCAGGGCTTGGTTCCCGGCGGCCGTTCTGTGGCCCGGAGCCGGCCATAGGTGTAAGTAAGAAGTCGGTCTCCTTCGCCTTAGACAGGTGGACCGAGGAAGCAATGAAGAGGCACTGGAGGTCGGTTGGTGGCTGCAGGCAGGCGAGGGACTTCTTGAAGGGGCTGGACAGAGATAAAGCTGTCTGGCTACTCGGAAGGAGTCGACCTACGCTTCGCCGCATCCTTGGGGTGCTCACAGGCCACTGCGCCTTCAGAAAACACCTCACATTGATAGGCGTAGAGAGGGATCCCATTTGCCAGGAATCCGGCGAGGATGGTGAAACATCCTACCACTACCTGTGCGAATGCGAGGCTTTTGGGAGTCTTCGAGCAGAATTGTTCGAATCGAGGACTATGCAGAGGAATCAGGTAAGTACCGTCCAATTGAAGACCGTCACGGCCTTCATCTAGAGGTCGAGACGGTTTGGCGACGGAACCGAGGAGGAGTAGAGCATGGATTGCTGGGGGTTGGCAAAAATGGCCCATGGTGGCCTACTTGCTTGGCGTTGGCCTCCCTATCACTGCTACTACTATTACTAGGTTACATAAGTGCCTATTCATATTTTTTACCAACCCTGTATAAATAGAAAAGTCTGGAGGCAGCAAGTGCGTTAGGGTAGTGAATTTTCATAAAACATATGTTAAATAGCAAACATGTGTTTTCTTAAAGAAGGCAGGCATCAAATTTGGTTACCAGTATAACCTATATAGTAGTTACAATGTACCGTATTTAATAAAAATAACTTCATTGTTTGAAAATGTACAACAAAATTTTTCGCAAATAAACTTAAAATGTTCCTGAAAAAACTAGTTTCCTGGCCAACGAACCTTATAGGTTAACAGGAAATTGATTTATTCAAATTTGAAGCATTTAATAAATATTCGCTACCATAACGCACATGCTACGTCCCGAATTTTTTTTCTTACAAATATGCATTATAATTTCGTGGCCGAAATTCCATAGATTAAACGTCAGCTCAGAACTGGCACGGACCGGGAACATTCGAATATATAATTAAAATAAAGCATTGTTCAATCTATTTGGACCGAGCAGATTTTTGTGGCTAACGAACTCATACAAGTCACTTGCAAAAGGAAGGTACTCACCAAATTTCATCAAAATCGGCCTCTTATTTTTTTGGGTTATCGGTGTCATATATATATATATATATATATATATATATATATATATATATATATATATATATATATATATATATATATATATATATATATATATATATATATATATACAGGGTCGCTGATAAGTCTGGAAACGGTCGATTATCCGGGAAAATATACAAGGTGTCGAAAAAAATTTTATACAAAAGTTTTTGGGTTCTTCATTGTCTACTAGGCGGTGATAATTTCATTTATACAGGGTTGGTCATACAGGCGTGGCACACCAATATTAATTTTTTTTTAATGGAACACCCTATATATTATTCGATATTTCAATCCTTCTCTTAATTTTGAGCAACATTTATCAGAAGCATGATGTACATAAACTCAATCGTTTCCGGGTAAAAAAAATAAATAAAAATAAACGCTATTGTTTTTAAAATCTATTGGATGAAGAACAAAAATAAATGAAAAGTAGAATATCTCTTGAAAACAATCTGTGAGTGTGAAAAGAACCGGTTGCGATGTTTTTAACATTGTTTGGAATCCTATTTTATAAGATGTTCAAAGTGTTCTCCATTGACCTCCTAACAATAATGAATTCGCTTAACAAAACATTGCACTGCATTTACAAGAGCGTTTTGAGGAATGTTATTAATTTCATGCACAATCCTTGCTTGCAACTCTTCAATATTCTGTGGTCTATTTTGGTAAATTAAATTTTTTACATGACCCCACAAAAAAAAGTCCAGCGGCGTCATGTCGGGAGACCTAGCTGGCCATTCAATAGTTCCCCTGCGCTCTATCCATCTGCCAGGAAAGGTTTGATTCAGATATTACCGTACCTCAATTCCAAAATGAGGGGGTGCCCCATCCTGCTGAAACCATATTTCTTCCGCTGGTAGATTTGGGTCGTTATTGTTCGGAATTAATCGACTAACGTCTGGAACAATTGATTCTTGCAAAAGTGTCAAATATCGAGCAGAGTTCAAATTACCGTGTATAAAATAAGGTCCTATGATATGTCCACCAATAATAGCACACCAAACATTTACTTTTTGCGGTCTTTGGGTGTGAATTTGTTCCATCCAATGTGGGTTTTCGTCTGACCAGTACCTACAGTTGTGTCGGTTGACTTGTCCATTCAAACAAAATGTAGATTCGTCGGAAAACAAAATGTGGTTGGCAAAGTTAAAATTTTGGCGTAACTTCTCCATAATAAGTTCACAGAACTCGATTCTGCGATCAAAATCGTCTTCACTCAGTTCTTGCAATAAATGAATTTTATATGGACGGAACTTTTCCCGCTTCGTAATCTTTTGAATTGAATATCGACTCATATTGTGATTTAAAGCCAATTGCTGTGCCGAAGTTTTCGGATTTTCCACCACATCCAATATTACATTCAAAGAATTTTCTTCATTTGTAACGGTTACTGGCCTTCCAGTTCTAGGTTTATCCTTGATACCGCCAGTTTCGTGAAAACGATGCAAAGTTTTCGAAACTGTGGATTTGGAGATCGATTCCCGCTCAGGATGCAACTCATTGAACATAATCACCACTTGAGCAAAACTTCGTGTTCTATCACCGTACCCTATCATCATTAAAATTTCGATACGTTCGGTTTCACTTAAACTTGCCATTTTGCACAAAAACTGTTGACACTAAATTACTAATGTTTCAAAACTGTTGACACTGAATGAATGTTTGACATTCGTTGTCCTGGAAACATTTTAAAACAAAAGAATAATACTGCGTTTCTTATGGGCATCTTATCTTATCTTGGGATTCCAAACAATGTTAAAAGCATCGCAACCGGTTCTTTTCACACTCACAGATTGTTTTCAAGAGATATTCTACTTTTCATTTATTTTTGTTCTTCATCCAATAGATTTTAAAAACAGTAGCGTTTATTTTTATTTATTTTTTTACCCGGAAACGATTGAGTTTAGGTACATTATGCTTCTGATAAATGTTGCTCAAAATTAAGAGAAGGATTGAAATATCGAATAATATATAGGGTGTTCCATTAAAAAAAAATTAATATTGGTGTGCCACGCCTGTATGACCAACCCTGTATAAATGAAATTATCACCGCCTAGTAGACATTGAAGAACCCAAAAACTTTTGTATAAAACTTTTTTCGACACCTTGTATATTTTCCCGGATAATCGACCGTTTCCAGACTTATCAGCGACCCTGTATATATATATATATATATATATATATATATATATATATATATATATATATATATATATATATATATATATATATATATATATATATATATATGAAACATACTTGGCTCTCGGGTTGAACCGCGTCCAGAATTAATGGAAACTCGACGTTTCGGCTCCTGTTTTGGAGCCATTTTCAAGAGGTAAAGGAAATATGTAAGGACACTCTAAGGCCTCAATCTGCCTACTCCTTAGAGTGGTGGACAAATGTGGGTTGGGTTGTTGTAGCTCGATTACAGAGCCTCAATCTGTCTACTCCCGAAGTCTCGCCGGAGATCGTCTGTGAGGTCTCAGTGTGTTCAACTTTAGGCCTCAGAGATATCTTTCTATATATATATATATATATATATATATATATATATATATATATATATATATATATATATATATATATATACGGATATGTGTTCTAGGGCACCTAATTCTCGTAGAATTGAAGGATTTTTTTTTAAATTAAGAAGTCGCGATCTCCTCATTAGTGAATTTTTTTAAAGAAAATTCACTAATAATACAAGATTTAATTAATAGAAAAAGTGCGTGGTTGTTTTAAGCGACTAAGCGAATCCGTGTAGGTGGTTTTGGAAACAATTCAAGCTTAAATCGATTACAGGCTGTCATTGATAACATCGAGACGTCTCTCATTTAGAAAATGGTGTAGGACGTCTTTCCAAAGGTCACGTCCATTTCACCCTGTCCATATCGTACATTTCTTGCATAAGAATGTGGCTTGTTGGTCATATATAGAATTCGTATCCAGCTCTTCTAGAATATAAGATAATACCATCACAACTAATGAAAAACAAAATAGTCCTTTAAGACATAAATTCAATACATTTTTTTTAGTTGTAGATGTCAGTAAGCAGGACAGTTTTTATCAAAATTTTCTCGTTAAATTATAATTGATTTCAAATAACATAATGCATTATTCATATCAAACGACAGTGTGTTTGCTTATAATAGTGTCCAAGACAGGTCCATGAATATTGTATTTTTAGCACATTGGAGCTTTATGGATCTATCGATTGATTTCATGCAGTTTTTAGGCAGCCACTGCTACCAACTACTAACGTCATACAAAACTAGAAGGACTATTTCATAACATCAAGCTGCCTCACTTTACCTTTTAAAATTTAATTGTTTATTGAAATACGTCCTGAATATTCAACGGCGTTATAGTAGCGAAATGTCATAAGAATATTTTCCGTAACAAAATGGTCACTTGGACAACTAACGCAAGTTTAAAAACATATGAAAACAACTTTTAGACCTATTAACGTCTGACATGTTTTACAACTTGGATATTTTAGCAATTTTTCATTAAGAAAAATTCGTTAGTAGAGAGGTCACGATTAAAGCTTTAAAAAAATTTCTTCAGATGAGCACAAATTTGGGTCGCTAGAACCCAAAAACAAGGTCCGTTAAATTTTTTTAAAGTTTATATGAATATTTGAAACATAATTGAAATACTTAATGAAGGGCTTCCTCCAAACAGTAAAATTTATTGTTACAGAACCCTACGCGTTTCGGCTACCTAGTAGCCATAATCAGGGGCAAATCTAAAATGCAGTAAAAAGGTCTGTCAGAAAACATTGTTTTCTGGTAGGCAATTGTGCAGGTTTAAGCACAATGATCTCAAGTTAAACTTTACATACATCATCAAGGTTAAAATCTACAGTCAAACAGTAAAAATAGGTTAAAAAGCAACATTACAAGCCAAATACACAGTACAAAACTACAGGCTACAGTTAAACAAGCTACGTAAGCTACATTACAGTCAAAAAGATGCAGTCAAAGCAGGCTACAGGTTATCATTATCAGACAGAATAAAAGCGAAAAGCTGACTAATTAGTGTAAAAGCAAAATGTAAAATTGAATCTACAAATCGAAAAGCCGTGGAGTGAACTGAGAGAGCAAACGTAACAGGTGGCCACACAGTCAAGCAGAAACCCCATGAGAACTCTTAAGGAGATTGAAAAACTCTTTTTAAAGAAGTGCAGTTTATATATATATATATATATATATATATATATATATATATATATATATATATATATATATATATATGTAACCGAGTGGCAAAAATCTTCTTTGGGCGAAAACCGCGGTCGAGTTCGCTTATCAGCCTTTATGCGCAAGTTTTTCCAGTGAAAAATCGGGGAAGACTTTTTGAACACGCTGTATTTTTGTAAGTATCAGAGTAACTGAAATGAGACTTTACATGTGGCTAGAAATAGTGCAAATAAACTTATGTTGTAAATTTCAAGTAATTTGGTAGACAATAATTAGGGTTGTTTTCCAAATTAAAAATAAAATCCCAAAGACATACATTAAAACGACTCAGTGGTTAAAGTCCAATGCCTGGCAGACAGAGTAGTTAACTGCCACGCGTAGATTAATTCATACAACAGGTATAACGTATACATCAACGGTAACCAAACTAAATATATACCAGGCAGAAAACATACTACCTGAACCAATAATGGTGAAATCTCGGCCGAAATTATGGAAAATGACAAACGACATGAATTTAAAAATTTGCGAAGTGATTGTTATTTACCTGGGAGATTCAATCAATTATTAAAATAAACTACATCTGTAGCTTTATTAACGGCTCCAAGCACAGTTTTAGCGCAGCATAGATATATTATGCTGTCGCATAATATAGCAGATGTTTAAACAAAATCAAGTCAAGTCTCTATAAGAATGATTGTAAAATAGTTTATTTTATCTTCAGACTTAAACATAAGACGTCATATAAGACCGAAACAGTCGTGGGATGTGTTTTAATGGTAATTCTACTAATTCTGTAATTAATTAATTGTGTGAACTTTGAATATAATATGCCGGGCATCAAGCCGATCTAAAGTATGAGGTAAATAAAAGGTTAGTTGACGTTTGCCTAGATGGCACAGGGGGCATCGCCCTTGCCTCCTAAGCAGAAGGTTACGCGATCGAATCCAGCTCGAATAATGTATGTTTTTAATGTTTTATTTTGACACTTGGAGAAACAATACTGCACAGATTCCACACATTTTGAACAAGATCTCATTTTTGTTTAAAACATTTGTCACCTTTGAGTCTAAAATTATAATTTTGTTATTGTTGATATTGAAAAAACCGGTGTGATTAGGTTGACTGAAACGAAACCACCCTGGCAATTAATAAGGAAAAAGAAATGCTACGTTTATAATTTGTCAGATACTTTACTTTTCTAAATATGAATTAAGTTTCCTTCTGGAAATCTTTTGAAACATAGAAAATTGAGTTTTGGCCATTTTTCTCAAAAGGAGTTAGAACGCAAGATTTTTTAATAATACAGAGATATCGATGGTAACACTTTTGAAATAATTCTTCAAATTCTTCAGCCTATACTAAGTGAGTGGTGGACGTTGCAGAACCAAGTAGTATGTTGTCACGCCAGCTCCAAATACTAATTGTTGCGAGAATGCATCTAGTCTTACATTCTTCAGTCTATTTAATTCCCTATATAAATAACGCATGTTTTTACCTTTAAGCACATATTCAAAGTGTGCCATTTTTCCCTAAGTATAGTGGCGCTGGTAAATTTCTCAGAGACTTGTAGTAATTCCATGTGTATATATATATATATATATATATATATATATATATATATATATATATATATATATATATCACACCGAGAACTCAAAAATAATAAAATAATGGGCCGATTTTAATCAAATTTGGTGAGCCTTCCACTTATAAAAGACTTGAATAAGTTTGTTAGCCAAGAAAACTGGCCCAGGTTTTCCCGGATTTTTTTTTGTTTTCTTTCGGAAAAAAATTATATCTCCGGAAATAACAAAGAAAGGGCAATTCAATTTGGAACACTTCTTTTTATTATAAATATTGACTCACGTACCAAAATTCAGGTGTGTAGGTTTAGAGACAAAAAAGTTATGGGTTGGAGTTTTCCTCAAAACCTCAAAGTCGCTAGTTAAAACGTCAAAATTCGCAACATTTAGGTAAATAACCTGAAACAAATATGGATTATGTAAAGAAAATGTCGCAAGAGGAGTGTTCTGCAAACCCTTAAGTTTCAGCTTCAACCGTTATTGTCCTTCATTTTACTCAAACATTTACAAAACATTTATTTCAAATAGACCCTTTCTCTGATGCTTTGGCTCTCCGTTTAGTTGAGTTGATGCTTTGGATATAGTTTTAGTTAAGTTTATGGTCTATAGTTTTTAGCTTATTTTCGTAGAAAAAATGAGTTAATGAGGAGACTGAGATTTTAATTAGATTTCTTCAAATTAGCGCAAAATAGGCCACCTTGAATCCATATCTGGGTTTACATTCAGTTTTTATCTGTTTACATATATATATATATATATATATATATATATATATATATATATATATATATATATATATATATATATATATATATATATATGTATATATATATATATATATATATTGAGGCATTTATACGGTAAAGCTCAATATAAAAAATTGTAAACGTTAATTATAAAGTGTCTTAAACTGCATCTTATGCAAATATTTTGACAATCACAGGCTGGTCCATAAGTCGTTGGTGATCCTTACAATTGTTTTTTTCGAACACCCTTATATTATATTGCCATTTTGCATTTTTTATCGAAATATGATGCATGTTTGTAAGAAAAAAATCAAGACGCAGTAAGTGAGTTCTGGTAGCGAATTTTCATTAAATCCTTTAAATTTCAGTAACTCTATTTTCTATTTACCTAAAGTTTGTTGGCTAGGAAACCAATATTTTGAGTTTGTTTTCGGAAAATTTTTGTACATTTTCAAACAATAATAAACTTTGATAAAATTTGGTATATTGTTTCTACTATATAGGTTATACCGGTCACCATATTCATGCCTGCTTGCTTTAGAGAGGCATATTTGCCATTTAAAACATTTTTATGAAAATTCGCTTTCATAACGCACTTGCTGCGTCCAGACTTTTAATTATTTTTAATTATCTATTACTAGATAGGGTTTTTAATTGCAGTTTAAAAAAACAAGTACGTTCTTTGAAATAGTTCTTACCTGGTTTTAGTGAATTTTCGTAGAAAAAATTCACTAATGGGGAGATCCCGACTTTTGAATTTTGAAAAAATTTTTGCAAATGAGCGCGACTTAGGACCCCAAGAACCCATATCCGAGGTCAGTTTCAATTTTTATATGTATAAAGGTAAACTATACACCAAAATTGAAATTTCTATGTTACAACAAAAAAAAAAGTTATAATAAAATATTTTGTGCCAGATCATTTCTATGAAAATTCACTACCATAACGCACCTGCTGCGTCCAAGCTTTTTTAGAAATGTATTTACTTAACAGGTTTAATTTATTTTCAGTAAAAACCTTAAGAGGAAATTAAACTTAAAACACGTATTTTACCTGGAAGTTCCCAAAATAATGTACAAACAATGGAAACTCCCGTGATAGCAATTTACGTTTCCATTAACTCTCAGTGACGACTAAATGAAATCGAAGCCGGTAGAATTTAGCAAATATTGATCTGTTTGAATAGCGAAACCGGAGTTAGCAGGATTACCATCTGTAATGTTTTCCGATGAACTTGTCTCGCACAAGCTTTAAAACCTACTACGACCTATCAAAGCTCCACATCAGCTGCGATACTCTATCTCTGTACCTTCAGCAAATCAAGACGAACGTGCTAATTAAAAAAATTGGTTTAGTATTCAGTAAAGACATTATGACTTCGAACTTTATTGCTAATAGTTTGCTAGAGACATTTTTAGGTAATTAAAGTATTAAATATTATTTATTATTAATATTTTGCATTTATTAACAATGGTCGTGAGATCCCATTTTACTTTTGTACGTGAAAAAACACACCGTGACGAAACAGATGTATATGATAATACAATAATGTAAATTTTACAATTCTTTGTTTTATAAATACTTCAAAATGTAGGGTAGATGAGGGTATGTTGGCGAACTTAAGGTTGCATCCCTAATTTTAGTGACCTGTGAATAGCTTACTAATTATATAGGGTGGAGCAAACGAAACAGACCGATTTGCGTCCAGAGAATTTTTTTTAAGAAACGCTGAAACACGTCAATTTTAATATTGAGGGGGACATTTGACAATAAACTCAATTTTGTCTCATCAACCCCTTAGGGGTTGTGATAACAACCCTTATATTTTAAATAGGGAATATGGGTCGAGATACTACCGAAAATTAATTTCACAATGGTGTATTCTGTAAAGGAAAGAGTTGAAATAATTACTATTTTTTTCAAAAACGATGACTGTGCCAACCGTACCGCAAATTTGTTTAACGAACGACATCCGAACAGACATGTTAACAGAAAATACATTTTGGAGTTAGTTGCAAAGTTTCGACAAAGTGGTTCAGTATCCAACAAAAAACGGGATCTTGAACGTGAATTTCCGGTTAGAAATGAGACTACTGAGATTGACGTTTTAGGACAAATTGCTGCAGACCCAACTTTGAGCACGAGAAAATTGGCAATTGTTTCAAACATCAAAAGGAGAACTATTCAGCAAATATTGAAGCATCATAAATTTCACCCGTCTAAAATTCATCTTGTACTGAATGAAAATGATTTTGATCGGCGGCTAGTGTTTTGTAAATTTATGACTGCACGAATAGATGATAACGGGAATTTTCTGTTCAATATCTGATTTTCAGACGAGCGTACGTTTTTATTAAACTCTAATGTCAATCGTGATAATTGTCGTTATTGGGCAGATAATAATCCAAGTAATTTTCACCAGTCCACACTCAAACTCCACACAAATTGAGTGTCTGGACTGGCATTTTGGGGACCGTTTAATCGGACCAATTTTTCTTGATAGCAGTTTGAGTGGCGAAACGTATTTGGAGTTACTAGAAGATATCGTTTACCCTCTACTAATTGACATTGTTGAAAATGATGATCGCTATCAAGAAAATCAATTAGTATGTCAACAAGATGGAGCTCCTCCGCATTTTTCTCAACGTGTTAGGGAGTTTTTGAACAGAGAGTTTCCAGGACAATGGATTGGGCGTAGAGGTGCTATTGAGTGGCCCCCTAGATCACCGGATTTAACTCCTTTAGACTTCTTTCTATGGGGCCATTTAAAGAGTAGAATTTACGCAACAGAACTGGAGTCTCTGGAAGAATTACGACGATGCATTGTTGAAGAATGCCGTCTAATAACTCCAGAAATGATCCAGAATGTCAAAGCTCGTTGTGAACAAAATTTGTACTTTTGTATGGAAGCTGGTGGTCAACAATTTAAACACTTACTTAACTGAATAAACATTTTTGAACGTTTGGTTTTGTTTTTTAGTTTTTTTTAACGAAAAATTGAATAATTAGTGCATTTCTTATCACAATGAATGTAATACGTTATTGCAACTCCAACTGTGAATAATTTTTAAAGGAGTTAATAAAACTTCAAAAAAAATTTTGTGTGCTGAATTCATAAAAGACAGTGCTTTGAAATGGTGTAACACGCGACCCATGTTCCCTATTTAAAATATAAGGGATGCTAACACCACCCTTAAGGGGTTGATGTGACAAAGTTGAGTTTCATGTCAAACATGTCCCCCTCAATATTAAAATTGACGTGTTTCAGCGTTTTAAAAAAATTCTTTGGATGCAAATCGGTCTGTTTTCTTTTTAATGCGCCACCCTGTATATTTACAGACTTACTGAATTGGTACATAGTTTACCTAATTTACATATTTTTTCCTGTAAAAATCAATACATTTTTGAATATTACAAACTTTCGGCATCTTACGCACAATAGTCGCCAAAGTCAGGTGGGTAAATTGACGAGATTTAAAACAAAGTAAAAATTGACATAAAAATGCAATAAGGCAATTTATTAAGACAAAATGACCCCATCCAAAATACTTACAAAGAAATGAATGATATTCTTATACTTATTAATTAATTATCGCAGCGAAAACAATGCCATTTTTTTTTAAATTTAGCTTCTTTCGAAGAAAATTATGCGCATTCAGCATGTGACCAAAGTTTACAAGAAAAATATTGAAGACAAAGTTCATTATCCTTGCCTGTATCATCACATATAATATAAGTGTTGTCATTGTCTTCAATTCTTCTAAATATATGTCATAATAATAATAATAATAATAATAATAATAATAATAATAATAATAATAATAATAATAATAATAATAATAATAATAATAATAATAATAGGGTCCATTTGGCCCGGACGGTAGAACCCTGTAAGGGCCCCTGCCGTGGGTCACAGGTCTGTCTGACCGGTGAATGTACTGCTTCCAGCAGTATGCTCGTCGCTACTCGTAACGACGTAGACGGTACAGCCAGCGACGCCAGCTGTCCGCTGTCCTATTTACCTTCTTTTTCCTTAACCATATTACCTTACTCCTTTCTTCATTCCTACCTAGACCACCAGGGTTAATTGGTGGCACACCGATGAAAATGGAGCAGAACCAAAGCCTCGGAAAAATTCCGCTGCCTGGGGTTCGCCAGGGCATGTCTGGAGCCGGCGCTGGATATGACAGCTTGCGGGACGTCAGTAGCGGGGTGATGATGAGGCGGGCCCCTGTCAAGCAAGAGATTACAGCTCAAAATCAACAGCAGTGGAGCCTAGTAATACCAAGAGACCAAGAGCTCCACTGAGGATGCTGCGCAGGAAAATCAACCGCGATCACCCAGATGGGATTACCAAGACGGCGCATGAAATGGACTATGGATATGAATGAAACAATTATGCGCATTTACTACAGAGTAACACAACTCAGACAACAGACAACCGGATACAGGCAACAATTTCACACCGAATTTCTCAGAATGTACCCACACATACAGGTGACTCAACAGAGAGTAGCGGACCAGTATCGTCTCATACTTAGGAATAACCTTATTCCACAAACGAGACTGAATACCATCAGACAAGAAGTTGAAGATGAAATTTCTAACAAAGCGGTTACGGAAAATAACGAGATCCTGTTTGATGGTAGTAATCTGCAACCTGACATACTGAGCAAGAACAACACATCGAGGGGACGCAAGAAAATGAGGAACTCATCGACAAATTGTCCACAGAAATAAGTCGTGCAGTCGCGGAGTATGAAGGAACAGATCATCTTACGAGACCACCATTACATAGGCTAAGATCATCTAGGAAGCTGGAAATTATGTTGGAACTTTTAAGGAGAATAATTTTGCCATCGCACCTTCTAGAGATCAACACATTAGAGCACATGCACACACTGATTTACTGTACAGCAACTGCAGCAATTAGAACTTTAGGCATTAAGATTTCTGATCGAAGATCTAATCACAGAGACAGGCGTCAAAGAGTGCCCCCGTGGGAAAAAAGGTTGATAAGTAGAGTGGAAACACTTCGAAAAGAAATTGGACAACTGACGCAATACATTGGGGGAGTACAGGCAAGAAAATTACAGAAACGAGTGGAGGAAATAATAGGCAGAGTTCGACAACACTCGGCACAAGACCCAGTCAAGCAAACTGCACAAGAATGTTTGGACACCTTAAAACAGAAGCTTTCTATATATGCAGAACGATTGAGGAGATATAAATTGATCAACAATAGGAAGTGCGACAATAAAATGTTTGAACACTCTGAAAGGATTTTTTACCGTCAGCTTAATTCAGTTAGAAATGCATCCACCGATACTCTTCCAAATAAGGAACAAATTGAAGAGTCAACTAGCCACAACAGCTTCCTGCAATATTGGCTCCAGCTGGGTTAACGAAGAACACCGAGCTTGTCAGAGTTATGAACAGATGCCTCATGCGCCGTTTACCACAGATGAAGTCTCCGAGGTTAATAAAGAGCTTCATAATTGAAAGACACCTGGGCTTGATTGTGTCCAAAACTTTTGACTGAAGAAATTTGGGTGTACACATCATCGATTAGCGGTGTTAATAAATTATGTAAAACTTGAGAAGATTCCATTGTTTTTCACACAATGAGACACGTATCTTCTGCCAAAGCACTAGCATTGTTCGGCAGACCCCGGGAGATACCGACCAATAACTTGTCTTCCGATACAAAATTTATGTGCAGAATGTGGTTCATCCAATATAAACCAGCTTGCCAAATTTGGTTGCCATAGCTTTGTTATTTCCGAAGATATGAGTTTTCCCAAAAGAAAACCTAAAATGTTCCCGGAAAAACGGATCCGATTTTCCTGTATAACGAAATTATCCAAGCCACTTGCAAAAAGAACTTACTCACCTTATTTTATCAAAATTGGCCCTTTATTTTTTGAGTTATCGGTGTGATACATATATATATATATATATATATATATATATATATATATATATATATATATATATATATATATATATATATATATATATATATATATATAAAGGCTGATCCAACTCGAGTTTCCGAACTTGTTTAAAAAAACACACAAATTGAAAGAAATGTTCGGATTTGTTTCTATTAACCAAAAATATTATGTAGTTCATTAATGATGAAAAATAATATTAAATGGCTGCCTCTGGACCTTCTGCAGCAACCTATCCTTCTAAGTTAAATTTCGATTACTTTTTCGAAGGTTTCACGCGGTATTTCGGCTATAACTTGGTGGATGCTGGCTTTTATGTGCTCCAATATTTCAAGTTAGTTGGCGTAGACACGCCTTTTACGTAGCCCCACAAAAAAGTCCAGTGGCGTCAATTCGCATGATCTTAGCGGCCAGTTGACTTCACCAAAACGTGAAATGATGCGACCCGGGAACTTTTCACGCAAAACATCCAACGTTGCGGCCGCTGTGTGACAAGTTGCGCCGTCTTGTTGGAACCACTTGTCGTCGATGTCAATGTCTTCGATTTCATGTCAGAAACAATCGGCTATCATCCGCCTATAGCGGTCACCATTGACCGTTACATTGTTTTCAAAAAAGTAAGGCCCCATAACTCCACCTGACCACAATGCACACAAAACAGTTACTTTTTGGCCATGTAATGGAGTTTCGTGGATCACATGAGGATTTTCTTCGCCCCATATTCGTCAATTCTGTTTATTGGCATAGCCAGACAAATGAAAATGTGCCTCATCAGAGAAGAATTTTTTTAAAGTCTGCATCAACTTCCTACTGCTCTAATACCTAATCTACGTAAATTCTTCGCTGTCGATGGTCTCTCGGCTTTAGTTCTTGTGTTAACTGAATCTTATGCGGCTTTAGATGCAAGTCCTGGTGCAGAATTCGCCAAAGGAAGCCGTAAGATGAGCCTAAAAGCTCTGAACGCCGACGAGTCGACACTTCCGGGTCTTCGACCACACTTTCACTTACAGCAGCAATATTTTCTCATGATCGGATTCCAAGATGATGCACATGCCTTACCCTATCTCCAGTGCTTCCAGTCTCTTGAAATTTTTGCACTACGTTGCAAATTGTTCGCTCAGTAGGACGATTAAATTGACCATAATCTTCCCGGAAATTACTGTACACAGTTCGTACAGAATTGTTATTTATGTAAAACAATTCAACAATTTTAACGCGCTGGGCGGTGGTTAAGCGATCCATTTCGTAAATGTATAGTGTCAGATAGTTGACACCTGAAAAACATGTGCTTTTTGACAACTTCTTGATTTACGGTGCTGCAAACATAGGAAACTCAAACTGGATCACCCGTTATATACAACGTAATTCATTTCGCCGATAAAGTCCAATAGCTTCGTTAAACTAGACTTTTAAAAAATACTTTCAGACAAAAGTTTTCTGCCATGTTAAGGTCCATAACCTAAAATTATTTTCAGCTACACAGCATTGTCCATATGTCACTGGCACTAGGTAACTTTGTTTTTTTAAATGACACACCCTATATATTATTATATTTTTTAATTTTGAATAAAATTTTAATTACAAATTATAGGAAGTGCTATGGCATAAAAGTCAATGGTTTTCAATGGTTTTCAATTTGACAGATGTAGAGCTGATAATTTCTGACTTATTCAAAAGTTATCAATTTGATAGCAACTACGTGATTTTATGATTGAGTTATGACCGTTTGCACCTTGGCTTCTAGCATTCACGAACAGTGTTTCTCTCCATGGAGACAAGCGACAGTTTTGACGTTAATAAGACTTGAAAAGAAATTCGAGCTAGATAATTCGAGGCTTTTCAGGGCATAAAAATAAAAAAAATTGCTGCCAAAGGAAATGTTTTTATCAATGATTGAGAGGCTAACATTGTTTTGTCAAAAATCTATCACTTCTGCCTGTTTTTTTTTTGTTACTTGACAAATGCAAACTATTCTCAAATAATACATTCTCGAACTAACCACTTAAACTCAATTGAGTGATGTCACCAGATAGAATTCTATTACAGAATGAACATTAACATTAATGATTGGTTCATTCGTAGAGGTTAAACTACTACTACTAGAAATTGTTGTATATAACATCCTGTATATAAGCACCTGAAACAATGCAAAAATTAATTTGCTTTCAAATTTATATCCAATTACTTTCATCTAAAAGCGATACAATCTCTATTTTCTTAAAGTTACCCGGTTAAGATTCGAATCACAGAAGATTATTTACTTGGAACTAGTTTAATAGATATAAGAGGAGAAATAACAATGGAGTAAACAAGTAATAAATTAAATATAATAAACTGATAATATCTAATGAATAAAAAAAAAGAACAAATAAACGAATAATCAACGAATAACGAATAATTATTATTTCAGGAATGGATTATAAAAGGTGCTCGAATTGACGACCATTTTGTTCAAGGCAAAGTTGTAGCCTTCTTCCATATGATCCGTGGACATTGGAAAGCATTGCACCACTAATTTTCCGAAATGCATCCTGTACTCGCCCTCGCATATCTTCACATATGTTGGTGGAGTGCGATACACACAATTTTCCACAAATCCCCATAAAAAGAAGTCACAGCAAGTAAGCTCGGGAGACTTTGGAGGCGAGGCTACTGGTCCACCCCTGCCAATCCACCTTCCTTCGTACTCTTGGTCAAGATGTTGTCTAACTACGGCAGCTTAATGCGGTGGAGCACCATCATGCTGTATCCACATATCTTGCCTAACTTGTAGCTGTACATGTTCCATCAAGACTGGTAAATCATTAACCAGGAACTGGTGGTACATTGGTCCAATTAGAGGCCCATCAAAAAAATGTGGTCCAAGAACGGTATTGCCAATGATTCCACCCCAAACATTAAGCGTCCACCTATTCTGGAAGTTACTATAAATCTTGTTACGTGCGGGTTGTTTTCCGCATAATGGTGTAAATTGTGCATATTTGGGAGTCCGTTATTATGGAAAATGGACTCATCCACAAAAAGCACTTTGCGAAAAAACTCCTGTCCATCTCAATTTGATGCACTGCCCACTGACAGTACCTCATTCTGCGCTGAAAATCTTCATTTCCCAGTACTTGAGCTACTCGGAAGTGGTAGGCATGGTACTTACGAAACTTGAGAACTCGTTGAACTGAAGACTGATCCATATCTTATGTTTTCGCAGTAGCTCTTTGACTACGTGTTGGCTTCTTAATAACTGATAAAAGAACACCAAGGGCCACATCTTCTTTGATGGCAATGTTTTTTTTGGTGCTCGGTAAAATACAGACAAATTCTGCTTAAATCTGAGCCTTTTCAATGACAAAACTGTTGGCTGTCTTCGCAGAGGATAGCGCTGCTTATAAATACGAGAAGCCAAATGACAATACATTCACCAATTATGTACACCATCTGTCCCAATTCTTCGTTATTGAAGTTCATTTTTAATTATGTATACTAACTATAACACAACTACACACAACAACGAACAGACAATGTTGTAAATACTTGTTAAATCTGACATTTTGGAGAATTCTGTCATAACCAGTGCACACTACACAAAACGGAAACAACCCAATCATTATATCATGTAGTTGCAATCAAATTGATAACTTTTGAGTAACTCAAAAATTATCAGCTCTACATGTAAAGAATTCATATCCATTCGAAAGATAATAAATTTTTGCATTGATTCAGGTGCTCATATACAGAGTGTTCCATTTGAAATTTTCGAGTTATTTATATTGGAATTTCAGCAAATGGGAGCCTCTCTAGCAACCACCCTGTACATAAAATATGATTTTTGACACCATCATCAGATAGACAAGTACCTGTCAGCTACTTGCGCTGAATTTCATGTTTTGCGGATGTGGTGTACGAATGATACCAGTACCTGAAAAATACAAATTTTTTGAAGAAACTTGAATAACTTGAAAACCGTTGACTTTTATGCCATAGCACTTCCTATAATTTGTAATCAAAATTTTATTTAAAATTCAAAAATATAATAATATAAAGAGTGTTTCATTAAAAAAAACAAAGTTACCTAGTGCCAGTGACATATAGACTAAGCTGTGTAGCTGAAAATAATTTTAGGTTATGGACCTTAACATGGTAGAAAACTTTTGTCTGAAAGTATTTTCCAAAAAGTCTAGTTTGAGGAAGTTATTGGACTTTATCGGGGAAATGAATCACGTTGTATATATATATATATATATATATATATATATATATATATATATATATATATATATATATATATATATATATATATATATATATATATATATATATAAATGTAAAAATTGGAATTGACCCCGGAAATAGTTTCTACTGGGCCTAGTTCGCGCTCATTTGAAGATTTTTTTTTTAATTCACACAACAAATGAAAAGGCTTTTTTCGAAACCGTAAAATTGTGGGAATAATCCATTCTACTGCCAGGAAGGAAAGCCTCTTCATTAAATGTGGTTAACAATTTTAGACAACTTGCTCGTTAGAAATAGTTGTATAAATGTGATGAATATGTTAGTTACGTATCTGTAAACAAGAAAACACAGGTGAACCGAAGTTTGAAGTAACCATTTTCAATCTGTTCGACATGAAATCTTATCAGTGCTCAAGACTCAACCCGTATTCAAGCCAATAACAGGTCGAACCTTCACTGTCAGACCGTTTACAGGAAATCCCAATCTGTTGAGTCCCTCAACAGAAGTACGCCTATTCAGGTCAAGATCAATTTATCTCCGCCGAAGAAAAGGCATTTCTATATAAAATTCTATAAATAAAAAACGAGTAGGATTGAATTACGTCATACAAAACATCTTTTAACTAAAAAACTTGGAAAACCAGTATCTTACCCAGTATTCAAACTGGGAGCATATAAGAAGCATCTTTCTAAATTTATTTATTTAGAGAACTTAAATTCAGCATTCTTGTATTCTTAAAATATTGCCGAAACATAATATTTCAGTGATCTGCTTTAACAAGAGATTCACAAGGAAATATATTTTATTCTTTTCTAAACTCAAATAAATAAAACATTGGTGAGGTCTTAAACGTTATCTTTTCAGGCCGCCTATATATGTAGAGGGTTTTCAAACTTAAGTCAGCACTATTGCTAAGTTCGTTTTAATTTGAGCTAGAATATCAGTAAACGGCAAACTAGTAGTATTTTTTCTGCTGATTAGGATAATGAACACGGAATAAAAAGCGAACCTTGCGTCCGCGAGTTACGTCATAAAATTCCATTTTTTTAAATAGGGCACCTAGTATACCAGCTTTTCAATCGATAGGAATTTAAATTCTGAACAAAAATTGTCATTTAGCCACATTGGTTTGTTTTATAAATTTCATCAACATGAAAATACCAACTTGAAGTTTTGCTAGTTTACAGTCTGTCTTTTGTAAAAAAAAAATGCCTTTCATGCAAATTTCTAAAATGTGATATATTGGAATGTCGTTATGTTATATCGTTAATTAAAAAATATAGCCACCAAGCTCATAAACGTTATAGTGCTTTGTTTTTTCTGCGTAACTTGCCAGATCGAATGTACTTTTTGATATTTTATCCTCAGTTCAGATCAAATGAAAATGTGTTAAAAAACTAGAACCACAAAAACAATTCATAATAAATCCTAGCTTTATTTTTGACAAACTGCATTTTGTGGGAATGAGAGGGAATTTGAACAACTGGATTTGGTCATTTATGTCCAACAGGAAACTTGTTAGGATAGGAGATGCCTTATCAGACTCAAAAGTTATGAAGACTGGCCCCCACAGGGGAGAATTTTGGGCCCGCTGCTGTTCCTGCTTTATCTTAACGACTTACCAGAACATTTATCAAATTGACTGCTAATTATGTACGCTGACGATACGTCAATTTTAGTGTCAGCCTCAAAGATTCCATCTCTCTATAACAAAATTCATATGGTTTTACATGAATTCAGCAGTTGGTGTACAAAAAACTGTATGATTATATACTATGACAAGACGTAATTGCTGCATTTTCAAACTAAGTTGAGTCCGCCTGTGGACGTCAGTGTTAACTTCAATCGCAGATCTTTAACTTGTGTTGTCTCCACATCATTTCTGGGAACAATAATTGACAGAGTTTTCTCCTGGTCCAGTAATGTTAATGCAGTCTGCTGAAGGCTGAACAGATGTTTTTACATTCTAAAGACTTTGAAGTCCTACCTTACTTTAGATGGCACGTTGACTGAGTACTATGCTCTTGGCCACTCAGCTATAAATTATAACATTGTGTCGTAGGGTCAAACGATGGATGCAGCTAGGGTTCTCCTACATCAAAAAGGCATTATGCGTATAATTTTTAACCTTCAGTTTCGGGAATCTTGTAGGGAGGTTTTCAAAAATAATAATATTTTGACAGTTGTTGAGGTTTATTTAATGAAGCTAATGTGTTATGTATTTAAGAAAAGGAATAATTTGCATCACAATTACAATTTATATAACTATAGCATTCGCTTTAGGGATAATATATATCTGAATAAACCTAATAATTCATTTTATAAAAAGTTGCCCTTGTATGCAGATTCTTATTATTTTAATATGTTGCCTAATCATATTAGGGATTGTCGTACTGTGGCGCAATTCGAGAGAGAGCTTAAGCAGTATCTGTATTCACAGTATTTTTATTCTGTCAATGCGTTCTTAATCACTTAAGGTAATAGTTGTTGTGATGTCTCTTATATTTATTCTTTTTGGTATCTTGTTTGTGTTACGAGGTACAGGGCCATGCCATTGTCATCATAGTCCGAGGAAAGGTTACGCAGTCAGTGTGGGAGCGCATGCAGACAGCACTGAAACTAGTAGAAAGGTGGACGGTTGGCCAAGGGCTCAGGGTTAGCCCCGAGAAATCGACCGTCAGACCGTTTACGAGGCGGAGGAAATGGTAGAGCCACAGAACTCTCACTCTATACGGTAGAAGCATCCCAATGGCCAGGGAGGTAAAATCTCTTGGGGTCGTATTGGACTCTAAGCTAACCTGGAATGGTCACGTTGAAAAAATATTGAGTAAGGCAGTTATGACCCTAGCCGTCACTAGGCGGCTAGGCGGCTATATGGAGAAACGTGGGCACTAAGACCCAGGATGGCCCGCTGTCTGTACACAAGGATGGTCAGACCATCGTTAACGGCACTCGCCTAAGGTGACACAATCCAGTGCCAAACAAAAACTAGGCAAGATGCAAACGATGGCTTACCTGGGCATCACAGGGGCCATGACTTCAACAATAGCCGCCATGGAGGTGTCGCACGATCTGCCCTTCCCCCCACACTTAGCTATCATGGGGGAGGCCAGGCTAGGACTATACGGACTAGCCTGTAATGGTAGACTGAAGATCAACCCAGGCGCTGAGTTACCACGGGACGCGCTTGTCTGGTTCACGGACGGATCCGGCAGGGAGCGTGGGACGGGCGCGTGTGTTTATTCGGATGGAGCGAGGGTAAGTCATAGTATTTCCCTCGGAGCCCATGCAACGGTCTTTCAGGCGGAAATGTACGCCATCTTGCACTGTGTGCGGGAGAACAAGAAGAGGGGCTACACCAACAAGCGCATCCTCTTAGCCACAGACAGCCAGGCAGCCCTCAAGACCCTTAGTAGCCCTTTGGTAAATTCCAGACTAGTAAGTAAATGCCAAAACGAGACGAGAAACCTGGCTGAGCATAATGAGGTCACCCTCATCTGGGTGCCGGGTCACTCGGGGGTAAAAGGCAATGCAGAAGCTGACAGTCTCGCGAAGAGGGGGTCAGCAGAACCATTTATGGGACCAGAACCGGTTCTGGGCGTGACAAAGAGCACTGCTAGGGGAGCCATTAGGTCCTCGGTCAGAAACGAACACAAGGTGTACTGGGCAGACTGTCCAGGGCTCTGACATGGGAAGTCAGTAGTAATTGAGGCAGCCAGTTCAAATAGAGCTGTGGGGCTGCTAAACCTTAGCAGAGGACAGCTCGGAAACATAACAGGACTTTTGACGGGACACATAACCGTCAAAAAACACCTGCATAAAATGGGGCGGTTCGATGGGGACCTGGAATGCAGACTCTGCGGCGAGGGGGAGGAATTATCCCAGCACATCTTGTACGAGTGTAAAGCTCTGAACTGCAAAAGACAACTGATCTACGGTCAGTCTAGACCGGAAACAGAGCAATATAAAACTTCACCCCACCAATTGCTGTGTAGTTCAAGGCACAGTGATTTTGGAATGGGTGGAATAGAAAAGACAAAGGGGATGAACAGTAAGCCAAAGGCTGCGGTGCTATCGGGGCGTCAAAGACGCGGACGAGCCCTGAGGGAGAGAAGACAAGTTACGTCTATTTCAATCTTCCATTCTACCCCCGTATTTCATCTTTTGCTTTAAAAAAAGCACCAAACTGAGCTAAATGTTCATCCAATATTTTAAATTATGTTCTATCCGACTGTTGCCTTTCCGGATATAATTAAAAATATATTTGCGCTGTTTTCGTACTGTTCCCATCAAACTTCTAACAACGTTTCAACATATCTCGTTTTTCTTCATTTGAGAAAGGCATTTCTCACAAAAATATGCTTGGAGTGATCTAGTTTGACAAGTACCTACCAACGGTCATGTTTATAAAACAACTTCTGATGGAGTCACGGGCAACTAGACGGAACAATTTTACTTTAAATTTTTCTGGTTTAAGAACAGCAAACTAAAACAAAACATATATTAGTGAAATCGGAATAAAACGCAAAAATTTTCTGTGAAAAAAAAACAATATGGCGCCCATAAGAAAAAATAAAGTCGATGATGGTCGCAAAAAGACGAAACGTCATATGACAAATCTAAAACCGCCATCGTGTATCTGGAAAAAAGTGGCAGTGAAAACGCATGTTTTATTTTGGGGTAACTGGTCAAATAGCGCCACGAAAAAATAAACTGGTTTATCTTGAATTTTCTTTAAAAAAAATTCACTAATGAGTAGATCCCGACTTTTGAATATTGAAAAAAATTCTTCAAATGAGCGCTAATTAACCTCCCTAGAACACATATCGGGCGTCAGTTTAAATTTATATATATATATATATATATATATATATATATATATATATATATATATATATATATATATATATATTCACCATTATAGATAAATTACGTTCCAAAATTTAGCTTTATAGGTTAAAAGACAAAAAAGTTATAGGCATTTAAAGTAAAATAAATTGTGGTTTTCCTCAAAACGTCAAAGTCGCGATTTAAAACCTCAAAATTGGCAACATTTAGGCAAAGAACCTTAAACTAATACAGACTATGTTTTAGGGAAAATATTTCACAAACCCTGAAGTCTTAGCTTCAACCGTCATTGTCCTTCATTTTAGTAAAATATTTCCAGAAAATGCATTTCAAATAGGCCCTTTCTCTGCTGCTTTGGCAGTAGTCTCAGCTATAGAGTTTATCCTGTAAGGGTATATAATTTTTGTCAAATTTCCGTAAAAAGTTAATAAAACTCAATATAGCCGTTATTGTACAAGATAGGAAAAAAAAATGTATACATTAATTATAGGGTGTTGCGAGCTACATCTTAAAAAATTATTTCTACAATCACAGGCAGGCCCTTAAGTCATTTGTGATAGAATTTTTTTTTTAGTCAAACACGCCTTATGTTATTGCATTTTTGTATTTTTCAACGAAATATAATGCATGTCTGTAAGAAAAGGACTTCGGGACGCACCAAGTGCGTTATGGTAGCGAATTTTCATTAAATACTTCAAATTTGAATAGCTTAATCTGCTATTAACCTATAAGGTTGACCAAGAAACCAGTTTTTTCGAAAACACTCAAGTTTACTTTCAGAAATTTTTGCACATTTTTAAACATTAAGTTATTTTGATGAAACGTGGCACATTGTTTTTACTATATAGGTTATACTGGTAGCCAAAGTTAATGCCTGCTTTCTTAAGAAAACACACATAATTGCTATTAAAAACATTTTAATGAAAATTAACTACCATAACGCACTTGCTGCGTCCAGACTTTTTTCGGATATCTCCGGAACTACTCGGAATTTTAAAAATTGGTAAACAGCATATTGTAAGGCACATAAATGCGAAATTTTCTATTAATTTAGCCATCCTCGTATCTCATATAGTTTCCGATATTCCAATGGTGGGGGTCGAATTTGACCTACCCTGTATATTCATCTCTTTACATTTGACTATATGTCCTAGTTGTGTAAAATTATTTCTTAATGGAAGAGGTTTGCGAAGTTAGAGACAGAAAAAGGATAGCACTTTAATATGAAATGGGTATATGACCCCGAAGTATATATTTTGCTTCACGGTTGGGAAACCGCCTTTACTCTCTCCAAATTACAATCGATTTAACTTGTTCACCTGGAAAAGAGTCCACACGTTTCCCACTTTTTGTAGCGCACTAACGTTAAACGGTCATATAAACTTCAAGACAAAATTACTACACCAGGCTTGGTTTTAACGTTAATTCTAAGTCTGGTAAATATACGGAAGGTTTCCAATCTTCTGTCGGATACATAAACAAAATCTCGATTTAGCAAGTCCGTTGTGGGAGCGAATTTTTGTTGCAATGACCTATACTTTTTTACAAAAATTTTATAAAAGATGTTTTTTAAAATTGGCGCACCGCGATAACTTTTATTACATATTTCGTTTACCTCTTGAAAATGGCTCCAAAACGGGAGCCGAAAAATTCTGGACGCGGTTCAACCCGAGAACCAAGTATGTCTCATATATATATATATATATATATATATATATATATATATATATATATATATATATATATATATATATATATAGTCTTGCTTTCTTTCTCACAAGAGATACACCAGCCCTAGACCCATCACAATGAACAACCAAGTTATTCAAAGTAATGAGTCATTTTCTCTTGTTGGCATTTCTGTGGATCGAAATCTTAATTGGCACCAACATGTCACATCAGAAGCGGCTGCTAAGAAATTAGGTTTCCTCTTCCGGGCTCGCAAATACTTTTCACCAGCTAATCTCTATACCTTATATACTTCACAAATAAGGCCAAACCTCGAATACTGCTGCCACATCTGGGGTGCGGCTGCCGCTTCTACACTCGCTATCCTGGACTCCATTCAAAAGAGAGCTATACATCTCATCGGTGACCCTACCCTCACCCAAAGGCTGCCATCCCTTGCCCACCGACGTGCCGTTGGTGACCTCTCTCTCTCTTTTATAGATATCTACACGGGCACTGCTCAGAGGAGCTTTCCTCCATAGTTCCCCCACCTACTGTCCCCAACAGATCTACCAGGGGAACAGAGCGAATGCACCCTTTTACTGTCCAGGTCACCAGACATAGAACATCTTGTTATGCCCGCTCTTTTGTCCCGAGGACTTCCAAGTTGTGGAATTCCTTGCCGGCACATGTTTTTCCTTCTCCTCCGAACCTCCAAACCTTCAAGTCCAGAATTAACAAGCTGCCTCTTTCCTCCTTGTCAACACCCACGGTACGATAGTATTTAGGCTGTAAGCCCTCGTGGTGTGTTGTTGAAATATATATATATATATATATATATATATATATATATATATATATATATATATATATAATTTCAACAACACACAATTTTGTGTTTCCTTTCTAAAAAAAATTATATCTCCAACAATAACAACGTAAAGGCAACCAAATTTGATACGTGTATTTGTATTATAAAGGGTGAACCATGTACTAAAACATAGGTCTCTAAATTTAAAGACAAAAAAGTTATGGGCAGTTAAAGAAAATAATTTTTGAGTTTTTCTCAAAACGCCAAAGTCGCAATTTGAAACGTCAAAATTGGCAATGTATAGGCAAAGAACGTGAAACAACTACGGATTGTGAAAAGAAAATGTTGCAAGAAGAGTGTTCTGCGAATCCTTCAGTTTCAGCTACAACCGTCACTGCCCTTCATTTTGCTAAAACGTTTACAGAAACTTCATTTCAAATAGACCCTTTCTCTGATGCTTTTGCTGTTGGTTTAGCTAAGTTGATGCTTTCACTATAGGTTTAGTGAAGTTTATGGTTTAACGGTCTATAATTTTTTTAGCTAATTTTCGTAGAACAAATTTGTTAATGCATTTATGCATTTTTTATCGAAATATGATGCATGTTTGTAAGAAAAAATCTGGACGCAGTAAGTGCGTTTTGCTAGCGAATCTTCATTAAATACTTCAAATTTTAATAACTCAATTTGCTATTAACGTAAGGGTTGTTGGCTAGGAAACCAAAATTTAAATCTATTTTCGGATTTTTTTTACATATTTAAACAATAACTAATTTTTCTAAAATATAGTTCATTGTTTATACTACATAGGCTATACCAGTAATCAGATTGATGCCTGTTCGCATTTGCTATTAAAACATTTTAAGAATATTCACTTCCATAACGCACATGCTGCGTCCAGGCTTTTTCATTTTTTGAGATATAAAAAGTTTGGACGCAGCAAATGCGTTTTAATTAAATATTTCAAATTTTAATAACTTAATATTCTATAAACCTATAAAGTTGAATTTTGATACGTGCAAAAGCCTTTTACAAAGCAACATATCCACCAAATTTTATCAAAGTAGCTTTAAAAATTTTGGAAATGAAATTTTTTTTGAAAGAAAACACGCAATTTTCCAGGAAAGCAAACTCATCCAAACTATTAAGAAAAGAAAGGTACTTGCTGAGTTTCATGAAAATCGGTTAATCACTTTTTGAGTTATCGGTTGGATACATATATATATATATATATATATATATATATATATATATATATATATATATATATATATATATATATATATATATATATATATGATAAAATTTGGTGAGTCCCTTCCTTTCGCAAGTCGCTGGGACAAGTTCGTGAGTCAGGAAAATCTGACTAGTTTTTGGCGAAAAATTCTGTGTTCTCTTTTGGAACATTTTTATATCTCCGGAAATAACAACGCTATGGCAACCAAATTTGGTACGCAGGTTTATATCATAAAAAGCAACCCATGTACCAAAATTGGCAATTATGTTATCCAACTGTACAATCCAGTTGAGCGTCTCATACAGAGTAACCCTCAGATATTCTGCCTGTTCCAGAAATAAAAATGTCTCATCCAAATGAATAGGTGGTTTTAATTTATTCAACCTTCTCCTTCTCGTGAATGCGACAACGATGGTTTTACTAGGGTTTACAGACATCTGCTTCTCCGGCACAAATCACTTGCAACGTTAAGGCTCTTTTGAAGAGTATTTGAAAGTGCCTCTTCATATTTGTATGACAAGATTATCCGCATACGCCAGTAACTCAACCTTTGCCCAGTTCCAGAAAAACGATTAGATCGTCCACGAAAACGAACATACTGTAAGGATTTACTTGTTGATAAACTTATTCACTGAAGTTTGAGTTATATATTAAAACGTGAATCAAAAGGTTTATCGAAAAATCGTTTAAAGAACTACATGCAGAATGATCCAGAAGTTACAATATATATATATATATATATATATATATATATATATATATATATATATATATATATATATATATATATATATATATATATATATATATATATATATATGAAAAGGTCAAAGCTCACAAAACGCTTCTACACAATCCCAGTTAAGAAAACCCTAAAGTATTTAACAACGCAAGAAACCGCTATGCCCGCATTCTTTCTGAGGCAAAAAACTCGTTTAATAACCACATCAAAAACAAAGTCCTCTTAAGCTCCAGCGGCAGCAAACTCTTCTGGACTCTTGCTAAATCTATTGGGAATAATTTCTGTAAGAACACGTTCACACCTATTGTCTCAGGGGATTAAAATTTTTTTACCGCCCTGGGAAATGCTGAACTTTTTGCCTCGTTATTCGCCGGCAATTCTACTCTTAACCTACCTCCAAATGTTCAACCACCAACAGTCCCCAATGTCGCGCATAAAATAGCGGATATCATTTTCAAAACTAAAAAGGTACGAAAGATGCTCTCTTCTCTTAATACCAGGAAAGCCTCTGGCCTTGACGAGATCCCAGCAATTGTTCTCAAGAAATGCGCACCAGAACGTGCTCCTGTTCTGACTCGTCTGCTTCAGAATCTTACAATAGAGGCAAATTCCCTAGTAACTGGAAAACTGCTCGAGTACAACCCATCCCCAAGGAAGGATCCAAAGCGCTTCCTAGCAACTACAGGCCTATTTCTCTCCTTTCAGTCGTCTCTAAAGTGATGGCAAAGTATATAAACACCGAATTAATAAAATTTCTTGAACAACACAGTCTAATCCACGACAGTCAGTATGGATTCCGTCAGCGCAGATCAAGTGCCACTCATTCTTGGAACAAGTCTATGGAACTACACGGAAAATTCCAGATTGTCGCTCTAGACATATCAAAAGCATTCGACCAGGTCTGGCACGCAGTACTGTTTAATAAACTTTCAGCCTATGGGCTACCACCAAAACTCTGTACCTGGACAGCAAATTTCCTCTCCAACCGGAGCATTACTGTTGTCGTAGATGGCCATTTCTCTAAACTGTATCCAATTAATGCATAAGTTCCTCAAGGTTCAGCTTTAGCCTCTACTTTGTTTCGCCTCCACATCAATAACCTCCTCTCTAGCACATCCAATCCAGGTCACAGTTACGTGGACGACAGCACCCTCCACTTAAATATACAATATTCTAAGACTGTCTCTTTATCCCAATTAGATGAGGATCGCAGACTCATTACAGGATTCTGTCTCCGTGGATCTCCAAAAAATATCAGAGAGGGGAAGTAGAAATCTTGTACAATTAAATTCCACCAAATCACAGTCTTACTTTCTTTCTCATAAGAGATATACCAGCCCTAGACCCATCACAATAAACAACCAAGTTATTCAAAGTAATGAGTCCTTTTCACTTGTTGGCATTTCTGTGGATCGAAATCTCAATTGGCACCAACATGTCACATCAATTGCAGAAGCGGCTGCTAAGAAATTAGGTTTCCTTTTCCGGGCTCGCAAATACTTTTCACCAGCTAATCTCTATACCTTATATACCTCACAAATAAGACCAAACCTCGAATACTGCTCCCACATCTGGAATGCTGATGCTGCTTCTACGCGCTATTCTGAACTCAGAGGAGCTTTCTTCCATAGTTCCTCCATCTGCTGCCCCCAACAGATCTACCAGGGGAACAGAGCGAACGCACCCTTTTACTGTCCAGGTCACCAGACATAGAACATTTTGTTATGCCCGCTCCTTTGTCCCGAGGACTTCCAAATTGTGGAATTCCTTGCCGGTACATGTTTTTCCTTATCCCCCAAACCTTCAAATCCAGTATTAACAAGTTGCCTCTTTTCTCCTTGTCGACACCCATGGTACGATAGTATTTAGGCTGTAAGACCTTGTGATGTGTTGTTGAAATAAAAAATAAAAAATATATTTAACAGAGCATTTGAGAAACTGTTAAGTTTTCTCTTATGTAGAATGCCAAGTTTAAACCCTCTTTTTCTGATTATAAAATCTAAAAATTACTGCTAAAGTTACTTTGATCAACTAAAGGCTTCACCTATTTGATTTTGTTTTATTCGTAAATGTTTGTATTGTCTACCAAGCTGTGCTGATACGTAATCCGTCGCTTTATTATGTTTAAATGCTGGTAGCAGTAACCCCCCAAACACGTTTGTCTCCATAATGTTGTTAAAACGACTTTTCACACGTTTGTTCAAATAAACTTTGTAGTTTTTATTAAGGAAGAATTTTGTAGAGCAGTTTATCGTTCAAATGTAAGTAGCCTGTTGTGCCAGAAAATACCAGGGTGATTCCCGTTTTCACTGAACTTAATCCAGCAGCATTAATTCATTGTTAAAAGCTCATCGCTTTATAATTCCTAAGTTAGGAATTCATGCTAAACTTAACCCTTTGGAATTAAATACAATGAAAAACGTTTTCGCTCTTTTAGCAGATAATAAAGAATATACTTAATGTATTCAAATACGGGCAGTCACATTTGTGAATACGCATTTGTCTGCAGGCGTCTTTAGTTTATGGATTTATGAAATTATCCACATATTAGAGACAAAGAAGACAACAGATACGTTTCGATAACTTATTTTGGAACCATCTCAGAAAACATTTTAAAAAATGTAAGTACCTGTACAAATACAAAGGTAGCTTTTAAATCTTACAACACGACGCGTGATTTACTATTTAACGCGAAAGAAAAATCTTGTTTCCTGACAAAAGCTGGAGTTTATAAATTAGCTTGTACACATTGTAACGCAATCTACATAGGTCAAACTTCTAGAAATTTTAACACCCGATACAAAGAACATTTTTCTGCATTTAGGAATAACCACCCTGACAAATCTACATTTGCAAAACATATTATTGATACCGAGCATAGATCTACAGTAAATAACCGCATATAACCACAATATTTTTATAATGACAAACGTAAACTAGACTGTTTTGAAGCTTTATAAGTCAAAAAGCACACACACGACAATAGCTACCTTGTTTAAAACGAGCAAACTGATTTAATGAATTCCCCTTTCTTGCACATTCTTCTTTCTAATTAAATAAGTCAAAGAAAATAAATTTAACTATTCTTTCAAAAAAGTTGTAATAAGATAATAAGTTGATGTATGTCATAAATTTCGTTTTATAGAGACTGCTTTTATACTGTTATTGTTTAGTTATTTTATTGTTGTAACTGTTATCATAGTTATTATAGGCTAGTTCTATTTTTATGTTAAATATTGACATACATCACGTAGACATTTTTAAAGCTTCATCTGTTATCTGTGTTTCATAAGTCGCTGGTGATACACATTTTCTTTTTTTAATAGAACGCCCCCTTATTTTATTGCATTTCTGTGTTTTACAGCGAATTATAATGCATGCGTGTGAGAAAAAAATTGGTATTGTTCATCGTTTTCGAGTTATTTCAATTGTTTTGCAACTTTTCACGTTTTTGGCACATATTTTAAAGACATATAACAAATTGTGAAACTGCGTTTTTATCAATAGATAGCGGAGCCCCATGGAAATTACGCATTTAGAGAGCTTTTTGTTTGTATTACTCGTCGAAAAAAATCGAATTTTTGTGAAAAATATAATTTAGTGTAACATGAACTGAAGGCTATTTCTGTAAAAAAAAAAATGGTGATTTTCTGGAAATTTTTGCAAATTTTCATATAAGTTTTTTCAATTTTGGTCCTTAAGCTGTTTGTGAATAATCATATCCTGGCAGGTGTGTAAACAGCTTAAAGCGGTTCGTTGGTCAGGATAATAGGACCAACTTTTTCTGGAATTTTTAAAATTTATTTTCGGAAAATGTTTGTACTTTTTGAAACAACAAAGCTATTTTAATGAAATACGGTAGATTGTTACTAATATATAGGTTAAACTGCCAACCAAATGTCCTTCTTTTAAAAATAAGACATATTCGCATTAAAAGCATTTTTACTAAAATTCGCTACCATAACGCACTTGCTGCGTCCAAACTTTTTTGTATTTCAACATAGCGATCTGAATTTTGGTACATAGGATACTCTTGACTCATGACAGAGCGTACCGAATTTGGTTGTCCTTACTTTGTTATTTTCGGACAATTAATTTTTCTTCGAAAGGAAACACAACGGGAAAACCTGGGCCCATTTACCTTACTAACGAACTTGCCCAAGCCACTTGCAAAGGGAAGGTTTTCATCAAATTTGATAAAAATCGGTCTATTATTTTTTGAGTTATCGGAGTGATACCTCTATATATATATATATATATATATATATATATATATATATATATATATATATATATATATATATATATATATATATATATATATATATTGCTATAGATAGCAAATATGTGAGAAAATATAAACATTATTGTGGAGTAAAACGGGCCAATATACATAAAATTAATACATCCTAAAATTTAAATGCCTTGTATAATTGTGAGTGTAAAATATTTTAGGTTAAATAAGAAATAGCATTAGGTAGCAAAATACAGAACAGTGATTTTCTTTTCTTACATGTAGTCGTTAAAATACAATAGACCTTGTTTTTATTCATAGAATTTGACTAAAATATAACGATTTTATTTTATTATTAGGCAGTAGGCACATGTACCATATTATACGTTTATAATATTAAGGAAAAATAAGCTTTTTGCAAATGTCAATTTAAGCAAAGACGCAGTGTTAGTTGATAAGGATAGTTTTTTTTTGTGCCTGTTTCAAAAGAGTAGTGCATCGGACAAAAAGTTGAACAATGGAATAACGAAAGGCCTATGAACTTTGTTTTACCGAGATAGAGCGAGAAAAGGTTTTTTGTAACACAGGGATAGTTTATTTAAGGAGTCGACGACAGGTCGATGAGGACAATTCGTAATTGAACTACCACAAGTGAAACTAGACAATTCGTAATTGAGTGACCACAAGTGAAACTTGAAATTAGTGGCCGTGCTGCGACCACTGAAAATTATGGAAGTGGATAATTAAAACGTAAAAGGCAAGTGCCTGATAGTACCATCATAAAAATTTGTGTAGAGAAAATTAAATACCTGGTACACGGTTTGTGAAGGCAGTTAAATAAAAATGGAAATTAATAAATAATTACTGACAAGCTGCTAAATCCAAAAGAGGAACAAATAGAAAGTAATAATTACACATCAAATGGAAAGTAATAATTATACATCAAATGGGAAGTAATAAATACACGTCAAATGGAAGGAGCAAACAAAACAACATTCAGTAAGTCGTTTTAGGAACTTTATCGAAATCAATATGCTGACTCTTTTTCTATAGTGTGAATAGCTTTTAAGGATATTTTTGTCCGATTTAGGATTTTAATGTAAATTTTAGTTCACTAAGGGGAATGTAATATAAAGGCCGAATCATTATATTATAGTTAGATAATTCATTGTGTTAACTAAATGTGATGTGATAAATTTGATATAACCTTTTTAATAGAAATTTATTAATTTGATCAATATGTTTAATTTTGACCTCAAATCAAGCAAATATTAATAATATGAAAAAGTAAGGCTATTTTTCACTGTTAAATAAAAAGTAAAATCAAAAGACCCAATCATACATAACTTTTTTTTTAAATTTCCAGCCACTCAGAAATACTATAATTCATAAAAACGATATATTAAACAAAAATGCTAGCCCAAGCACAGAACCCTACCCATGAGATGAGAGAAAAAATTAAAGTCACAGCAGTAAGTAAACAATTTTTGGCATAATTTCAGGATCTTCAATATTAGCGTTTTTTTTTTTAAATAAAACCGCAATTGAATTCTCATGCTCTACAATTAAAAGTGCTATTAAAGTATAAAATAAATTAAATAAACGAAACCACACTAAATACCATAGCAATATATATATATATATATATATATATATATATATATATATATATATATATATATATATATATATATATATATATATATATATATAACACATAAAAATTGAAACTGACCCTGGATATGGATTCTAGGCGGCCAAAAGTCGGGATCTCCTCATTAGAGATTTTTTTTAAAGAAAATTTACAAAAAAGGTTGGCGACCACTGCTGTATATTTTTCACGATGTTTAAAATACTTCATTTTTTCCCACCAAACAACTAAAAATTGTTTCTGATTTCTCCCTATTATGAAATTTGAAATAAATTTCCTTCCCTTATGCTTTCAGAGCAAGTGTTGCGATGATTTAGTCTTTTCATCAAACCCTCACATTGTATTACGATGGTATCTAGATGAAGGAATGACGTAGCCATATCTCTCGAGGCACAATACGAACTTCCCTTAATAAACGAAAGTGAACAAGATATTTCATTGTTAAATGCAAAAGAGTAACTGATTCATTTTGTGTTTCAAAAGATGAGGGTGGAGAAGCACATCCTGCTGTGGAAATACGTGGGCTAAGATAATGAAGTTATATTTACGGATCTGTAACATCTCTTCGATGATATTTCTCAAGACAATTCACTGAGGCAGATCTACCTTTACGTTTTTCGACCCAATTTATAATTTAAGATAAAGATAACAAATATTATTTTTAAGAATTCTTACCTGAACAATATTTAAAGTAAGTTCAAGTATAATCTTATTAAATTTAATCATCATTTGTCCTTTAATATTCCTAATTGATAAACAGGATATTTCGTGAGATGTTTCATCAACTTATGTAATAGGATTTATTTGGAAACAAACAAAAACAAAAATCCTACCATAAAATATAATAATAATAATAATAATAATAATAATAATAATAATAATAATAATAACAAGCTTTTCACTGCCCTAATTAATAAAAAGATATATCAACACTGACTAATAAACAATATCTTCGAGGAGGAACAGAAAGGATGTCTTAGAGAATCTTTGGGCTGCAAACATCAGCTAACATTTTTTTTTAATTTCAACAACACACCACGAGGGCTTACAGCCTAAATACTATCGTACCGTGGGTGTCGACAAGCAGGAAAGAGGCAACGTGTTAATTCTGGACTTAAAGGTTTGGAGGTTCGGAGGAGAAGGAAAAACATGTGCCGGCAAGGAATTCCACAACTTGGAAGTCCTCGGGACAAAAGAGCGGGCATAACAAGATGTTCTATGTCTGGTGACCTGAACAGTAAATGGGTGCATTCGCTCTGTTCCCCCGGTAGATCTGTTGGGGGTAGCAGGTGGGGGAACTATGGAGGAAAGCTCCTCTGAACAGTGCCCGTGCAGATATCTATAAAAGAGAAAGAGGTCACCAACGGCACGTCGGTGGGCAAGGGATGGCAGCCTTTGGGTGAGGGTAGGGTCACCCATGAGACGCATAGCTCTCTTTTGAATGGAGTCCAGGATAGCGAGTGTAGAAGCGGCAGCGGCACCCCAGATGTGGGAGCAGTATTCGAGGTTTGGCCTTATTTGTGAAGTATATAAGGTATAGAGATTAGCTGGTGAAAAGTATTTGCGAGCCCGGAAGAGGAAACCTAATTTCTTAGCAGCCGCTTCTGCAATTGATGTGACATGTTGGTGCCAATTAAGATTTCGATCCACAGAAATGCCAACAAGAGAAAAGGACTTATTACTTTGAATAACTTGGTTGTTCATTGTGATGGGTCTAGGGCTGGTGTATCTCTTGTGAGAAAGAAAGCAAGACTTAGTTTTGGTGGGGTTGAATTGTACAAGACAATATTGTAATTGTACAAGACAATAGACGCTGTAGTACTAAAACAAGCCGAGAGAAGAAAGCGAAATCAACATGTATGCTACATCGACTACAGCAAAGCATTTGATTCTGTACCCCACGATTGGTTAAACTAGGTACTTGAAATCTACAAGATCTGCCCAAGGGTCAGAAACGTCCTTCAATATCTCATGAGTACTTGGAGAACAAACATATGGATGACCAATAAAAATTGTGGAAAAGTGCGGATCGGAAAGGGCATTTTTCAGGGGGACTCCCTGTCGCCGGTGTGGTTCTGCTTGGCAAGCGAGTCACGAAGCTCATAAATACTAAGCTTTCCGGAGGTAACCTCTGTGCTGCTATCAACTCATGGGCGGTACCAGTATTGACATACTCTTTTAGAGTTGTCAAATGGTCTAACACCGACTTAGATGAACTGGACAGACTCACGAGAAGGCTTCTTACGAAATTTCGGTGCCTTCACACCAACTCATCTGTTAGAAGACTGTATACACCTCGGAAAGAAGGCGGCAGAGGGTTAATCCACATAAAGAACCTCTGTTTTAAGCAAGAAAGAAACATGCCACAACGTTTTCTTGCATCGCAGGATGAACTGATGAGGTTGGTGGTGTACGAGGATAAGGACCCACTTAGGCTGGGTCAGCGCAACTATGAGTTGGACACCCCGACTGACCAGGACGGTGCAGTCCAGTGGGGCGACCAGGCTATGCATGGGAGGTACCCCAAGCACCTGCAGGCGGACAGTGTTGATAAAACCTCTTCGCTTATATGGTTGGTCGGGGGGCAACTCTACCCGGAGACAGAGGGTTTTGGCCATTCAGGATAGGGTTATAAAAACTAAAAACTACGAAAAGCATTGTCTAAAATTAGAAGTGGTGGATAGATGTCGAAAATGCGCAGTTGTTGGAGAAACCATTGAACACGTCTTGGCAGCATGTCCTACTCTCTCAGACTCAGCTACTTAGGCAGACATAACCAGCTCGCCAAGATCATCCATCAACAAATCGCTTTGAAATACAGCCTCCTGAACCCGTCAACAACACCAGCTTACTACAAGTATTCTCCGGAGGCGGTGCTGGAGTCGGCGGACTTTCTCCTGTACTGGGACCGACCCATGATAACGGACCGCACTGTGGACTTCAATAGGCCAGACATTGTCCTGATAAACAAACAGATGAGGCTTGCTGTGATCATAGACATTGCTGTACCACTGTCCCATAACATTCAGAAAACTGAAATTGAAAAGATCACCAAGCATGAAAACTTGGCATATGAAATAAAAAACATATGGAAGCTCCAGAAGGTGGCTATATATCCTTTCGTAATGTCGGCGGAAGGAATAGTCGCCAAAAATTTCATGGGAAATCTAAAGGAACTCGGAACGATAATAATAATAATAATAATAATAATAATAATAATAATAATAATAATAATAATAATAATAATAATAATAATAATAATAATAATAATAATAATAATAATAATAATAATAATAATAATAATAATAATAATAATAATAATAATAATGGCCGGTAGATGCACTGCAGCCAGTTGTGTAATTATCGCTATCCGGAACGACGTAGACGGTATAGCCAGCGTCGCAACTTCCCACATATCTGCAGCATCACAGAAAATCTGTGACTGTGGTCACGAATACTCCCTTTGGGATATTCGAAATTCTGTGGGGGTCTACGCAGGCCAACACTCTGCGCCGTCCTAATACTGTACTTGTTTGCAGTAGGACAAGTGCAAACGTCCTCTCTAACTGGTCTCGATCAGATGGAGACCATAGGCAAGGTGGAGAGGACAATGGACGGATGTCTGATGACCGCGCAAGAAGAATGGAATGGACCGATGATTTTCGGAACGATCTTTTGCAATGTTATGGCAACAGCTCGCCTGCAAGGAGGGGATACATGGGAAGGTTGCACGCTTTGTGGATATCCATGCATCCTGGGCATGTTCTTTCCGTACAACATCTGCGGGATTATGAGTCATACCTGCACAGGAGAGGGTACAAAATAATATCTTCCCGGATCCCAACACTACCGCGACAAATCACAGCACAGCTGCCGATCCTCGCTGAAACGAGTGAGAATGGCTTGAGTCAAAGGGCTTTTCTCAAGGTGAGATTTAGTCCTAGGCATGAACTGCTCGCCCAACTGGACGCTGGTCTCGATTAGGAACTTCCGGAGAATGCCGACATCTGGACCATCAACTGTGCTCTCTATGCGGCTGCCTCTACCCTTGGGCCGTCAGCTCAAGGTGCAGAAACTTATCGCAATGTCGTGCAGTTGAGGCGACGCACAGCTCAGTTGCGAACAAAAATCAAAATATTAAGACAGGAAGCCTCCCGTATTCACTGTGTGATATAATATATAAGAGCCGGAAGGCCGTTTACTATGCGCTTGAAGCGAATGGCAGCTGTTGTAAGACGCAAAAATCACACACTGAGCATAGAAGTGCTACAAAACATCAAGCAGCACGTCTTAGATAATATACGGGCATTGGCGACACTTAAAATGTTCCTGAGGCAACTGAGGTGGATAACTGATAACGCAACCTTTCAAAGAAACCCCTCTCGCATACACCAACCACCTAGGCAACAACTCAGTGACCAACTAAATGTTCAACATGTCGAGCGTTACTGGAGGGAGATCTATGAGGCTAGGCCCAAGTTTAAAGAAGCCACTCCGGGCATTGCATATCTTACCGCTTACTGCAATGCCGAACAACCAGAGGTGTGCGCGGATGCTGACATTGCGGAAGCTCTTCGAGGTTGCCGCAACTACGCTGCTCCAGGACCGGACGGCATTCATTCCATCTGGTGAAAGAGTTTTCCATCTGTCCACCCCCGAATATTTAACCGATGGTTGAATCATGGAGAGCAAATTTCTCAGTGGTTTGTCAAAGGGAGAACCGCACTGGTCCCAAGGAAGGTGACCTGTTCCAGCCAAAAAACTACCGGGCCATAACTTGCCAGAACACCTGCTACAAGATATTTACTAGGATTTTGTATGCTAGGCTGTTGCGGGCAGTGGAGACAATATTTGGGGAATTCAGTGAGCAGCGTGGTTCCAGGAAAAAAATTGATGGATGTAGGGAGAACTTGTTGATTGACCGTTGCATTACACAAGACCCACGGCAGTATCTCCGAAATCTGTCCATGGCCTGGATAAACTACCGCAAGGCGTTCGACACGACGTCGCAAGATATGTTGCGCTGATTGTTCGGCAAACTTGCTGTACCAAAGCCGCTAGCGAAATGTATAGAACATCTGATGTCATTGCGGAGGACACGGTGTGTCATAACATCCGGCTGCCGAAGAACACTTACACAACCGAGATTCCCTTAGCCCTCTCCTATTTTGCCTCTCGCTGCTACCGCTGAGTGCAGTTCTCCGAAAACCCGCGGTTATCTCTATGGGCCACCCTCAAACAGAAGACACAGAAATAGTCATCTATTTTATATGGATGACTTAAAAATCTGTACCTGTGGTGAGAGCGAGCTCCAAGAAGCTTTTAGGGTGGTACAGGAGTTTACGCTTCACACCGGAATGGAGTTTGACTTGGACAAGTGCGCTGTGGTCCATATAAATTGGGGGCGACTTCAAGGGTTCCTTCGGGGCGGGAATATACATCGATAGACTGTGGGTGCGCGAGAATTATGTTCTGGGCGTATATACCACGGCATTCGAAACGGAGCTGTAGGCTATTCTGTCTGTAGCTAACAGACAGGCTGTGAAGATGAGCCCTGAGAGATGTGTATACATTTGCTCAGATAGTCAGGCGGTTCTAGGGGCAGTCTGCGTGTCCAGAATCAGGCCAACGCTGGTTCAGACGTGCGCAGATGCTCTCACGGGACTGTCCAGGACAAAGGAGGTGCAACTTGCGTGGGTTCCGGGACACTGTGGCGTCGAGGGGAATGAAGCGGCGGATGATCTCGCAAGGCTTGGTTTCCGGCAGCGATTCTGTGGCCTGGGGCCTGCTATAGGCATGAGTAGGAAGGGGGTCTCCGACGCTCTAGATAACTGGGTTGAGGAGGCCATGGAGATGCACTGGAAGTCGGTAAATCGGTGGCTGTAGGTAGGCGAGGAACTTCGTAGAGGAGCCGGACAGAGACAAGACTGCCTGACTTCTCCGTGGGAGTCTTTGTGCGCTTCGCCGTATCATTGGGGTGTTGACAGTCCACTGTGATCTTAGAAGACACCTTACGTTGATAGGTGTCGAGAGAGATCCAATTTTCCAGGAATGCGGGGATACTAAAGAGACGTCTTATCACTACCTGTATGAATGTGAGCCTTCGAACAGAATTATTCGGTTCGAGAACTCTGCAGAGGGACGAGGTAAGTTCCGTACAATGAAAGACCGCCATGGCCTTTATTTCGAGGTCGAGGAGGTTTGGTGACGGAACCGTGGAAGAGTAAAGCATGGTTGCTGGGCCCGTTGTGGCCTACATTCCTGACGTTAACCTCCCTGTCACTGCTACTAACCACCGAGGCTCTATTCTCGGTACTTAAACCGGTTAAAAATTATTTACGTAACTCACTAAGCCAATTTCGTTTGAATAATTTGTCACTCATGTTTATTGAAAATGATGTTGTTCAAATGTTAGATTATGGGTCATTTATTCATAAGTTCGCAGGCATGAAGGCAAGAAAAAATTTGTTTTAAACGAACTTCACGTTTTTAATTAGTAATCCTTATAAATAGGATGCCTAAATTAACTATGAGCTTTTTATCTAAGATTAGGATTTTTGTGTACCTAAAAATGTGATTTTTTGTACTAGCAAACATTTTTGTTATTTTCGTATCTGATTTTTATGGGTTTATGTTTGATTTTAATTTTCTGTAAAATTAAACATATTATAATCTATCCTAATTTCGTGCACTATTTATTTTAGTGAAGCATCCCTTTCTCAGAACGGCCAATGGGGGTCCTCCAGATCGGGTTGCGCCTGGGACCTCACAAAATCATGATCCGCCGCTAAAGTCATGGACTCTAAATTCGTCTCAGAATGCCTTTCTGAGGAGAGTAGATTATCACAGCCCTGCGGGTATGGTTCAATTTGTTGCATTATTTTTGTGACTTTTGCAGTGATTATGCATTCTGTTGCAGTTTCCAACAAGAGTGTTTCACCTTGGTCTTTTATTAATTAATTAAGAATGACTATTCTTTATTAAAGAATCAGACACCGCCTCAAAAAATAAAAGACATATTCGGTATTTGGCAACGTCGAATTGCACTTAATTAAATTATTTGAAGACTTGGTAGAGAAAGAATTAAAATTATCAACTTAAAAACTCAAGATAGCGTAATATGCTAACTCACCTTGCCGTCACTCTTCCTGTATGCATCGTGTATTCTCCAGGCAAGCTCTGGACCAGCGCTGGCTGTCTGCTTTCCTATCTCGAAGAACTGGCCGATGGGGTTACTTTCCAGGGGACTCTGAGCTCCGCCTCCACTCTTAAACTTTGAGAACATCGCGCTGGTGGGCATCGACAGCTTCTTCACTTTGATACTACGATAAACACAAAGTCTTAGTTTATACTCTAAACAGTGATGCTGACATGAAATTAATTATGGATTTCACTAAAGTTGTTTAACAGTTTGATCCATTAGTGGCTTAATTATCTTAAGATATTGTTATGAGCTAAAAACTAATATACCACATCTAGATGTTTCTTGATTTTTTATGATGTTATAATATAATATAATATACAGGGTGCCTCAGAGAGAACAATACTTAGAAGTTTATGGAGTTCGGGCCAGTATATAAACCTGAAAATTAGGAATTGGATATAATTAAAACTTGTATTCTCTAGATTTAGTATCAGAACAGCATATAAAACCGACAACAACTTGAGCAAATACATAAAAAACAATAAGTCGACAGTTGAAAAACAGGATAAGTCTAGAGTAAAACAGCCACTAATCACCTTAATTTCTCGGGGTATGAGCTCCTTACGTCCTTTATATTGCTTGGAGGCGTGTGCGCATACGTCCGTGGCAATCTACCCTGCACCAGACTCCCCAATTTAGAAGCTAGAAGAAAATACATACTTTGGATGAAACTCTCTCTCAGGGCTGCAACTAAATTCATCTGTTGCATTTACCGGTCACCTTCTGACAACAACTTTGTCCAGCTCTTCTACTACCTTTCTGAAAAAACCCATCAGCTGATTTCTGAATATCCTTCCTCTGAGGTCACTATTCATGGTGACTTCAATGTCCATAATAAGGAATGGCTAGTATCTTCAAAAACCGATCCACAAGAGAGAGAGAGAGAGAGCAGCGGAGGCCTTTGCAGTCAGCAATTATTTAACCAATATGGTTCAGCAATCTCGCATCCCAACACAGCTCAAATCGCTTGGATCTCCTTCTTACTACAAAACCTGAATGCTATAACACATCAGTCATCGCCCACATGGTTGCTCAGACCACGGCATGGTCACTGCTTCCTGCGCAATGCAACCACAGGCTGAAGAGAAAACATCTTCAGCTACTCAAAAGCCCTGGTTCTCTAAATCATATGACAAGGCCAGACTTTAAAAGGTCAGAGCTCACAAAACGCTTCTACACAATTCCAGTCAAGAAAACCGTCAAGAATTTAACGACGCAAGAAACCGCTATGTTCGCTTGCTTTCTGAGGTAAAAACTCGTTTAATAACCACATCAAAAACAAAGTTATCTTAAGCTCCAACGGCAACAAACCCTTCTGGACTCTTCCTAAATCTATTGGGAATAATTTCTGCAAGAGCACGTTTCCACCTCTGTTTCAGGGGATCAAACTGTTTCTACCGCCCTGGGCGAGGCTGAACTTTTTGTCTCGTTGTTCGCCGGCACTTCTACTCTCAACCCACCTCCAACTGTTCAACCACCAACAGTCCCCAATGTCGCGCATAAAATGAGGGATATCATTTTAAAAACTAAAAAGGTACGTAACATGCTCTCTTCACTTAGTACCAGGAAAGCCTCTGGTCTTGACGAGATTACAGCAATTGTTCTCAAAAAATGCGCACCAGAACTTGCTCGTGGCCTGACTCGTCTGTTTCAGACATCTTACAATAGAGGCATATTCCCTACTAACTGAAAAACTGCTCGAGTACAACCCGTCCCCAATAAAGAATGCAAAGCGCTTCCTACCAACTACAGGCCTATTTCTCTTCTTTAAGTCGTTTTTAAAGTGATGTAAAAGTATATAAACACCGAAATACAAAAATTTCTTGAAAAACACAGTCTAATCCACGACAGGCAGTATGAATTCCGTCAGCGCAGATCAACTGCCGACCTCCTGTCCTTTGTCATCCATTCTTGGACCAAGTCTATGGAACTACACGGTGAATCTCAAATTGTCTCTCTAGACATACCCAAAGCATTCGACCAGGTCTACCACGCAGCGCTGCTTAATAAATTTCCGGCATATAGCCTACCACTGAAACTCTGTACCTGGACAGCAAATTTTCATTTCAACCGGAGTATTTCTGTTGTCGTGGATGGCCATTCCTCTAAACTGTATCAAATTAATGCAGGAGACCCTCAAGATTCAGCTTTAGCCCCTACTTGGTTTTTTCTCCACATCAATGATCTGCTCTCTAGCACATCCAACCCAGTTCACAGTTACGCGGACGACAGCACCCTCCACTCAAATATACAATATTCTAAGCCGAATTAGATGAGGATCGCAGACTCATGGAGGATTCTGTCTTTGTGGATCTCCAAAAAATATTAGACTAGGGAAGTAGAAATCCTGTACAATCCAACTCCACCAAATATCATTCTTGCTTTCTTTCTCATAAGAGATACACCAGCCCTAGACCCATCACAAAGGCTGACATCCCTTGCCCACCGACGTGCCGTTGGTGACCTCTCTCTCTCTCTCTCTCTTTCTCTCTCTCTCTCTCTCTCTCTTGCAGATATCTGCACGGGCACTGCTCGGAGGAGCTTTCTTCCATAGTTCCTCCACCTGCTGCTCCCAACAGATCTACCAGGGGAACAAAGCGAATGCACCCATTTACTGTCCAGGTCATCAGACATAGAACATCTTGTTATGCCCGCTCTTTTGTCTCAAAGACTTCCAAATTATGGAATTCCTTGCCGGCACATGTTTTTCCTTCTCCTCCGAACCTACAAACCTTCAAGTCCAGAATTAGCAAGTTTCCTCTTTCCTCCTTGTCAACACCCACGGTACGATAGTAGTTAGGGTGTGAGCCCTCGTGGCGTGTTGTTGAAATAAAGAAAAAAAAGAAATGACTGAATAAAAATATTCAAAATTAGGATTTCCATCTAAAAAGGCAAAAATATACAGTGTTCCATTTAAAATAACAAGGTTAATGGCGACTTCCGGTATAACCCAAAGTGCTATAAATCCGAAAGTATTTTACTTAGAAAGAATTTAATCAATTATACATATTTCTGGTTTTCAAATTTTTTGTCTGGCCAGCACTCCATAAACTTCTTACGATCGGTCTCGCTGAGGCACCTGTATATTTGATTCTGTTATGTCATATTTTTGTCGATCTGTCTAGGTCGAAAATCAGAATATTCTTTAATAAAATAATTACCTCATTAACATTTATATATGCAACCTCCAGCTTAGGCGAAATCCTGGTCCAAAGTCAGGGGATATAAATATTGATCGTTGGGTGCAGCCACCTTGCCTGCTTGTATACCTGCAAAAGAAGAAGAGTGAAATTAGATTAAAAAAGTCACAAGACTTTTCATTCTAAATGCAAACTCTGAATAGGGTTGGAAATATTTTGTATTTAGCGTTTTTATTAAAGGGAAAAACGTTGTACATGTGCGTGTGTGTTTTGTTTTTTTAACGTCGGCATACTTCCGCAACTATGACTAATCACCGACGCCAAGGAGTAGTTTCACCTCATTATCCTGGAAATTTTGCCAAACCCCTGCTTTTCTGTAAGGATGGTAGGGATCTTTAACGTGTCCAACATCGCATGCACACGGGACCGACGGCTCTACGCTTCTCCGAAGGGCGGAACGTGCACACGTTCAACTTGCTCAAATACAATGCCACAACCTCGGTTGATGTTAATGTTACAGCTTGTACTGAAAAAGTGAAAGGAGAACCCTGGGATCGAACCCATTACCTACTTTGTACATAAAAAAACAGCAAAATGTTTGCAACGAAAACACCAGTCTAAGTTTAAGGCTATGTGATTAAAGAGAATAAATAGTGCACAATCCAACAAAGAACTAGTTCTAGGGAGAATAATAATTATACCTAATAGAGTCAGAGTTAAGTATAACCAACTAGTTTTTAAATTAAAGATATCATACCAGAAAGTACAATTTTAAAACAGTCAAAACTTCGATAAAATCCTATTATTTTTTATCGATTTAAAAAGAAATTGATGATGAGGAAATTGTGACCTTTCTTAATTGGGCGCAAACTAGGACAAGATCTTGGGCAAAATTACGGTGACAGGGAATGCAGAGCTTTTAGTGAATTTTCATCAAGAAAATTCCCTATTAGAGAGTTATCGATGGTGAAACTTTTGGAAGTTAACTTTAACTTTCCTTCCTTCTAAGGTCAATAGTCAATAGTCAATAATTTATTTTGCCTTAATTCCATTTACAAATGGTTGAGCACGTCAATTATTTAAATAAAAACAAAATATGATAACAAATGTAAAAAACAAACTAGAAAAGATTTCAAACAAACAAGCACAATTAAATTTTCGTTCGTCTCAACTCTGTGCCCCACGGGTATCAGACAAATACTCCACAATGGAGTAATAGCAATTATTGGTTAGGTATGATTTCAGCGATGCTTTGAATTCGTTCACATTTTTAATTGCTTTTATAGTTTCCGGCAACCTGTTATATAGATCCACCCCCGCAAAAGAGGGCGACTTTCTGTACATCATTTTACAGAACATCCTGTTCCTAAACAGCTTCCCGTGGCGAGTGGAGTAAGAGTGCATCTTAGACTGCCTTGTTAGCCCATCTTTGACACCATGAATATAATTTAAAAGTTTATATAGGTAAACGCATGTTAGCGTCATTATTTTTTCGTCCCTGAAAAGCACCCTACAAGATTGTGTTACTCTCATACCAAAAATCACTCTTATTATTCTTTTTTGCAGTATAAAAACTCTTTCCACCTCAACCGACTGTCCCCAAGCAACAATGTTGTAAGATATCAAGGAATAAACTTCCGAGTAGTAGACAGTCATCAGAGCTTTGGTCTCAAGGAACTCTGCTAATCGAAATATTAGAAAATGGCTCTGATTAAGTCTACCGCACAAAAGCTCAATATTTTGTTTCCATGAAAGATGCTGGTCAATAGTTACCCCCAATACTCTCACGCTTGTGGCCTGAGACACTACAGTGCCCCGAAAATCAAGGTTAATTGCCTGCTTTTGCTCTGAATTCAAGAAATACGTTTTTCTTGTAATTTATAAGGAGCTGGTTGGCCTCACACCACTTACCGAACCGTTCAAATAACGAGTTAACCTTCCGGTTAACCTCGTGTGTATCCGACCCCGAAACAACCACTGTCGTCCGCGTACATGAACAACCTCCCCTCCCCAATATGTTCAGGTAGATCATTCACATACAAGACAAACAACAACGGGCCCAAAACACTTCCCTTCGGAGTGCCAAGCTGTACATCAAAAGGTCGTGATTGCACTTCATCCACCGATAGCCAATTGGTGTAACAGTGCTGCTGAACTCTATGGTATTTCTACTTGACCATGAACAGTATGATTTGAAGATGGCTGCTCTATGGCTCCCCTTCCATTCTCTGCTCTTTTGTCATTGACATGTTTCGCTTCTGACACTTCTTGCACCTGCGTCGGTGCATCCTGCCCGTTTCAAGTTCACATAATGGCCTCCCTCATCATGGCTGTTATTAAAAATCGCCGATCTTTTCATTAATTTGTGTTTTGGAGACAATTTTCTGGCAAATGGAGATGTAGTATTGCAGGGCCCCTAGCTCATGGATAAAGTTGTGACCTGTGGAACCTTTCTGTATAGTTTCAAATTCAATTTATAAGAATTGTTCAAGTGAGTCTCATTTTGTTTCTGTTCACTTAATGTTTCACAGTATTCTTTGCCCTAACGGTTCTCATTGGGTTTTTTTGCTTAATTGTGACTGCTTCTTGTGTTGTTTAACCTGTCAGTTTCGCTCATTGGCTTTGCTTTGTGTTTCTACAATAGACTTGATTTCTTAATGTTCATATATTAGACTTTTGCAGTTTTGTAACTTTTAACGCTTTTCAATTTGCCCTGATGTTTTTAGTTTTGTTAATTTAATTGCATGTTTAACTTAGCATATTTTAGCTAGTGTTGCTGTGTCTGTAGCTTTTAGATTTTAAATTGACTGTTAGTTGGTGTTTTACTGTGTGACTAGTGACTTTTACCTTTGACTTTTTCTGTGAAGATCACCTTGTTTTCATTGTGCACTGACATGTCCAATTGCCTACCAGAAAACTAATGTATTTCTGACGGATCTCTCTTGTTATGTTTATAGATTTATCCCCTGAGGATGACCTCTTAAGAGTGTCGAAACGCGTCGGTAGCAAAAGAAATTGTGATTAATTTGGTGTCTGGAGGGGAAGCCTTTCATGTCAATGCTTAAATAATTAGCTGTTGTTATAAGTTATCGGTTATCGTACGCATATATAACAACTTGAAACATACTTTTACTAAGTCTAGTTAGCGCCGAGGATAGGGTGCCGGACCATTATTCGAACGTAACTGGGTTCAAACCCAGCAAGTAATTACTTGGCTTTATTAACAGAATTAAATAAATAATGTCAAACCACAGCGCATTCAGTTACAAATATGAAAATCAGAGCTCCAATCACGTCATCACCTAATTCAAATTTCCTGGATCAAAACTAAGGAAAAGTCACTATATTTAAAAACTACCGCCATCTGTCAACCTCAACTGTCAGCTGTCATGTCGGTAATGCAGAGTCCAAACTTAACCACAATTCAAATATGTAGTTCAAATGTGCTAGTCTGTCTGGCCCAACCGGCGCGTTACCTACTCCTATAGTGATTTTTAATTTAGATACAGCATCTGATTGGGCTCGGAATAGCGCAACTTTTTTCCTATTTAACCAAAATTGTGTATCTCGCCGTTTCATGCTCGTTCCAAATATGACTTGTATTTTGCCCTGCATCTTTTCGTTTTCGAGTTATTTTGAAAAAAAAACAAAATTTGTCGATTTCTTTTTTCTTTAATATCTAAGTAGGCGTTGCTCTGACATGTCTAAGACATGCACATTGTCAGGACACTTTTTACAGAGTAATCGTTTTGTGCTATTCTCAAATTGGGATTGTCATTTGTTTTTGAGCTACAGATATCAACGTTTGTTTTTATTATGGCAGCCATATTGGATTTTTTGCGCATGTGATAGCCTGTGAAAAGAGCTTTCCAATGATGTAGAACATGCTAGAGAAATCTGGTAATTGCACTGACAATTTTGAGAAAAATCGTTTTGAGGATAGTAGGCCATGAAATCCAATACCGGAAAACAAATGACAAAAAAGTGTTAAAAAAGCAGTAGGCCATGGAGTCTAACAAGAGACTTCTACTTTTAACATAATTTTCCGTAATGATTCACGATAAAAAAATATTGTGATTTAATTTACAATACCTAATTAGGTAATAATGCTAGGTAATATTATGTGAAACAGTTTAATAACGAAACCCGGCAATAACAAATAGAAACTTAAACTCCACAAAACAACACAATTAGATACGTAACTCAACAAATAATAAAATATAAATTAAAAAATACACCAAATAGAAAATTATTCAATACGGCCACCGTTTTGTTCAATGCACTTTATATATCTTTTTGAAACATGCCTGCAAACTCTGGTGAGGGTATTTGGGCTAATATGATTTAGAGCTTCCGTGATTCTGTTTCGTAATTCATTGATATTTTGTGGTGGATTGAATTCATAGACATCATTCTTCGGAGTACCCCAAAAATAAAAATACATGGGTGTTATATCAGGACTTCGAGCACAGTAATGAACCGGCCCATTGTTACAAATGACACTGTTATTAAAATTTTGGTACAAAAATTGTTTGACGATCCTAGCATTGTGAGCTGAACAACCGTCTTCTTGGTACCAAATCTCGTCGAAATTATCATGAATTCTTCTAATTGTTGGTAAGATATCATATCTCAATAGATTAAGATACCCTTCCCCATTTAAATTATTTTCCAAAAATAACGGACCAACAATAAAGTTACCTGAAATTTTTAAAATGAACTGTCTAATCTACAAATAAAAATAACAGTTTTTTAGCTAATAAGCCGCACCAAACATTAATACCAAATCTGTCTTGAAATCGTCTTTCTTCCTTTAGATGGGAATTTTGATTTGCTAAATAATACTATTATGGCGATTATAGACAAGACAATTTGTAAATCTGGATTCATCAGTCCATATTATTTTCAAATAAACATTTTCACCTTGTTGACATTGTCCTTGATACCATCTGCAGGATTGAAGTCGCTTAGGGTAATCATCAACATTTATGCCTTGTACGATTGTAGATTTGTATGGATGGTAATGACTTTGTTTCAATACACGGTGTAGCGTACTTTTTGGAACGTCAATTGGTTCACCATAAAACAGAACAGATTGCGGAGGGTTTAAATTTAAAAATCAAACAGTTTTCAAAAGCATCTTCGTAAATCATTAATCTGAAATTTATTGATTGTTGTTGCCATTACTTGGTGAAACTGGTCCATACTACATACAGACTTGAAGACTACTTGTTTGGCTCTACTGTTGGTTTTCGTTTCATTAATCTGATTTTTATTAAGTTCTGTTAGTAAATTTGGTTATTTACTAGGTTTACCTATTTAATTAAATTATAACAATTTTTTAGGATAATGTTGCAATGTAAATATTATTTGTAATAATGGGACGATTCATTGGTGTGCTGAAAGTTCCTAGATATGTCAGATCAACGCTTACTTAGAAATTGAAGGGAAAAAACGACAAATTATGGGTTTTTTTTTCAAAATAACTCGAAAACGAAAAGAGGCAGGGCAAATACAAGTCATATTTGAAACGAGCATGAAATTCTATAAAACATTGCTAATTTAACCGTCTGCCTATCTCTTATAATAACGGAGATAGTTATACATTCCCATCCAGTTTAAAACACTCTGTATATAGATATACACACAATAATAATGACAGACTTTCAAATAACGTACCTACGAAAATGCACGCCTTGACTTTTATCAACTATAAAAAAGTGTTGTATTGTATTATGTTATATATTGTGAAAAACTACGTCCACTCAACTACAGTCATGTTGACATCAGACCAACCTTCGTATTTTAGTGAATTTTTATATTTTTATTTAAAAAAATTCACTAATGGAGAGGTATCGATGGTGAGACTTTGAAAAATTTTTTTCAAATGAGCGCGAACTAGGACCCCTAGAACCCATATCCGGAGTCAGTTTCAATTTATATATATATATATATATATATATATATATATATATATATATATATATATATATATATATATATATATATATATATATATATATATATATATATATATATATATATATATGTATCCGACTGATTACTCAAAAAATAATTAACCGATTTCAATGAAACTGTAAGTGCCTTTCTTTTATTAATGACTTGGACGAGTTCGTTATCCAGGAAAATCGGACGAGGTTTTCCGAGAAAATTTTTAGTTTTCTTTTGAAACATTTTTTTTCTCCGAAAATAACAAAGCTGCTTTAATTAAATTTGCCATGTATGTTGCGTTGAGAGAGGCGTTACTACTTGCTAAAATTTAACTTTCTAAGGTTATTGAAAATTGAGTTATTCAAATTTTAAATTTTTGTTCGAAAAAAATTATTTTCTACGAAAATTACAGTTATTTTAATAAAATTTGGTGGATATCTTGCCCTAGGAATAAAGGTCCTTGAGACTCTATACCCAACAAAGGTCTCGTTTAAACGTAAGCTTCATAAGAAAATAATGCCTGAAATGGATTTTACCAAGATGTACTTATAAGCATGAGGTGTATTTTTTCTGTTATCGATAATGATCGTTAGACCGAAACACTCTGCTTTAGCTCAAGTGTCCTTATCAATTTGATCAACAGTTCAGCAACTTTTCAAATTCTCAAACACGTACTTTGTCCACTTCAGTTAGTCTCTATGGCACTTTTCATAAATTTATCAAAGTAATTGCAACCCATTAATCTCGACCTTATCTAATTATCCACATCAGCTTTTATTCAGGGCAGGAACCAAACTAGATTATAAAATGAAATTTCCGGCAAAGAATCGTTTTGTTTTATCTTTATAAACTGAGAATTCAGCAGAGACATCAAATGTTTCTTAATTAAATGAAGAGCTTGACGATGCGGTGATTTGTTTAGTTTACAGTTTCTTGATAATGGCAGTTTATTTAGCAATGGAAGTTTAGAATAAACGAAGTGTATGTGCTTTAAAATAGAACCGTAAACATCTATTTGTTAAATTGGCTTCGTTTGGTTCTTCACATAGATTTCAATCTTGAAGAGATCAATGTTTGTACGGCTCGTTTACCAGATTTGTTATAGCTAACGATTGCAATTCTTTACAACATAACCAGATAGTACGGGATCCGGCTGCTAAATTAGTACATTAATAATGTAGATTATCAAGATTTAATTTTTAAGTATTTTTACAACTAGGAGAAGTCACTTTTCATCAGGTGCCAATTAAAAATTACCCGCCAGTATTATTTATTAAAATATAATTAATTTACTTTTAGAGAAACATTTCGTTAACATCTTACGGAAATAAAACCTACACAACTTCACAACAGTGTATTTAAAATATCTGAAACGTCATAGTTGCTGCTGATTGCTTAACCGCTACCTCTACGCAGCCAGGTGTAAACAGGTATAATTTTATTCAAACTTTTCGTTCTTAACGTACACTCATTACATTTATACCACATTAAAGCTCATTTTTTTCTGTAGTTAATGATATAAAGGTGCCTATATAAAAAAAAAAACGCAAATCAAAGTTTCCTACCCTAAAAGATGCTAGGTATGAAAAATAAAGTGACAGAGAGTGATCGCGCGACGCTACTTGTTAGACAAGGATGCTCAATGCCAGCTGAACGTATTTTTTGAGCTATTGCGCATGCTCCGATAAATAGGGTTCTCAACCAACGATCTAAGTAGTAATACAAATGACTGGACTCAGATGCTTAGCATCCTTGTCTAACAAGTAGCGTCGCGCGATCACTCTCTCTCACTTTATTTTTCATACCTAGCATCTTTTAGGGTAGGAAACTTTGATTTGCGGTTTTTTTTATATAGGCACCTTTATATCATTAACTACAGAAAAAAATGAGCTTTAATGTGGTATAAATAAAATGAGTGTACGTTAAGAACGAAAAGTTTGAATAAAACTATACCTGTTTACACCTGGCTGCGTAGAGGTAGCGGTTAAGGAATCAGCAGCAACTATGACGTTTCAGATATTTTAAATACACTGTTGTGAAGTTGTGTAGGTTTTATTTCCGTAAGATGTTAACGAAATGTTTCTCTAAAAGTAAATTAATTATATTTTAATTAATAATACTGGCGGGTGATTTTTAATTGGCACCTGATGAAAAGTGACTTCTCCTAGTTGTAAAAATACTTAAAAATTAAATCTTGATAATCTACATTATTAATGTACTAATTTAGCAGCCGGATCTTAGACTAAGAGTAAATAAGACCTCACAATCAATAAATAGCTAGGTGGGTAAAACTACCTATTGAAATTCTTGCAGTAATAACAATGATAGTGATACTTTATTGACTCAAGCAATAACAATAACAAATGCCCGATTTAGCGCAGAGCTAGTTAGTACGATTACGAAAAAGCAAACAAGCCATGAACAAAGCATTAAAATTAAATGCACATATAAGGGTATGTCTAAACTAGGCTTGTTAGGAGTTCAGACAAAACAACTGAGCGACTGAAAATAATCTAACAACATATAAAAATGTATGTTTGAATGTAAAAACGCTGTATGAATATGAGATATTAAAACCGGTGTATAAGCAAAACGTATTAAAAATAACGTATAAGTCAATTACAAATATCAGTGAACAGAAAGTGCAAATATAAAGTACAAAATATAAGAGACCTAAAAATTGCCTAAATATAAGTATACAAACAGTGCAAAATATAAAATGCAATAAAATGGCATGCACAAACAAAATAAAAGTCCTGGTCGCAGCAAGTGATGATGGTTACTCCTTGTACAAACGATTTCGGAGATAAAATACCCCACCATTCGGATATCCGGGAGAGGGGTGTGCAGGCGGAGCCGGCATCAAGATTTAACATATCCTTCTCGAATATATGTGGCCTAAATTCTAACCTGAACTACGTCCATCATTACTTCAAGGCTAATAGGCCCCAACTCCTCTTGCTCATCAAAACCCAAATCAGTGCCAAAAACAGCCACTAATCACCTTAATTTCCCGTGGTATGAGCTCTTTACTTCCATTAGATTGCATGGAGGTGTGTGCGCATAGGTCCCTAGCAATATACTCTGCACCAGACTCCCCAATTTGGAAGCTGGAAGAAAATACATACTTTGGATTTAACTCTCTCTCAGGGCTTCAACTAAATTCATCTGTTGCATTTACCGGTCACCTTCTGACTTTGTCCAGCTCTTCGACTACCTTTCTGAAAAAAACAACCATCTGATTTCTGAATATCCTTCCCCCGAGGTCACTAATCTTGCTGACTTCAATGTACATAATAAGGAATCGCTAGGATCTTCAAAACCCGATCCACAAGGGAGACCAGCGAAAGCCTTCGCAGTCAGCAAATCTGTAGCCAATGTGGTTCAGCAATCTACCTACTTTCCTCGCATCCCAACACACAGCTCAGATCCCTTGGATCTCTCTCTTACTACAAAACCTGAATGCTATAAGACATCAGTCACCGCCCCCCTTTGGTCGCTCAGACCACGGCATGGTCACTGCTTCCTGTGCAATGCAACCCGAGGTCACACAATCATCACACCCGCCGATCGTTTGGCACTACAACTCTGCGAACTGGGACGAAATGCGGGATTATTCTTCCTCATTTCCATGAGCGTCTGTATTCTTCTCTCATCTTGCCCCTGTGATGTCTCACAAAACGTAATGGAAATCATCCAAGCTGGCATGGAATTATTTATTCCACGTACACAGAAAACCTCTTCAGCCACCCAAAAGCCCCGTTTGTATAAATCCTGTGACAAGGCCAGACTTGAAAAGGTCAAAACTCACAAAGCGCTTCTACACAATCCCAGTCAAGAAAACCGTCAAGCATTTAGCGACGCAATAAACCGCTATGTCCGCATTCTTTCTGAGACGAAAAACTCGATTAATAACCACATCAAAAACAAAGTTCTTTCAAGCTTCAACGGCAGCAAACCCTTCCAGACTCTTTCTAAATCTATTGGGAATAATTTCTGCAAGAAAAAGTTCCCACCTCTTGTTTCAGGGGATGAAATTGTTTCTACCACCCTGTACAAGGCGGAACTTTTTGCCTCGTTGTTCGCCGGCAGTTCTACTCAACCCACGTCCAAATATTCAACCACCAACAGTCCCCAATGTCGCGCATAAAATGACGGATATCATTTTCAAAACCAAAAAGGTACGAAACATGATCTCTTCTCTTAATACCAGGAAAGCCTCTGATCTTGACGAGATCCCAGAAATTGTTCTCAAAAAATGCGCACCAGAAATTTGCGTTTATCTGGTCATCAGTGACACCCACAATTTTTTTTGATACCGATAAACCTTTTCCCTTTCACCCCATACGTCTAAACTTTGACAAATAGTTTAGTTTTTGTGATGTGAACCATTGTACCAAATTTGGCTGCACTTACTTTGTTATTTCCGGAAAAAAAAACACAAAATTTTCCGGAAAAAAACTGGGCCCATTTTCCTGGCCAGCGAACCTATCCAATCCATTTGTAAAAGAAGGTGCCCACCAAATTTGATCGAAATCGGACCATTATTTTTTGAGTTATCTGTGTGATACATATATATATATGATATATATATATATATATATATATATATATATATATATATATATATATATATATATATATATATATATATATATATATATATATATATATATATATATATATATATTATATATAAACTTATAACAATTCAAACTGACCCTGGATGTGGGTTCTAGGGGACCTAGTGCGCGCTCATTGGAAGAAATTTGTTTGAAAGAAAATTTCCGTTTGCAAATCTCAATCAAAGCTTAAATGCACTACTCTTACCATATTCAAAAATCGACCTATTTTTAGTGGAAAAAAAATTCTGCGAATTTTGGCATAAAACAAGTTTTTTTAACGAATGTTAGTAAGTAAAAATGAAAATGAGTAGCTCTTTGTGTGACAATTCGCTACCATAACGCACATGCTGCCTCCACATTTTCAAATAGATCGTCGGATATGAAATAATGTTTTAGTAAATTCAATCTCTTCAAACTGTAAAATGTCTTTTTTAACGAATGTTAGTAAGTAAAAAAGAAAATGAGTAGCTCTTTGTGTGACAATTCGCTACCATAACGCACATGCTGCCTTCACATTTTCAAATAGATCGTCGGATATCAAATAATGTTTTAGTAAATTCAATCTCTTCAAACTGTAAAATGTCTTTTTTAACGAATGTTTGTAAGTAAAAAAGAAAATGAGTAGCTCTTTGTGTGACAATTCGCTACCATAACGCACATGCTGCCTCCACATTTTTAAATAGATCGTCGGATATGAAATAATGTTTTAGTAAATTCAATCTCTTCAAACTGTAAAATGTCTTTTTTAACGAATGTTACTAAGTAAAAAAGAAAATGAGTAGCTCTTTGTGTGACAATTCGCTACCATAACGCACATTCTGCCTCCACATTTTCAAATAGATCGTCGGATATCAAATAATGTTTTTGTAAATTCGATCACTTCAAACTGTAAAATGTCTATCAGAGCATGAGGCGTTTAAACTAAAGAAATTTAGTAAATTGCAAAACGTATCGATTTAAATTTCGGAACAGGCCATGTTTAGCTGATACTTCGGATAAGTATTAGCCAATCGATATTTTATTAATAAACCATTGTGCTTGCAGCAATTTAACCGCTTTCAAAACTTTTAACTCTCGAAGCGTTGCTGCCAAGAATATAACTTTATCTCATAATTGATTCAGGAGCCAATAAGGCAAAATCAAGCATCTACTAACAGATATGCATATTATGATATCAATTTGACTTTTAATAAATCCTTGCTACACAAGATAGTTTGCTAAAACAATCCTAAAACAAATTTTGTATGGGCGGATTTAACAATGATATTTTCAAGATCTACAGCTTTTTTACATCTCTTTTCCCTAAAGATTTACCCAAAATCAACAAGACAATCTTTAAAATCAGACATTCTTATTGCAGTATAGATCATAAAGAGGACTCAGAAAACAATGGTGAATTACCCGTTACTAATAACTGTAAAGATATTTCCCTAAACTAGTATGCAAACAGCCAAGCATATGCTATTTTTTAAGCATATTTTTTATGCACTTTTACTTTAATCTACTGGTTTTGATTTATTTTTTTCATGTTGTATATTTCCTCATACGCAATTTTCTACTATAAGAAGTCCTAAAACTGTTTTTTTTTTCAACAACACACCACGACGGCTTAGTGCCTAAATACTATCGTACCATGGGTGTCGACAAGGATGAAAGAGGCAACTTGTTAATTCTGGACTTGAAGGTTTGGAGGTTCGGAGGAGAAGGAAAAACATCTGCCGGCAAAGAATTCCACAACTTGGAAGTCCTCGGGAGAAAAGAGCGGGCATAACAAGATGTTCTATGTCTGGTGACCTGGACAGTAAAAGGGTCCATTCGCTCTGTTCCTCTGGTAGATGTGTTGGGGGCAGCAGGTGGAGAAACTATGGAAGAATACTCCTCTGAGCACTGCCCGTGCAGATATCTATAAAAGAGAGGCAGGTCACCAACGGCGCGTCGCTGGGCAAGGGATGGCAGCCTTTGGGTGAGGGTAGGGTCACCAATGAGACATATAGCTCTCTTCTGAATGGAGTCCAGGATAGCGAGTGTAGAAGCGGCAACAGCATCCTAGATGTGGGAGCAGTATTCGAAGTTTGTCCTTATTTGTGTAGTATATAAGGTATAGAGATTAGCTAGTGAAAAGTATTTGCGAGCCCGGAAGAGGAAACCTAATTTCTTAGCAGCCACTTCTGCAATTGATGTGACATGTTGTTGCCAATTGATATTTTGATCCACAGAAATGCCAACGAGTGAAAAGGACTCATTACTTTAAATAACTTGGTTGTTCATTATGATGGGTCTAGGGCTGGTGTATCTTTTATGAGAAAGAAAGCAAGACTGAGATTTGCTGGGGTTGAATTGTACAAGATTTCTACTTCCCCAGGCTAATATTTTTTGGATATCCACGGAGACAGAACCCTCCATGTGTCTGCGATCCTCATCTAGTTGGGCCAAAGAGACAGGCTTAGAATATTGTATATTTGACTGGAGGGTGCTGTCGTCCGCGTAACTGTGAACTGGGTTGGATGTGCTAGATAGGAGGTCATTGATGTGGAGAAGAAACAAAGTAGGGGCTAAAGCTGAACCTTGAGTAACTCCTGCATTAATTGAATATAGTTTAGAGGAATGGCCATCCACAACAACAGAAATGCTCCGGTTGAAGAGAAAGTTTGCTGTCCAGGTACACAAGTTTTGGTGGTAGGCCATAGGCCGGAAGCGCTGCATACCAGACCTGGTCGAAGGCTTTGGATATGTCTAGAGCGACAATCTGGGATTCACCATGTAGTTCCATAGACTTGTTCCAAGAATGGGTGACAAAGGAAAGAAGGTCGGCAGTTGATCTGCGCTGACGGAATCCATAGTGCCTGTCGTGGCTTAGGCTCTGTTTTTCAAGAAATTTTAGTAATTCGCTGTTTATATACTTTTCCATCACTTTAGAGATGGCTGAAAGGAGAGAAATGGACCTGTAGTTGCTAGGAAGCGCTTTGGATCCTTTCTTGCAGACGGGTTGTACTCGAGCAGTTTTCCAGTTACTAGGAAATATGCCTCTATTGTAATATGTCTGAAACAGACGATTCAAGACAGGAGCAAGTTCTGTTGCGCACTTTTTGAGAACAATTGCTGGGATCTCGTCAAGGCCAGATGCTTTCCTGGTATTAAGAGAAGAAAGCATCCTTCGTACCTTTTTAATTTTGAAAATGATATCCGTCATTTTATGCGCGACATTGGGGACTGTTGGAGCTTGAACATTTAGAGGTGGGTTGAGAGTAGAATTGCCGGCGAACAACGAGACGAAAAATTCAGCCTTGCCCAGGGCGATAGAAACAATTTCATCCCCGGAGACTAGAGGTGGGAACGTGCTCTTGCAGAAATTATTCCCAATAGATTTAGCAAGAGTCCAGAAGGGTTTGCTGTCCTTGGAGCTTTAGAGGACTTTGTTTTTGATGTGGTTATTAAACGAGTTTTTTTTGCCTCAAAAAGAATGCGGACATAGCGGTTTCTTGCGTCGTTAAATGCTTGACGGTTTTCTTGACTGGGATTGGATAGAAGCGTTTTGTGAGCTTTGACCTTTTCAAGTCTGGCCTTATCACAAGATTTGGAGAACCAGGGCTTTTGAGTAGCTAAACAGGTTTTCTATGTACGCGGAATAAATAATGTCATACCAGCTTGGATCATTTCGGTGACGTTTTGTGAGATATCAGAGGGGTGAGGATGAGAGAAGCAGACAGACGCCCATGGAAATGAGGAACAGTAATCTCGCATTTCGTCCCAGTTCGCGGGGTTCTAGTGCCAAACGATACGAGGGTGTGATGTCTGTGTGACCTCGGGTTGCATTGCGCAGGAAGCGGTGACTATGTCATGGTCTAAGCGACCGATGGGGGCGCTGACTGATATTTTGTGGCATTCAGGATTTGTAGTAAGAAGGAGATCCAAGGGATTTGAGCTGTGTGTTGGGATGCGAGGAGAGTAAGTAGGTTGCTAAACAAGTCGTCTTTGACATCGAAGTAAGCTCGCTTAGACCTCCCACGACCAATGTTACCACCTGCATGTACTGCGTAAATTATAATTGTCACTATATCATGACTTATTCCTTTACAGGTGACCAAACTATTTAAACTCCGCTCTTTTATTTACTTTCCATAGGCTTTACCATTCTACATTTATTTAAAACACATGCATTTCTCTAAGCGAAGATTGAAACCTATGATGAGCACTAATAAGCACACTTGTAGAACTCAAATTACCACAACACATTTTAAAGACCTTAAGATCGTTTCACTAACCAAGTTAGCATCATCAGAGGATGGATAATTCTAAATATCTTATATCCGCAACTCTATTTATATTCTTCTGCAGGTAGTCGGTCACTAACCCGCCAATCTAGGTAAGTTTTTGAAGTCATGCGACCTGGTAATGAACCAGTTTTACAACGCAAATGAGAACCAATATTTAAGTCATTTTTTACTCAACTTTATCCAAACGAAATTAGCAGCACAGGCTAGAAGGATAATTAATACTATAATCATTAACTCGTGGGCAGATTTACGAATTGCTATAACTTAAAATTTTACGGATCAGAGAGAGGAGACAAGCTTATTATGTGAGATTTTAAGCCTAAAACAGAAAGAAAATGAAGACGCTTTAGCCTTTAGCAATAGGTGCCGTCACATACAACAACTATTAATTTCTAATTTAAGATCTAGTGAAAATAACAAAGCAGTGAGGGTGCTGAATCAAAGTATGTACTAGCAACTAACTCTGAAAGAGTTCCTAGGTGGACTTATAAATCCAATGGGAATGGTTTTAAGGTCGAGCGCTCCGACAATTATAGAACAAGTTCTAAAATTCATTTTTTTCTGAGGAAAAGTACGATTACAGAGGCCAAAACATACAAAACCCTAATTTTAATAATAATTAAAAACTAGATGGACAATAGAGACCATTTTTTCAAAGAAACAACTCTCCTAACGTTCAGTTTCAAAGACCTTTCCAACCTCATTATAAGAATTTAAATACAACAATCAGAATAATTTCCAACCAAGAAAAAATTTCCAAACGCACCGTCCAAATTTTCAACAAAATAACTTTTCAAATCAAATAAGGAGACCATCGTATAATTCAAATAGCAATCAAAGAAATTATCCAGAGCCCATGGATACGACAAGGGCAAATACAATACCTACAAATTTCACTAGGCAACAGTCCTCACAACACAAGAAATTATTTTCAACCCCAAAATTCTCGACAAAATGCCATAGCGAAAGAATTACATTATACAGAAAATGCACAGAGATCACCTGTTGAAATATACGACAACGAAAGTGAAAATTTTCCAATACCAGGGCCGTCGAATACAGGCCCATAATATAAATAAATAATGTTAATACACCCTGTCAATTACCCTTTATCGAAATTCCAGAATTAGAGGGTAAGGTCCTGATCGATTCGGGCTCGTCAAACATCTTTTAAATCCCACAGTGGCATATGCAAATTTTTACAATAATATTTATGAAAATCATTTCCAAATAAAAAGGGTACATGCATGGGTATTCAAGCTACAATAACAGGGCTAAAATAATTTAAAGATAACTAAAGAAAAAACCAACAAGAATTCTGTTTATTTAATTTTAATCGCAGTTACATAGAAAGAAAATCTTACTGCGTATTTATAACTGACAGAAATTACGAATTGCTGAGCTCACAGCAATCAACCAAAAATGTAACAATGTAGAATGACCCAAATTTTATACATGTATGTTAGCTTTAGAAGAAATAAGCAGCGAAGAGGAATTAAAAGAAAAATTTATCTTATATCACAAAGGCAAAACACATCATACATGGACAGAAAAAACATACTTAAACGTTTGCATAAAAATTTTGTTTATTAAAACACCTTTGGTAGGTATTAGTTAATTAGTTAAGTACATTTGGAGAACCCAAATCACCACAACACATGTTTTTAAAGACCTGACGATCGTTTCACTAACAAGGTTAGCGTCATCAGAGGATGAAAATTTCTAAACTGCTGACTAATAATCATCACCTTATATATTGTGTTTTAGGTAGACACCTATACCGAGAGGGAGACTAAATGGGAGGAAAATTTTCTATGTATTGTTTTTTTATTGCTGGGCAAGGTTTTTGAACTTCCTTTATAACTTTACCTGGCAAGTTTCGGAATATTTTATCTGTATCAGAGAGAGAAAAAGAGAGAGAGAGAGATGGCAACCAAAGGACTATAAATCGCAGTGCCCGGTTTAAGGAACTTTTGTTTTTCATTGCCTTAGAAATGTAAATACTTTCGTACGCATCTAGCTTCGCTGGCTGTCTAACACTCTTGATAGGTTTCAGATTTTCTTTATCAATGTGGTAATTATTATCCTAAATATATTGTGCCACGCATGACTTCTTTACACCAGAGTATCTCAGCCGTGCCAAATGTTCACGAAATCTAGTCTCAATGGTTCTCTTAGTCTGTCCAAAGTATTGCAGATTACAATCTTTACAACTTATCCCATAGATACCTGACATTTCAGTGGCTTTATCTTCACCTTTCGTATTACCTAACAAATTTATTAATTTTTTTTTGTCGAAAAACCCATTATCTCCATTCATTGCGGACGTTTTCATGAGTAGATTTCAGACGTATTTAGAAAATGAAAGTGGGTATTTTCCTAGAGTATGATTTCGTTATGTTGGAGACATGTATGCAGTGTTTAACACAAATATATGCAAAGTAGATGATTTTATTAAATTACTGAACTGTCAATTTGATTCAATGAAATTCACCCATGAATTAGTATCTAACAGTAAACTTCCTTTTCTAGATGTACTGGTTATTAAAAATAATGACTCTTTTGCATTTGATCTCCTCAGGAAGGACACTACTATTCTAGGTTGCATTCCAAATAACTCACATCAAACGTTTGCACACAAAACGGTCGGTTAAAATTTCTGAGTAAATAGATGAATAAAATTTCTCTTAAGTAAATATAAATATAGTATAGAATTAGAATACATTAAAATGGCTAAATATAACGCATATTTGGATTGCTTAGTGGAAAAATTAATTAATAGACACAGAACAAAGAAAATGTTAGCCGAAAGCACGACATTCAGAATAGGGGTCCCGACGTAATTTTTAGGAAAGCTGATTCGCAATTAAATTTTTAGACAAAAAATAATTTAAGAAATTTGTTAGGTAATACGAAAGATAAAGATAAAGCCACTGAAATGTGGGGTATCTTTGAGATAAGTTGTAAAGAATGCAATCCTAAATACGTTGAGCATACTAAGAGAACCATTGAGAGTAGATTTCGTGAACAACTGGCACAGCTGAGATACGGTCATGCGTAACAGAACATATTTTGAATAATCACCATCACATTGATAAAGAAAATCTGAAACTTATAAAAAATGCGAGCCAGCGAAGCTAGATGCGTACGAAAGCATTTATATTTCTAAGGCAATCAAAAACAAAAGTTCGTCAAACTGAGCGCCGCCATCTGGTTTGCCCTCTGTCTCTGATACAGATAAAATATTCCGAAACTTTGCAGGTAAAGTTATAAAGGAAGTTAAAAAACCTCGTCCGGCAATAAAAATTCTGGACGCAGCAAGTGCAATATGATAGTGAATTTTCATAAAAATGTTTTTAATAACAAATATGTGTGTTTTTTTTTAAGAAAGCAGGCATCAAATTTGGTTACCAGTATAACCTATATAGTAAAAACAATGTGCCATGTTTCATCAAAATAACTTTATTGTGTGAAAATGTACAAAAATTTCGAAAAGTAAACTTAAAGTGTTCCCGAGAAAACACGTTTCTTGGTCAACCTTATAGGTTAATAGCAAATTGAGCTGTTCAAATATGAAACATTTGATCAAAATTAGCTACCATAACGCACTTGCTGCGTCCAGAATTTCTTTTCTTACAAACATGCATTATATTTCGATGGAAAATGCAAAAATGCAATAACATAAGGCGTGTTTGATTAAAAAAAAAAAGGAAATTTGTATCACCAACGACTTATGGGCCAGCCTGTGATTGTAGAAATATTATTTTAAGATGTAGCTCAAGACACTCTATAATTAATATATACAAAAATTTTTCATATCTTATATAATAACGGATATATTGAGCTTTATTGATTTTTTACGAAAATTCGACAAAATTATATATCAATAAACGATAAACTCTATAGCTAAGGCTACTGCCAAGCATCAGAGAAAGGGTCTATTTGAAATGAATTTTCTGGAAACATTTTAGTAAAATGAAGGACAATGACGGTTGAAGCTAAGACCTAAGGGTTTGTAAAACATTCTTCTTGAGACATTTTTTTTCTATAGCCCGTATTATATTCAAGTTATTTGCCTAAATGTTGCCAATTTTGACATTTTAAATCGCCACTTTGACGTTTTGAGGAAAACCCCTTTTTTTAAATGCCTATAACTTTTTTGTCTTTTGACCTACATATCTAAATTTTGGCAGGTAACTTACCTATAAGGACGTAGACCTGCGTACCAAATTTGGTTGCCCTTACTTTGCTAATTCCGAAGATATAAATTTTTTTTTGAAAGAAAACACAAAATTTTCCGGGAAAACCTGGGCAGATTTTTCTGGATAACGAACTTATCCAAGCCATTTGCAAAAGGAATTTTTTCACCAAATTTAATTAAAATCGGCCCATTATTTTTTGAGTTATCGGTGTGATACATACATACATACATACATATATATATATATATATATATATATATATATATATATATATATATATATATATATATATATATATATATATATATATGTATATGTATATGTATATATATATATATATATATATATATATATATATATATATATATATATATATATATATATATATATATATAAACATATAAAAATTGAAACTGATCCCGGATATGTGTTCTGGGGGGCCTAATTAGCGCTCATTTGAAGAAATTTTTTCAAAATTCAAAAGTCGGGATCTCCTCATTAGTGAATTTTTTTTAAGAAAATTCACTAAAATACAATACACTGAAAATTTTCCTGCGATTTAGTCTCCCTCTCCGTATCGGCCTCTACGTAAAACTAGTTATATATGGTGATGTTTAGTAGTAAGCAGTTTATAATTTGTCATCCTCTGACGAACGTAACCTTGTTAGTGAAACGATCGTCAGGTCTTTAAAAAGATGTGTTGGGATAATTTGGGTTCTTCAAGTGTACTTATCAGTGCTCATCACGGTCTCCAATCTTCAGTTAGTTAATTAGTAAGATAAATATATGTATGTCGAATACACCTGTGCATCATTTCATTTAGGTTGGCTTACGTCGCTCACGACTAGGTAGCTCTTTGTTTATTATAAAATTATCAAAGTAGCTCAACACATTGGAAAGGTTGGCGACCACTGTACTATGAGATGTTGCTGTACTATTTCTCCATACAGCAAGTTTAATAATTGCTTGTATATATTTTCTTTTTCTGTCGGGTAAGGAAAACATATGGGGCTTAACATCGAGTATTCACATGTCAAACAATAATAAACTCTCCGAATTTCAGGCGTAGCCAGAATATGTTCAAAACAACTTGCCGTGGGCATTCCAGATACGATTTCAGCCTCGCGTATTATTCTTACACCCCCTTATCTGTGCTTGTTTTTTTTACAGTCTTTTATTGTCGTAGGTAAACTTCCAATATCCAAGAACCTATGATAAACATGTTTATGTGTTGTGTTTGTGTTTGTTGTAGACAATTTTGAGAAAAAATCATGTTAAAAATACAAACTAAGCTTGTATAGTCGGTATAATAAATGTATGCGTTTGTATGACATTAGGGAGAGATTAAAGAGGTTGCATGGTAACTCTCTACCAATCAGAGATGAAAGCGGGAATACGTTACAAATATTCCCAATTTAAGTCTATTGGAATAACAGTGTATGGCGGCAGGTGAAAGTGGTTTTGTTCACGCCCGAGGAGATACCACCCCATACATCAGGTGAAGTCCCAACGGACGTTTAGGTTTCTGGTGTATGAGTTGGTTTCCCTTTTAAACAAAGATGATTATGGATCCTCCTTGTACAAAAGATTCCGGAGATAAAATACTCCTCCATTCGGATCTCCGGAAGAGGGATGTGCAGGGGGCGCCGGCATCAAGATTTAACATATCCTTCTCGAATATATGTGGCCTAAATTCTAACCTAAACTCCGTCCACCATTTCCACCAGGCTAATAAGCCCCAACTCCTCTTCCTCACCGAAACCCAAATCAGTGCCAAAACGGCCACTAATCACCTTAATTTCCCAGGGTATGAGCTCCTTACTTCCTTTAGACTGCATGGAGGCGTCTGCGCATACGTCCGTAGCAATATACCCTGCACCAGACTCCCCAAGCTGGAAGAAAATACATACTTTGGATAAAACTCTCTCTCAGGGCTGCAACTGAATTCATCTGTTGCATTTACCGGTCACCTTCCGACAACAACTTTGTCCAGATCTTCGATTACCTTTCTGAAAAAACCGACCATCTGATTTCTGAATATCCTTCCTCCGAGGTTACTATTCTTGGTGACTTCAATGTCCATAATAAGGAATGGCTAGGATCTTCCAAAACCGATCCACAAGGGAGAACAGCGGAGGCCTTTTCAGTCAACAATTATTTAGCCAATATAGTTCAGCAACCTACTTACTCTCCTCGCATCCCAACACACAGCTCAAATCCTTTGGATCACCTTCTTACTACAAAACCTGAATGCTATAAGACATCAGTCACCGCCCACCTTGGTCGCTCAGGCAACGGCCTGGTCACTGCTTCCTGCGAAATGCAACCCGAGGTCACACAGTTATCACACCCACGTATCGTTTGACACTACAACTCAGCCAACTGGGACGAAATGCGGGATTACTTTTCCTCGTATTCATGGGAGTCTGGCTGCTTCTCTCATCCTGACCCCACTGATATCTCACAATAGACCCCACTGATATCTCACAAAACGTCACCGAAATTATCCAAGCTGGCATGGAATTATTTATTCCATGTACACAGAAAGCGTCTTCAGCCACTCAAAATCCTTGGTTTCCTAAATCCTGTGACAAGCCCAGACTTGAAAAGGTGAAAGCTCACAAAACGCTTCTACACAATCCCAGTCAAGAAAACCGCCAAGCATTTAACGACGCAAGAAACCGCTATGGCCGCATTCTTTCTGAGGCAAAAAACTCGTTTAATAACCACATCAAAAACAAAGTCCTCTCAAGGTCCAACGGCAGCAAACCCTTCTGGACTTTTGCTAAATCCCTCTATTGGGAATAATTTCTGCAAGTGCACGTTCCCACCTCTTGTTTCAGGGGATGAAATTGTTTCTACCGCCCTAGGCAAGGCTGAACTTATTGCCTCGTTGTTCGCCGGCAATTTTACTCTCAACGCACCTCCCAATGGTCAACCACCAACAGTCTCCAATGTCGCGCATAAAATGACGGATATTATTTTCAAAACTAAAAAAGTAAAAAAATGCTCTCTTCTATTAATACCAGGAAAACCTCTGGCATTGACAAGATCCCAACAATTGTTCTCAAAAAATGCTCACCAGAACTTGCTCCTGTCCTGACTCGTCTGTTTCTAACATCTTACAATAGAGGCATATTCCCTGGTAACTGGAAAACTGCTCGAATACAACCCGTCCCCAAGAAAGGATCCAAAGCGCTTCCTAGCAACTGCAGGCCAATTTCTCTCCTTTCAATCGTCTCTAAAGTGATGTAAAAGTATATAAACAACGAATTACTGAAATTTCTTGAAAAACACAGTCTAATCCACGACAGGCAGTATGGATTCCGTCAGCGCAGATCAACTGTCGACCTCCTTTACTATGTCACCAATTCTTGGAACAAGTCTATGGAACTACACGGTGAATTCCAGATTGTCGCTCTAGACATATTCAAAGCATTCGACCAGGTCTGGCACGCAGCGCTGCTTAATAAATTTCCGGCCTATGGCCTACCACAAAAACTCTATACCTGCTCCAACCGGAGCATTTCTGTTGTCGTGGTGTTCCTCTAAACTGTATCTAATTAATGCAGGAGTCCTTCAAGGTTCAGCTTTAGCCGCTACTTTCTTTCTTCTCCACATCAATGACCTTCTCTCTGGCACATCAAACCCAGTTCACAGTTACGCAGACGACAGCACCCTCTACTCAAATATATAATATTCTAAGCCTGTCTCTTTAGCCCAATTAGATGAGGATCGCAGACTCATTGAGGGTTCTGTCTCTGTGGATTTCCAAAAAATATTAGACTGGGGGAGTAGAAATCTTGTACAATTCAACCCCACTAAATCTCAGTCTTGCTTTCTATCTCATAAGAGATACACCAGCCCTAGACATATCACAATGAACAACCAAGTTATTCAAAGTAATTAATCCTTTTCACTTGTTGACATTTCTATGGATTGAAATCTCGATTGGCACCAACATGTCACACCAATTGCAGAAGCGGCTGCTAAGAAATTAGGTTTCCTCTTCCGGGCTCACAAATACTTTCTACCAGGTAATCTCTATACCTTATATACTTCACAAATAAGGCCAAACCTCGACTACTGCTCCCACATCTGGGGTGCCGCTGGCGCTTCTACACTCGTTATCCTGGACTCCACTCAGAAGAGAACTATACGTCTCATCGGTGACCCTACCCTCACCCAAAGGCTGCCATTCTTTGCCCACCGACATGCCGTTGGTGACCTCCTTCTCTCTCTATTTTATAGATATCTGCACGGACATTGCTCAGATGAGCTTTCTTCCATAGTTCCTCCACCTGCTGCCACTAGACTCCATTCAAAAGAGAGTTGTACGTCACATCGGTGACCCTACCCTCACTAAAAGGCTGCCATCCCTTCCCCGCCGAGGTGCTGTTGGTGACCTCTCTCTCTTTTATAGATATCTGCACGGGCACTTCTCAGAGGGGCTTTCTTTCATAGTTCCTCCACCTGCTGCCCCCAACAGATATACCAGGAGAACAGAGCGAATGCAGCCTTTTACTGTCCAGGTCACCAGACATAGAACATCTTGTTATGCCCGCTCTATTGTCCCGAAGACTTCCAAGTTGTGGAACTCCTTGCCGGCACATGTGTTTTCTTCTCCTCCGAACCTCCAAACCTTCAAGTCCAGAATTAACAAGTAGCCTCTTTCCTCCTTGTCGACATCCCCGGTACGATAGTATTTAGGCTGTGAGCCCTCGTGGTGTGTTGTGGAAATAAAAAAAAAGAAAACCGAAATACCAATTTCAACAAAAATGGAACCTCTGTACATACAAAACAACTTATAGCATAGACGTAAATTCCAACGTAGTTAAATATCAAACAATATTCACTTGCATAGTATTAAATTTATTTTAAACATGGACGATACCGGGACAAAATAAAACAAATCAAATAGATCACTTGTTAATAAAGGAAGAACATGCTTGGCTAATCACCAATGTGAAAACACGTAGGGGTGCGGAAGCTGATTCAGATCACTTCTTGGTAAAGGCTGTTTTAAGATTCCCAGATACGATTAAACAGACACAAAAAAGGAGGGCAGAAACTAGATACAATGTTAATGATCTACGAAAAGAAGAAATAGCCCTCAACTACAAGAAAAGAATAGACAAAGCTTATAGTAGTGATATGTTCCTGAATACAGACGGCATTGAAGAAAAATGGGAAAAGATAGAAAAGACGGTGACTGAGGCAACGGAAGCAACCCTGGAAAAGAGACGAAAACAAATAAAAAAGTACTGGATGAATGAAGAATGTAAAGCCGCACTAAAAAAAAGAGCAGTATTAAGACATCAAATGCTTCAGGCGCAAACGGAGGAAAACCTAGAAAAATATAACGAACAAAGAAAGAGAACAAAAAATATGTGTAGAACCCAGAAACGAAAATTTCTGGAAGACAAAATAAAAAATATTGAATATAAATATCAAAAAAATGAAAAACGTAACTTCTACAAAGACGTGAAAGATATAAAAAGAGGCCACCAAAGCAAAGCAGTGTTCTTTAAGGATAAGGAAGGCAATTTGCTTGGAAACGATAAAGACATATGCAGAAGATGGAAAGAACATTTCGAAGAACTGCATAATGATGGAGATAAAGAAGAACTGAAAGAGTGTCATCAAGAGTTTTATGAAGAGGAAGAAGTTACAGAAGATCCAACGAAGCAAGAAATAGAAGAAATTATACAAACAATGAAAAACAACAAGAGTCCAGGTGAAAATGGCATTATGGCCGAAAATTTTAAATACGGAGGGACTGCTTTGGTTGCCATGATGTATGAGCTAATAAAAGAAATTTGGAAAACAAAAGAAATGCCAAAAAAATGGAATAAGACCATCATGGTAACTTTATTTAAGAAAGGAGATATAACAGAATGCACCAACTATAGGGGGATAGCGTTACCAGATGTGGCCTACAAAATTTTAGCAACACTAATAAAGAAACGGCAAGAAAAATATATAGAGCCTTTGCTAGGGGAATATCAGGCTGGTTTTCGGAAGGGTAGGTCGACAGTTGACCAGATATGTCTGCTAAAGCAGGTTTTGACAGGCTGTTACGAGTACGAGATTCCAGTACACATGATCTTTGTCGACTTTAAGACCGCCTACGATTCAGTGAAAAGAAGTAAAGTAGTTGATATACTTAGAGAGTTCAGAGTACCCGAGTATATTGTGAAACTGGTAATAATGACACTATGTAACACCACGTGCGCAGTAAGGGTAAACGGAAATCTGACAGAAGAGTTTGATGTGAGAAGAGGAGTGAGGCAGGGAGATCCGCTGTCAACGTTACTATTCAATATAGTTCTGGAGAAAGTGATAAGAGAGAGTGGTATAAACAGAACTGGGAGCTTGTTTGACAGGAGTCATCAGTGCCTTGCTTATGCGGATGATATATTGTTACTGGCCAGAAATAGAAAAGAGCTGGAAAGTATCACTAGAAGTTTGGTGGAAGTAGCAGACAGTGTGGGACTTCAAATAAATAAGGACAAGAGCAAGTATATGGCAATTAAAAAGACTAAAGTGACTAATAGTGAACCTTTTACAGTGAAAATGCGAGGGGAGAGAGTCATAGAGTTCGAAGAGGTTAATAATTACATGTACTTAGGTGTATTAGTAGACAATAGATGTGATGAGGAGGTAGAAATTAACCTAAGGATAGCAAAAGCCAACAGATGTGCAGGAGGGCTTAACAGCTTCCTTAGATCAAAGAACATCTCGCGTGCTGCGAAACTCAGAGTATATAGGACTGTGATAAGACCAACCTTGACATATGGTTGTGAAGCATGGACAATGAACCGAAGACTGGAGGACAGAATAGCGATATGGGAGAGAAAGGTACTACGCAGAATCTTCGGAGGCAAGAAAGTAGATGGCATGTGGGAAAGACGTCCAAATGTGGAAGTGTATGAAATGTATGGAGAACCGCCGGTGTCTCAACTGGTTAAGGCACGCAGACTACAGTGGCTGGGACATATAGAACGAATGGGTGTGGAGAGAATGGTGAAGAAGTGTGTCTGGTCAAATCCAGAGGGTAGAAGGAAGAGAGGAAGACCAAGAAAAAGATGGCTTGATGCAGCACAACAAGACTTGCTAGAAAAAGGAGTCCAAAACTGGAAGACGATTGCACTGGATAGGAAGCAATGGAAACGTATTACCAAGCTATGGGCCTAAATGGCCTGTGAATGCTTCATATATATATATAGTATTAAATTTGTTATTTCTCTGTTAAGGCTGATTAAATGTTTGACGTGTCATTTAAAAAATGTTAAAATGTTCTGCCATAAGGCGCTGGCTGTATCAGGGCTTTTTCTCTCTAAAAGTTAAGAACAATTTTTAAAAATTTATATACAATATACTTCTTTCATTAAAACTTAATTTTGAAACGTGGCATATAATTTTCTAACAAGAATCTGTAAAAAATTATATAATTTAGGTATAAAGATGAAAAGAAACTTTATAAGTTGCTCCCTACTTTCAAAAGTGTTGCCGTCCAGTTTTTGCGCGTCTCCTTCTTATTTGCTTATTACACTTTTTTCAAATATTCATTTACAAAAGTATTGTCGTACGTTTAAATGGTCTTGTGAAATGAAAATCACTTCAATAGGTTTGGAATAATAACTGTAAGCTATGCTTATAATATGTTTGTGTGAGATGTGGGAAAACGCAGGTGTTTAGTGTTCTGAAAACATTTGTACTGCGAGAGGCAGAGCTCTTTTGCCACGTCAGAGAATTTTCGTAGAAAAAATTTGCCATTGACGAGATGAGATTTTGAGACTTTTGAAAACTTTTCTTCACAAGAACCGAAAAAATCAAAACTTCTATCCATGATCATTTTTAAATTGTATAATATAATAATATTTTTTTTATCAATCACTCACTTTACAAAGTACAAAAAGGTGACTTAATCAATTAATATAACCCATGATAAATAGAAAATCACTCCCACAGAGGTACCATCACCTGTACGTGGGATCTTAACACATTTTTCAACAACATCTTTATTGTCTAATTAACCCGCTTCTCAGCCGAATAAAAGCCGCACGAAAAATGTCAATTCGTCACACATAAACCGAAAACTTCATTTCCAGAAACCACACATGCACACCAAATTACTCTGTTTCCATCCACTCTTCAAACCTTTCTCCCTCTCTTCGCTATTTCCCTCTCAGATTTCCATTTTCTCTCCCCTCATCCTTATCTCTCCCTCTTTCTATCCCTCTTTTCACCTTTCACACACACACACATCCCCCAAGCTCACAATCTATATTCATAGGATCGTAGAAAAATAATAAAAGTCTCACTAAAATGATCATATCTCCATTTGTATAATTTCCTCTTTTTTTCATCCAGACTTCTTCGTCACTACACCATGAGATTTTTTTATTTTTTATTTATTTCAACAACACACCACGAGGGCTCACAGCCTAAATACTCTCGTATCGTGGGTGTCGACAAAGAGGAAAGAGGTAACTTGTTAATTCTGGACTTGAAGATTTGGAGGTTCTGAGGAGAAGGAAAAACATGTGCCGGCAAGGAATTCCACAACTTGGAAGTCCTCGGGACAAAAGAGCGGGCATAACAAGGTGTTCTATTTCTGGTGACCTGGACAGTAAAAAGGTGCATTCGCTCTGTTCCCCTGGTAGATCTGTTGGGGGCAGCAGGTGGAGGAACTATGGCAGAAAGCTCCTCCGAGCAGCGCCTGTGCAGATATCTGTAAAAGAGAGAGAGAGAGAGGTCACCAACGGCACGTCGGTGGGCAAGCGATGGCTGCCTTTGGGTGAGGGTAGGGTCACCGAAGAGACGTATGGAGTCCAGGATAGCGAGAGTAGAAGCGGCAGCGGCACCCCAGATGTGGGAGCAGTATTCGAGATTTGGCCTTATGTGCTAGAGAAGAGGTCATTGATGTGGAGAAGCAACAAAGTAGGGGCTCAAGATAAACCTTGAAGGACTCCTGCATTAATTGGATACATTTTAGAGGAATGACCATCCACGACAACAGAAATTCTCCGGTTGGAGAGAAAATTTGCTGCCCAGGTACAGAGTTTTGGTGGTAGGCCATAAGTTTATTAAGCAGCGCTGTGTGCCAGACCTGGTGGAATGCTTTGGATATGTCTAGAGCGACAATCTTGGATTCACCCTGTAGTTCCATAGATTTGTTACAAGAATGGGTGACAAAGGAAAAGAGATCGGCAGTTGATTTGCGCTGACGGAATCCATACTGCCTGTCGTGGATTAGACTGTGTTTTTCAACAAATTTTAGTAATTCGGTGTTTATATACTTTTCCAGCACTTTAGAGACGACTGAAAGGAGAGAAATAGGCCTATAGTTGCTAGGAAGCGTTTTGTATTATTTCTTGGGGACGGGTTGTACTCGAGCAGTCTTCCAGTTACTAGGGAATATGCGTATATTGTAAGATGTCTGAAACAGACGAGCCAGGGCAGGAGCAAGTTCTGGTGCGCATTTTATGACAACAATTGCTGGGATCTCGTCAAGCCCAGAGGCTTCCCTAGTATTGAGAGAAGAGAGCATCTTTCGTACCTTTTTAGTTTTGAAAATGATATCCGTCATTTTATGCGCGACATTGAGGACTGTTGGTGGTTGAACATTTGGAGGTGGGTTGGGAGTAGAACTGCCGGCAACAATAAACAACGAGGCAAAAAGTTCAGCCTTGCCCAGGGCGGTAGAAACAATTTCATCCCCTATTTAGCAATAGATTTAGCAAGAGTCCAGAAGGGTTTGCTGCCGTTGGAGCTTGAGAGCACTTTGTTTTTGATGTGCTTATTATTATAGATATTTAGTATTAAAAACATTTTTTGGAAATTCACTTCCATATTGCACTTGCTGCGTCCAGACTTTTTATTTGAGTAATTAATCTTGAGACTGCTTTAGAACGAGGTCCGGAGCAAAATAAGCGTAGTATTTAAATACTGTCCAAATATATGTCTGCACAACTGTAACCATATTCAGAAAGTGCTTCATTTGTATTCGCGGTAGTTTGTGATAAAACGAGACCAGTGCCGCTAATTGAATTTTGTGAGTCCCTAAACGTTATATAACAGGAACACGTTAGTTGCCAAACTAAACAAAATTTGGAGCCGCTAGTTGTATGGCAATTTTAGTGTTTCATAAAGATAAATGTTAAAACTAAGCGTCTTAAGCTAAATATTATTTAATTGGTATAAATAAGTTTCGTGAAAATTGTTGTGTGTGTGTTTTGCTTCTTTAACATCCGTCTATTTCTGATACTATGGCCAATCACCGACCCCACGAAGCAATTTCACCTCACTATCCTGGAAATTTGGCTCCCGCCTGTCTGTAAGGAGGGTAGGGATTTTGAACTCGCCTAACATCGCATGGACACGGGAGCGGCGGCTTTACACCCCCGCAGAAGGGCGCAACGTGCAGACATTCATATTGCTCAAATACAACACAACCTAGGTTGATGTCAATTGTACAGTATGTACTGAAAAGTGAAAGGAGAACCCTGGAATCAAACCCAGTACCCCTCGGTTCAAAGGCACACGTTCCTACCGCTGAACCACCGAGGCACTAAAATTATTGTTATAATAGAGATGCGACATCATATTCCGAACTAGACGGGTTACTTGCCCGGCCAACAGGATGCATACGAGTTTATATTTCCTATCAGTAAATCGTTGTAGAAAAAATTCACTAGTAGGGAGATCCCGACTTTTAAATTTTGAAAATGAAACTTTGCATGTGTAGGCTGCTATGTAAGGCGCGTATTCTACTATAGCAATTGAATCGGCTAATACAGCAGTGGCGCGCGTACCCACATGTCAATGGTTATCCCTCAAGAAAAAAAAACGGGTAAGCCAATGATAATTTTTTTTTTCATTTTTTGAATCTTACTTTCATTCGTGAACAAAATGACTCTCTTGATAATTTTCTGTATGACGCTTATTTTACGAGTAAGCAATAAATCAGGTAAGTGTTTTAGAGCACACTTCATGATTTTTAACCAGTCCTTGTTTGGTAGAAAATCGCAATGATACACTTTTATCAGGCTTATTGTAATTTATTTATTACAATAAATGTTCAAAAATGCCTCCATTGGCCTGAATACACGCACGACATCTTTTTAATATGGAAAATTTAATGTCTTGGGGATTCATTGTTGCTTGAATATGACGAAAAGCATTATATATCAGTTGTTGTAGCTGCTCTGGTGTATTTATTTGTTCACTGTAGACCAGTCGCTGAAAATCACCCCAAAGATAGAAGTGAAGTGGGTTTAAGTCCGGTGATCTTGCAGGCCAATGTATTGGTCCAGTTATGCCAATCCATCTTTCATTATAATGTTCATGTAGCCATGTAACAACGTTTCGATTATGATGCGCTGGTGCACCGTCATGCTGGTACCACATTATACATCTTGTTGCTAGTGGAATGTCATCTAGAATGTCTTCTACGCGGTTTTCTTGGAGCGCTAAATACGAAGATCCATTTAAACGTTGTGGCAGGACTTCCATGAACAGTGAGCCGTTAAAAATACCACACCATAAACTAATGGAAAATCTATGTTGAAATGTGCGAGTCCTTGTTGCATGTGGATTTTCCAATGACCAGACATGCTCATTATGAGAATTTTAAATACGATTTCTTGTAAATGTTGATTCGTCAGACTAGAAGATTAGATTAGGGAATAAGATATTTTGATTGTTCATTTCCAACATCCATTCACAAAAGACTCGTCGATGCACATTATCTCCAGAAGGCAACGAACATTCTGTCAATGATATGGATGTAAGGCTTCTCGATGTAAAGTTCTCCAAACAAAGCTTTGAGAATATTGTAACTGCGTGGCAATCCTCCGAGTACTTGTAGAAGGTTGATCCATCACTGCATCCACCACTCTCTCTCTCTTCGTCTTCAAGTTGATGTTGTCTTCTAACATTAGCTCTAGCGTCAGGACGTTGTCCAATACCGCACTGCCGAAGTCTTGAAAACGATCGAGAAAAAACCCTTGTTGTAGGTTGACGGCGAGTGGGAAACCTACGTTGATATTCCCGACAAGCAGCTAGATCATTTCCATCAGCATATCCGTAGATAAAAATTATATCTGCATACTCTTCTGAGGTGTACTCCATTATAAGAAGTAAAAGAGTAGAAAATTTTGCAATTTTATAAAGTTTACCACTTACACCTATTCAAAATAATAACTTGTTAACCTAAACGTCAAGTGACACTTAATGACAACTTTGGCAAACCAGACTACTACTTACTAAAATACAACAAAGATAATCGTCGTACAAAAAATTATGAAGACATTAAATTTTCCATATTAAAAAGATGTCGTGCGTGTATTCAGGCCAATGGGGGCATAAAAGTGTATCATTGCGATTTTCTACCAAACAACGACTGGTTAAAAATCATGAACTGTGCTGTAAAACACTTACCTGATTCATTGCTTACTCGTAAAATAAGCGTCGTACAGAAAATTATCAAGAGGGTCATTTTGTTCACGAATGAAAGCAAGATTCAAAAAATAAAATAAAATATCATTGGCTTACCCGTTTTTTTCTTGAGGGATAACAAATGACATGTAGGTACGCGCGCCACTGCTGGATTAACCGATTCAATTGTTATGGTAGAATACGCGCCTTACATAGCAGCCTACACTTGCGAAGTTTCAGCAAAATATATTTGCTACTTTTTAAAAAATTGGGAAATTTTAGTTTTTGAAATTCAACTTCAACACCCTGTATCTTTTTAATGAAGCATTATAGGAAAAATTGTTATAGGACATACCCTCTCTAAAATTGTTTAAAGAACATGGGGTTTCATTTTTGGTCACCACTTATGAATCACCCTGTATATCAAAATTAAGATGTCTGTGTTACAATAAAAAAAGTTATAAGCATTCAATCTTTGGTGTGCTAGATCATTCTATAAAAATTCACTCCCATAACGCATTCGCTGGGTCCAGGCTTTTTTAAATTATATACTCTTCTTTGCAATTGATTTTCTTTGCGTGATATAACTCTTATTAACGGGCCTTCTCAGTTAGTAAGGCTTTCCTTTCCTAGTAAATAGTTTCATCGTTGTCCTTTATGATTTTGATGAATTTTCCTTAAGGAAATTCTGTAATAGGTAACGATGGTAGCGCCTCCGTGGCCGTGCGGAGCGCCTGCGTGGCCGTGCGGGAAAGTCGATTTAGACTTTCCAATACGGACTCGGGTTCGACGGTTCGATCCTCACCGGCGGCGGATGATTTTTCAAAAATCACTGTCGTCGCTGAGATCGAGCTCAAGGTGGAGGGTAGGTTAGTTTAGATGAGCAAAAAGGGTCTGCAATGGCCTAATTGCCAGTAAGCATCTTACCTTTACCTTTTTTTTTAGGTAACGATGGTAAGACTTTCGGAAAAGGTTTAGAACCCATATCCAAGAACAACTAAAATGAGACTTTACGTGTAGCTAGAAGTGAAGTGAATAAACCTCTGTTGTAAATTTTAAGTAATTTGGTTTACCTTTTTTTTTCCAAATTAAAAATAAAATCTGTAAGAGATGAATTCAAAAGACTATAGTGGCTAAATTGCAATCCCTCACAAAGACCGAGTAACTAGCTGGCACGCGTATATTGGATAGATACTACAGGCATAAATCATAGTCCAGTCGAATAACACAAGTAAAACATACTACCCGAACTAGCGATCAAGAAATCTCGGCCACTAAAATCCTAAAAATTAATGAAATCATTTATCAACAACGACGTTAGAATTGCATATGACATGAAATACAAAATTTGTTGAGTAATTGTGTCTTAATAAAATGTTTAAAGTACACTATATTTGTAGCGTGCCCCAATCAAAGTTTTAGACTGAAAATATGGTGTATAGTAAAAATATATAGGTTTAAAAGAGGTAATAAAAACAGATTGTCCTTTTATATATATTTTTTTTCTTTAACGTCGGTCTATTTCCGCTACTATGGCCGATCACCGACGCCAGTAAACAGTTTCAGCTTACTATCCCAGAAATTTTTCTGAAGCTCTGCCTTTCTTTAACGAAGGTAGGGATCGTTAACGTGCCCAACATCATATGGACACGGCACCGACGACTTCACGCCACCTTCGAAGTGCGGAACGTGCAGGCGTTAAACTTGCTCAAATACAAGTCACAACCTTGGTTGATGTTAATTGTACGTTATGTACCGAAAAAGTGAAAGGGTAGCCCTGGGGATCGAACCCGGTACCCATCAGTTCAGAGGTACACGTCCTTACCACTGAACCACCGAGGCTCTTTCTTTGATCTTTAAACTTAAAATAAGACGTCATCTAGGTTCCAAACAGTGGTCAAATATGCTTGAACTCACAATTTGCTTACTTCTCTAATTAACTTTTACATTTACCTTTGGGATATAATATAAAATTTTCGGGGTAGCAAGTAAGTATCACGTAAAAAAACTATTTCTCAACACATATCTGGTTAAATGGTAGCATCTCCGCCCTACACGCGAGCGGCCCGGGTTCTATTTTCGCTCGCTGCATCGCACATTTTGTTTTATTTCACTTTAATATTTGATAGAAACAATAGTATCCAAATTCCATGCGTTTGGAACTAGATCTCAATTTTGTTGAAAACGGCTGGATAACTTTGTTGTCTTTGAGCCTAAAATAATTTTTTATCATTGATTTTATTGAATTTTTATTGAGAAAAATTGTCGTTAAAAACTTTTTCAGTTGTTGGAGAAACCGCTGCGATTAGGTTGACTAAAACGAAATCATTCAGGCGATTAATAGGTAAAATTACCTGCCACGTTTATAATTTGCAGAAACTTTCCTTTTCTAAACATTAATCAAGTTGTCTTCTGGAAAGCTTTTGTAATTTTAATGAAATTGGTAATACAGAGGCTTGTTTTACAGAGACTTGCAGTAGCTAAATACCGAATTTTAATTTTCTGGCTCCATAGAAATTTGAGTTTTGGGCATTTTTCTCAAAAGGAGCTTTAACACAAGATTAAAATTGTTTTTGATAATAGAGAGGTGGTAAAACTTTCGAAATAAATCTACAAATGAGCGCGTATTAGGACCACCTATCCCCTGTGGGTCCGAGAACTAACCAAAAGAATAGGCCCAAGATAATTCCTGCCTGCCGTATGAGGGGGCTAATCGGAGTTAGGTTAGCCTGGAAGGATGCAGATATCTCTGGGGAGTGATGTGCAGCCGGATTTTGAGGCCTCCGGGCCTGGACTGTGGGCATAGAAGTGGACAATTGAGCTCGCTTAGAGATTGGCGCCTACTCTGTGAGCTTCGAAACGAGCTAACAAACCCGCTTGGATGTGCTCGAGGGCGGGACGTCATGATACCGCCTCAGGTCAAGTAATCACTGGCGAGGGACCTAGGTGAGCCTGGAGGGAGACGGATATCTCTGATCAGTAATATGCACCCGGATTTTGACACCTCCACTGTGGGCTTAGAAATGGACAATTAGCCTTGCTTGGTTGTTACTCGGGAACGGGGTTCTAGATGATATTACCCTGGATTGAGCGGGTGTCGTGTGTCCAGACGACCTGGAGGGGGTTGCGACCTCTGATGAGTGGTATACACCCGGAGTTTGAGGCCCCCACTCTGTGCTTCGAAACAGACGTCTTAAGTCTAGCACTAGTGGGCGTCGGGTTTCAACAAACCCCGAGGAGACCTGAGATCTCTTGGGGTGGATTACAACTGTTAATTGAATGCTGCTAGAGAGCGGGACTTCATGATACCGCCTTGAATCAAACACTGACGGATGTCGGGTTCAGATGACCTCGTAGAAAGTTTATCACTCTTTGAGCTTCGAAACAGGCAAGTGGCTTCACTCAGATGGCAGTACACCTGTCAAACAAATTTTCACCCTCAAAAAAAGATCGAGTCCCGCAGGATTCTGGAATTCATGGGTGAAATTTAAATATGAATCTAATCCAGTTTAGGACCCCTAAAAGTGGTCTTAGAGGTGTGTTTAAATTAAGTTATAGTAATATGTCGTTCTAATAATGTACAACTCTTATGAAAATTCATAATTAATTTTTCTCTGGGTTTCAGGTTTTGTGGTTTTCCCACCTGTTTATAAGCTTGATATCATCGCTTTTTCTTGATGACTTTTGGTTTCTTTACTGTTTCTTTGGGTCTATACTTCTTTTCCTTTTTTGCATTTTTGGTTAATTGTTTATATGTGTGGATCTTCGTCCTTAATATTTCTCCACCCAATGTTACCTTTGTATTTTAATGTGATCCATGATTTTCTTGGTTCTTGTTTCTGCTTGTCTAGAATTTTCCCGAAGCTACCTTTTATAATATTAATTACAATCTATTAATGTTCACAAAGATAGGTATTCGTTCGTTGAGATTTACCCCATTCGTTTCTGCTGTATTTGTCCGTAGTTCCTTTTTGTTTGTTTGCGTAACTCTCTTAATACCAGATAAGCCTCTGGCCTTTACGAGACCCCAGCAATTGTTCTAAAAAAATGCGCACCAGGACTTGTTCCTGTCCTGACTCGTCTGTTTCAGACATCTTACAATAGAGGCATATTCCCTAGTAACTGGAAAACTGCTCGAGTCTAACCCGTCCACAAGAAAAGATCAAAAGCGCTTCCTAGCAACTACAGGCCTATTTATCTCCTTCAGTCGTCTCTAAAGTGATGTAAAAGTATATAAACACCGAATTACAAAAGATTCTTGAAAAACGCAGTCTAATCAACGACAGGCAGTATGGATTCCGTCAGCGCAGAGCAGCCATCGACCTCCTTTCCTTTGTCACCCATTTTTGGAACAAGTCTATGGAACTACACGGTGAATCCCAGATAATCGCTCTTGACATATCCAAAGCATTCGACCAGGTCTGCCACGCAACGCTGCTTAATAAACTTTCGGCTTATGGCCTACCACCAAAACTCTGTACCTGGACAGCAAATTTCCTCTCCAACCGCAGCCTTTCTGTTGTCATGGATAACGATTCCTCTAAACTGTATCCAATTAATGCAGGAGTCCCTCAAGGTTCAGCTTTAGCCCCTACTTTGTTTCTTTTCCACAGCAATGACCTCCTCTGTAGCACAACCAACGCAGTTCACAGTTACGCGGACGACAGCACCCTCCACTCAAGTATACATTATTCTAAGCCTGTCTCTTTACTCAATTAAATGAGGATCGCAGACTCATGAAGGGTTCTGTCTCTGTGGCTCTCCAAAAAATATTTGACTGGCGAAGTAGAAATCTTGTATAACTCAACTCCACCAAATTTTGGTCTTGTTTTCTATCTCATAAGAGATACACCAGCCCCAAACCCATCACAACGAACAACCAAGTTATTGAAAGTAATGAGTCCTTTTCATTTGTTGGCATTTCTGTGGATCGAAATCTCAGTTGGCACCAACATGTCACAGCAATTGCAGAACCGGCTGCTAAGAAAATAGGTTTCCTCTTCCGGGCTCGCAATCATTTTTCACCAGGTAATCTCTATACCTTATATACTTCACAAAGAAGTTCAAATCTCGAATACTGTTCCCACATCTAGGGTTTCACTGCCGCTTCTACACTCGCTATCCTGGACTCCATTCAGAAGAGAGCTATACGTCTCATCAGTTATCCTACCCGCACCCAAAGGCTGCCATCCCTTGCACACCGGCGTGCCGTTGGTGACCTCTCTCTCTTCTTTCTCTCTCTCTCTCTCTCTCTCTCTCTCTCTCTCTCTCTCTCTCTCTCTCTCTCTCTCTCTCTTATAGATATCTGCACGGGCACTGCTCAGAGGAGCTTTCTTCCATAGTTCCTCTACTTGCTGCCCCCAACAGATCTACCAGGGGAACAGAGCGAATGCACCAGTACTGTCCAGGTCACCAGACATAGAACATCTTGTTATGCCCGAGGACTTCCAAGATGTGGAATACCTGGCCGGCACATGTTTTTCCTTCTCCTCCGAACCTCCAAACCTTCAAGTCCAGAATTAACAAGTTGCCTCTTTCCTCCTTGTAGACACCCACGGTACGATAGTATTTAGGCTGTAAGCCCTCGTGGTGTGTTGTTGAATTATTAAAACTAAAATCTATTTTCTTCTTGAATATTTTCTAATGTTGGACTCTGCTAGAACCAAATTAGGGTCACTGTCTCTATCTGGTCTAGGATATGTGTAGCTGGGGAGTGAGTTTATTTATTCATTAGTGGAATTCATAACAGTACTGCGGTTTTAATATAGCAAAAAAAGCTAATAAAAGGAACATTTTATTAGCTAGAAAATTACCCATGACCCATAAGTTACTTAGAGTCAATTAAATTATAACAATTGTAAGTAAAATAAGACTAAAATGCAGGCTTTATCTTTGTGGGCTCTGTTTATATTTTAACGCAGTAATAGTAAATCCTCATTACGTTCAAAGTTTCTGGGCAGGCGAGAAAACAGCTATAATATTTATTTCAATTGAGAAAGAACGACTTTGCCAACCTAAATGAATGTGTTAAAATACAACCTGTGGTATATAATTCGCTGACTCTAATAAATATAATTCATGGTTTATCAGGATGAACTTTATGTGATATCCAACGCACACTCTGAATACACATGTTCGCTCTAATATTCTGTTTCACACCACGATCAATATTGATTCGTCTTTAGGGCCCCCCTTAATTGTTCATTCAGCCAGTTGATATTTCGGGTGTTGCCATCTGTGCTGTCTAAAAAACTTCTCTGTAACAAGCCAGCGCCTGTTTGCTTTGACTTTTAATTGATCTCTCATTTTTATTTCGTTCAAAGTCGCTAACTTTTAGAATTAATGAGACGTGTGTGACGTGTTAATCGGAAATAAAGGCATTGAACATTTTCGGTATCGATTGTTATTGGAGTGTTTTTAAATAAAGTTTGGTGGGAAGTCAGGCGTTCTTATAAACGTATTCTTCATTAATTAAAGATTGTTCGTTTCGTGTGAAATGATTATCAAACCTTTAGTTTTAAATAGTGTTTTTGAGTGCGAATATAATTGAATTTTGAGGGTCACAAGAACCATACATCTGATTTTTAGTGAAGTTTCTTTTAAAAAAAATCACTAATGAGGAGATCCCGACTTTTGAATTTTGAAAAAAAGTTTTGAAATGAGCGCAAACTAGGCCCCCTAAAACCCATATAAAGAGTCAATTTCAATTTTTATATGTTTATATATATATATATATATATATATATATATATATATATATATATATATATATATATATATATATATATATATATATATTAGTTTCATAATTATCTTCAAAACCGCTCTACCTAGAAATGTCAAATTTGGTACCCATGGATATACAAGTATTTCGCATAACCGAAAATTAGTTTCATATGTACAGAGTGATCAGTTGCCCTGTGCCACACCAAACTTCTATTTTTTTAAATGGAACACCCTATATTCTATTTTATTTTTTGGTAAAGCACTTCATGTCGAGTAAAATGATGTCCACAATAGGGGCCTGGGATCAACGGTTTAGAAATTATTTAATTATTTGTCCGAAACTTTATTCCGATTCAACACGACAGTGCTTCCATGTCGTCGCAAAACCTGTCAAGATCTGGTATTACCATGACTCTTGACTCAATGTAGCATAATAAAATATGGTTATATGGCTTGCGGAAATATACACTTATACAGGGTGTTACATTTTATAAAGCTCAATTTTTCTCGAAAATTTCAAATGGAACAGCCTCTATATGACTACGGCATCAGATAGCGCGTTTAGTAAGCTTTCTTTCAATACCATATTTGCTAGGATTCAATTGGCTGTATTAACACAAACTGATGGATGATTTGTAAACGTCTGGGCTTTCTTTTTTCTAAAGGTGAATTATAATTTGTACAGTCTTTTAATGAAAATCATAGGCATGGCATTTTTTTATTGTAAATTGTTACATCGTTTTTAGATAATTGTATGGTGAAATTTATTTTTAACTTACTTTATAAACATCAAAAATTGAATAAAAATAATAGTACCACATTAATTAATACAATACCACTTACAGGATACCTTCGCAAGCTATATTATGCTACATTGAGTCAAGAGTCATGGTATTACCAGATCTTGACAGGTTTTGCGACGACATGGCAGCACTGTCGTGTTGAATCGGAATAAAATTTCGGACAAACAATTGAATAACTGCTAAACCCTTAATCCCAGGCCCCCATTGTTGAGCATCATTTTACTCGCCGTGAAATGCTATATCAAAAAATAAAATAAAATATAAGGTGTCCTATTTAAAAAAAAATACAAGTTTGGTGTGGCACAGGGAAACTAATCACTCTGTATACACGAAACTAATTTCGGGTTATGCGAAACACTGGTATATCCATGGATGCCAAATTTGACATTTCTAGGTAGAGCGGTTGTGAAGATAATTATGTGATCCTCTCAACTTGCCGGACCCTGTATGTATGTCTGATTGAAGCCCCGATAACTTTAGAACTAATTGAGATATTGTTATCTTCAAATTTCGTATCCAGTTGGCACCCAACAAAAAAGGAACGCTTTGAATTCTTTTTGGGTAGGATCTCTTCAGGCGGTAGGGTATAAATAAGGGGTGATTTGGTGGAAATTTACATTTTTTCTATAAAACTCGAGTAAAATAACGTTTCAAAAGGTCATGGGCCCTAAATTTATTCCATGAGAATGTTTTTCGGAAGCGAACAAATTATCACAGCTATGTGGAAGTTATGATTGAATTTCAGTACTGTTAGTGAATTTTCATTCATGCAAGAAAATTGGTCCTGGTTGAACCTCTTTAGCGGGTTGGTCCGGTTTATATTTTTTGAGAAGAACTTGCAGTTCATACGACAAAGTTGTCATAACTGACCTTCTTTGTAACTGACGGGTTACTAACCCCAAAGCTAGCTTTTTCAAGTAAAACCCAAGATCATTTCCAAAAAAATATATTCGGGAGTATATAGCGCACAATTTATCTACGTCTGCACCCGACTTAGTCTTGTTACAAAAGTCGATTATTTATGGTTTATTATCTTCTTCAGTCGACACCGCAGAACTAGCTGTATGAAAACTAGGCAGCAATACTACAGTCTTGTTTTTTTTTTACGTATGACCAAGGTTTTAGCGAATATTTTTTTTAATTCGCTAATGAGGAGATCTGGAGATCTGTGTTTATATTATATATATATATATATATATATATATATATATATATATATATATATATATATATATATATATATATATATATATATATATATATAAACACAGATCTCCAGATCTCCTCATTAGCGAATTAGATCTGTGTTTATATTATATATATATATATATATATATATATATATATATATATATATATATATATATCCGACCGATAACTCAAAAAATAATGGACCGATCTTGATAAAATTTGGTGAATACCTTGCGTTTGCAAGTGTCTTAGACAAGTTCGTTATTCAGGACAATCGGACCAGGTTTTTCCGGAAAGTTTTGTGTTTCCTTTCTGAAAAAATAATATCTCCATAAATAACAAAGTAAGGGCAACCAAATTTGGTAGGCATGTTTGTATTACACACGGTGAACTCTGTACCAAGTCTACTACTAGGTCCCTAGCTTTAAACACAAAGAAGGTATGGGCAGTTAAAGAAACAAATTTTGGAGTTTTCCTCAAAACGTCAAACTTGCAATTTTAAACGTCAAAATTGGCAATGTTTAGGCAAAGAATGTGAAACAAATATGGATTGTAAAAAGAAAATGTTGCAAAAAGAGTGTTCTGCAAACCCGTAAGATTCATATTCAACCAACATTGCCCTTCATTTTACTAAAATGATTACAGAATATTCATTTCAAATAGACCCTTTATCTGATGCTTTGTCTGTCAGTTTAGTTAAGCTGATGCTTTTAGTGAATTTTCTTTAAAAAAATCACTAATGAGGAGATCCCGACTTTTGAATTTTGAAAAAATTTCTTGAAATGAGCGCAAACTAGGCCCCTTAGAACCCATATAAAGGGTCAGTTTCAGTTTATATATATATATATATATATATATATATATATATATATATATATATATATATATATATATATATATAAACTGAAACTGACCCTTTATATGGGTTCTAAGGGGCCTAGTTTGCACTCATTTCAAGAAATTTTTTTTAAAATTCAAAAGTCGGGATCTTCTCCTTTTTTAAATAATATTCACTAAAAGCATCAGCTTAACTAAACTGACAGAAGTTATATATATATATATATATATATATATATATATATATATATATATATATATATATATATATATATATATATATATATATATATATATATTTGCTTTTGCCCTAGACATAGAGGTCTTTGCTGGCCATATATCAGGTCATCCCAGCAAGAAACTACCTGAAATATAATAGTTGGTGATAATTCGGTCCAAGATAACATATGTAGATTTGGGTGTCAGTCATCAGAGACTATCCAACACGTCACCGAAGGATGTCAAGCGTTTGCTGCAACAGAGTATAAAGAGAGGCACGACGCAGTTGCTGAAATACTTCATCAAGAACTGGCTCTGAAACTGTGACTTTTAAACCTGAGTAAGGTGCCCTACTTCTGAAACTGTTCCAGAGAACTGAGGATACAGGTTGTACTTGGATGGGACGGTGCTGACAAACCAACGAGTTGCCCACAACAGCTGTTTGGGGAGCGGAGGATAATTAGGGATTACCTTTTATAACTGGGATAATATGGACATGGTAACGATGTAGTTTGTAATAAAATTTAATAACAATAAAAAGAACTAACAACTTTTACAAACTAACTTAACCGAACATAATTTAAAACCAAATCTGTACACAATTAAATTAAAAAGTCTCGCGTCTTTACATTTTAAGAATCTAACAAAAAATCTGTCCTTAACTCTACATAATTAAAATCAAATGTCTCGCTAATGTTTACCAACACCACTACTTATAACCTTACTTGGTCTACATAATTCACAAATTGCAAACCTCAACAGTCAGCATTCCTTATACTGTACTCTGCAATTCCAACTTGTTTATTATTTATCTAAACATGTAATGTAATATTTCATTGCAAATAATTATGATATTTATGTAACCTACCTAATATATACGAATTATTCTAATTTATGGTAGCGAATTTTCGTAGAAATATAATAATATAAAAATAATACTAAAATATATTATCACGCCTAGGAACGGCCGTCTGGATAGTTTTCTGTTCTATGAACAACAACCCAGATATAATAATAGTGGGTATGTCCTGCAACCAAGTGACGCTGATTGATGTGGCTATTTCAAATAATAATATTCTAGAGATAAAGCACAAGGAGAAGATCATTAAGTACACAAATCGCGAAATAATACAAGTAAAGAGACAGTGGAGGGCAGACAGTGTCCGAGTGATTCCAACAGTCATGTCCTCAACTGCTGTGGTTCCTTCGAGAGAACATGAAGAGACTGGGCCTTGGAGAGCATCTTTATAAGGTTATGCAGAAGGAGGTAATACTTGCAACTGCCCACGCCATGCGGAGATTCCTGAGAAATGAGGATGTGTGGCGTTGTCATTCAGGGCCCGATAAGTTGGAAACGGTTCCATCTTACTTCAGTCCCTTTGGTACCTGGGATGAGTGAATGTTCCCCTTTGAGGGAGTGTGGGGTTCTGCTGCCGCTTCTACACTCGCTATCCTGGACACTATTCAGAAGAGAGCTATACGTCTCATTTGTGACCCTACCCTAACACAAAGGCTGCCATCCCTTGCCCACCGACGTGCCGTTGGAGACCTCTCTGTCTTTTATAAATATCTGCACGGGCACTGCTCAGATGAGCTTTCTTCCATAGTTCCCCCACCTGCTGCCCCCAACAGATCTACCGGGGGAACAGAATGCACCCTTTTACTGTCCAGGTCACAAGACATAGAACATCTTGTTATGCCCGCTCTTTTGTCCCGAGGACTTCCAAGTTGTGGAATTCCCTGCTGGCGCATGTTTTTCCTTCTCCTCCCAACCTCCTAACCTTTAAGTCCAGAATTAACAAGTTGCCTCTTTCCTCCTTGTCGACACCCACGGTACGATAGTATTTAGGCTGTAAGCCCTCCTGGTGTGTTGCCGAAATAAAAAATGCAGCTTATACCTATCCGACGATATAATCAATTTTTTCCTTTTTGTCTTAAATTACTTAATTGAGTTGACTGTTGATATGTCAAATTCAACGAATGCCTAATATTTACCGAATTTTCGGTGTCTACGTTTCCAAACAATGTGGTCATTGAATGTCTGGGGTGGAGTTTTAGGGGATCGCATAAATGGACCACGCTATTTAAAAGAATAGAAAATGGTGCAGTTGATTTAGGTTTCCTTCAAAATCATTTACCAATTAGACTGGAAGAAGTTCCCCTTAACATCCGGCAAGGCATGTGGCTTGTGCACGATGGCACACTTGTACGTAATGCAGGTCATATTCAGGACTAGCTAAATAATTATTTTCCACAAAGATGGATAGGTAGAGATAGGCAGATAAAATACAGGATCTGTACATTGGCCAGCTCGATCACCTGACTTTACAAAAGTGGACTTTTCTTGTGGATCCATGTCAAAGGTATCGTATTTAAGAAACTCCCTACCACAGAAGAAGATATGTACCCTAGATTACAGAAGCGTTCAAGAATGTCAATGCCACTATGCTGCAAAATTTAACTCGGTCATTTGAGAATCCACCAGAATATTGTATTGATGTTGGTTAGGGTCACTTTGAAAACCCAATGTGATTAATTTAATGTTATTAAATCACCCTCATTAAATATGTGAAAATGTCCCAATAACTACTCACTTTCGGTATAGAGAACCCTTAACAAAAATTGAGGTATAATATTATGAAATCTCATTAGTGATATAAAATACAGAATATTCCATTTAAATTGAGAAAGAAAATGAAACATCCGAGTTTTGAGTCATCCTGTAAACAAATTTGAGATAAAATGCACGTTGATAGATGATAAAACCACTGCTCGTCGCCGTCGTGGTCAGTGGAAAGTGTGGCCAGTAGTCCAGGCACGTGTATGAGACATCATGGTCAACAATTGAAGGTTACCAGACACTATGTAAGGAAGTTTGACAAAAGATTGCGATTGCACGCGTACAAGGTTCAAGTGACGCAAGAAATCAAGCCAAGTGACCATATGCGGTGCAGTGTATTTGTTTATGGTTACTTGAGCGCCACCAAATTGTTACGGATTTCTCTAAGAAAACCAGTTTTTCGGATGAGGCATATTTTCGATTCAACGGGTACGTAAATGAACAGAACTGTTGAATTTTGGGTGCCGAAAATAATCCTCGTGACTCCAACAACCAATGTATCCACCGCGAGTAACTCTTTGGTGCGCATTGTGAGCTGGTGGAGTGATTGGACCGTATTTCTTTAAAAATGCGACTGCACAAGCGCTAACTGTCAACGATGTAAGTCATACCAAAATATTAACTGAGTTTTTGGAGTTCGAATTGAACAAGACGGTGTGACCTGCTACAGAGTACTTGAAAGAATGGGGTTACTGTGGACCAAGTTTTCAGACCGTGTCATCTCTTGGCTTGCGACCAAAATTGGCCGCCAAAATCGCGCAATCTAACGCCGGTGGACTTCTATCTATGGAGTTACCTGAAGAAAAAGGTGTATGCGAATAAACCGTAAAGGGTTGAACAACTTAAAGAAGAGATACAGCAGGTTATTGGCGAAACTTAGTTACAGTTATGCGAAAACATGATTCAGAATTTTAAGAAAAGACTGACCCACAGACGTTTCGTAGTGACCATTTCTAATATGTAATTTTTCATCTATAATGACAAATTTAGTGGTGATCATTTTGCGGATGTCATTTTTCATGTTTAATGACAACTATTTGATGTCATCCGCATAACTGTGAACTGGATTGGATGTGCTAGAGTAGAGGTCATTGATGTGGAGAAGAAACAAATTAGGACCTTGAGGGACTCCTGCGTTAATTGGATACAGTTTAGGGGAATGGCCATCCACGACAACAGAAATGCTCCGGTTGAAGAGGAAATTTGGTGTCCAGGTACAGAATAGCCCGGAAATTGATTAAGCAGCGCTGCGTGCCAGACCTGGCCGAATGCTTTGCATATGTCTAGAGCGACAATCTGGGATTCACCGTGTAGTTCCATAGACTTGTTCCAAGAATGGGTGACAAAGGAAAGGTGGTCGGCAGTTGATCTGTGCTGAAGGAACCCATACTGCCTGTTGTGGATTAGACTGTGTTTTTCAAGAAATTTTAATAATTCGGTGTTTATATACTTTTAGATCACTTTAGAGACGACTGAAAGGAAAGAAATAGGCCTGTAGTTACTAGGAAGCGCTTTGGATCCTTTCCTAGGGACGGGCTTCACTTGAGCAGTTTTCCAGTTACTAGGGAATATGCCTCTATTGTAAGATGTCTGAAACAGACGAGTCAGGACAGCAGCAAGTTCTGGTGTGCATTTTTTGAGAACAATTGCTGGGGTCTCGCCAAGGCCAGACGCTTTCCTGGTATTAAGAGGAGAGAGCATCTTTCGTATCTTTTTAGTTTTGAAATGATATCCGTCATTTTATACGCGACATTGGGGACTGTTGGTGGTTGAACATTTGGAGGTGGGATGAAAGTAGAATTTCCGAATGAGGCAAAAAGTTCAGCCTTGCCCAGAGCGGTAGAAACAATTTCATCCCCTCAAACAAGAGGTGGCAACGTGCTCTTGCAGAAATTATCCCCACTAGATTTAGCAAGAGTCCAGAACGATTTGCTGCCGTAAGTAAGTCAATACATTGTTTATTTTGCATAGCTACAATGTAATACACTAATTCTTTCCATGTATAAATGCACCTAAATACTAGTTTTAGGTATAGGGAATACTTCATGAGACTGAAAGAGCATTTGCTTACATCGAAATTGATTTCAATATACAGAGTATTCCATTTGAATTTCTCGATAAAACTTGGCTGCAGTGTTTTTACCCCCCCCCCCCCCCCCCCTCTATACTATTTTCAAGGAATTGTTTGTGTATTCCTTAAAGTTGAAAGTAGAACACTTTTTCAGATATTTGGCATCACAGAGACAAATTAATAAAGATACAGACCGCCAAGTGTGCTTCTGATGTTTTAAAACAGTGCCATAACTTCTGAGCGACTCTGTATGGACCCCGACAACTACACACTGGATGAATTTGCAAAAAAGAGGAATTCAAAGATTAAACAATACACAGCGTGTACCATTTAAAAAAAGTGAAGTTTGGGTTGTTTCAGACTTACGCAAAATAAGTTTAGTTTATAGCTAACGTTAGTACCTGCAACTTTTGCTCCATTTTTTTATTTTATTGAATAATAAAGGAGATATTGAACTTGAAAGCACTGTTGGACCAGCCTGTATGTGCGCTGGAACTCCAATCCTGTGTTTCACTAGAGAATTCTCGCATGCAATTCTAATATTAATTGGTGGGATATTGATTCACAGTAACCTTGGTTTAAACAATGTGTGCATTCCTAGGCCATAATTATTAACTGTCTAGTAATATAATATGTCATCCAATTTAGACAGTTGTTGGGCGTGCATCACATCCACAAGACAATATCACACGGTACTTTTAACAATTGCATAAAATCATGCTGGTAGCTAGCTCACCTAACGAGGAATATTGTAAGTGCTACGTTTAAAGGAGTTGATTATCTTTAAAAATGTGCCGCCAGGTTAAAAAATAAAAAGTCTAGACGCAGCAAGTGCGTTATGGAAGTAAATTTCTATAAAAATATTTTTGATAGCCAATATGTTTCTTTAATGCGAGCAGGCATCAATTTGGTGAATATATAACCTATATAGTAGAAACAATGCTGCATATTTTGTCAAAATATCCTATTGCTTGAAAATGGACAACAATTTTCCGAAAACAAACTCAAAAGGTCTTCAAGATAACTCGTTTTCTAGCCGACGAACCTTAAGTTAATAGAAAATTGAATTATTGAATTTTGAATCATTTAATGAAAATTCGCTACCAAAACGCACTTAATGCGTCTCGATTTTTTTTACACACATGCATCATATTTCGATGAAAATGCAAAAATGCAATAAGGAATGTTCAAATAATATTTGATTCAAGTAATATTAAAAAGAAAATTGTCTTTCGTATCTCATATTGAGAATGTTGTATCCAACGCATTTAAACTAATGGGCTTTATTATTAGGAATGGCCGCGAGTTTAGTAATATTGACACATTTATAATGATTTTCTGTACTTTTATCCGTAGTAGACTTGAGTATGCTTCAATTTTATGGTCTCGGGGTTACCAGAACCATATATTCCAGTTAGAAAAGATTCAAAGACCATTTCTAAAGTATCTGTACTTTCGCCTCAGTGGTATATATCCCTCTGTGGGTTACCCTTCGGAGTATATGCAGCGGGACTTCTTGCTACCAAGTCTAGAATCTAGAAGGGAACAAGCTGGACAAATTTTTATAAATGCTTTAGTAGAGGGATCTTGTGACTGCTCTCGTCTACTTGAGCAACTAAACTTTAATGCTCGGAGAATGTCTTCGCGAAATCCTGTCACCTTTTTGTTACCTACGCCGCGAACTAATCTTGTGAAGTTCTCATCGCTTTATAGATTGTGTTCTGTTGCCAACAGACACACGTCCTCCATTGATATCTTTGTGTCGGATTCAAAGTTGCTCAAAGGGTTGGCAGTCTCACGGTTGTGAAGGACTGGTTTGTATTTCACAGTTATGGAGGACTGATTTGTGTTTCTCATTATTTTTTACTGAATGTGGATTGTTGTGATTTTTTATATTTTTCTGTTTTAGTTACATTCTGTTGTGTAATTGTAAATTATGGTTTAAAATGCTTATTTTTAGTTTTAATTTTAATTTTTAATCCTGTTTCTGTGGGTCATTTCTTTATTTCCTACCCAATAATTGGGATTGTCCTGTTGGGTAGTGTAATGTTGAATAAATGAAATAAAAAAAATAAATATTATAGGTATCACCAACGACTAATGAAACACCTGTAATTGTAAAAATAATTTTATAAGATCTAGCTCAAGACACCCTATAAGTATCGTATACAATTTTTTCTCGTATCTTGCATAATAACAATCATATTAAGCTTTACCGTAGAAATGCGACACTCTGTATGTATGTAAACATAAAGTAAACCCGGATATGGAGTCTAGGGCGCCTAGTTTGCGGTCATTTGAAGAAATCTTTTTAGAATTCAAAAGTCGCGGTTTCTTCATCAACGAATCTTTTCTACGAAAATTAGCTAGAAGTTATAGACCATTAAATCACAAAATTAACTAAAACTACTGCCAAAACATCAGAGAAAGGGTCCATTTGAATAAATTTTCTGGAAATATTTTAGTAAAATGAAGGGCAATGATGGTTAATGCTGAAACTTAAGGGTTTGCAGAACACTCTTTACATAATCCGTATTTCTTTCAGGTTCTTTGCCTAAATGTTACCAATTCTGACGTTTAAAATCGCGACTTTAACGTTTTGAGGAAAACACCTTTTTTTTCTTTAAATGCCCAAAACTTACAGACCTCAATTCTGGTAAGTGATTCACCTTTATAATGCATACACGAGTGCCAAATCTGGTTGCCATTACTTTGTTATTTCCGGAGATAAAAAATTTCCCGAAAGAAAACACATAATTTCCGAGAAAACCTGTGTCAATGTTCCTGGCTAACAAACTGGTCCAAGCCACTTACAAAAGTAAGGTGTACCCAGCAAATTTGGTCAAAATCGGCCCATTATTTTTTGAGTTTTCGGTGAGATATATATATATATATATATATATATATATATATATATATATATATATATATATATATATATATATATATATATATATATATATATATTGTATTTTGTATTTTGCCCTTCCTCTTTTCGTTTTCGAGTTATTTTGAAAAAACAAAATTTGTCGATTTCTTTTTTCTTCAATATCTAAGTAGGCGTTGATCTGATATGTCTAAGGCTTACACATTACCAGGACACTTTTTACAAAGTAATCTTTTTGTGCTATTCTCAACTTTGAATTGTCATTTGTTTTGAAGCTACAGGTATCAACGTTTGTTTTTATTAGGGCAGCCATATTGGATTTTTTGCTCATGTGATAGCCTCTGAAATGAGCTTTTCAATGATGTACAACATGTTTGAAAAATCTTGTAATTGTACTGACAATTTTGAGAAAAACCATTTTGAGGATAGTAGGCTATAAAATCCAATACCAGAAACAAATGACCAAAAAAAAAAGTATTCAAAAAGCAGTAGGCCATGGAGTCTAACAATAGACTTCTACTTTTCATAATTTCTTCTTCTACTTACATAATTTTTCGTAATGATTTACGATAACAAAATAGGAACTTCGAGAACACCAATGAATCAGCCCATTATTAAAATGATTTTTTAAATTACAACATTATCCTAAAAAATTGTTATAATTTAAATAAATAGGTAAACCTAGTAAATTACTAAATTTACTAACATAACTCAAGAAAAAGCAGATTAATGATTTACGAAGACGTCTTTGGAAATTGTTTGATTTTTAAACGTTAGTCAACTGAAAAACAACAGAAGAAAGGTGGCTATAGATATTACACTATCGCGACAATTAAGAATACTGTCATATTTAATTATCTGAACAATTCTAGGTGTGTTTAATACGTTGCTTAAAATTTTGTGCTAAATAGTTTGTTTCATGTTTATTCTACATATTATTCAACAATATGTTCAGTAATGAAGAATATTTGGACATGTTGGAATGTTATATTCTTTCTAACCAAAATACTGAGGCAGCTGCAAATGTATATCAAAACAACTACCCAGAAAGACGACAACCAAACACCAAAATATTTCGCAGGATAGTGACCAACCTATTGAACGGCAGCAGCTTCCACGCAAAGAAACTATCAATGCCTAGAAAGAAAGAAATAATGCCGTCTTACAGGTTTCAAACGAAAACCCTTCGCAATCTGTTCGGTTTTATGGTGAATAAAGTGACGTACCAAAGGACAATGCCAGCAAGATGAAAATTTTCATTTGAAAATAATATGGACTGATGAATCCATATTTGCAAATTGTGCTGTGTATAATCGCCATAATATGTATTATTGGGCAAATGAAATCTCCATCTAAAGGAAGAAAGACGATTGCAAGGCAGATTTGGTATTAGAGTTTGGTGCGGCTTATTAGGTAAAAAACTGTTATTTTTATTTATAGCTTAGATAATTATTTTTTAATTTCAGGTAACTTTATTGTTGGCCCGTTCTTTTTTGAAAATAATTTAACTGGGGAAAGGTATCTTAATCTATAGAGAAATGATATCTTACCGACAAAACACCTTCACCAGAGTTTGCGGGCATGTTTCAAAAAGGTATATAAATTGCATTGAACAAAACAGTGGTCAAATTGACCAATTTTCTATTTAGTGTATTTTTAAGTTTTTATTTTATTATTTGATGAGTTCCGTTTCTAGTTGTGTTGTTTTGTGGAGTTTAAGTTTCTATTTGTTGTTGCCGGGTTTCGTTATTAAACTGTTTCACGTAATATTACCTAGTATTATAGGCAATAATACTAAGTATTGTAAATTGAATCACAATATTTTTTTAACGTGAATCATTACGGAAAATTATGTTAAAAGTAGAAGTCTATTGTTAGACTCCATGGCCTACTGCTTTTTGAACACTTTTTTTGTCATTTGTTTTCTGGTATTGGATTTCATAGCCTACTATCCTCAAAAAGGTTTTTCTCAAAATTGTCGGTGCAATTACAAGATTTCTGAAGCATGTTGTACAACATTGGAAATCTCTTTTCACAGGCTATTACATGAGATGGCTCCCATAATAAAAACAAACGTTAATACGTGTAGCTCACAACAAATGACAATCCAAAGTTGAGAATAGCACAAAAAGATTACTCTGTAAAAAGTGTCCTGATAATGTGCAAGTCTTAGACATGTCAGATCAACGCCTACTTAGATATTGAAGAAAAAAGAAATCGACAAATTTTGTTTATTTCAAAATAACTCGAAAACGAAAAGAGGCAAGGCAAAATACAAGTCACACTTGGAACTAGCATGAAATTCTACAAAACGTTGCTAACTTAACCGTCTCCCTATCTCTAATAATAACGGAGATTTGGACATTCCTATCCAGTTTGGGACACACTGTATATATATATATATATATATATATATATATATATATATATATATATATATATATATATATATATATATACAGTATATATATATATATATATATATATATATATATATATATATATATATATATATATATATATATATATATATAACAGCTTAGAGGACCCTATAAATATGTCTAGAGGCTGTAATTGTCGCTTTTTTAAAGAGCAAATAATTTAAAATTCAAAAGTCGTTACCCCTTATTAAGCGATATCTTTATAAAAATTTCCTAATACATGATTTAAATTTTACAAAAGAAATCATTTAGCGTAGCTAATTCTAATGTGAAAAACCCGTGCATGTGCTCTCGTATACGAGAGTTAGCACCATGAAATAAAAATGAGAGATCAATTAAAGCTCTAAACGCTCGACCGTTTACCTCATGCAGTTGAGTTTTGAGCAGCACTCAAATGGGAACAGACGGTGTAACGGCTGGTTGAATGAACAATGAGCTGGTCCCTTACACCGATCAATATTAATTGTGCTGTAAAAAAGGATATTGAAGAAAATGTGTATTTTAGCCATGTTTGAATAACTCACAAAGTAAACTGTGTTCGCCACATCTCTGAAATACAATGCCATAGCACTTGTGGAATTCCCTGATACACGCACCTCTTAATTAGACTGGTGAAAGGGCAGGTTTAATTGAAAATTTATTGAGTTCTGCTTTTTAGGAAGTGCTGGAAACTTTTATGCATATTGTTTTGATATTTGATGTGCTTCAGTGTTGAAATTTGTTATGCTAGGTTTAGTAATTACTATACAAAATGATCCTACTGAAAACTAAATTATGTGCATTCACTTTAGACGGAGACCATAGAGAGGGGGCCAGTTTAAGGTTTTGTTTATCTACTTATAATAAAACTAGCCAATTACAAATTTATTAAGTATCTGAAATCAGAAAACTCCGATGTTTGTAATAGGGAAGAATTTACTTTTAGTGAATTTTCTTTAAAAAAATTCACTAGTGAGGAGATCCCGACTTTTGAATTTCGAAAAAAATTCTTTAAATTACCGCGAACTAGGCCTCCTAGAACCCATATCTAGGGTTTGTTTTGATTTTTATATGTTTATATATATATATATATATATATATATATATATATATATATATATATATATATATATATATATATATATATATATATACATGGCGAATTGAAAACGAAACAGACCGATTTGAGTCCAGAGAAAAAAAAATTGAAGAAACGCTGAAACACGTCAATTTTAATATTGAGGGAGACATGTTTTGACATAAAACTCAACTTTGTCACATCAACCCCTTAAGGGTGGTGATAACAACCCTTATATTTTAAATAGGGAACATGGGTCGAGTGTTACATCATTTGAAATCTCTTTCTTTTCTGAATTCAGCACACTAATTTTTTTGGAAGTTTTATTAACTCGTTTAAAAATTATTCACAGTTAAAAATGCAAAAACGCATTTCACTCATTCCGATAAGAAATGTGCTGATAGTCAATGTTTTGTTGGTTTGAAAACAAAAAATTGACTATCAGACATTTCTTATCGGAATGAGAGAAATGCGGTTTATTTTTTCAGTTTATCGGTCGGTTTGATACTTGATAGTACTACCGAAAATTAATTTCATAATGGTGTATACTGTAGAAGAACCAGTTGAAATCATTACTCTTCTTTGCAAAAACGATGAGTATGCCAACCGTACCGCAAATTTGTTTAATGAACGACATCCGAACAGACATGTTAACAGAAAATACATTTTGGAGTTACTTACAAAGTTTCGACAAACTGGTTCAGTAGTTAACAAAAAACGGGATCCTGAACGTGAATTTTTTTGGGCACGAAAAAAATGGCCACTGTTTCAAATATCAAAAGAAGAACTATTCAGCGAATATTGAAGCATCATAAATTTCACCCGTATAAAATTCATCTTGTACGTACGACAACTGACTGAAAATGATTTTGATCGGCGTCTGGAGTTTTGTGAAGTAATGACTGCACAAATAGCTGATAATGAGTGTACGTTTTTATTAAACTCTACAATCAATCGTCATAATTGTCGTTATTGGGCAGATAATAATCCAAGAAATTTTCACAAAGTCTACACTCAAACTCCTCAGAAATTGAATGTCTGGACTGGCATTTTTGGAGATCGTTTAAGCGGACCAATTTCTCTTGATGGCAATTTGAGTGGCGAAACGTACTTGGAGTTACTAGAAGATATCGTTTACACTCTACTAATTGACATTGTTGAAAATGATGATCGCTATCAAGAAAATCAATTAGTGTTTCAACAAGATGAAGCTCCTGCGCATTTTTGACAACGTGTTAGGGAGTTTACAAATAAAGAGTTTCCAGAGCAATGAATTGGGCGTAGAAGTGCTATTGAGTGGCCCCCTAGATCACCGGATTTAACTCCTTTAGACTTCTTTCTATGGGGCTATTTAAAGAGTAGAATTTACGCAACAGAACCGGAGTCTCTGGAAGAATTACGATGACGCATTGTTGAAGAATGCTGTTTAATAACTCCACAAATGCTCCAAAATGTCAGAGCTCGTTTTGAACAAAATTTGTACTTTTGTACGGAAGCTGGTGGTCAACAATTTGACCACTTACTTAACTGAATAAACATTTTTGAACGTTTGGTTTTGTTTTTTAGTTTTTTAACGAAAAATTGACTAATTAGTGCTTTTTTATCACAATGAATGAAATACGTTCTTGCAACTCCAAGTGTGAATAATTTTTAAACAAGTTGATAAAACTTCCAAAAAAATTTGTGTGCTGAATTCAGAAAAGAAGGAGCTTTCAAATGATGTAACACACGACCCATGTTCCCTATTTAAAATATAAGGATTGTTATCACCACCCTTAAGAGATTGATGTGGCAAAGTTGAGTTTTATGTTAAAACATGTCCCCCTCAATATTAAAATTGACGTGTTTCAGCGTTTCTTAAAAAAAATGCATCTGGACGCAAATCTGTCTGTTTCGTTTTCGATGCGCTACCCTATATATATATATATATATATATATATATATATATATATATATATATATATATATATATATATATATATATATATATATATATATATATATATATATATGTGTGTGTTTGTGTGATAACTCAAAAAATAATGGGCTAATTTGGATCAAATTGGTACATACCTTCCTTTTGCAAGTGGCTTAGACAAGTTCGTTAGCCAGGAAAATCGGCGGAAAATTTTGTGTTCTCTTTCGAAAAAAAATTATATCTCCTAAAATAACAAAGTAAGAGCAACCAATTTAGTACACTGGTTTCAGTCACAAAGAGTATCCTATGTACCAAAATTTAGATCTCTACCTTAAAAGACAAAAAAGTTAGAGGTACATTAATTTTTGAATAACTAAATCTGATGAAACAAAGTTAAAACGTCAAAGTTGATAATTATGGTAGGAGTACGAACGTAAGTGAAAAATGCGACACGAAATGACTAACAAGCTCCTAGATCTGTGACTAATTCGTTATTTTGCTTCATTTTGTTCAAATAGGAGCAAAAAATTATTGTAAATTAAAACTGTTTGGTGTAAATAGAAAAAACGTTATACAATTAACATACTACTTGATATACCTGTTAGGCTGCAATGTCGAGCGTGGCCGAGCTGGCTAAGCCCTACACATCCGGTAGTCGACTCCTACATGACGAGTTCTAATCCTAGTTACTGACTTCACTTTTATTAGTTCTTTTAGTATCCTTTCACTTTACCGTTATCTGATGAGATTGTTTTTATCCCGGTAAACTTTTTAGCGACTTTTTGTAAAAAAGATCATTTAATAAAAAAGAGATGAAAACTTTTAAAACTTAATTTAATTTGAATAGCAGATCTGGTTGTTTGTTCTTGCGCTAATTTATTGAAACCGTTCCATATTCAATACAGTCTTAGACTTTTCCCATGGCTTTACAAGTGCCTCTTTTAGTGAATTCACTAATGAGGAGACCACGACTTTTGAATTTAGAAAAAAAATTCTTCAAATGAGCGCAAACTAGGCCCTCTAGAACCCATATCCAGGGCCAGTTTCAATTTATATATAATATAGGTATCACACCGCTAACTTAAAAGATAATGGGCCCGCTTTAATAAAATTTGATGATTACCTTTCTTTTGTAAGTGACTTGGACAAGTTCGTTAGCCAGAAAAACTGGCACAGGTTATCCGGGAAAATTTTGTGTTTTCTTTCAGGAAAAATGTATATTTCCGGAAATAACAAAGTAAGGCCAACCAGGCGGTCACGAAGCCGGACCAAAGGACTTCAGGGGGCAAGCTGAAGAAGCGGAAACAACAAAATTAGCTTTCGATTAAGCTTTCCCCAAGACCGCCATGCACAGTGAAGAGCCGCATCCTGCATGAGGTGACCCTGCTAATAACTAAACATGACGGATCTAGACGTGGAGATCGAGAAAACTCCCCCAATCCTCAATGTCATGTGACCCGTGCCTCGGGATGGATGGCACCAGGGTGATGGTGTCATGAACGTAACCTCTGGGGTACCGGGCAACCCTCCAGAACAACCCGCCTTGCACCACACAGAGGGTTTTGATGGTGTGGACAGTATTTCCCCATTCCCGTGGTAACAACATGAAGAAGAGAAATATAAATAAAACAAAACCAATGAGGCTTGTGGAGCGGCTACGGCTACAGACTGGTGCCTTGAGTCTAAAACGTCTTGAAGCGGAGACGAGCTAGTGGGCGGCAACGTCCGCGGACACTGGATGTCTCACGACCGACGTAGACACGGGGGATCAGGGGGCAGCTTCGGCCGCGGACCTGTCCCCGATACCCAAGCTGGAGGCTGAGTCTCTCCGAAAGGCGATGAGGTCCGCGGACTCTGGAAGCCCCTCCACCAGTGAGGACCTTACTGCACGGCTAGAGGGTCGGACTGTCCCTGCAGTCCAAGCGGCTTTCCGGGGCGAATCTCCGAAGGGCACAGAAAATGGCTACCGGGGCGTGGACGGTCGAGAAACCTGTAAAGGCGCAAGAGGGGAGTGCGAGTCAGAAGAGGCCGCGCTGGGGATCTAGCACACCTACTACAGACACATCCCGAAAGGGCCAGAGCCAGAACACCGACACAGACTAGCTGGTATAGGGAGGCTTCGGAAGGCATCGGAATAGCTGTGATTGGCGGACGCCATCCTGAGGTCACGCTAGACAACTGCCCTTGAAAATGAGGGCGTCCGCCAAGAACATCCCCTGGTGGAATGAGGACCTTAGGCAAACAAGGACGCAGGTTCGTAAGCTGTTCAACGAGATCAAAAGGTCGGAAGCATGGGATTAATATAGACATGCTTTAACGAGCTATAAAAAAGACTGAGGGACGCCAAGAAAAAATCGTGGAGGAGGCACTGCGAGGAAGTGGAGAACACATCCGAGAGTGCTCGACTACACAAGATCCTGCCCAAGGGCACTCAGAGCAACATATGCTCCCTTAGAATATCCGCGGGAATCTTTACAAGCTCGGTAGAGGAAACTATGGAAGTTTTACCACAGACGCACTTCCCCGATTGCAACATAATAAACCAATCACCTCCGGACTAGGAACACTCAAAAATAGAAGCGCCATATAGGCGGCCATCTAGAGTAGACTGGACAGCCGCTAAAGAGGTGGTTAAATGGAACAAAATCAGATGCGCCATTAACAGCTTCAAGCGAATTAATTCGCCGGGATTTGATGGAATAATGCCCACCAAGCTCCAACAGGGTATAGAGATACTGGCGCCGGCGCTTACCCTCATTACGAGGGCCAGCCTGGCTATGGAGTACATTCTGAGGGCATGGAGGCTGGCCAGGGTTGTATTCATTCCTAAACCTGGGCGTCTAACAGACCAGGCAAAGTCCCTGAGACCAATAAGTCTCATGTCTTGCTCTCATTTTAAAAAAAGTTTTAAAAAAGTGGTCAAAATTCAAAAGTCGGGATCTCCCCAATAGTGAAGTATGATATAGAAAGAATGTAATAGTACTATAGATATATTATGGCCCGGCATATTTGTGATATGAACCACCACGTAGAAAAAGAGAACCTACATTTAATAAAAAATGTTAGATAACCTAGACCATTATTAAATACGTATAAGAATATATATATATATATATATATATATATATATATATATATATATATATATATATATATATATATATATATATATATATATATATATTACTATTATAAGAAGCCTAAGGCAAGTTGATATTGAGTTAATAATTTAAAAGCCAAATTAAAAATAGTGAAATTAAAAAATTATGTATTTTAGCTAGTCAGAATGAAATAATTAATTATAAGAAAACTAAGTATATTTTATAAGCTTCAAAGGTAAACAAAGACAATAGCATGTGTTGAGAATTTAATGTACAACTGACTAATCCAGTAATTTTTAAGAAACTTTAAAATGTTTAGGTTAAGTTTAGTCTAAACAGTGAGAGTTATAAATTTGAACTTGGTGCGTATGAACATAGTTTTTGTACTAACCTATTTAATTAGCAGTGGTTTAATAAATCATGAACTTTCAAGGATGTGTTTGTTTTAAGTAGTCTGTGAATGAACAGCAACCATTGGACCATGTGACAAACAATTTGCATGTTTAAAATTAATACAAAGGAATTGGCTGAGAAGAATTTTATCACATCCGGCACCTTCGATAACAGAGAAGACGGTTTTAAGGGAGCGAAGCAAACACCACGCTTCTTAAACATCTAATGTGTTATTATCAAAATTATATTAAAAACTTGTAATAAAATACATTATAAGTGTTTAAAACAACAGTGTATAATCGGCATTCTTGTTGCACATGTTTTGGTACCAAAGAATAAGCTTCCGCGGTAAATAAGTGATTGGAAACGATACGTATCTGAACAGACGCCGTTAGCCGCCAAGGTATTTATCAATAAAGTTGAATAATAAACATAAGTATCGTAACTTCATACCAAAACAACTAAAAAGTAATAACAGATTGTCAATGAGAACTGTTATAAGGCCCGAAATGTCATCTACGTCGGAAACTCAATAATAATAATAGATTTTAGAACGGTAAAATAGAGAGACTCAAGTAAATCTCCATAGATGTCATTACGTTACACTCGTAAGAATATTAAGTAAATCAAATATCAACCATCTTGCATCAAAGCCGTTGCCACAATAAATTGAATATAGGAAAAGAATAGCAGTTTGCAGAAGAGCATAGCGGCAACTTTAAAGTCAGCACGAACTGCAAACTTATATTACAAGTAATTCATAAATTTAAATGACCAATATTTAAAGTTAGAGGATCCAGTAAGATAATTAACCTAAAACAAAATATAAATTGTCAGTGCTCGATTAAATTATTTATAATGTAAAATTGTTAAAATATAAAACAGGCATTAATAAAAAATAAGTTTTTAAACTGTGATATTTTGTGGTTTCATTCCTATCAAAGTACATAATTTTAAGAAAAACTCTACAGAAAATTTAGGTGAAAGGGTAAAGGTAAGAATTTTCAATTGATCCCACTACATCCCTGCAGAATAGAGCCTACATAAAGCCGTGGATAAAATAAGAAGAAAACAAATTAAATAAATAAAGGTAAATTTATTCAATTTAAAATTATAAACCTAAATCTTCTCAATATTGGTCATAATTCTTAAAATGAACAAAAATTTTACTTACATATATACCTGAAAGTGTCAGAATTTGAGTTACAAATTAAATAATATAGTGAACCCTATAATCAATAAATAAATAAAGTTAAAGGCGCCCAACTATATAAAATTTGAGATTCACAAAGAGGGATCATAATATCCATTACAATATCAAGTATACAAATATAGGAGTCTAATACATCTAAAACTTTACAGAACATACATACAATTTAACAAAATATACTCATACTACACTTACTATACATAAATAAATAATATAAATAAAATTACTTAAACATATAAATGAATTAAAAACAAAGTACGCTACTAAAACATAATAATTGAACCCCAAACGTAACACAAACATATAAATAGTAATAATTATACACCCAAAACGTGGGACAGTATAAAGCACGATAGCAGGCACATTGCCCCAAACATATAAATCATAACATATATATATATATATATATATATATATATATATATATATATATATATATATATATATATATATATATATATATATATATATATATATATATATATATCACCCAATATAGTAATAAGAGTAAAGATAGTGGAATTCAAATAACGGAAATCGCAATAAGCAAGTAATGTGTGCACGGTGTGCTGTCGATTGCACTGGTTATAAACACGGCTTTGTTCTTAGGTCTTTAGAATACGTTATATTCTGATGAAGGTAAGTTTGTTAATGGAACGATCGCCAGTTCTTGGGAAACGTGTTGTGATCAGTCGAGTTTCTCCGAATGTACAGGTTCCAACGTTTACTTACTGAGTTATAGTTGAAAACAAAACTCTTATAGGTAATATACTTTTAAAAGTGTTATAAGTTTATTGACGTTGAAATTTAAAAACTTTTTCTTTTGCGATTATAATACAGCTCGAAGAGCAACAATAGCTTAAATCAAGATCGTTTTTTATTTAATTTCAATTTAAGCACCAACCAATAGTCACAGCTGGGGAATTACTAAGCCAAGGGTAGAATGGCCGTAGCCGTGACGAAAATCTGCGGAAGGGCCAAGTGGGACAAAGCTGATATGCTCTTAGTCTCTGTTTAGTCGAGTTTAACGAACGTTGAGTTTTAATTACAAGAAACTTTTAAAATATGTCGGTTAAACTGAACCCTAATTAAAACTAAATTTATAATTTGCGCGTCAGTTTTATTGTGATTATAATAACAATAAAGTTGGAAAATTGCAAGAGCAATTGCATATTGGTGGTAGCAAAAGGTTACTACCGCTTAATATCGGATTACTTCTTGATTAGCCTACCTTCTAAGCTATTATAGCGTACATAGATATACATTGTGGAACAGCCAAATGAAATAAATTAAGTATATCAGTTATTCGTATCCGGAAATACGTTAATCTTAGATTTAAAAAAAATAATCCTGCAACGTGACAACTTTACACCCATATTTAACTGCCCTCGAGTGACACGTGCAACCCCGAAGTTTTAGTGAATTAAAAAAAATCACTATTGAAGAGATCCCGACTTCTTCAAATGAGCGCAACTAGGCCCCCTAGAACCAATATTCAGGGTCAGTTTCAGTTTTTATATGTTTATATATATATATATATATATATATATATATATATATATATATATATATATATATATATATATATATATATATATATGTGTGTGTGTGTTTTATATGTTTATATATATATATATATATATATATATATATATATATATATATATATATATATATATATATTTGTGTGTGTGTGTGTGTGTGTGTGTCGGCCGCTGGTTTTAAATCAGTCTAAACTAAATTGACACATATGATCTGACGAAGAAATGGACTGTATGCGAAAACTAACGACTACAAATAAATCAAATGTAATACCTCGATTCCGTATGAAGCAAACATATATACATGTATTATAAATATGATGATATGATATAACAAAGAAAAACTTACCGGTCAACTGCGGTTTGACTTCTTGGTAAATGCTTCCAGAAAGGAAAGGGATAGACTAGTTAGGATGTAAGGAATCTGGAGGCACTAACAATTCACTTAATAAAAAATATGCCGACTAACAAAACTCACATATATACGTCTGCAGTTTCGAGAGGAAAAAAAGTTAGTAATATTTCTAGTAAAACTGCTTAAGACGTCTACAAAACGACTGTTCTTGGCAGCTTATCGCCCACAGGTACGATAAGATAATTTTTGAACTTCAGTTTAATTTAAAAACAATACAGGGGTTGCCATCTGTATCTCGATAAATCAAAATAAAAATTATTCTAGCCAAAACTACTATTTAAACATAATTAACGGAAATATATCGCACAGCGGCGCCAACACACCCCCCGCCCTGGAAGACTGTTTCAGAACGTACCATTGAAATTAAAACAAACAAAATAACAAATTCCAACTGAAAACTAATAAAAATAATACAAGACTAATAAGAAGTAAAAGGTCATTGGGATGGTAGTGGGCATAGTCGCACTACAGGTCTTTTGTAAACGCCAGTTTTTGTTCTGACCTTAGCGACTCTTACTACACCATCAGTACCCGGAATAACCTCTTCGACAACGCCAACCGGCCAACGAAATGGCGGCACATTATCTTGTTTTAGTATAACTAATGTTCCGATCTCTATGGGCATGCTTGGGACATTCCACTTCTGCCTCATTTGAAGTTGCGTGAGATATTCATTGTGCCATCTTTTCCAAAATGTATGTGCCATGTGGTCTATCAAATTTTTACGATCGAACAAACTCCTAGCAGCAGTCTCTTCATCAACAAGAGGCAAAGACTTTAATGGGGTAAGAGTAAGAAAATGTGCTGGAGTTAAAGGCAGTGGGTCCGAAGGGTCAGTACTAAGCCAACTAAGAGGTCTACTATTTAACAACCCCTCTATTTGTGTCAGAACAGTATTAAGTTCTTCATAGGTCAAAATTTGAGAACCAATGACTTTATAGAGATGAGTTTTAACAGCCTTAATTTGGGACTCCCAAACTCCGGAGAAATGAGGACTCAAAGGAGGTTGAAATTTCCAAACGATTTTATTCGGAATGAATTCGGTTTGTAGTGCGTGGTTATACGAATCAGAATTAACAAAGTTATAAAGGGCATCTAATTTATGTTTAGCCCCGATGAAGTTTGTGGCTCCGTCCGAATACATGACTGAACATGCCCCACGACGTGACAAAAAACGCTTAAATGCAGCCAAAAACATGTCGGTCGATAAGTCCGACACTAATTCCACATGCAGAGCTTTAGTTGCCAAACAAATAAATAAACAAATGTAGGCCTTCTGACTTTTAACTCCCCTCCTTTTCCCCAAAGTTACGAAGAAAGGCCCCCCATAATCAACACCACAATGTAAGAAGGGTTTGGCTTCTGAAACTCGTACCGCAGGGAGATCTGCCATTTTTGGAAACGTCGGCTTGGGATGTTGACGAAAGCAATGATAGCATTTTCGAAGGCGATATCTAACGGCATTTCGACCACTAGTAATCCAATACTTTTGACGTAAAATCGACAAAACCAAATGTGGTCCAGTATGCAAATTTTTTCGATGACAGTCATCAATTAGCAAATTCACAAAGTGATCGTTTCTAGGCAAGAGAAAGGGATGCTGCCGATCGAATTCTAAACTTGAGTTACTAAGTCTACCTCCCACCCTAATCAAACCATCTTCCAAAAATGGACACAAAGGACGAAGACGGGGAGAAGACAATTTGTTCTTTTCCAACAATAAGATTTCAGAATTAAAATAATGCCGCTGAACTACTTTGATTAAACGCAGTTCAGCCGTTTCCAAATCAGAACTTGAAATAATTCCTGAGGTTTTCAGAATTCTAGAAAATCGTAAAACATAAACAGTTGTAAGGATCAACTTACTAAAGGACGAACAACGAGAAATCAATTGATATAATGGGTGTGGCTCTACCTCGGTTGTTACCATTAAAATAACCTTTTCCTCGGGCAATTTCCCATCGGTAGCAGCAATCGAAATAATCGGCCACTGCGACACACTTAACTTCAACCATTCTGGACCTGATTTCCAAACATCTGATTTCATGAACTGTGAAGGTTGCATACCACGAGACAAGCAATCACTTATATTATCAGAACCTTCCACATGAAACCAGTTTTCCGAACTAACCAACTCTTGAATGAGTGACACTCTATTAGCTACAAACACATGCCATCTATAAGGAGGCGAAGCGATCCAACTCAAGGTCACTCTTGAATCAGACAAAGCAAATATTTGTCGTATAGTGATACGAGATTCGAGACTGCTTTTTACAAATTGCAACAATCTAGCTAATAATACGGCTGCGCACAGTTCTAATCGTGGAATTGATTGCACCTTCATAGGAGACACCTTAGTTTTAGCACAAGCAAGCGAAACCTGAACAAAACAATCTGGCGTCACTCCCTTGATGTAGACCACAGCCCCGTATGATTCTTCACAAGCATCGCAAAAACCAATCAATGTCACCTCAGAATCTGTAAAAACACCCGAATGACGAAACATTCGAAAATCTGATAGAAACGGCAATTCACTCTGGATTTTTTGCCACTGATTAAGAATTTTGCCAGTGGGAACTTCATCCCAGTCCAACTTTAGTTTCCACAGCTCCTTTACAATTCGTTTCAGCATTAAAGTAACAGGAGCCAGAAGACCAAGTGGATCAAACAATCTAGCCACAGTGGATAAAACGTTCCGTTTTGTACATATCCTGTGTTCCACATGTATAGCAAACGAAAAAACATCCTCGCTGGGAAACCACTGCAATCCCAACACTTTTAGGCTATCTAAATCGAAACTAACCACCTTTGGTGAACGTTCAGCCCGTGGAATTTCTGATAGAAGCTCCTCAGAATTTACAGCCCATGTAGTAAGCTGAAAATCGCCAGCAAAAAATAAACCAACTAATTCTTGATAAAGAACCCTTGCCTTTTCTAAACTTTCAACACTCGAAACCAAGTCGTCCATATAAAAATCACGATGTACGACTTTCGAAGCTAATGGATATTTTTCCGATTCATCGTGAGCCAACTGTCTAAGTGTTCTCAACGATAAAAAAGGTGATGACTTCACGCCGAAAGTGACGGAATTTAACTGATAGGTTCGAATAGGCTCATCTTGAGAAAATCTCCACAATATTTGTTGAAACCTTTGATGTTCAGCATTCATTCCAATTCGCAAATACATTTGACGAATGTCTGCTGTAAAGGCTACCGGAAACAAACGAAAATTGAGAAAAATATCAAGTACACCAGACTGTAATTTCGGGCCTGTGTACAACAAATCATTCAAACTAAATTCTGTCGCCGACTTGCAAGAGGCGTCAAAAACACAACGAAGAGGAGTAGAAGTGCTTTCAGGCTTAAACACACCGTGATGCGGAATAAAATAATTAGGAAAATAAATTTATTTCGAGAGAGACATATGTCCTTCTTGTAAATATTCACGAATAACAGAACTATACTGTTCCTTAAATTTTGGGAACTTATCAAACTTTTTTCTAAACTATTAAAACGTTTTAATGCCATAGCATAAGAGTCTCCCAATTTGTCAGGACTCAATTTAAAGGGAAGTTTTACGACATATTTCACAGAAGATTCTCTTTTGAGGGTAGACGAGTATATTTTTTTACATTCTAGATCATCGGGATGTTCGAATCTTTGAACTGGAATCTCCTACATTTCCCAAAACTTTACCACGAGACTATTCAAGGAAGGTTCAACAGTAGTGTGAAACGAGTGAAGACTTCTGGATTCCGAAATGATCGCTGGAGCTGAACCCATAATGACGTAACCCAGTTTAGTTTCAACTGCAACAGGCATATCTACAGAGCCTGTTACCTTATGGGAATCCAACAAACATGGGAACAATTGTGCTCCGATTATTCCGTCAATAGCACCTGGTTGGTCAAAAGTAACATCTGCTAACGGCAGCTCAAAGAAATGGTTGACAGATTCTCTATGAACCTTAAAAGCAGGCAATCTGTCAGTTATTTTCTCAACTAATAAAGCATCTAACGAATATTGAATATTGGAATCTAAAATAGACGAAATGACAACTGATGCTTTCCCTAATACCGAATTATCATTAGCATCCATGCCTTTAACAAACGAATCACAATTAGAAATTTCAAAATCCAGTTTTCTGGCCAAGTTAGCTGTCAAGAAATGTGCTTGGCTACACGAATCTAATAAGAATCTTGCTCTATGACCCCTACCATCTTGACCAAAAATGTTTATAATCGCAGTAGATAACAAAACCGTCAACCCAAAGTCAGATGCAGATTGTAAAGTCGAACAAAATGTGGATGGGTTTAAGCTATTTTGGAGTGACTCTGAGTTTTCTCCCGATTTATTACAATCTTCTAGACCAATTCTGCCAGAAATATTTTTCCTAACACTCTGTTCATTATCTGTAGATAATTTAGTATTATTATTCTGATTTTTGACAAAATGTAAAAGTGTGTGATGCTTATGTTTGCAAATTCTACAAGATACTGCACTTTTACAAGCAATAACTTTATGTTTAGCAAAACAATTAATACATAAGTATTGATCCTTTATAAATTTAAATCTATCTACAGGCGATTTCGACAAAAACTTATCACACAAAGTCAAAGAATGTTGTTTTACACGACAGCAAATACAATTCTTATCATTGAACTCTTTCTTATTTTCAACAAAAAATGCTTGAGATTTCGCTTTATTATTACACTGTAAAGAAACTGACTTATTAAATTTATGCAAATTCGGAGTTATGGTATAAATATGCGCTTGGTCTTTAATAAACCCTAGAACTTCCTTGTATGTGAAAATATCTGATGTTCTACGAGAGTTTTCAAAAAGACTTCTAGTTTCGACATCGATTTTAGACCAACTTAAATATGCATACGTAAAATCTAATAAGTCATCAAGTTTTAAATTTTGCGAAGCTTTAAATGCCGTATCACACTTCTCTAAAATATTGTTTAAACTATTAGACGACGCAGATTGGGCCGGTTTCAAATCTAAAATTTGTTCCAAATAACTAGTTGCTAAAACACGACGATTTTGAAATTTTTCAACAAGAGTGTCCCAAATAATTTTGTAATTAGTACCAGTCGGAGGTAATCCCGAACAAATATTCAAAGCTTTACCTGACAACTGTCCCACCAAATAATTTACCTTGTCGACGTCAGTTAAGTCCGAGCTTTCATGAATGAGACTTTTAAAACATTCGTAAAAGACTTCCCATTCCCCAATATTACCTGAAAACCTAGGCAAACTTAACTTCGGCAACTGAGGAATAGTTTGACGTTTTTCTTTATTTTGACCCTGCGTATTCTGGTTTGAGTCAATCATTCTGCTTGCTGTTACACGCGGATCTTCAGCCATTACTAATATATGACAATATAAGTCGTCAAACGCATCTAATGCCTGAAAACTCGGCACATATTTTGAATCCAACTGTATTTGTATCTCATTAAGCGAGTCAGTAATCTGCGTAAATTCATCTTTAGTTTTTTCCAACAATTTTAGCTTAGCTACAAAGTTTTTTAGAGAAGCGGCATCGTTTAATTTTTTACCGAATTCGTATAATGTTTGTAAACGCAAAAAATAAGTTTCTTTTTTCGACGTTAAAATTTTCAGTTGACGTTCTAGTACCTGTTGATCAATCATAATTACGATTAAATTGAAAGAAAGACAATAGTTATGAACCTAATAACAAATATTAAATAAATGAATATGAAAACGAGCCAATATAAATTCGAAAAATTAAGTACAAAATTTTAATGTTATTCTTTGCACGCAAAGAAAAAACTATCTAGATAAGTACACTATAAGAGAAACGACTGGTGTATGATTCACCACCAAATTATCTCCAAACGGAAAGAAACAAACCAAAAAATGTTCGCGAATCGAACCAAATATTATTCTAATCCTTCGGAAATAACCATGACTAACTCATACACCTCTAAAACTAATCAAATCCTTGATAGACAGAATGCAACCCAACATTAGTTTAAACTGTACAAATACCTAGCGTATGTACTAAAAACTGCTCTCCTATTTACAAAAACAACTGACTCGAAGTATTTTAAACAAATTTACAAAACAACGTTGCACTCTAATATCGATTCAAACTCTAATGATCCGGCTCGAAGGGTCAAATAATATGTGTCGGCCGCTGGGTTTAAATCAGTCTAAACTAAATTGACACATATGATCTGACGAAGAAATGGACTGTATGCGAAAACTAACGACTACAAATAAATCAAATGTAATACCTCGATTCCGTATGAAGCAAACATATATACATGTATTATAAATATGATGATATGATATAACAAAGAAAAACTTACCGGTCAACTGCGGTTTGACTTCTTGGTAAATGCTTCCAGAAAGGAAAGGGATAGACTAGTTAGGATGTAAGGAATCTGGAGGCACTAACAACTCACTTAATAAAAAATATGCCGACTAACAAAACACACATATATACGTCTGCAGTTTCAAGAGGAAAAAAAGTTAGTAATATTTCTAGTAAAACTGCTTAAGACGTCTACAAAACGACTGTTCTTGGCAGCTTATCGCCCACAGGTACGATAAGATAATTTTTGAACTTCAGTTTAATTTAAAAACAATACAGGGGTTGCCATCTGTATGTATGTATATATGTATGTATGTATCACACCGATAACTCAAAAAAAATTAAGAAAATTCACTAAAATGAGAAATCTCCTGGAACTAGAAAATCATATAATTGTCTGTGTGTCAAATATTGAACTCAAATTCGAAAAGTTAGTGCCTGAGATCCCTCGCATTAATATTATTCACTAGGTAATGAGTAACAGCATATTATGACGTTATACTACTTTCACATCGTCACGTGTGAAAATATGGCATGGGCGACAAAAATTTGCAAATTTTTTTTCGCTTAAACGTTGTAAAAAGGGTCAAAACATATAGAAAACATGATTTGCGAGCGAATTTTTTTCTTGTCTATCGTTCTGCCGGTCTGTCGCCCTGTCGGTAAGTCGGTAAGTCGGTATATCGGTCTGACGGTCTGTCGGTCTATCGGTTTGTCGGTCTGTTTATTTTAGCCACAATAACTTTAGAACGAATTGAGATATCGTCAAATTTGGTATACAGTTAGCACCCGACAAACGAACGGTTCGAATTGTTTTGGGTAAAATAGTTCGCGGGGGTAGGGACGAATGGAGGGGGGGGGGGTGTATTTGGTGAAATTTGACGTTACAACTTGTGTAATGTGACGTTTTAGCGCTTGTTTATTGGAAAACTTTCTAGTCCATCTAATATCTAGTATTCTGTGAAATTAAATTAGGGGTTAAAAGTGTGGGTTGGAATATCGGTGACAGAAATTTAGAATTTTTTTGGTAAAATGGCGTAATCAGTCTCAAAACATAGAGAAAACTTATTTCCGGAACGAATTTTCTTTTTCTGTCGGTCTGTGGGTCGGTCGGTCTGTCGGCTTGTATGCTTGTATGTTATTAGGCGCAATAACTTTCGAACTAATTAAGATACAATCTTCAAATTTGGTATCCGGTTAGCACCCGACATGGAACGTTTTGAATTGTTTTTCGCTAAGATTACTTCAGAGGCTAGGAGATAAATATAGATACATAGACAATTCAATAGACCTCGAGACTGCGGCAGCGCAAGTGCGAGACGCAATCACCTCGGCCTATAACTCCAATTGCCCCCTGTAAATAAGGGCGTCCACCAGGAATGTACCGTGGTGGAACGAGGAACTCAGGCAAAGGAGAACGTAAGTCCGTAATCTGTTCAACGCGGCCAAACGGTCGGGAGCATGGGATAAATATAGACATGCCCTAACGACCTATAACAAAGACTGAGGGTCGCCAGAAAGGGGTCATGGAGGAGGCATTGCGAGGAAGTGGAGAACACATCCGAGAGTGCTCGGCTACACAAGATCCTGTCCAAGGGCACTCAGACCAACATAGGCTCCCTTGGAACATCCACGGGACGTTTTACAAGCTCGGGGGAGGAAATTATAAAAGTTTTACTACATACGCACTTCCCCAGCTGCAACATAATAAACCAATCACCTCAGAACTGGGAACATTCAGAAATAGATGCGCCGTATAGGCGGGCATGTAAAGTATACTGTACAGTCGCTAAAGAGGTGGTTACTTGGAGCAAAATCAGATGGGCCATTAACCTTTTCAGGCCATTCAAATCCTTGGGATTTCATGGAATAATGCCCATCAGTCTCCAACAGGGTATAGACATACTGGCGCCGGAGCTTACACTCATTATGAGGGCCAGCCTGGCTCTGTGGTTCATTCCGAGGGCATGGAGACTAGCCAGGGTTGTATCCATTCCTAAGCATGTGCGTCCAACAGACCAGCCAAAGTTCCCGAGGCCAATAAGTCTCATATCCTTCTTGCTAAAAACAATGGAAAAACTGCTCGACCAGCACATTAGGGGCAGTGTACTGGAAGCATATCCCCTAGACTGCGGACAATATGCATACAGAGTAGGAGTCTCAACAGAAACAGCACTGCACCAACTGGTGCTGAAACTAAAGAATACGCTGGAGAACAGGGAGGTGGCGTTGGGGGCCTTCCTAGACATAGAGGTGGCCTTCAGCAACACCTCATTGGGATCGGCACTGGCAGCCGTCAGGGAGCGTGGAATAGAGGAGACCTGCTGCAGGTGGATTAGTTCCATGCTCAGGGACAGGGCTGTGTTCACCTCACTCACGGGAGAAATTCTGCCGGCGGGGTCGCGGGGGGTGTCTGCAGGGGAGCGTTTTGCCTCCCCTGCTCTGGTGCCTAGTCGTGGACAACCTGCTAGGGAGGCTGTCGGGAGGGGTGTACGAGGTACAGGACTATGCTGACGACATTGTCATCATATTCCGAGGAAAGGTCACACAGGCAGTGTGGGAGCGCATGCAGACTGCACTGAAAGTGGTGGAAAGGTGGACGGTTGATAAAGGGCTCGGGGTGAGCCCCGAGAAAGCAACCGTCGTGCCGTTTACGAGGAGGAGAAAGTGCGACAACCACAGAACTCTGACTCTATACGGTAGGAGCGTTCCAATGGCCAGAGAGGTAAAATATCTTGGGATCGTATTGGCCTCTAAGCTAACCTGAAATAGTCACGTTGAAAAAATACTGCGTAAGGCAGTTATGGCCCTTGCCGTCACTAGGCAGCTATATGGAAGAACATGGGGACTAAGGCCTAGTATGGCCCACTGGCGGCACACAAGGGTGCTCAGATAATCATTAACATACGCGGCACTGGTCTGGTGGCCTAAGCTGACACAATTCAGTGCCAACCAAAAACTAGGCATGATCCAAAGGATGGCTGGCCTGGGCATCACAGGGGCCATAACCTGAACCCCAACAGCCGCCAGGAAGGTGTTGCTGGATCTGGACCCCCCCCCCCCCCCACACACACACACATATCTAGTTATCATGTGGGAGGCCAGGCTAGGACTAGGACTATACAATGGCAGACTTAAGATTAACCCAAGCTGCAGGGGCAACTGCAAAATTCAGGAGATCGTGAACGAGCTTATGCTAGAAATGAGGTCAGACTCCGCGGGCCCTCGAATATGCTGAAAAAACACTTTTACAGTAGAAGTCCCCGACCGCGAGGCATGGCGGGGGAGACGACGGGCTTACCACGGGACGCGCTATTTTCTTCGAGGCCCATGCAACGGTCTTTCAGGCCGAAATGTACGCCATATTGTACTGTGTGCGAGAGAACAAGAGGATGGGCTACACCAACAAGTGTATCCTCATACCCACAGACAGCCAGGCAGCCCTTAGGGCTCTGAGTAGCCCACAGTCAATTCCCGGCTGGTAAGTGGATGCCGAGATGAGACGAGCGACCTGTCTGGGCAGAATGAGGTCACCCTCATCTGGGTGCCGGGTTACTGGGGGTCAAATGCAATGAAGAAGCTGACTGTCTCGCGAAGAGAGGGTCAGTAGAACCATTTATGGGACCATAACCGGTTCTGGGCGTGACAAAGAGCACTGCCTGGGGAGCTATTAAGTCCTGGGTCAGAAACAAACACAAGGTGTACTGGGCAGGCTGTCCAGGGCTGAGACATGAAAAGTCAATAACTGAGGAACCCATTTAAAAGAGAGCTGTGGAGCTACTAAATCTTAGCAGAGGACAGCACAGAAACATAACAGGTCTCTTGACGAGACACATGGCCGTCAAGAAACACCTGCATAAAATGGGACGGTTCGAGGGGGACCTGGCATGCAGTTTCTGAGGCGAGGGGGAGGAATCAGCCCAGCACATCTTGTGCGAGTGTATAGCTCTGGACCGCAAAAGACAACTAATCTATGGTCAGTCTAGACCGGATACAGAGCAATATAAAACTTCACCCTACCAATTGATGTGCAGACTACTTCAAGACACAGTGATTTTGGAATGGGTAGAGTAGAAACGATAAAGGGTATGCACAATAAGCCAAAAGCTGTGGTGATACTGGGGCGGCAAAGCTGCGGACGAGCCCTGAGGGAGGAAAAGAAAAAGGGGGATAAATCAGGGATAATTTAGTAAAAATTGACATTTTTTCGTTTAAAGTCGAGTAATATAACGTTTCAGAAGTTTATGGATACAGGCATACGAATATTGTCTTTGTAATCAAGTCATGACCATGAATTCATTTCATGAGGATGTCTTTCTGAGGAGAGTAGATTATCATAGCAATGTGGAAGTTGTGATTCAATTTGCAGCACTATTTTATTTACAATGCAAAGGAGAACAATAGAGCGCTAGAAATATTATTTATGTTTATTTTTGATACTCTTTCGTCATAAGTCCCCACCCACAGTTCCCAAACACGACCCATCATACTTTTGAAACCACTGAAATAGAAAGCATGTCATTCAAGCCATTTTGAAATTCAAAACGTTATTAGTTAGGACAATTGAAATCTCTTTGTGCGCTCTATGTAGCCAAAAAGTACTAGAGTCTAAGCTAAACTAAGAACAAACAGTAGAGATATAAAACGCACATATACTTTTCTTTATTAAGAAAAATAAAAGACAAAACGGGAAACTTCTGTTTTAGTTAAATACGTGTAGGGGGGTGGCGGGTATTGCCGCACAAGCAAGTAATTCCGTACATGATAAATTGTCGATTACGCCATCTATCTGAGAAAAGTTTAAGCCTAAAGCAATACCTCCTTAGATATCCAGTAGATGTCTGCGAGAATTAGAAATCTACTTATCAATAGGGATGCGCGATGTTTGTAAAACATCGATGTTCACATCTTTTGATACATCGAAATCGAAACATCGATGTGTTAAAAATATCGGATCAAAATCATCGATTTTCTAAAACATCGATGTTTTCTATAGAACTGCAATAATGAGTCAAAATAATAAAAATATATTTTAGAAATAAATATAAAATATTTATTCTTCTTAAAGTACACAAAATATTATGCTCCAATTATAAAAAATGAAATAAAATTAAAATAATGATTTAAAAGACAGAAACAAAGAAATAACATGTCAAATCACACAAAAATAACACAGTCTTGAAAATAGAACTAAATCTTATTCATTAAAAACAAATTTGGGGACAATTTTCAAAAATTTCTTCGCGATGAGAGACATAAGAGCAAGCACCACTAACATTTTCTACCATCTTGTGATGTTCGCTCCAAAGGTTGAATTTTTCATCTTCTAAGGAGACGCACTAGGCAGTGTTTATTTTTTTCTTCTTAAGTACCTAACTATTACTATTAAATGATAAATACCAATACAGTAATTTCATGGAGAATCACTAAAATTCGACGTACGATTAGTATACACCTAGCCTAGATATTCAATATCTACTTCCAATATGCACGACACAGTTACCTATTTATATTTTAAATAAAAAAATAAATTTTACTTTGATTTTACCCAACTTTTGTGCATATTCGTTAAAAATCTAGTTCTGCTACTGCTCGCTAGATGTACACAAAAGAATTGACTTGGTAATTGGTAATAGAAAATGATAATAATAAATTACTATGGCATTGAGAAACATCGAATGAAACATCGTAAGAAAACATCGATGCTGTCTGATAATATCGAAAAAAAATAACATCGATGTTAATATCGAAGATCGTAAGCAAAATATCGATGTTTAAGAAACATCGATGAACATCGCGCATCCCTACCTATCAACAGAAACATGCCACATTGAATCACAGTTTCTTTCATGGCGTCCTATAAGACTACTGTGACTTTTTAATTACTACGAATAGTGATTGGATTGTTTTTTCAAAAGAGTGCTGGCAGTGTACGAACAAGTAATGTTTGTGGTTGATTTTAGTATGAAAGGTAAGTTAAAATATTACAAATAACATCGTAGTAAAAATGTTTAACCTACATAGTAGATTCGGGTATTCCCGCACTCATACACGCCATTACCCTCCAGTGTACGGTATTATCCACTAGTGTACGGCATTGCACCACTGAATTTTCTCTTGCTATGAACATCGCGTAAGGCATTATTTTTTTGTTTCAGATACTAAATAAAAGGAAACGGACTATAGATAAATGTCCGTGGACAGAAGCCTCCATGAAGTCTGCATTGGAATCTGTCAAAAATGGAGCAACGCAAAGAGAGTCTGCGCGTCGTTTCAACGTACCTTTAAATACTTTACGCGACAGAATAAAAAAAGGTCATTATTATCATGCAAGGATAGGAACTCGAACAGTTTTTACAGAAGAACAGGAGAACGAAATTTGTCAAAATTTGCTGCGGTTGTCAAAAATGTTTTGTGGCTTGACCCCTATCCAAAGTCGACAAACTGTTTTCGAGTATGCTGAAAGGAACGCCATACCCAACAAATTAAATAAAGATAAAAAGAAGGCGGATCAAGATTGGATGTCTGATTTTCTTAAAAGACATCCCAATCTCAGCTGCAGAAAACCTGAAGCCACATCAATTAACCGAATTACAGGTTTTAATAATGATGAAGTTCAAATATTGTACGAAAATTTAATTGCGTTGAGGGAAAAGTATAAATTTGGATCAACTCGCATATTTAATGTAGACGAGACTGGTATCACCACAGTCCATAAGCCTACAAAAATTATTGCTGCAAAAGGAGTTGAACAAATCGGTATTTTGTCAAGTTGGGAAAGAGGAAAGAACGTCACCGTTTGTTGTTGCATGAGTACAAGTGGCAGTTTTACTCCGCCTTTATTCATCTTCCCTCGTCTCAGAATGTCAGCTTATCTGGAAATAAATGGTCCACCAGGGTGTATCTACCAATGTATGAAGTATGTATGGATAACAGAGGAAGTTTTCCATATGTGGCTTCAGCATTTCGTTGGTACAAATAAACCTACCAAAGTAGACCCAATCCTATTAATTCTGGACAACCATTGTAGCCACATATCTCTCAGAATTTATAACTTCTGTAAGGAAAACGGTGTCGTATTATTATTCCTACCTCCACATTCTTCACACCGCATGCAACTGCTTGACATAACATTCTTCGGACCACTAAAGAAGGGTTATGATGTTGAGTGTGATCTATTCATGAAGTCACATGTATATGAAAAAATAACAATGTATGACATCACGAAATTATTTACGAAAGCTTATATGAGAGTTGCTAATCCTTCTAAGGCAATTGAAGGATTAGAAGTCTGCGGAATATATCCAATTAACCGTAATACATTCTCTGAAGATGATTTTTTCTTTATCTGATGAAAATGTTAGTTTTTCAACAATATGTTCACCACAAAGGAATGCATCAATTTCTAGATCGTCCCCTCAACCAAGCTGTTCAACATCTCGACCAAGTTGCTCAACACCTCAACCAAGATGTTCAAGTGATCAACCTAACTCTTCAGCAGATCAATTGGGCCCCTTTACACCCACAGATGTTTTTGCAAGTCCACGTGAAACATCTTTTCATGAAATAACTCCGCTTCCAAACAAAGCTTCTTCTAAGAAGCGCCCCAAACAGAATCGTAAAAAGCAGAGATCCGAAATTCTCGCATCGACCTATTTAAAGAAACAGTTTAAAATGGCTAAGTTGTAAAGAAGAGAAAATGAAAGGAAGAAAATGGAGGCAGCATCCAAAAAGAAAAGGGGAAAGTCTAAGGCAGTGAATGCAAACACAAGAACGGTTAAAGGAAAAATAGTACAACTTCAAGCGAGAGTGATGTTAGTGAATCCAACATTTGAAATGACGATGAACTGGACGATACTGATAATAGCGGATGTGATGAGATATGTGTTATTTGTAGCGAATATAATAAAGATGAAGAATGATATCATTGCGTTTCCTGTGGGCGCTGGGTCCATAAGCTATTCACTGGATATGATACTCCTAAAGACTATATTTGTGACTACTGTCCAGGTTTGCAGCATTAAGTATTTACTATAGCCCGCATTTTTATATTTTGTTATAATATCAAGCTGAAGGATCTTTACTTTATTTCGTTGTATGCTACTGAAATCATTATTTATGTTTTTATACCAAATATATTGCTTTTGTTACCTTTTGTATAACTTGTTAATACATGTACAGTAATACTCGCGATGGAGGGTAATGCCGCAAATGAAGCATTTTTGAAATATTTATTTTTACATTCCTCGCTTATTATCAATTTATTTAGTTACAGGTTCTACAATAAAGTACAATAAGCATTAACCTATGCCCACACCAAATTTTGAAGCTATATTTTCTCAGGTGTATCTGTAATTAAATTTAATGCTTAGGTGTACGCCAATACCCGCCGCTCCCCCTACATAAAATTCAAGCCGCAATGAAACCTGTAATAAAATAAAGCAGCAACAAGAGTTCGCTGTTTACATTTTTCCAAATTCCAAAATCTGCTTAACAGATCCGTATGAAAAATGGATGTTTCCTGTAAAATTACTCGCTACACGAGAGGAACGTCCTAACTGTGAATACTGAGATTGAGGGCAGGCATTTCTCTGGAGTAGCCTGTTGAATAGAACGTCAATATTCCGCAGATCGTTGAAGCAACATGTTGACGATGAATTTATGGAGTCGTGACGGAGAGAGCGCCAACTCGTCCGGATGCGTATATCCGGACTCCTAGCCCGTTCACTTATATAACAAGACACACCGGAGTTTAAAAAGTAGATTTATCTTAATTTAATAACAAATCATGCTTAATTTTGCAACGTTTTTCTCACTAACAACGCTTTTGTATTATTCTCTTTCAATATGATTCTCACGATAAGGAGCTTTCCCAAAGAAAAACGTGTCGCTTTTAGATTCCAGTTAGAAACAAGCTATTGTCCTCAAAGACGATTTATTTTCCATAGTCGATCTTACTCCATTAGACTACTAAGGGAAGATTTAAAACTGTTATGAGCACTGATAAGTACACTTCGAGAACCCAAATCACCACAACACATATTTTTAAAAACCTGACGATCGTTTCACTAACAAAGTTAGCGTCATCAAAGGATGAAAAATTTTGAAACGATCGTCAGGTCTTTAAAACGATGTGCTCTGGTGATTTGGGTTGGCCAACTGTACTTATCCTTTCGATTGCATCAGAAATGTTAGACAACTTTGCTTCTTTTATTGTTTTTTACCCATCAGAAACTATTTCGTGATTACGTCCGCTTGTAACTTTTAATCGCAAAACCCGTTTCTCTCAACAGCTCACACTTTTAGAGTTAAATTACCTCACCTGTTGAAAAGTTTGTTGCAAAATCTCTTCTCTACTATATCGTCTACACATTGTAACAACCCCCCGGGACACATTTTTCCAAAAACATATATAACCTCCCACCATCCAAGAAGCGATTATACACTCGTCTTGTCATACACCAATCAAAATCATGATGTCTTAGAGACACACTATTTCATTAAAGAAAAGTTAACTAAGTGAAGATATGATCAGCAGTGATCAGTACACTTTGAAGAACCGAATTCACCACAGGAGTTTATTTATCCCTCTGATGAGGTAACTTTGTTAGCAAAACAATCTTCAGGTCTCAAAATCTTTTGTAGGAAATCAGGATTTCCAACGTGAATTTTTCAGCGCTCGACACAGGTTTCAATTTTCCCTCAGACATCACAACATGTTTTTAAAGATCTGACGATCATTTTGCTAACAAAATTATCGTAATTCAGAGGACGTTAACGTAATCGCGTAAAATTGTATATAAATTAGGCAGATTATCGACCTCGCCTTTGAGGGAGGATCTTAGTCAAACTTTTTCACATATGTTTACCGGAAGTCCCTCTATTAAAATGTTTTGTCCCCATGCAGTGTCGGGTATTCGGTTTAAAAGAGATATTACATCAACGGTACGAGGGTGAAGATGCTCTATTCATACAACTTTTTTATTTTCACATGCATATATATATATATATATATATATATATATATATATATATATATATATATATATATATATATATATATATATATAATATATATATATATATATATATATATATATATATATATATATATATATATATATATATATATATATATATATATATATATATATAAATTTAGACTACAGTAAAAATGAAAGGAACAATAAACTATTTAATGACTTAATTTTCTCAAATCAGTTAAACTTGGTAGTTGAACCCACACGAATATTTAAAAGCAAGTCGGGTGTTAGCTGCAGCATGATTGATTATGTAATAACCAACATAAAAAAAGATGTAAAGTGTAAAGTTATTGATCCGGGTCTGTCAGATCATGCGGCACAGGTCATGCAGTGGTCTGAACAAATAAAAAATCCTAGCGAGTCAGATTTTCTAACAAGATTATGCCGTCGGTTCACTTATGATGCTTTTATAGAATTTAAAACTATTTTTGGAGCTCAATACATATCTTTCGAGGATACCGACTGTCAAAATATTGATGACTTGTTCGATGTATTTTTCGAGCATTTTTCCTATTGTTACAATGTTGCGTTTCCTGAAAAGTCGCAGAAAATTTATAGTGGAGCAAAAATATATGACTTTAGGGCACCAAATGAGTTGAAAATTGCGTTTAAGAACTTAAAATTCTTTAACTATTATAGAAGATTATATCCTAGTGAGAATAATAATAATAAGTACAAGGTAATGAAAAAACAACTTGAACTTAAACTTAAACAAGAAAAACATAATTATTATGCTGGCATCATTTCACAGTCTGATAACAAAAACAATACACTCTGGCAACTTGTAAATACACATTTAAATAGAATACCTAAAACTAAAACAGAGATTAAATTAAAAATAAATAACGAAATAATTACTGACAAGCGTTTAATATCAAATTCATTTGCAAAGTACTTTGCCTGTGGGGTAGAAGAAAAATTGACTGCTCATTTTGGTGTTCTTAACTATAAAGAGTGTACAACCTCCATAATGGTGCGCGATAGTTTTTATTTTTATCCAGTGACGGACACTGAAATGACAAACGTTATTCATAGACTTAAAACTAAAAGATCCACTGACTTATATAATATTGCAGTCATTGTTATCAAACAACTTTCCGAATTGATATCGCCTTATCTAACGGTAATCATGAATACCTCGCTTAAGTTAGGCCAGTTTCCCTCGAAATTGAAAAATGCCAAAGGGGTACCAGTATATAAAAAAGACGATCCGTTCTCGGTGGAAAACTACCGATCTGTAATGGTACTGAGTCCGTTTTCCAAAATCATGGAAAGAATTATGCATAACAGGATAACGGACTTTTTAAGTAAAAATAACGTGTTGTCTCCTAGTCAGTATGGTTTTCGCGAGGGATATTCCACCTAACAGGCCTGCGCGGACATGGTGCAGCGTATTGTGGATTGTGTTGATAGAAAGCATCACACCGTGGGCATATTTTTTGACATGTCTCGCGCTTTTGATACCATTAATTGTATTTTCCTCGAAAGAAAATTAAATGCGGTCGGACTTAGGGGACCTGTTAGTGATTGACTTGTGTCGTTTGTAAGAGACAGGCGATTAGTAGTCTCAGTGGACGGTGTTAGATCTGATGAGTATGAAGTAAAGCTGGGCTCTCCGCAGGGAAGCGTCCTGGGACCGCTTATGTTTATGTTGTACGTAAGTGATCTTCCCAACTATCTGACGGATGGGAGGTTATTTATGTACGCGGATGACATAGCAATCGTGGTTTCGGATCCAGTATTGTCCGATGCTGTGCGTAAGGTGAATAGTGTTTTGTCGCACTTCGGTCAGTGGTGCTGCAGCAATCACCTGATTGTAAATAGTTCTAAGACAGTTTGTGTGGAGTTTATGGTAAGATGTCGAGAGTCTTCTATTGATATTAATTTTCATTTTAATGATAACTATATTGCCTTAAGTACCTCTACCAACTTTTTAGGTTGCATTTTAGATAATAGGCTCTCATGGGAGACCCAGATAGAAGGTATAACAAACAAATTGGGTAAGACCTATTTTTGCATCATGAAGCTGAAGAACACCTTAAATGCAATTTCTCAAATTAATGTGTATTTTGCTTTAGTGTATAGTGTGTTGGCATACAACATAATAGTGTGGGGTCATGCAAGTGATATACACATGGTTTTCGTATGCCAAAAACGAGTAATTCGCCTGATTTTTGGACTACAACAAAAAGAAATCATGCAGGACTACTTTTAAAACAAAAAAAAACTGTTGACTGTCACGGGGGTGTATTTGTATAAACTCCTGAGTTTTACATATGCACCTAGGAACAGGTTTACTAAAAACAGTGCAGTTCACAGCTACACTACCCGGGCAAGAAATGACATCCACTTGCCAAATTACCAGTATATGGCATACAAGAAATCACCTGTGTATGCTGGATGTTTTTATTTTAATATGCTTCCTCAGGAGATGAAGGCTGCGGATACACTGAGCTGCTTTAAACATAGATTGAAATCATTTTTGGTTGACAATTCCTTTTATCATATCAGTGAATTTACTGAAAGGTGTACAGGCCCTGAGCAACGGAGAAAATGATAATGCCTGTAAAAATAGCACCGTTGTAACTGTAAATTTTGGTTTAATGCAAACTTATTGTATATTTTTGTAGTTGGTCCTGTATGTAAAGTGGTGTTGTTATTTTTTGACTTCTGTTTTTGTAATTATTTAAGACTATTTATGTTTATGGTTTTCTAATTCTTTGACGTGCCTTTAGTATGATGTACTTAATCAAAGGCTAATAAAGTTATCTATCTATCTATCTATCTATACAGGCTGGTTTAACGGTGCGTTTCAAATTCAATATCTCCTTTATTAGTCAATAGTAAAAGAAACTGGAACAAAACTTGCTACAAACTAAAATAATTTTTGCATACACAGGGTGTTGCATAAGCTAGATACAACTCTACCTTCACTTTTTTTTAAATAATACACCCTGTGTGTTGTTTCATCTTTAAATTCCTCTTCTTTTGCGGATTAATTCAGTGTATAGTTGTTGGGGCCTATACAGAGTCGTTTAAAAGTTATATCCACTTTTATAAAACGTCAGAGGCACATTTGACGGTCTGTATCTTCATGTGTCAGCATACAACACTCTATTATGCCAAAAATCTAAAAAAAGTGTTATTTTTTCAACTTCGATTAATACAGAACGAATTCCTGGAAAATAGTATACAGCGTGAGTAGAAACACTGGGATCAAATTTTCTCTAGAAATTCAAATGAAACACCCTATATATTATAATCAATTTCGATACAACAAATGTTCTTTCAGTTTCGTAAAGTACTCCCTATACCTAAAGCCAGTATTTACTGAGATATTGGGTGTTCTTTAAGAAAAAAGTACATTTATACACAGGAACGAATTGATATATTATGTCGTAACTATGCAAAATAAACAATGTGTTGACTTACTTGTCAAACATTAACTTAAGCTATCGAGTAGAAGAGTGAAAGAACCAAGCCTGTTTCGAGCGAACTGAAAGGGCCGATAGCTGATTTGAAAGTGATTGAAGACCCTTACATCAGCTCAAGAAAAATAGCAAGGAAAGTTGGTATCAATAAAACATCTGTTTTATGAATCTTACTCAGAAACAAATTTCACCATACCATATTCAACTCCTCCAAAAACTGTACAATGATATTTTTTTTAATTTCAACAACACACCACGAGGGTTCACAGCCTAAATACTATCGTACCGTGGGTGTCGACAAAGAGGAAAGAGGCAACTTGTTAATTCTGGACTTGAAGGTTTGGAGGTCCGGAGGAGAAGGAAAAACATGTGCCGGCAAGGAATTCCACAAGTTGGAAGTCCTCGGGACAAAAGAACGGGCATACCAAGATGCTCTCTGTCTTGTGACCTGGACAGTAAAAGGGTGCATTCGCTCTGTTCCCCTGGTAGATCTGTTGGGGGCAGCAGGTGGAGGAACTATGGAAGAAAGCTCCTCTGAGCAGTGCCCGTGCAGACATCTATAAAAAAGAGAGAGGTCACCAACGGCACGTCGCTGGGCCGGGGACAGCAGCCTTTGAGTGAGAGTAGGGTCACCGGTAATACGTATAGCTCTCTTCTGAATGGAGTTTAGGATAGCGAATATAAAAGCGGCAGCGGCAGCCCAGATGTGGGAGCAGTATTCGAGGTTTGGCCTTATTTGTGAAGTATATAAGGTATAGAGATTAGCTGGTGAAAAGTATGTGCAAGCCCAGAAAAGGAAACCTAATTTCTTAGCAGCCGCTTCTGCAATTGATGTGACATGTTGGTGCCAATAGAGATTTCGGTCCACAGAAATGCAAACAAGTGAAAAGGACTCATTATTTGAATAACTTGGTTGTTCATCGTGGTGGCTCTTGAGCTGGTGTATCTCTTATGAGATAGAAAGCAAGACTGAGATTTGGTGGAGTTGAATTTATAAGATTTCTACTTCCCCAGTCTAATATTTTTTAGAGACACAACTCTCCATGAGCCTGCGATCCTCATCTAATTGCCCTAAAGAGACAGACTTAGAATATTGTATATTTGAGTGGAGGGTGCTGTCATCTGCGCAAGTGTAAACTGGGTTGGATGTGCTAGAGGGGAGGTAATTGATGTGGAGGAGAAACAAAGTAGCGGCTAAGGCTGAATTGGTTGCATTTATTTGATACAGTTTAGAGAAATGGCCATCCACAACAACAGAAATTCTCCGGTTGGAGAGTAAATTTGCTGTCCAGGTACAGAAGTTTGGTGGTAGGATATAGGGCAGAAGTTTATTAAGCAGCGCTGCGTGCCAGACCTGGTCGAATGCTTTGGATATGTCTAGAGCGACAATCTGGGATTCACCGTGTAGTACCATAGATTTGTTCCAAGAATAGGTGACAAAGGAAAGGAGGTCGACAGTTGATCTGTGCTGATGGAATCTATACTGCCGGTCGTGGATTAGACTGTGTTTTGGAAGAAATTTTAGTAATTCGGTGTTTATATACTTTTTGGTCACTTTAGAGACGACTGAAAGGAAAGAAATAGGCATGTAGTTGCTAGGAAGCGCTTTGAATCCGTTGTTAGAGGCGGGTTGTACTTAAGGAGTTTTCCAGTTACTTGGGAATATGCCTCCATTGTAAGATGTCTGAAACAGGCGAGTCAGGACAGGAGCAAGTTCTGGTGCGCATATTTTGAGAACAATTGCTGGGATATCGTCAATACCATAGGCTTTCCTGGTATTGGGACAAGAGAGCATCTTTCCTTTTTAGTTTTGAAAATTATATCCGTCATTTATGCGCGACATTGGGGACTGTTGGTGGTTGAACATTTCGAAAAGGGTTGAGAGTAGAATTGCCGGCAAACAACGACGCAAAAAGTTCAGCCTTGTCCAGGGCGGTAGAAACAATTTCATCCCCTGAAACAAGAGATGGGAACGTGCTCTTGCAGAAATTACTCCCAATAGATTTAGCAAGAGTCCAGAAGGGTTTGCTGCAGTTGGAGCTTGAGAGGACTTTATTTTTGATGTGGTTATTAAACGAGTTTTTTGCCTCAGAAAGAATACGGACATAGCGCTTTCTTGCGTCGTTAAATGCTTGACGGTTTTCTTGACTGTGAATGTGTAGAAGCGTTTTGTGAGCTTTGATCTCTTCAAGTCTGGTCTTGTCACAGGATTTAGAGAACCAGGGTTTTTGAGTGGCTGAAGAGGTTTTCTGTGTACGTGAAATAAATAATTCCATGCCAGCTTGGATGATTTCGGTGACGTTTTGTGATATATCAGAGGGGCCAGGCCGAGATAAGCAGACAGACGCTCATGGAAATAAGGAAAAGTAGCCCCGCATTTCGTCCCAGTTCGCGGAGTAGTGCCAAACGATACGTGAGTGTGATGACTCTGTGACCCCAGCTTACATTGCGCAGGAAGCAGTGACATTGCCGTGATCTGAGCTATCAAGGGGGGCGGTAACTGATGTCTTATGGCATTCAGCTTTTGTAGTAAGAAAGAGATCCGAAGGATTTGAGCTGTGTGCTGGGATGCGAGGAAAGTAAGTAGGTTGCTGAACCATATTGGATGAAGAATTTCTGACTGCAAAGGCCCCCGCTGCTCGTCCTTGTGGATCGGTTTTGAAGATCCTAGCCATTCCTTATTATGGACATTGAAGTCAGCAAGAATACTGACCACGGAGGAAGGATATTCAGAAATCAGATGGTCGGTTTTTTGAGAAAGGTAGTCGAAGAGCAAAGTCAAAGTTGTTGTCAGAAGGTGACCGGTAAATGCAACAGATGTATGTCTTTTCTTCCAGCTTCTAAATTAGGGAGTCTGGTGCAGAGTAGATTGCTACGGACGTACGCGCACACGCCTCCATGCAATCTAGAGGAAGTACCTCGGGAAATTAAGGTGATTAGTGGCTGTTTTGGCACTGATTTGGGTTTCGGTGCGAAAGAGGATTTGGGGCCTATTAGCCTGGAGGAAATGGTGGACGGAATTCAGGTTAGAATTAAGGTCACATATATTCGAGAAGGATGCTAAATCTTGATTACGGCGCCCCTACACACCTCTCTCCCAGAGATCCAAATGGAGGGGTATTTTATCTCCGGAGTCTTTTATGCAAGGAGGAGCCATCATCATTTTTGTTTATAAGGGAAACCGACTCATACACCAAAACCGGAAACGTCTGTTGCGATTTCACGGGCCCCTTGATGTAACGGGTGGTACCTCCTCTGGTAGGAAACTACTACGTATATATATATATATATATATATATATATATATATATATATATATATATATATATATATATATATATATATATATATATATATATATACTATATAAACGTCGTAAGAAGTTAAGAAGCCGTAAGTTTCAGCTATAGTCTTCAGGGTAATTTATGTTATTAAATTATTTGCAGAAAATTAATTTAAAATCGACCCTCTATGTGATGCTTTGGTAGCAGTTTTAGTTATGTATTTAATTATAATAACAAATCAGATTACGCTTTTTATTTAGCGTTTTTTTTTTCAATTGGGCAAAGTAGAAGTTTTTTATGGAAAAACGGTGTTGGTAAGTAGTTTCTCCTTTCCATCGACTTCTCTAAGGTAAGTTTTTTACAGTTTGCATTTCTTGCTCCGTTGTAATATGTTTACCTTGCACAGAACCTCAAATTTACTTTGTCTCTTAACTGTATTGTGGAGTTGAAATTACATCATTTGTCCGATGGTTAATGCATAAAGGGGTTCCGCTAAGCATTTTTCTGCATTTTTTTTTCAAAAAACAAACAATGCGCTAATTTGATAATTTACCTATAACTGTTATTAATATTAAAAAAATGAAAACAACGCTTGTGCTTCGAATAAAATTCTCTTCGTCCTTTTAATTTTAAATGAAATTTCCTTCTCCCGTTTCGCATCCGTTCAACACATTTGGCACAGAAGATATAGGAATTTACTTAAAATTGTCATTTATAATCGAATGAAAATAAAACTTGTTCTAGGTATGGAACGAAAAATTCACACAAAATAGAATAATTTCTAGATTCTAAAACCTACTGCGACGCTGTAATGAAACAGCGTTAAATGAGATGAAAACCATTTCAGGTTAAGGGATCGAAAATGTTTAAACAGTAAAATAAGCTTTCGTACTCCAAAAAAAAAAACAAGATTCTTATAAGGCGTAATACAATTGTGCATAATAGTCCACGGCAACAGTACATGTCATATTCAACTGACAAATTATTTTGATAAATGTCAGATCTACTTTCAAAGTGACATGTAAATAAGTATTTTGTTTTCTGACATTTGTAATACAAATGTAGGCATGCTCTTCTTCTTACATTCATATTTATTTTACTCATAGAGTTGGATACAATTTTAGTGACTTTTGAATTTTGAAAAGATTTCTTCAAATGAGCGAGAACTAGACCCCGTAGAGCCCATATCCGGGTTCTTTTAAGTTTTTATCTGTTTGCATATATACAGGGTGACGCATTTCTAGGGTAAAGCTCAATATATCCATTATTATACAAGATATGAGGAAAGTTTTTATATGTTAATTATATGATGTCTGGAGCTGCATCTTATAAAATTATTTTTACAATCACAGGTGGCCTATAAGTCGCTTGTCATGCAGTTTTTTCCTAATCGAACACGCCTTATATTATTGCAATTTTTGCATTTTCCCTCGAAAGGTAATGCACGTTTGTAAGAAAATAAATTCGGGACTCAGAAAGTGCGTTATGGTAGTGATTTTTCATAATATATTTCTTTCGATAGCTTAATTTACTATTAACCTAAGGTTTGTTGTCCAGGAAACCAGTGTTTTGAGCACATTTTAAGTTTATTTTCGGAAGATTTTTGTACATTTTCAAACAATAAAGTTATTTTGATAAAATATGCTACATTGTCTCTACTATATTGGTTATACTGGAAACCAAATTTGATGCAAGATTTCTTAATTTAAAAAAATATATTTTCTACTAAAAATATTTTTATGAAAATTCACTACCATAACGAACTTGCTGCGTCCAGACTTCATTATGCTATAGACAAACGTATGTTAAATTTCTAATCCAAAAGCTGAGTTACGCCATTCTGTTTGATTCTACTGTACCCCATAGCTATGTAAAAGGAAAGACATTTGCTGAATACAGTTAGGATCCGGGTTTATGCTGTAGCTAATCCCGGCTCAGGCAACAGGCAGAGATAGAGAGGACAGGGTAAAAGTACACTTGTGATACCCTAATTACTTCTCTGCTCCAATATAACAGTCTCCATATATACTCGCTCAACAATGTTTTCATCTCGTATACTTGCACGCATGTCAGATAATTAAGATTTATTTAAATACTTACATAAACATATCGTCGATACAGTTAGTTGATAATAAGGGTGAGAAGGTTTAATAAATGAAGATTGGAACCTGTTATGAGCACTGATAAGTACACTTGGTGAACCCAAATCACTACAACACATTCAAATAAAAAAAGCCTGGACGCAGCAAGTGCGTTATGCGTAGTGAATTTTCATAGAAATGATCTGGCACAAAACATTTTATTATAACTTTTTTTTCTTGTAACATAGAAATCTAAATTTTGGTGTATAATTTACTTTTTATATCGTAAACCTACCTACCAAATTTGGTTATCATAGATTTTTATTTTTTAAGATAAAAATTTTTTTCAAATGAAAACTCAAAATTTTTCCGGAAAACCTCGTCCGATTTTTCTGATTAACGAACTTATCAAAGCTATTTACAAAAGGAAGGTACGTGCCAAATTATATCAAAATCTGATCATTATTCTTTGAGATAAAAAAATTTTTCGAATGAAAACTCAAAATTTTCCCGGAAAACCTTGTCCGATTTTCCTGACTAACAAACTTGTCAAAGCCATTTACAAAAGGAAGGTACGTGCCAAATTTTATTAAAATCGGCTTATTACTTTTTGAGATAAGAATTTTTCTCGAATGAAAACTCAAAATTTTCCCGAAAAACCTCATCTTATTTTCCTGACTAACGAACTTGTCAAAGCCATTTACAAAAGGAAGGTACATGCTAAATTTTATTAAAATCGGCTTATTACTTTTTCAGATAAGAATTTTTTTCGAATGAAAACTCAAAATTTTCCCGGAAAACCTCATCCGATTTTCCTGACTAACGAACTTATCCAAGCCATTTACAAAAGAAAGGTACATGCCAAATTTTATCAAAATCGGCCCATTATTTTTTGAGTTATCGGTGTGATACATATATATATATATATATATATATATATATATATATATATATATATATATATATATATATATATATATATATATATATATAAATATATATATATATATATATATATATAAATATATATATATATATATATATATATATATATATACATATATATATATATATATATATATATATATATATATATATATATATATATATATATATATATAACATTGCTTGGTCCACATTCTTCACAATGCGTAATCAGCAATAGTCAGCATTATTCAATGTCGCAAACTGCAACTGCAACATGTTTATTCATTTCATAAACATAAGAGCAATTCCAGGTCAATATTTATAATTTCTATGCGACCTAGTTATTTATAAACGATATTGTTGGGATTTATAATAGCTAATTTTCAGATAAACATTTTTACTTAAAAATAATATTAAATATATTTTCACGAATAGTAATGCCCTCTTGGATAGTTTTCTGTTCCATGAACACCCTCCTTTTGCAAGAGGCTTGGATAAGTTCGTTAGCCTGGAAAACCGGTTCAGGTTTTCCCGAAAAATTTTGTGTTTTCTTTCTAAAAAAATTCATATCTCCGAAAATAACACAGTAAGGGAATTCAGCGTGTTTGCATTATAAAGAGTAGGTTAGGTTAGGTTAGGTTTGTATGTGAGTGGGCCATATCGGCCCTCCACCGCGACCTTAAGGTCTATTGTGGCTCACGCCTAAAGTCTATATTTCGCCCAACAAATCCAGCCTCCTGCAGAGGTCGATAATCTTTGTGGGCGAAAGTTGATCCAGGTCTTCTGGAGCAAGCTTTACCTTGCCAAAGAGCAGGTATATAGTCCTGTCCGCAGCCGGACAGTAACACAGCACGTGCTCTGCTGTTTCTTCACTCTCCATGCACAGCCGGCACTCGGTCTCCTGACCGACCCCAATACGGTGCATGTGGTGCCGCAAGCGGCAGTGTCCTGTATACAGGCCGACTAGAGTTCTCAGTTGTTGTCTGTTCAACTCTAGAAGCTTTTTAGCCCTTGACTCCGACAGGCCATTTATGAAGGCCTTAGAGTGGGCTAATCCTGGAAGATTTTGCCAATATTGGATTGTCATTCTTTCTGTCCAGGTCTTTAAGGTGCGTTTTGCTGTGCAAGAGGTTATCCCCAGCACCGGTTCTGGTCCAACAAAGTCACTCTGGGCCCCACTCTTGGCAAGCGCGTCGGCCGCAACATTGCCGTCATGGTCCGAGTGACCCGGTATCCAGACCAGCGACACCTCATTACAGCTGCCCAATTCGTTAAGGGCAGATTTACAACTCCATACCGTCTTTGAATTACACCGGTAGGAACCAAGAGCCTTTATTGCAGCTTGGCTATCAGCATATATCTTTATCGATGTGTTTGTGCACAGGTCTTTTAAACTTTCCCTTGCACACATCCCGATGGCATACACTTCTGCCTGGTGTATGGTTGCGTACTTGCCGAGGCTAGCTGATAGTCTAGCATCGGTGCTGCCCCCATATGCGCCGGCTCCTACTCCCAAATTGGTTTTGGGCCGTCAGAGTACCAGCAGAGGTCCGCTCTCAACAGGGTCGATTGATTCCGGTCCCAGTCCTCCCTTTACGGGAGGACGGTCTTGAAAGACAGGTCTCTGCTGATTTTTGTAGGCATCAAGTCTGAGACCATTCCCAGTATCATGTGACAATCACTGTCATCATGGAGGCCGTTTTTTATCGAAATATGATGCGTTTGTAAGAAAAATCTGGACGCAGTAAGTGCATTTTAGTAGCGAATTTTCGGTAAATTTGCAGTTTAGCTCCCGAACGCTTTTCAAAAAACTGTTTTCAGAAACCTGCCTAGACCCCCCTGGATCCACAAACCCCAAGAAAATTTCTTGTTCACACCCCCCAAGGAAGTTACGGGACCAAGAGTGAGTAGGGGTGCTGGGCGGGGTAGGTAGTAAAAAGAAAATATGAGCAGAAAATTCACATCTTAAAGCCATATCTCCCTTAAACCCTGCCTACCCCGCACAGCATTATTTTTTTTCTCTATTGAAGCATAAACATGTAACTCAGCTTCTCCAAAAGTAGCTTAGATTGTTTCTGGGCTATTTCCACAATTAATTTACTTCTTTTGCTCTTTGTTTCAATACGAAATCAGTTTTTATACAGAAAACAACGCGAAAACACTCACTAGCATGTGGTTCTTTATACATTATCAAAATACTAAAATAAATGGTTTAGAACTTCTTATATTGGCCACCAGAAGGCAGAAATTAGTTGCATCAGAAAGTTCCTAATACATGTAATAGATAGCACAATAAACTAACGGTATATGAAAAATAACCATTATTTGCCTTTTGGCGCCTGGTTCCCTGTTCATTAATTCTATCCACTTTAAACACCTAAGAAGTTGTAGGCCTTCAAAGCGGGGTTTCTAATTTTGAAAAAGATCAATATCTTAGTTATGCTTGAACTTAGAAGGACTAAATTTGGTACAGGTCTTGAATCTAGCAAGAGCAATAATCCGCAGTAATAAAAATTCAATTGAAGTATTTTAAAGAGTTGATAAGGGATGATTCATCCTTAAAATGTGACATAATTTTTTAACCCATTGGCGGATATAAAAAATTATTCTTTCACTTTAGTGGAAATTTAATTATAAAACTTTTATTATTCCTATTAATTTTCAAAAAACTTTGTCTTTTTCAACAAAATGCTGAATAACTAAATACACGTATTAGAGCTCTGTAATTTAAAATCATCGGAAATTCAAACGTTGGCTATGAAATTTAACGTCAGACTTGACAACCAGGAAAAAAGTTATAAGGAGAATAATTTAATATAAAAACGAACAACTTAAACAATAGAAATTACATAACATTTGCACCAATACATTACAGAAATTGTTCAAAATGATCACCGTTCTCTGTCAGGTATAAATTTATTCTTCGTCGAAAATTTAGGTTTACTCTATCCAACAACTGTTGATTGTTTGTAATAAGCGTACATTTATGTGTAATACAAAAACAAATGAGAATCCTAAGTCAAGAATAGCACAAAAAGATTACTTTGCAAAAAGTGTCCTGATAATGTGCAAGTCTTACACATGTCAGATCAACGCCTACCTAGATATTGAAGAAAAAAGAAATCGACAAATTTTGGTTATATATATATATATATATATATATATATATATATATATATATATATATATATATATATATATATATATGTCACACCGACAGCTCAAAAAATAAAGGGGCGATGCTGATCAAATTTTGTGACTACCTTTCTTTTCGAAAGTGGCTTCGAGAAGTTCGTTAGCCAGGAAAATGGGCAAACGTTTTCCCGGAAAAGTTTGCGTTTTCTTTCGAAAAAAATATATATCCCCGAAAATAGCAAATTCAGGGTACGCTTGTTTGCATTATAAAGAGTGGACAATGTACCAAAATTTAGGTCTGTAAGTTTAAAGACAAAAAAATTATGGTTATTTAAAGAAAACAAATTTGAAGTTTTCCTCAGAACGTCAAAGTCGCGATTTTAAACGTCAAAATTGTCAATATTTAGGCAAAGAAGCTAAAGCAAATACCGATTATGGAAAGTAAATGTTGCAAAAAGTGTGTTCTGCATACCCTTCAGTTTCAGCTTCAACAGTCATTGTTCTTCATTTTACTAAAATGTTTACAGAAAATTAATTTCAAATACAGTAAGTCCCCGCACAACTGCTTCTCATTTAAAGTTCTTTCATTATAGCGTCACAGTTTGTAGGCAAATATATCGTTTAACGTTGAAACTGATTTGTTATTCTAAAAAAAAGTCTAAAATAGTAGGTAAAAAGGGAGTACATAAGACAATGTGTAGGCATGTACATAATACATACGATAATAAATACTGTTTTTTTCAATCATTTTGCAATCACGAATATATACGTATTATGTTTCATATTCATATTATATTCATTCCAGATGATTCGTTTTACGTCGTTTGACTGAACGTCCCGATTGTTAGATTCCTAACTAGGACGTTAAGCGGGTATTTACTGTAGACACTTTCTCTGATGCTTTGGCGGTAGTTTTAGTTAAGTTTATGGTTTAACGGTCTATGATTTTTAGCTAATTTTCGTGGAGAAAATTCGTTAATGAGGAGACTGTGACTTTTGAATTTTAAAAAGATTATTTCAAATGAGCGCACACTAGGCCCCCTAGAATCCATATCCGGGTTTATATTCAGTTTTATCTGTTTACATATATACAGGTTGACGCATTTCTACGGTAAAGCGTAATGTAATTGTTATTATATAAGAGACGAGAAAAAATATACACGTTAATTATAGGATGTCTTGAGCTGCATCTTATTAAATTACTTTGACAATCACAGGTTGGCCCATAAGTCTTTGGTGATACCTACGATTTTTTTTCCGAAATATCTTATATTATTGCATTTTTGCATTTTTATCTAAATATGATGCATGTTTGTAAGAAAAAAATCTGGACGCAGTAAGTGCGTCTTGGTAGTGATTTTTCTTTAATGCTTCAAATTCAAATAACTTAATTTGCTATTAACCTAAGGTTTGTTGGCTAGGAAACCAGTTTTCTCGGCAACATTTTCAGTTTATTTTCGGAAAATTTTAGGACATATTCAAACAATGAGTTATTTTGACAAAATGTGGTGCATTATTTCTACTATATAGGCTATACAGGCACCCAGATTGATGCCTACTTGGATTAGAGAGACATACAAAAACTAATGCGTTATATAACAGTATGTTGTCTGCAAACTGGGACCTGTTGGTGTTAACAAAATCTTGGTTACATATTGATATTAGAGATACCGAGTTGTGCGGAGAAAAATATATTGCTTATAGGAGTGACAGAGACTTATCCTTCACAAAAAACATGGGGAGGTGGAGTACTTGTACTGGTACGCAGTGATTTTAGTTGCACTCTAATAAAGACTATTCAGAGTGAACGTGAAGAACTATGGTTGCTGGTGAGAAAGTGTACACTGACTTTTATCCTGTATGCCGTGTATATACCTCCATGTGCTCCGACTGCTGTTTACGAAGATCATATCAGTTGTGTTGAAGATATGGAAGATTCCTCTCCGAAGGCTACATTTTTCATTTTAGGTGACTCTAATTTACCGAAAATAGTTTGGCCTCCTTCCACAGATGGCAAAGCCTTACCCAGACTTTATGACGACGTTAGTCATTCACTTTTTGATATATTCAATTTCATGAACTTTCACCAGTTAAACAGAATTCATAATAATAACAATATAATTATTGATTATGTGTTAGGAAATGTTGATGATATTTTTGTTGATAAATGTGATCCTTGTCTAATGTTAGAGGATGTGGCACATCCCTCGCTTAGTATTATTATTAATTATAGTAGTCAAATATCTGATAGTTTAGATTTTATAGGTAACTGGGACCATGACTTTAAAAATGCCCCCTATAAGGATATAAATTGTTTCTTCAATGATTTTAACTGGGATGTTGTATTACAGGATGATGCTAATGAAGTACTTAGTAAATTATATGATGTTTTATATACACCTTGTGAGACGTTTGTAGAAAAACGCTTTATATGCATATATTCTTTCCCAGTTTGGTTTCCTTCTAAAACAAAACACATTATCAAAGAAAAAAATACAGTTTACAGGAAGTACAAACTTTATCATCATGATTTTCTGTATAATCAGTGTAAATATTTAAGGACTTTGAGTAAGACACATATAGACAATGATTTTGAAAGATTTAGGCAGCGCTTTGAATATAACATAACTTTTAATATCAAGTCTTTTTGGAAATTTGTCCACAGCAAGAATAACGCAAAAGGTATTTCCACTGAAATGTGTTATAATGATTCTGTATTATCTGGTGGTAAGGAGATATGTAATGCATTTGCAGACTCTTTTGCACCATCTATGTTTTAAATGTTAACGTCGATACTGGCAGTCTTACAAAGATAAACACTAACGTTAGTATAAATCAGGTTTATATATCACTTGAGGATGTACTCAATGCATTGATGAGACTTGATGTGGATAAATCCGCACAGCCTGATGCATTATCACCTATATTTTTTGGCGCTGTGCTTCTGCTCTAGCTTCACTTATTTTTGAGATATTCCAGATGTCTTTGAGATCGGGTGTGGTCCCTGATATTTGGAAAAAATCTTATAATACACCTATTTTTAAAAGTGGTGATAGAAAAAGTGTATCAAACTAGAGGTCAATAGCTGGCTTTTCAACTGTTTCCAAAGTATTCGAAGCTCTTGTTGCGCCGGTTTTACAAAGGACGTTTAAACAATTTATAACACCTGCGCAACACGGGTTTCTCACAGGGTGATCTACAACATCAAATTTAATTGTATATAATAGTTATATTTTCTCTCCACTGGAAAATGATTATCAAGTTGATTCGGTTTACACTTACTTTCAAAAAGCCTTTGATCGGATAAATCACCAGGTTTTGTTATTCAAACTCGGACAATATGGCGTTTGTGGCATGCTCTTGCGATGGCTCGCATCCTACTTGACAGATAGGAAACAGATTATTAAGATTAGAGATCATTTATCATATGAAATAACAGTAACTTCTGGTGTACCTCAGGGGTCTCACTTGGGTCCTATTCTCTTCTTGATTTTCATCAACGATATCACGATGATTATCAAAATTTGTTGAGATCTTCTCTTTGTAGATGATTGGAAGTTGTTCCTTGAAGTTAATAATCACGGTGATTGTCAATTAATTTAAAGTGATCCTAATAATATCATGAAGTGATGAACAAACTATATTTAAATGTCGAGAAATGTAAAGTCATTTCTTTTCATAAGAAAAGGTGCCTCTTGGTTTTAGTTATGCTTTTAATGGCGATGGTTTGCAACGTGTGACAAGTGTTGCTGACTCGGGTGTACTCTATAATAAGCGATTTCAGGTTTCTCCTGCATCTGAGCCGGGTGGTTTCTGGGGCAAGTCGCATGTGTGGGTTTATTAAGCGTCAGTGTTATGATTTTGAGAATGTCGTTGCTCTTAAAAGTGTATATTTTAGTCTTGTAAGATCCATTATTGATTATTGCATTGTTCTGTGGGATCATATTTTTCAGTGTCAGTACAATAGGATTGAACCGATTCAAAAGTGATTTGTGAAATTTTTGTTTAAGAAATTGCCATTACCTCATCATGTGCGTTATTCTTACGAGTAAAAATTAAAACATCTTAATATGGAGACACTACATGAACGACGAACTCCACTGAGTGCCAGGTTTGGGTACAAGGTGTTGAATAGTGTTCTTGATTGTCGTAATTTAACTTTAGAGTCCCCTCTCACAACACAAGAACCAAAGATCTGTTTTTTATTGATAATCGTAGAACCACTTATTCATTCATTCATTGTTCGGTTTTTCTGGCTGCGGTTTAGGTTAACCATTCGCACAATTACTGTCGTTCGATTTTTCTATGTCGCCGTTAATTAATATCTACCCTCATTGGGTGTAGCAAACTGTGTATGAGATCACTATACTTTACACATTACCCAACACCTACTTTAACAAACTTATTACCTACTACATATTTTACCATCTATTATTGCCATAACTATTAGTATTTTTTCCTTATCATTTTTATTGAGGGATATCAGACAGGGAACACACATCTTCATGCCCTGGGGCCTGTCAGAGCAACTTATCTACCACAACACAGAAGGGCCACGGTAAGTAAAGGTATTACACTAGGACAGACATTAGGTGACTTATATAACTATACATATAGTGATCTTAAATTAATTTGATTAGATTGTTTCCAACTCACACAAGCACCCACACGTACACACATCTGTACCCACTCCTCATACACACACCTACCCCTAAAACTAAATATTCACTACGTATATCTATATCTTTATTTTTAGATATTTGACATGGTTGGTGATTAATTTATATATTATAATGTTTTTGGATTCTAGTAGTTGCGGCAAATTAAATGGTATTTGTACACTTTTTAGCCCACAAACCTTGTCTACAAATGTTGTTATATACGCTGCGGATAAGCTGCAATTCAGCAGGGTGTGCTCTGGGTCACCCAATTCACCACATCCACAAAGCGGACTATCAGCTAACCTTAATTTAAATAGATGTTTTGGTACAAGGGCATGATTAAACCTAAGTCTACATATAATTTTAATTTCTTGCCTGCTAAGGTTGCTTTTGATGAACCATGGTTTTTTAGGTATTGTAGGTTGTATACTCCTATAATATGCCCCATTCGTATCTCTAATAAATTGATCATGCCATTCTTTTTGGTGCAGTGATGTCACATAGGAGTATACATCCTTGTAAAAATATTTGTAATCTAACATAACGCCGCTAGTCAATGCTTCTTTTGCCTGCTTGTCGGCAATCTCGTTACCTGCGATTCCACAGTGTCCCTTAACCCAAATCAAAGTTACTTTTTTATTTTGTTTATGTAAGGTATTAATCCTCCGTGTGTAAATCTCATGCAAATAGTTACACTGTGAAGTCACATTTAACTTGGCTAGCTTTTCAAGTGTACTTTTACTGTCTGTTACAATTACAAAGTTGGTATGGTCAATGGTCTTAGCAATATCTAATGCTTCTATTATAGCTATGAACTCTGCAGTGCATATAGGAAACAGTTCTTTTACTTGCATATTTTTACTAAGATCTTTTTGTGGGTCCCATATGGCCAATGCTACTTTCTTCTCTAACTTGGAGGCGTCTGTAAACAGGATGTAATTGTCTGGTACCATATTTTCCAAATCAAAATCAAATAGTCTGTTTCTCACTTCTATCGGAAATATTGAATAGTCTGTCAGAAATATAATGGGTGTGTCTGGAATTTTCTCTGGTAGTCTATAAATGCTGTTGTATTTGTCAACCCATATGTCATCTTGCAGCTTTATTAGTATATCTCTATATTCTTCTACCAATGCTGGAGCTTTCTTATTTTTCCAGTATGGGTGTGTAAGGTCTAGAACATTTAGATTGCATATCTTGTTAATGAGACTGCTTTGTTTGGCATGTATTTTCAATAAAAACCTGGTGGACAGCATCGACCTTCGAATGTTGATTGGCGATTCGGAACACTCGGCTAACAGGCTACAAATTGGTGTGCTGTTTAGGGCGCCTATGCAAGTTCTCAAGCATTTGTTCTGGACAACTTCGAGCTTTTTAAGATGAGTTTTTGCTGCTTGGTTATACAAAATGGATCCATAATCTATTATTGATCTGATGAACGATCTATATATCATTAATGCGATATCTGGATCTGCACCCCAGGCTTTGCCAGCTAGTACTCTTAATATGTTTATCCCCTTTTCGGTTCTTGCTATAATAGTGCTTATGTGATCTTTCCACAGGAGTTTTCTATCCAGAACTATGCCTAAAAATGTTACCGTGTTATGTACTGGTAGAATCTTATCGCCTAAAACAACACTGGATGTTGGATTAGCGTGTTTTTTGTTGAATACACATACTTTGCTTTTATAGGCTGATATACTTAGACCATTAGCTTCCGTCCAGTTATTCAAACTATTCATTGCATCATTAAGTTTACTGAAGCCTTCATTTACTTCGCATTTTTTGACATATAGACATATATCGTCTGCATATTGCAATACGTTTACTTCGTTGCCTATGATCTGGTCAATGGGGATTGTGTAAATTAAATAAAGTACTGGACTCAGTATACACCCTTGAGGTAAGCCTTTATTCAATAATCTTGGTCCTACCAGTTTGTCCTTTACTTGTAAGTAAATGATGCGGTTTTCATATAGGCGTACTATCCTATGAGCAAAACTACTGGGTATACCAATGCTGCACATTCTTTGGGTCAATATGTTTAAGCACACGTTGTCGTATGCACTCTCTATGTCTATGAAGGCGGCTGTTACAGACTTTTTGCTGGTAAAGGAAGTGTTAATGTCTGTTACTAAATGGGCGACACTTTCTTCCGTTGAATACCCTCTTCTAAAGCCTAGTTGCGTATTTGGAATCTTGTCATTTAATTCTAACCACCTCACTAATCGGTGTTTAATCATTCTTTCGAGTGTCTTAAGTACACAGGAAGCCAAGGATATTGTCCGGTACGAATTTAAGAGTTGTGGGTCTCGCCCGGCTTTCAAAAACGTAATCATTATGTGCGTTTTCCAGGATTGTGGTATATTACCACTCTTCCATATATCATTAATTATCTTAAGAAGGATATGCTTCTGTTCTAGTGGTAAGTTGCTTAGCATTGCATAGTGAATGTTGTCAAATCCTGGAGTCGATAATTTCTTATCTTGGACGGCCTTCTGTAATTCGTCAATGGTGAACTTTTTTGAGAGTGGGTGCCCTTCTGTGCTTGGTATTGTGTGTTGATCAATCTCTTGAAGCTGCGGTACCCAGGATGGTGCCAATTTATTTAGTAGCTCTTCTGCTATTGCTTCGGTAGTCAAAGTACTCCGGGGTGTTGATAACGTACTACTTATCTTCCTTATATGTGACCATACTTCTTTTATTGGGGTGTTTCTATTCAATTTTTGGCAAAAATCCCTCCAGGTAATTCTTTTGCTGTTTAGTATAGTTCTTTTAGTGATGGCCACTGATCTATTATATTGTTCATAATTGTCTTTCGTGGGATTGTTTTTATATCTTCTATATGCTGCCTTTTTATTAGATATTGCTAATTTACATTCTGAATTCCACCACACCTTTGAAAAGAACTGACCTGCAAATACCCTCTTCAGTGGTATCGATTTATTTGCGGCGCTTTCGATTTTTGAAATAAAATTATTATATTCAACATTTTCGATATCTTCGGTTTCCTCGGATATCACTAAAGAAAACAGTTGCCAGTCTGCCCTTCTCAAATTAAATTGACTTCGCCTTTGCGTATTTGGAATGTGTTCCTTGTTATTATTGTAAGTGGTATTTGAGATACTACAATTTATTTTATACACAATAGCATAATGATCTGACCCTAATGTGTCTTCATTTACGCTCCACTCAAAATCCGCGGCTATGTCAGCCGAAACTATGGTCAAGTCAACGGCCGACATATTACTTGAGCCAGGACAGCGAACAAGTGTCTCTTCACCTGAATTTAGAAAAACCAAATGACTATCCTCTACCGCAGCCAAAAGATTATTTCCTTTGCTATCATTCCAGTTGCAACCCCAGGCAAAATTATGACTGTTAAAGTCCCCCCCTACCACGAATGGTTTTTCCAAACTGGAAAAGAAATCTTCCCACTCCTCTTTTGTTATGCTTAAATTGGGCTTAACATATAATGAATAAAAATTTATGCTTTTGCATTTATTTAACTTAATTTTTGCACCTATACACATAACTCCACTAATATTATGAAAATTTGATAATTCAGTAAAAAATAAACTATTTTTTATCAGGATGGCTACTCCACCCCATCCATCGTCTCTGTCTTTTCGGATTGTGTTAAACCCTTTTATTCTAAAATTTACATTATTTTTTAGCCACGTCTCGCATATCAATGCTACCGTTACGTCATAATCAAAAATAAATTTCTCAAATTCACCTTTATTTGAAACCACTGACCGTGCATTCCATTGCATTATAATGGGTGTGAATTTTGACTTAATATAAATTTAACCTTTTCCCTTAACTCTTCATATGAAAATGTTTTATTTTGATTATTTACCAAGTCTCTTAAACTATGTAACAAAACTGTGCATGAATTAAAATTAGAATCACTGCTATTACCTAACCTTTTCCTGGAGTATTGTGGAGAATAAGGATTCTGAATGGGTTTAGATGGAAGTGGTGGGAAATGTATAATTTGTCTATGCGCTTCTAACGTTGGACTTATACTTCCCTCTGGTGTGGAGACGGTTGCTCGTTTTCTTTTTATTTGTGTAAAATAGTGTCCGGTCTTGCTATCGCCACTGGTATTTGATGATCCTTGCACCGTTTTTAAAACGCCTGAATAACTAGACTCGTATTTCCTAATAGCTTCCTTGTATGAAACATTTTCTTTACCCATAATAATTTTTATATTTTTTTGTCTACTAAATTCTGGGCAAAGTTGTCGGTTTGTGGCTTCGTGTTCTCCTGTGCAAACAACACATTTTGGCGGTTCCTGTGATGTGCAATTTTTGTTGTCATGTTCACCACCGCATCTCTTGCATCTCTCGCGACCCTTACATTGCGCGCTAATGTGACCGTATCTTAAGCATTTTAGACATTGTACAACTCGTTGTACATAAGGCTCTACATCAAATATTAATTTTTCTATAACTATCTGTGTAGGCAGTACTTTACCTTTGAATGACACTAATATTGTTTGTGTAGGAATAAAGTTCAACTTCCCGTCTTGAAACACTCTACGATTCATACGCCGAACGTCTAACACTTCTACAATGTTGCCATATCTTGGTTTAATAAGTTCTTTTAACTCTGTTTCTGAAATATCCACATCGACGTGTTTAATTATACCTTGCCTTCTTGCTAAATATTGGGGCATGTATGCTTCGTAATCCTTGTTGGATAGTTCCTTTGAATTTATTAATTTATTGGCGCTAGATGCGGTTGAAAATTCAATTTTTAATTTATTAATGCCTACACTAGCTATACAATTGATAGAGTCCTGTATATCTGGCTCGCAATTCCTAATTAACCTTGCTACTCCTATTCTATGCAACCGACCTACATTTCCGTTTTTATTTTGTACGTAGACTATGTATGGCCCTGTATCAGCTGTTCGATATAAATATTTTTGTTTTGGGAATAATTGATTATTTATATTTTGGTTTGTTTCTTCCGTGACCTTCTCTTTTTCTTGTGATAAGCCCGTGCTGCCAAGAGCTGATAAACCCGACTGCGATATTAATTGCGAGTTGTGGAAAGAATTTTGATTTAAAATTACTGGATTAATTAATAATTCTTCGCTTACCTGTTCCCTTCTAATATTATGTGGTAGTGTAATTTGTGTCTGTGTATTATGTGTAATCTGTGGATTTTTTAATAATAGGTTTCTATTTTGTGATTGTGTATTTGAGTGTATCTGTTCATTTTCTTCTCCTATTCCTGTTTTTTTTGTCACCGTATCGTCTTCTATGTCCATCCATGTGTCATGTTCTTTGGCCTTATCTGGTGGATCAACTTTAATGTCTTTATTAAGGCTCATAATACTTATTTGTTTTCACTAAGAACGCACTTAAAATTTTCACGCTACGATCAGACGTCCGAACACTTCTGAATCCGCCCGTGAACTGTAGAACCACTTATGTATCACATAATAGTATAGAAGTGATTCAGAGCAATCTTAATAATTTCAGTGGTGTTGATTTGTTTAATGTGACGATGGATGTATTCTTAAAGCCAAAGCTATAATTTATGATCATTGATTTTATAGTATGCCTAGGTTTAATTTTTGTATTTGATCAACTGTTTATTGTACAATTTGGGCGTATGCCTGTATGTACTGTTTTTATTTCATTAAATAAATAAAAAATAACTAAATAAAATATTTGCTATTAAAAACTTTTTTATGAAAATTCACTTCCATAACGCATTTGCTGCGTCGAGCCTTTTTAATTTCACAGTATGTACTGACAAAATTATGGGTTTCGCTGTTGGGAGTGGAACCCGCTACCTTTGGGATCAGAGGCACACGTTCTTAACACTGGAACTCATAGGCTGCCAATCTTTAATTAGGTTACATTGTTTTCTTACATAATTTAAATAGTTATCGTTTTAGCGAATTTTTTTTAAAAAAATTCGCTTATGGGGAGATCTGTGTTTATATATATATATATATATATATATATATATATATATATATATATATATATATATATATATATATATATATATATATATATATATATATATATATATATATATATATATATATATATATCCGACCGATAACTCAAAAAATAATGGACCGATCTTGATAAAATTTGCAGAGTACCTTCCTTTTGCAAGTGGCTTGGATAAGTTCGTTAGCCAAGAAAATCGGACCAGGTTTTCCCGGAAAATTTTATGTTTTCGTTATAAAAAAATTCATATCTCCAGAAATAACAAAGTAAGGGCAACCAAATTTGGTAAGCGTGTTTGTATTATAAAGAGTGAACTCTGTACCAAAATTTAGGTCCTTAGCTTTAAATACGAAGAAGTTATGGGCAGTTAAAGCAATAAATGTTGGAGTTTTTCTCAAAACGTCAAACTCGCAATATTAAACGTCAAAATTGGCAATGTTTAGTCAAAGAATGTAAAACAAATACCATTTGTGACAAGAAAATGTTGCAAGAAGACTGTTCTACAAACCCTGAAGTTTCAGATTCAACCGTCATTGCCCTTCATTTTACTAAAATGTTCACACAAAATCCATTTCAAATAGACACTTTCTCTGTAGCTTTGGCTGTCAGTTTAGTTAAGTTTGGTAGCTGTTTGGATATTTATTTGTGTTTAGTGAAGTTTATGGTTTAACGGCCTATAATTTTTTTTAGCTAATTATCGTGGAACAAATTTGTTAATGCATTTTTGCATTTTTTATCGAAATATGATGCGTTTATCTTAAAAAAAATCTGGACTCAGTAAGTGCGTTTTGGTAGCGAATTTTCGGTAAATTTGCAGTTTAGCTCCCGAACGCTTTTCAAAACACTGTGTTCAGAAACCTGCCTAATCAACACCCCCCCCCCCCCCCCCCGATCCACAAACCCCAAGAAAAATGTCTTGTTCACACTTCCCAAGGAAGTTACGAGACCAGGAGTGAGTAGGGGTGCATAATTTTTTTAGCTAATTTTTTTTAGAACAAATTCGTTAATGCAATTTTGCATTTTTTATCGAAATATGATGCGTTTATAAGAAAAAAATCTGGACGCAGTAAGTGCGTTTTGGTAGCGAATTTTCGGTAAATTTGCAGTTTAGCTCCCGAACGCTTTTCAAAACACTGTTTTCAGAAACCTGCCTAGGGCCCCTCCTGGATCCACAAACCCCAAGAAAAGATTCTTGTTCACACTCCCCAAGGAAGTTACGGGACCAGGAGTGAGTAGAGGTGCATAATTTGTTTAGCTAATTTTTGTAGAACAAATTCGTGAATGCATTTTTCCATTTTTTATCGAAATATGATGCGTTTGTAAGAAAAAAATCTGGACGCAGCAAGTGCGTTTTGGTAGCGAATTTTCTAAAAATTTGCAGTTCAGCTCCCGAACGCTTTTCAAAAAACTGTTTTCAGAACCCTGCCTAGGCCCCCACCCCTCTGGATCCACAAATCCCAAGAAAAATTTCTTGTGAGTAGGGGTGTATAATTTTTTTAAAACTAATTTTCGTAGAACAAATTCGTTAATGCATTTTTGCATTTTTTATCGAAATATGATGCGTTCGTAAGAAAAAATCTGGACGCAGTAAGTGCATTTTGGTAGCAACTTTTCGGTAAATTTGCAGTTTAGCTCCCGAACGTTTTTCAAAAAACTGTTTAGAAACCTGCAGGTGAGGTCCTAGTAATGTTTCTGAAAACAATTTGTTGAAAAGCGTTCGGGTGCTAATCTGCAAATTTACCAAAGTTCAATTAAATTCTTCAAATTTCAATAACTCAATTTGCTATTAACGTAAGCTTTGTTGGATAGAAAACCAACATTTAAGTTTATTTTCGGAAAATTTTTGTATATTTTCAAACCATAAGTAATTTTGATAAAATATGGTACATTGTTTCTACCACATAGGCTATACTGGTAATCAAATTGATACCTGGTCGCATTTGCTATTAAAAACATTTTTATGGAAAATCACTTCCATAACACATTTGCTGCATCTAGACTTTGAAAAATGTTTATATATTTTCAAACAATAAATTTATTTCAATGAAATATAGTACATTGTTTCTACTATATAGGCAACCAAGTTTGATGCCTGCTTTCATCAAAGAAAGACATTGCTATTAAAAATATTTTAAAGAAAATTCGCTACCATAACGCACTTGCTGCGTCCCGTGATTTTGTGCTTTCAAACTGACATACTGTATGCTGGCATATTATATTTTGCCTAAACATGCTCTGCTTCCTGACTCTCGGAATATAATTTTTGTAAATGTCTTGAACTCGCCCTGAACATCGTGCAAATTGAATGTGAAAATGATTTAATAAACGCAAACAAGACTTCACTCTTATCTGATATTGTAGCAGACGATTGTGACGTTTCCTACAACTTGATTAAATTTTGCACGATCCTGCGGTCGACTATTATGGAAACCTCCCCATCGACTTCCTTTCCGGTAACGTGAAGCACAGCTGAATACAGAATTAACAATTGTTCTACAGTGAATTTAGCCATGTTGTGCAATACCTTTGCTCGTCCCTCACACATAACACATGTCTATAAACTGCTGTTATTTGTTATTTAAGGAAACGGGTTGTATTGATAGTATATCATTGACAGAGGTAGTGGCAATACGAGGAGGGTTTGGAATATAATTTTCCTTGCACGTGTGCCAATTTCAAAAGTTTTAGGTAACATTCCAAAAAGGTATAAGTAAGCTTTTTGACCCTAGCTTGATTATTCAAAAGACGACGACAGTAGCATTAATTAATCTGAACTTCAAATTTAAATTATCAATGATTTAATCCGACAGAGATGAAAAAAAAAAATTATAAATAACTCAAGGTTAAAAAGTTATTACGTCAGTTCATAAATATAATCAAACTAATGCTTACTAATCGGTTAGTATTGATCAAAATCTCATATTTGTAAGTGCCTCAATACCAGACTCTGGCACTTGATAGATGTTTGTTGATAAGATACCCAGATAAGGTCAAATTTTATAACGCAGTTGAACTTAATGAGAAATTAATAAAGGAATTTTATGTTAAATTAAAAAGCAGGAGCAAAACGCAATTACAAGTATTTATTAAACAATAGAATCGTTTGATATAGTATGCAAAATATGTAAAATATAAATCACCTAATCATTGGCAGTAAAAATACAGAAAAGAGAGAAAAATCTTATCGGTACATAAAATGAGGTTCTTATGTGTAATCAATATTTGCTTAATTACACTTTCTGGCCAGATAGATCTGCATTGAATTGTTAGAGTTGCTTGCCCTCTTGCAAGATAAATTTCAAATCAGAGCTTAATGTTCCTTGACTTTTTTATATATTTTACCCACACCACGAGGGCTAAAAGCTTAAATACTATCGTACCGTGTGTGTTCACAAGGAGGAGAGAGGCAACTTAACAATTCTGGACTTGAAGGTTTGGATGTTCGGAGGAGAAGGAAAAATATGTGCCGGGAAGGAATTCCACAATTTGGAAGTCTTCGGGACAAAAGAGCAGGCATAACAAGATGTTCTATGTGTGGTGACTTGGACAGTAAAGGTGTGCATTCGCTCTGTTCACTTGGTAGATCTGTTGGGGGCAGCAGGTGGAGGAACTATGGAAGAAAGCTCCTCTGAGCAGTGCCCATGCACATATCTATAAAAGAGAGAAAGGTCACCAACGACACGTCAGTGAGCAAGCAGCAACCTTTGGGTGAGGGTTGGGTCACCGATAAGACGTATACTTCTCTTCTGAATGAAGTCCAGGATAGCGAGTGCAGAAGCGGCAGCGGCACGCCTGATGTGGGAGCAATATTCGAGGTTTGTCCTTATTTGTGAAGTATATAAGGTATAGAGACCAGCTGGTGAAAAGTATTTGCGAGCCCGGAAGAGGAAACCTAATTTCTTAGCAGTCCCTTCTGCAATTGATGTGACATGTCGGTGCCAATTAAGATTTCGATCCACGGAAATGCCAAAAAGTGAAACGGACTCATTACTTTGAATAACCTGATCATTGTGACGGGTCTAGGGCTGGTGTATCTCTCATCAGATAGAAAGCAAGACAGATTTGGTGGAGTTGAATTGTACAGGATTTCTACTTTCCCAGTCTAATATTTTTTGGAGATCCACAGAGACAGAACCCTGCATGAGTCTCCGATACTCATATATCTGGGCTAAAGAGACAGCTTTAGAATATTGCATATTTGAGTGGAGGGTGCTGTCGTCCACGTAACTGGGAACTGGGTTGGATGTGCTAGAGAGGAGGTCATTGATCTGGAGAAGAAACAAAGTAGGGGCTATAGCTGAGCCTTGAGGGACTCCTGCATTAATTGGATACAGTTTAGAGGAATGGCCATCCACGACAACAGAAATGCTCCGGTTGGAGAGGAAATTTGCTGTCCAGGTACAGAGTGGTGGACCAGAGGCCGGAAGTTTATTAAGCATCGCTGCGTGCCTAACCTGGTCGGATGCTTTGGATATGTCTAAAGCGACAATCTGGAATTCACCGTGTAGTTCCATAGACTTGTTTGAGAATTGGTGACAAAGGAAGGTTGATCTGCGCTGACGGAATCGATACTGCCTGTAGTGGATTATACTGTGTTTTTATATAAATTTTAGTAATTCGGTGTTTATATACTTTTCCATCACTTTAGAGACGACTAAAAGGAGATAAATAGGCCTGTAGTTGCCAGGAAGCGAAATCTGGATATAAGTGCTCTCAGTTTATTCGTGAGGCACTTAACCTGACAGTCCCACCGTAAATGCCTATCAACTACTATTCTCAAGTAAGTAGTCTCCTTCGCCTTGGGAATCACAGGCGTTCTACTAATTGAATGTGAACCCATACTTGGCTGTGTATTAAAATAGGGTGTAAAAAAACAAGTACCTGTTTTTTTCGTAATTTACGGTCAATTTATTGGCTTTGAACCATGCATCCACGAACAAAAAGTCTCGCTCCAACTTTGTTTTGAGCTCTGCCTAGAAGTGGGAAGTATAAAAAACTACTGCGTCGTCGGCAAAACTCACAATATGTGAATCGATATTTAGTTCTAAAAAGTCATTAATATATACCGTGAACAACAGTGGACCAAGAACAGAGCCCTGAGGAACACCGCAGTTAACAAAGAGAGGCCTGATAGTGCTATTTCCTACCATCACCATCTGCCGTCGCTCTGACAAATAACTCCTCAACAAATCATTAGCTTTTCCTCTCAAACCATAAGCTTCAAGTTTCCTAAACAATTCTTTCTAACAGAGCAAATCTAATAAAAACTCACAGGGATACGATTCTAAATGAATTCCCCGGAGTTTACGAAATTCCTTGTTATGACTGCTCCCAAGCTTATGTGGAAAAATTATGAATACATCCTTGCAGATAGAAAATCTGACCCCGTAACCGCACTGGCCATGCATCATATTCATACAAGATACAAAATAGACATCGTCAATGGCAAAACAATAGCCCCGGCTTACAACTTGAAAACCATAATAATCCGCGAAGTGATCGTGACCAAAAAGTTTTCCGATTGTTCAAATAAAAGAGATAATGGTTTTTAACTTCCGATTAATCTCGATTCTAATCCACTTAATTCTTTAAGTACCTATACGAAAGAACCTGAGTTAATAAAATTTCACATGACTAATTACACTGATAACAAGTCAGGTGGGCGAAATGTTATACATAATAGAAGACCTGCGATGACCGTTAATATCTCTCAGGCGTAGAGTTGAACACACTGAGACCTTAAGGATGCTCTCCAGCAAGATTTGGGAAGTAGGCAGATTGAGGCCCTGTAATCCAGCTACAGAAACCCAATTTGATCTTATCCACCGCTCAAAAGAAAATGCAGATTGGGGCCTTAGACTTCATTTTCTACTCCCTAGCCTCATAAGCTTTGATTGCTTTCTTCCCTACAACTTCTCTAAATTTCAGTTAATTGTGAAAAACGATGGTGTTTATAAAAGTGCAAGAACGACTAAGCTTCCTGATTTACTAACTACGCTTCAGCCTCTGATTTCTTTGAAAAATGACAATAATTGCACACTCGTTAAGAAGTAATATACTATATTTATCATCCCAACGTGTAACTTACTCATCATGCTTGCGTCGCGGTAGATTTATGTAGTGTTACATTAGATGCATTACGTACATTATAGAGTCTGCGTGTGGCTCATTTCGTTTCCCCTATTATGTATCCTACACAATATCGTTAACCTGGTGAAGTGTAGGTGGATACAAGGGCGAGGGTTTGAACATATGTCACAATGTGACGACAGCCTGCTTTCGCCCTTCACAATTGATACCAGTACACTTGACTGCATTAGAACGCCCTCTTCATTGTAAGCCGCCCCCTGTAGGTTGTATCTATAGATACAACGTTGTTTTATTTAGATAAAGACATATCTTATTTCAAAGTTGAGAACAGGTAAAAGCGTATCTCATTTTAGCGAATGTTCGTAGAAAAAGTTACGACCTATATTTCCTAAAATCTCTGAAAATCGCGTAAACTAGAGGCCAAAAAAATCATATTTAATGTCAGATAATATATATATATATATATATATATATATATATATATATATATATATATATATATATATATATATATATATATATATATATATATACAGGCTGTTTCAAAAAAACATGCACCACCGCTCTTGGGGCAATTCCTTACTAAAAAATAAGAAAAAAAAGTTCCTGTGCACATGGGCCCCGAAACGCATAGTTTCCAATATACAGAGAGTTGAATTTTAATTATTTTTTTAAATTTTTTATAAATAATTTCAAAACCACTGGATTGATTTTAATGAAACTTGGAACTTGGAAGTGTATTATGAAGGTGCATATTTTCAAGTGAAAATCTGCTTACAACTGCGTCAGTGGAGTGCGTACGGGGTAACTGTAAAAATTCGTTTGGGGAAAAAATATGTGCGCCACTGTCTTTTTCCAATTTTGATACATCAGTTATGAAGCTTATTACATAAGCCACAAAAGCTACCTCTCGGTATTTTTTCGTTCAGGGTATCCCTTAGGAGATATGATTAATTTTATAAAAAGGGGCAAAGTACCGATTCGTTGGAGTAATGAAAACAGTAATCGTAAAGTGCCATGAAACTATAATTTTTGACAGTTCTCTAAATTCTACAATTTTGAAGTGCTTTGTAGGCGTCAAAAGAGTTTTCGTGCTATTCTTTAAATTTTGATACGGTGCAGTATTTTCGTTTTTAGTTATTTGTTGATACTGAGCTGCTCATTAATATTATTTCCTCCTCTCAAGATGGTTTTCATTAAGTACACTTCAGCGGATTTGACTGATATGTTGTTAATTTATGGACAAACAAATCAAAATGCTAGACAAGCTGTGCGAGTTTATCAGGAAACTTATCCGCAAAGAAGAATTCCTGACAAAAATATTTTCCCACGTATTGTAAGAAATTTGAGAGAAACTGGTTCTTTAAAACCTTTAAAAGCTGACTCTGGACGCAGAAGATACCGCCGAACTGTACGAGTTGAAGAGGCAATATTAAATAGAGTAGAACGTGATCCTAGTACAAGTACGAGAATTATTGCCACCGAACTGGGTAATATTTCGGCATCATCAGTTCACAGAACTCTGAAAGATCAAAGTTTATATCCCTATCATTTTACACGTGTCCAGGAACTTCTACCTAGAGACTTTCAACCAAGGGTAATGTTTTGTCAGTGGTTCTTAAACAAACTTAGGCACGACCAACATTTTTCTAAACGTGTACTATTTACTGATGAGGCGTCATTTACGCGAAAAGGTATCGTAAATTTTCACAATTTACATACATGGGCCGATGAAAACCCACACTCTCTAAGAGTTGCAAATTCGCAGTATCAATTTTCCATCAATATTTGGGCTGCTATTATTGAAAATCACATAATTGGTCCTGTTGTTCTACCGAATCGTCTTGACCATGAATCATATTTAAACTTTTTACAAAATGATTTGCCGTTGTTACTACCGCTTTTTATTAGAAATAGTACAATGTGGTTCCAGCATGATGGTGCGCCCGCACATTTTGCAGCAGTTGTAAGAACATATTTAGCCAACACATACGGTCACCGATGGATTGGTCGTGGAGGTCCGGTGTCATGGCCACCTCGATCTCCGGACCTTAATCCTCTCGATTTTTATTTGTGGGGTCATTTAAAAGAAATAGTGTATAAAACACCAGTAAATACACGAGAAGAATTGTTGGTAAGAATAGAATATGCATTTGACAGCATTAGAGAAGATCAAAATATTTGCAGAAGAGTAAGAAGATCTTTGCGCAGAAGGTTAAATAATTGTAACGACGCTAATGGTGGTCACTTTCAACATTTTCTTTAGCTTTGTTATTAAAGTCAATTGAGTAATGTACAAAAAACAAGAGTTTGAAAAAATCATGGTGTCTTTACGATTACTTTTTTCATTTTTTATTTTTATTTTTTATTTATCATTTTTTATCAATGTTTGCAATATTCATTTCAATGTTTATCACCAATAAGTTTTACGTAGGTTAGTTATTTGCACGTTTATTGCTGTAATGTTTACTGTATGTTTTGTTTTTCATATTCTTATGGTTGCAGTAAACATATATTATTATTATTATTATTACGCCGACTAATCGGTACTTTGCCCCTTTTTATAAAATTAATCATATCTCCTAAGGGATACCCTGAACGAAAAAATACCAAGAGGTAGCTTTTGTGGCTTATGTAATAAGCTTCATAACTGATGTATCAAAATTGGAAAAAGACAGTGGCGCACATATTTTTTCCCCAAATGAATTTTTACAGTTACCCCGTACGCACGCCACTGACGCAGTTGTAAGCAGATTCTCACTTGAAAATATGCACTTTCATAATACACTTTCAAGTTCCAAGTTTCATTAAAATCAATCCAGTGGTTTTGAAATTATTTATAAAAAATTAAATAAAAAATTAAAATTCAACTTCCTGTATATTGGAAACTATGCGTTTCCGAGCCCATGTGCACAGGAACTTTTTTTCTTATTTTTTAGTAAGGAATTGCCCCACGAGCGATGGTGCATGTTTTTTGAAACAGCCTATATATATATATATATATATATATATATATATATATATATATATATATATATATATATATATATATATATATATATATATATATATATATATATATATATATACATATATATATAGGGTGTTTAAAAAAGACGGAGCAATATTCAAGGGGTTGATTTCCCAGGTCATTTTATGAAAAAAGGTTCCCATAAACATAGGTGCTAAAATGCATTGATTCCAAGATACAAGGTGTTAATTTTTTTGTAAAATAACGATTTTTTTTTAAATAATTCAAATATCTCCTCACCGATTGTTTTGAAATTTGGCAGCGTTGTTTGTAGTAATAATGGGCTGATTTGACCCTAATTTGTAAAAGATTGTTAAGTCCATTGGCATTAGGGGAGACACCTCAACAAAAAATATTGTTCGTGTTTGTGATTTTCTGTATGAAAATGGACATGCCATAAAAAGGTTTTTATTTTTTATCGTGTAAACGATTCAAGATAAGGAGAAATTTCAAGAGACAAAAACTTTTTAGTTTTAGTTTTTTTATCTCAAAATAATATAGAAATCATATTGAAGTCAGTGGCGTACATTTTTATGTCACTAAATTTTGTTGAAGTGATCCCCCACCCCCCCTAACGCCAATGGACTTAACAATCTGTATCTAATTAGGGCCAAATCAGCCCATTATTAATACAAACAACGCTGCCAAATTTCAAAACAATCGGTGGGGAGACATTTGAATTATTTTTTTAATAAATCGTTATTTTACAAAAAAATTTAACACCTTGTATCTTGGAAACAATGCATTTTAGCACCTATGTTTATGGTAACTTTTTTTCATAAAATGACATGGGAAACCCCTTAAATATTGCCCCATATTTTTTAAACACCCTCTATATATATATATATATATATATATATATATATATATATATATATATATATATATATATATATATATATATATATATATATATATGTCTATATATATATATATATATATATATATATATATATATATATATATATATATATTGGAACCTACGATGAACACTGATGAGTATTATGAAAAATGAAATTTTTCATCCTCTGATGACGGTAACTTTGTGAGTAAAACGATGTCAGGTCTAAAAATTCTATTGTGATGAATTGGGTTCTCCAGGTCTTTAAAAAGATGTGTTGTGGTGATTAGGGTTCTCCAAGGGTACTTATCAGTGCTCATAACAGGTTTAACTCTTCACTTAACTAATTTCAGAAATAGTGGAGTGGGGTCTTCCCAAAATGTAAGATGCTGGTCCTATCAAAATCCAAATTGGGTAGTACATTGCAAAAGGTTATATTTCCGTATTTATTATGAACACTCTGTATAAAATATGCAGATGATATTGTGTGAATTTATACACTGGGTGACTCTCAATCAATTGGCAATATAAGATTTGCAAGACACTCCAAATAAGTAGATTTTTTTTCATTTTTTGCGCTCAAGTTGTGAAGACTCGGTATAAGTTACGATATTGAAATTGGGATTTGTGGCTTACAGATGTGTCTAAATCGATACAGATATTTGTTTGTTTTTTTTTTTCGTAAAAGGTGCCTAGCATGTTTCAGTCATTTTTGGGGTCTTATTTGTTACCGTAGTAGGCTATGGAAAAATCGAATCTTAAAATATTGCATACAAGGATGTGGAACTTTTGCAGTACAGTTCGAATAATGGACTACATAGAACCGGACCTACTCAATTCATCGAAACAATTTTGTTTAAATTTCTAACGATATAATATGCCTTGAGCATCTAACTGACGCGACTGCCTGACATTTTGATTAACTTGAAATTTTCTTTATCTACATGATCATTATTATCCCAAATATGCTGAGCAATACATAATTTGTCAATAGTGCCATATCTCTGTTACGCCAAATGTTCTTTAAATCTAGTTTCAATAATTCTTTTAGTTTGCCCAACATATTTAAGTTCACAATCCTGCCATAGATTACCGACACTTCTGTAGTTTTACCTTTATCCTTTAGGATACCTCGCAAATTTTTTAATGTATTTTTTGTAGAAAATGTTAGTTGTAAATTAGCTTTCTTAAAAATGCTATTTAAACTTCTCGTAATTCGTTTGAATCGCGAAACAGTAAACAGACAACATTTTAGTAAGCTTCAAATGTTATATATTTATTTATATATATATATATATATATATATATATATATATATATATATATATACATATATATATATATATATATATATATATATATATATATATATATATATATATATATATATATATATATATATATATATACATATATATATATATATATATATATATATATATATATATATATATATATATATATATATATATACAGGGTGCTACAGATTCGAGGCTCACCAATTCGTTTGAATCGCGAAACAGTAAACAGACAACATTTTAGTAAGCTTCAAATGTTATATATTTATTTATATATATATATATATATATATATATATATATATATATATATACAGGGTGCTACAGATTCGAGGCTCACCAATTCGTTTGAATCGCGAAACAGTAAACAGACAACATTTTAGTAAGCTTCAAATGTTATATATTTATTTATATATATATATATATATATATATATATATATATATATATATATATATATATATACAGGGTGCTACAGATTCGAGGCTCACCATGGGTATCTCCTAAACCGTAAGAGATACAGGGTAGGTTCAATTGAGGCAAATATGTGCAATTGTGGGTCTTGTAGCATGCCATCTTAAAATTTGCTAATTTCCGAATACTTCCGAAGATATACGAAAAAAAACGAAAAATGTAAATTCCGTTTTTATTTTTTCCTAAAGTTATTTGAAACAAAAAAAAAGGAAAGGCACTTCTTCATTGCCACTTTTTCTACTCTACAAGATATAGTGAACAGATTCTCAGTGGAACGTTTCGTTTCGAAGAAAACATCATCAACTTTGTTTTTTCATATGGCCGTTAAAATAAATACACCCTGTATTTGAAAGCATATTTCATTGCAAATTCCATGATGTATAGCACGATAGGTTCCTTATGTATTTTTTTGCATTATTTAAATTTTCAACAACTTTCAATGCGTAGCAGGCGACGGAGACGAAAAAGTTACGATGATTGTCAAGTGAGACATAATCAACACCATGATAAACAGTTAAGAGAACATGGTTCAAAGATACAGCCCTTTAATGGTAGGACGGACGGAATGATGGAGTACCTACCCTTATTAGTAATGGATTTTCGTTTCTGTACGAAACCCTAAAAATACTGTTCATTCATCTAATCTGCGCTTTATTTAAATTTGATAATTTATATTGGAAGGGCTTTGGACATGAAAAACTAATACAACTGTCAAAATTCAAAATGTATAGAAACTCAGCAATCAGACAGACGCCAGTTTTGCATCTCAATCACGTTGAATTGTTATCATTAATTTTAAAATACTTTATTTGACGTTTTGAGAATCTTGATTACAATTCAGTTTTCTAATGAAGAGCAAAGTGACATGTTAAGAGTTTTTTACTTGTGTCACAGAAATGCGGTTCGTGCTACATATATGTATTTCCAACAATATCCCGAGCGAAGTCAACCACATAGAACTTATTTTGCTAGACTGGATAAACACTTAAGAGAACATGGTTCATTTAGTAAGCCTCGAAAACAATATGGAAGCAAAGTAACTAATGAAGAAATGACTGCAGTTATTACACATGTAAGTAAATGTAAATTTCCCATAGTTGCGCCGATTTCAATTTTAATGTTTATTGTCAGGTAACTGCAAATCCATCTGCATCAACGCGACAAGTAGCGGCGGAAGCAAGTATCCCTTCTCTCAACAATATCAAGTGTTGGCGAATTTTGAGGAAGCAAGGTTATAGACCGTATAAAATTAGAATTTCTCAAACATTGCATCCCGGTGATAGTGAGAGGCGACTTGCATTTTGTCGTTGGTTGATGGAGAATGTAGAGGCCAATAATAACTTCCTAGGTCAAATAGTCTGGTTCGATGAGTCTAGATTTTCAAACGTTGAAATTTTCAACAGAAATAACGAGCATGTGTGGAGTTTGGAGAACCCGAGAGGCCACAGACAAGCCAGACCACAAGTTAGGTTTGGTGTCAATGTGTCGGCTGGGTTGATAGGTGACAGATTGCTGGGCCCGCATCTTTTTGAAGGAAATCTAACATCTGAACGGTACTTGGAGTTTTTGGCTAACGAGTTTCAAGATTTCCTAATGGAGATTCCGTTGGCCACATTACCTAATCTTTGGTATCAACAGGACGGCGCTCCCCCACATAATGGGAGAAATGTCAAACATTATTTAGATAGAAAGTTTACTAACAGGTGGATTGGAAATGGAAGCAATGTAAAGTGGCCAGCGCGATCTCCAGATCTATCACCCTTAGATTTCTTTCTCTGGGGAACTCTCAAAGACATAGTTTACAAAACTCCTGTAACCAGTCTAAATGAACTGAAAAATCGGATTATTAGTGCATGTAGATCCATCAACAGAAGATCAATTCAGCGATCTTTTGAAAAGTTGGGGAGAAGAGCACGCAAATGTATCCAAGTAAACGGCAATTTATTTGAGCATTTGCCTCATTAACACCTAAGCTTGAGATATTATTTATTTAGTTGCAGACACTTCTTCATTACGTACTTTGCTTCCATCTTGTTTTCGAAGCTTATTGAATGAACTATGTTCTCTTAAGTGTTTATCCAGTTTAGCAAAATCAGTTCTATGTGGTTGACTTCGCTGGGGATATTGTTGGAAATACATATATGTAGCACCAACCGCATTTCTGTGGCACAAATAAAAAACTCTTAACATGTAACTTTGCTCTTCATTTCAAAACTGCATTGTAATCAAGATTATCAAAACGTCAAATAAACTATTTTATTAATAATGATATTAATTAAACGTGATTGAGATGCAAAACGATGCAAAACTGGCGTCTGTCTGATTGTTGAGTTTCTATGCATTATGAATGTTGACAGCTGTACTAGTGTTTCATGTCCAAAGCTCTCCCATTGTAAATTATCAAATTTAAATAAAGCGCAGACTAGATTATTGGGCCGTATTTTTAGGGTTTCATACAGAAACGGAAACCCATTACTAATAAGAATAGGTACGCCATCCGTCCTGCCATTAAAGGGCTGTATCTTTGAACTATGTTCTCTTAACTGTTTATCATGGTGTTGATTATGTCTCACTTGACAATCATCGTAACTTTTTCATCTCTGTCGCCTGCTACGACTTGAAAATTGTTGAAAATTTAAATAATGCAAAAAACAACACAAGGAACCTATCGTGCTATACATCATGGAATTTGCAATGAAATATGCTTTCTAATACAGGGTCTCCTTATTTTAACGGCCATATGAAAAAACAAAGTTGATGATGTTTTCTTCGAAACGAAACGTTGCACTGAGAATCTGTTCACTATATCTTGTAGAGTAGAAAAAGTGGCAATGAAGAAGTGCCTTTCGTTTTTTTATATTGTTTCAAATAACTTCAGGAAAACATAAAAACGGAATTTACATTTTTCGGTTTTTTCGTATATCTTCGGAAGTATTCGGAAATTAGCAAATTTTAAGATGGAATGCTACAAGGCCCATAATTGCGCATATTTGCCTCAATTTAACCCAGCCTGTATCTCCTACGGTTTAGAAGATACCCATGGTGAGCCTCGAATCTGTAGCACCCTGTATATATATATATATATATATATATATATATATATATATATATATATATATAAATTATGTATCACACCGATAACTCAAAAAATAATGGGCCAATTTTAATTAAATTTGGTGAATATAATACCTTCCTTTTGCGAGTGGCTTGGATAGGTTCGTTAGCCAGGAAAATCGGCTTAGGTTTTCTCGGAAAATTTTGGTTTTCTTTTGAAAGAAATTCATATCTCCGGAAATGACAAAGTAAGGGCAACCAAATTTGGAGTTATTTAAAGAAAACTGAATTCGGTTTTCTTCAAAACGTCAAACTCCCGATTTAAAAACGTCAAAATTGGCAACATTTATGCAACGAACCTGAAACTAATATGAGCTATGGAAATAAAATGTCTCAAGAAGAATGTTTCACAAAGCCTGGAGTCTTAGATTCAACCGTCATTGTCCTTCATTTTACTAAAACATTTCCAGAACTACGCTTTGAGAGTAGTCTCAGCTATAGAGTTTATAGTTTAATGGTATATAATTTTGGTCGAATTTCCGTAAAAAATCAATAAAGTTCATTATATCGGTTATTATATAAGATACGAACAAAAATTGTATACGTTAATTATAGTGTGTCTTGAGTTACATCTTTAAAAAAATTCTATAATCACAGGATGGCCTATAGGTCGTTGGTGATAGAATTTTTTTGTAATCGAACACGCCTTATCTAATTGCATTTTTGCATTTTCTATCAAAATATAATGTATGTTTGTACGAAAGGAAATTCGGGACGCAGCAAGTGTGTTATGGTAGGGAATTTTGATGTGTATTGTGTAACATTGAACAAATATGTACCTGTTTGAATAAAATAAATGTTCGCTACCAGCATATTAGTTTTAGTACTAAAAAACAAACTATATGATATCAACCAATAGGCTGCGATAACAACAAAATTTCAGAAACATCCCAAAGTATCCAAGGTTTCTCAACTCCATACTCAAAATTCACCTGACCCAAATCCTCGACTGATGTAGTTTTGCGTGAAAGTTAGGAGGCAAATTTGCTCACAACAACGTAGTCGAATGCGATATCAACTAAATCTCAAAAATGCCACGTGGTATAGAGATGTTTTTCAGAACGGAATACAAAAAATCAGCGTAAAACTCCCCTAGACCAATAATTTAAACAAAAAAGAAAAAGAAAAAATTGATATAAACGTAGTGGGCTGCGATATTAATGAAATCTCTCGAAAACGTCCCGAGGTATTAAGGTCTTATTCTGAATTGCATACCAAAAATTCACCCACATCAATTCCTTGACTATTGAAGTGCGCGTTTTGCGTAAACAACAATGTGGTTAAGGGTCTAATTTGACCTCGAAGACAAAATTGGTGATAGCAACGTAGTGGAACGCGATAACAACAAAATCTGGAAAAGGTCCCGAAGTATAGAGATAATTTTCAGCACTGAATACGAAAAGCGAACATAGTCCACCCCACCGACCAATGGGGTTTGCTTGCATTTTTACTTAGGGTGGATTTGACCTAAAATACAAAATTGATCATAAAAACGTAGTAGGCTGCGATATAAATAAAATCTCGAAAACCTCGCAAGGTATTGAGGTGTTCATCTAAATTGGATACCAAAAATTCACCTAAATCAACTCCTTGACTATTGAAGTGCGCGTTTTACGAAAAAAAAAGTAATGTGGTCAAAAATAAGATTTGACCTCAAAGGCAAAAGTGATGACAGCAGCGTAGTGGAACGCGATATCAACAAAATCTCGGGAAAGTCCCGAGGTATAATCTTCAGCACTGCATACCATAAGCAAACATAATCCGTCTTATCGACCAATGAGGTTTGTTTGAATTTTTACTTAGGGTGTATTTGACCGAAAATACAAAATTGATGATAAAAACATAGTGGGCTGCGATATTAATAAAATCTCAAAAACGTCCCAAGGTACCAAGTATATTTCTAAATTGCATCCCAAATTTATATATATATATATATATATATATATATATATATATATATATATATATATATATATATATATATATATATATATATATAACTCTCCTCGTAGACTAATGGCCCTCGTTTGAAATGTTGCTGAAAAAACATAGTGTTACAAAGCACTTTAATAGACGTAGGTGCGGTGTTGCCACATCTCCAGAATTTCCCCAACATCTGGGAATTTTTGCACAATCTGGCAACACCGCCTCCCCACCCCCCTGGGGGTGCCTGGAGTGACCCCCCTCAGGCGAAGTCTCAACCCTCTGGGACCAGAAATAACGAAGTTACCAACTTTTACCCCGTCGGCACGGATAACTGAGGTCTGCACATTCCGAACACCCTGTATATACACCCTGTATACGCAGAGAACCCTTACACCCTGTATACGCAGAGAGATCTTATAGTTCGAGAAACACCTCTTGTGTAACATAGGAGTGGTGACCACATTTGGATCATCCTGTATATACATTCCCCTGTATACACACGGGACCGATCTGTATTCACAGAACCTTCTAGTAAAAGAAGGTCCTGGAACGTTCTGGAATGGAAGGCTCCAGAAAGAAGGGGAAGGTACGGCGAGTATATAAAAGCGAAAGCAAGCCAGCCCGACACAGTTAGTTCAGTTCAGTAAGATAATGTGGTAGTGACTTGAAGAAGCAGTGTAAAGTGTTAAGAGAGTAGTGACTGTAGTACCAGATTAGTGACTTTTGTTGAGAGTAGTAATTGTAAGGCCAGTAAATTAAGTGTTTTGTGAGAGAGACATTCTAGAAATTTTATTGTATCCATATTTAGAGTGTAAATAAAGTTGTTTTGTTAAAATTTAAAGTCTCACTTATCCAGAACCCGGAGAAAACGCAACAATTTGGTGTCAGAAGTGTGGGATAAGTGAGTGAAGAAGTGGACAACTAAGCTAGCTGTAAATGGTAAACACTAGATCGACTGACTACGACAAGATGGCTGAAATCAAAGAGTTGATGGACTTACTGAAGAGGCAACGCGAAGAAGACGAACAACGGCGACAAGAAGATGAAAGAAGACGACGCGAAGAAGACGAACAGCGGCGACAAGAAGATGAAAGAAGACGACAAGAGGAAGAACAGAGGCGCCTTGAAGATAAAGAAGAACTCAAGAAGCAACGCGAAGAAGACGAACAACGGCGACAAGAAGATGAAAGAAGGCGGCGCGAAGAAGAAGAGAGAAGACGACAAGAGGAGGAACAGAGGCGTCTTGAAGACAAAGAAGACATCCGAAGTATGTTCCATGATATGAGAGTTGGTGTAAAAGAAGAAATAGAACAGATCAACGAACAAATAGAAAATGTGGACAAGAAAGTAGAAGCTGTGGAAAATACAATAGGAGTGGTAAACAGGAAAGTAGAAAATGTAACAGAGGATTTGAACAAACGATGGGAAGAAGTGGAGGGGTTGAAAGAACAAATGAAGATGATGATGAAAGGCACAGAAGTCAGACATAGAGAACTGACAGAGCAGGTGATGGGCCAGACTGACATAACTCAACCAAGAGGAGTTACTGGAATGTCCCCAGTTCAAAATCGGCCGGAAGGAAATATGCCAATCGTGCATCAGCCTCATGGAACCTTGAAGCCGCCGACTTTTGACGGAGAAACATCGTGGCCCATGTACAGGAGGCAGTTTGAGGCGGCAGCTCTCAGCAATGGGTGGAGCGAACAACAGGCAGCAACTGCTCTAATTCTCTCGCTTCGAGGTAAAGCCCTAGAAATCCTCCAGAACATCCCGGAGTCGAAACAGCAAAACTACTTAACAGTGATACAGGCCCTAGATTTGAGATATGGTAACAAGTACATGAGCCAGGTCTACCAGACACAACTAAAGTCAAGGGTCCAGAAGCCAAATGAGACGCTGCAAGAATTTAGTGCCGAAGTGGAGAAACTTGTGCGACTGGCATATCCCCAAGCCCCAGAAGAATTTGTCAACCAGATAACCGTCCAGACCTTCATCGATGGGGTACTTGATAATGAAATGCAACAAGCTTTAAGGCTCGGAAGGTTGAAAACACTTACGGACTGCGTAATTTATGGCTTGGAATTTGAAGCAGCGAAGAATGCATCTCAACCTCGCCGCAACAGGCTGCGCGAGGTGAAGGAGATAGAGGAATTTGCAGACACGACAGCGGAACTAAGGCAAGAAATGAAAATGATAAAAGAAGCCATAAGCAAGCTCACTGCAACGGTCGGAGCACGTAAAACGAAAGCAGATTGGTCAGACATAGAATGTTACAAGTGTGGTAGGAAAGGCCACATAAGTAGGCAGTGCTTACAAACCCAACAGGTGGCTCGCAGAAGACAAGAATATACCAACAGGGAGCGCCATCAGGGAAAACGACCTGACGCCAGTGTAGGTGGGCGACACGTGGCATGCGAGACCCAGGGCCCCAAGGTCAGGGTCTCCACTATCCGACGCTACCGCGAGAGCCTCGTTATACCTGGCAGCATAGACGGAAGAGAATGCAGTTTCACCGTCGATACTGGTGCCACTAGGTCCGTTGTACGTCCAGACATGTTGCCAAACACGTCCGCACTCACGACCAACAAACAGCCTGTGTTGGAGACGGCAAAAGGAGATAGGATACCTGTGCATGGAGAGGCCACTGTTTTCATTAGGCTGGGCAGTACTGAGCTACAGGTAAGGGCTGTCGTCGCAGAAATCGTCGACGAATTTATTCTGGGCCTGGATTTAATGGAAGATTTCGATGTCCTGTCAGTAGACTTCCAGAATAAGATCTTGAAAATCGGTAACGAAGAGTTGTATTTATCTCCAACAGCAGGCGAAGCTAATCCCAGGGTGAGACTTATTGTCGACGAGGATACACGGATTCCTGGTAACAGTGAGAAGATTGTCAGAGCCAGACTAGAGAAGAAACTTGATGGTATGTCTGCTCTCATAGCGGAGCCCCTAAAAGATAGACATGATGGTGCCCTCGTCGCACGATGCTTAGTAGACCCGAAGAGGACAATACCCATAAGAGTGGCTAACGTGCAAACTAACAGGGTCACATTGAAGAAAGGTGAGGTTATCGCCACTTGCGAGCCCATTGACCGAGTGACGTTGTCAAGAAAGGTGACACCCACGGCATTAGACAGAAGACTGCCAGTAGAAATGGTAGAGCGGTTCAAGAATTCTTGGGGCCAATTGAACGACATGGAGATGGAAATGGCCCTGAAGTTCGTATTGGAGGAGGCCGATATTTTCGCTCAAGATAAAATCACAGGTCGTACGAGTCTAGTGCAACACAGAATTAATACTGGCGACGCAAGACCAATTAGACAGCCGCCGAGAAGACTGCCTTTTGCCAAGCAATCAGAAATCAAGGCGATGGTTAACGAAATGCTGGAAGATGGTGTGATTGAGGAGTCTAATAGTCCTTGGTCGTCCCCAGTAGTTTTGGTCACCAAGAAAGACGGCACTATGAGATTTTGCGTGGACTATAGGAAGCTGAATGATGTCACCAAGAAAGACAGTTATCCCCTGCCCCGGATCGACGACACTTTGAACACTTTGGCCGGATCAAAGTGGTTCTCTACATTAGACCTGAAAAGTGGCTACTGGCAAGTAGAACTCCATAAAGACGATAAGGAGAAGACTGCTTTTTCAACCGGGAATGGGTTGTACCAATTCAAGGTCATGCCATTCGGCTTATGTAATGCTCCTGCCACCTTCGAGCGACTAATGGAGTTAGTGCTGAGAGGACTTACATGGGAAACATGCCTGGTGTATCTCGACGATGTCATGGTGATTGGAAGGACTTTCGATGAACACCTGTCGAATCTGAACCAGGTTTTCTCCAGGCTGAGAGGTGCCAATCTGCAACTCAATCCCAAGAAATGCGTCCTCTTCCAGAAGAAAGTGAGTTTCCTCGGACATGTCGTTTCTGAGAAAGGGATAGAAACTGATCCAGAGAAAATAAAGGCAGTAAGAGACTGGCCTGTGCCGAAGAACAAACATGAGGTCAGAAGTTTTCTGGGACTTTGCAGCTACTACCGACGCTTTGTAAAGTACTTCAGCAGCATTGCGAAACCTCTGCATAGCCTGACTGAAAATAAGGCCGAGTTCATCTGGTCACCAGATTGCCAAGAGTCTTTTAGAGAGCTCAAGCATCGTCTTCTCACTGCTCCTGTGCTGGCTTATCCTCAGGACGAAGGACTGTTTATACTGGACACCGATGCTTCCCAGTATGGCATTGGGGCAGTACTCTCACAGCTACAAGCCGGAGAAGAAGTTGTGATAGGCTACTTCAGCAAAACGTTCGGAAAAGCAGAAAGAAATTACTGTGTAACCCGGAAAGAACTGCTGGCAGTTGTAAGATCCATCGAACATTTCCACAGCTTCCTGTACGGAAGAACATTCCGCGTGAGGTCAGATCACTCTGCTCTGCAATGGCTTCTGAACTTTAGAAATCCCGAAGGACAGATAGCACGATGGATAGAGAAACTGCAGAGCTACGACTTCCGGATTGAACATCGAAGAGGAAGAAGTCACGCCAATGCAGACAGCCTGTCAAGAAGACCATGTTCAGTGCATGAATGTAAATTTTGCGAGCGACAAGAGAACAAAGAGATCGACAAAGTAACCCATCAGATCAAACAACTGGTGGCAGGACAGGAGAATAACACCGATCTAGACGTAAATCTTGAATACATCAGAGACGCACAGAAGACAGATCCAGACTTGAAAAATATTAGAGAATGGCTACAAAAGGGGAAAAGACCTGAGTGGCACGATGTGTCCCGGTTTGGGGCGGAGGTTAAAGGCTACTGGCTACAATGGGACTCATTGTGTCTAAAGAATGACATGATCACTCGAAAATGGGAAACTGCCGATGGTAGAGACTGTATATACCAGACCGTTGTGCCAAGTGAGTGCATAGACGGTGTTCTTCAAGAGTTACACAATAGTAGAAGTGGAGGCCACTTTGGGGTCAACAGGACTCTTGCCAGAGTGAGAGACCGCTTCTATTGGATAAACTGCCGAAGAAGCGTGGAAGAATGGTGCAAAAGGTGTGACCAATGTGCTTCAAAGAAAGGACCAAAGACCCGATCCAGAGGAAAAATGATGCAGTACATCTCAGGTACACCGTGGGAGAGAGTTGCCGTAGACATCGCAGGACCTTTTCCCATCACAGAGTCTGGGAACAGATACATAATGGTGGCGATGGACTACTTCTCGAAATGGCCTGAAGTTGCGCCGATCCCCAACCAAGAGGCAACGACCGTAACAGAAGCCCTGATGGAAAATATCATATCACGGCATGGCGTACCCTTGGAGATTCACACCGACCAGGGCCGGAATTTCGAATCAGAGGTCTGGAAGAGCCTAATGGACTTGCTTGGCATAAAGAAAACGAGAACAACGCCACTCCACCCTCAATCAGACGGCATGGTAGAACGGCATAACAGGACCATCAATCAGTATCTTGCTATGTTTGTTGACGAGAATCAGAGAACCTGGGACAAGCTGATACCTCTGTTCCTCCTAGCTTACAGAAGCTCTCAGCATGAATCTACCGGCTACACTCCATCCATGATGTTGACCGGCAGAGAGATGCGGTTACCAATCGACATGACGAGACCACCACCGAACGAGGACATAGCGGACCTAGCTACGTTACCTGAGTATGTCGCCGACCTAGAAGGAAAACTGCGCACTATACACAGATGTGTCAGAGACAGGCTCCTCTTAAGCAGTGACCGGATGAAGATGCGCTTGGACCGCAGAGCAACACCCCATACATTCAAGGAAGGTGATGCAGTGTGGCTGTACCAACCAACAAGGAGAAAGGGCCACAGTCCCAAACTTCAGAAACCATGGGAAGGGCCATACTTGGTGACTAAGAAAATTAACGACCTAGTCTACAGAATCCAGCTGTCTCCAAGAACTAAACCCAAAGTTGTTCACATAGAGAGGTTGAGTCCCTATCGGGGCAACGAACCCCCAAGTTGGCGGCCGGTAAATACTGTTCGGGACGAACAGTCTTAAGGAGGGGGGCAGTGTTACAAAGCACTTTAATAGACGTAGGTGCGGTGTTGCCACATCTCCAGAATTTCCCCCAACATCTGGGAATTTTTGCACAATCTGGCAACACCGCCTCCCCACCCCCCTGGGGGTGCCTGGAGTGACCCCCCTCAGGCGAAGTCTCAACCCTCTAGGACCAGAAATAACGAAGTTACCAACTTTTACCCCGTCGGCACGGATAACTGAGGTCTGCACATTCCGAACACCCTGTATATACACCCTGTATACGCAGAGAACCCTTACACCCTGTATACGCAGAGAGATCTTATAGTTCGAGAAACACCTCTTGTGTAACATAGGAGTGGTGACCACATTTGGATCATCCTGTATATACATTCCCCTGTATACACACGGGACCGATCTGTATTCACAGAACCTTCTAGTAAAAGAAGGTCCTGGAACGTTCTGGAATGGAAGGCTCCAGAAAGAAGGGGAAGGTACGGCGAGTATATAAAAGCGAAAGCAAGCCAGCCCGACACAGTTAGTTCAGTTCAGTAAGATAATGTGGTAGTGACTTGAAGAAGCAGTGTAAAGTGTTAAGAGAGTAGTGACTGTAGTACCAGATTAGTAACTTTTGTTGAGAGTAGTAATTGTAAGGCCAGTAAATTAAGTGTTTTGTGAGAGAGACATTCTAGAAATTTTATTGTATCCATATTTAGAGTGTAAATAAAGTTGTTTTGTTAAAATTTAAAGTCTCACTTATCCAGAACCCGGAGAAAACGCAACAATATTCTTATATTCCACCCTGTATCTTATAGCAAGTAAGCGCAAATTTTGTTATTGTATACCAATCAGAAGCCACAAACAACATCTGTCAACTTGTGAAAATTAGATCAGATTCGGTTAATTTGATTTTGAGATACAAACGATCAAACAGCATCCAAAATTTAAAGTGTTCCACTTCAATTGACGCATAGTTTAGTTGTTATGAATTGGATTCAACCAAAATTTATTAAAAATATAAAAGCCAAATAAAGAGCGAATAATTATCTATTACTGATAACAGAAAGATAAGACTGCTAAATAACCACGTGTCTGAGTTCAAGCCGAGTTTCACGATTAAATGATAAAACCTGGCGGCGCCAAATCAGAGAGCAGTAATCACTGACATTGTTTTTCTCCCAGATAATCACCTCCCCGGTTAGTAGTCACTGGGGAGAGAACTTTTCCTCTCACAATGAAATAAATGCTGTGGCAAATCCTGATTGGACGAAGTAATAAAATTTCAAGCCTCATTTAGGTCTCAATTTAGTAAGAACTGTTACGCTTTTTCCGCTATATATTGCTACTTATTCTTTATTACTTAGCAGTAAAAATATCGTTTTCTGCGTAGAGGTGACTCAGAACTGGATTATGTATACGTAATAAAGTTTATGATTCGAGGTGGTGTTATATGCAAAATTTTATTGAAGATTGGAACAGGCGGTAAGACTAAGTTATGGTGGATATTTTACAGATAAGTTATAAATAAAATATGTTTTAGCAAATGTCTTTCTTTGATGAAAGCAGGCATCAAACTTGGTTGCCTATATAGTAGAAACAATGTACCATATTTCATAGAAATAACTTTATTGTTTGAAAATATATAAACATTTTTCAAAAGTCTGGATGCAGCAAGTGTGTTATGGAAGTGAATTTCCATAAAAATGTTTTTAATAGCAAATGCGAGCAGACATCAATCTCATTACCGGTATAGCCTATGTAGTAGAAACAGTACTATATTTTATCAAAATTACGTAAAGTTTGAAAATATACAAAAATTTTCCGAAAATAAACTTAAATGTTGGTTTCCTAACCAACAAAGCTTACGTTAATAGCAAAATTGAGTTATCGAAATTTGAAGGGTTTGATGAAAATTTGGTAAATTTGCAGATTAGCTCCCGAACGCTTTTCACAAAATTGTTTTTAGAAACATTACTAGGATCTCACCTGGATGCACAAACCACAAGAAAAATTTCTTGTTAACACCCCCCAAGGAAGTTACGGGACTGGAAGTGATTAGGGGTGCTGGGCGGGGTAGGTAGTAAAAAGAAAATATCAGCATAAAATGCGGAGAAAACAGCTTGAAAGCTGTCTATTTGACGCCATATCCCATTAAACCCTGCCTACTCCGCACAGCACCCCTATTTTCCCCAGGTCACGTAACTTTCTTTGGGCGTATGAACAAGAAGTTTTTCTTGTGGTTTATCCAACGAGGGTGGTTGTATGCACACGAAGCGGGAAGGAGAATGTCTACGACGAAGCAGACCCCCCCCCCCGTTCGACTTGCGGCAGGGGTGGGGGTTGGGGGGTTGGGTGATGGCTGCTTTGTCGTGAGGATTTTCCTTTCTCCCCCCACGCATACAACCACCCTCGCTGAATAAACCACAAGAAAAATGTCTTGTTCCTACCCGCCAAAGAAGTTACGGCACCTAGGGGAGGGGGGTGCTGTGCGGGGTAGGCAGGGTTTAAGTGGGACATGGCTTTAAGATCTGAAAAAGACAGCTTTTAAGCCCATTTTATTCGCATTTTCTGCTCATATTTTCTTTTTACTACCTACCTCGCCCAGCACCCCTACTCGCTCCTGGTCCCGTAACTTCCTTGTGGGGTGTGAACAAGAAATGTTTCTTGGGGTTTGTGGATCCAGGTGGGTCCTAGGAAGGTTTCTGCAAACAGTTTTTTGAAAACCGTTCGAGAACTAAACCGCAAATTTACCGAAATTTCACTACCAAAACGCAATTACTGCGTCCAGATTTTTTTCTTACAAATGTATTATATTTCGATAAAAAATGCAAAAATGGATTAACTAATTTGTTCTACGAAAATTAGCTAAAAAATTATAGACCGGTAAGCCATAAACTTCACTAAATCTACAGCGAGAGCATCAACTTAACTAAACCGACAGCCAAAGCATTAGAGAAAGGGTCTATTTGAAATGAATTTTCTGTAAACATTTTAGTAAAATCAAGAGCAATGACGGCTGAATCTGAAACCCAAGGGTATGCATAACACCCTTCTTGCAACATTTTTCTCCACAATCGGTATTTGCTTCACGTTCTTTGCCTGAACATTGCCAATTTTGACGTTTAAAATTGGGAGTTTGACTTTTTGAGGAAAACTCCAAAATTTGTTTTTTAACTGCCCATAACTTCTTTGTCTTTAAAGCTAGAGAGCTTAATTTTTGTACAGAGTTCACTCTTTATAATACAAACACGAGTACCAAATTTATTTGACCTTACTTTGTTATTTGCTGAGATATGAATTTTTTTACAAAGAAAATACAAAATTTTCCGGGAAAACCTGGTCCGATTTTTCTGGCTAACGAACTTGTCCAAGCCACTCACCAAATTTGATCAAGATCGGTCCATAATTTTTTGAGTTATCGGTGTGTTATATATATATATATATATATATATATATATATATATATATATATATATATATATATATATATATATATGTGTGTGTGTGTGTGTGTGTGTATAAAAATATAAAAATATAAAAATTGAAACTGACCCCGGAAATGTGTTCTAGGGAGCCTAATTAGCGCTCATTTGAAGAATTTTTTTTTTAATTCAATGGTCAGGATCTCCTCATTAGTCTTTTTTTTTTTTAAAGAAAATTCACTAAATACGGGAATGCCGTTGTAAACGCTAATTGATGATAAATCAAAAAATGCAAAAATATAGAGGGTGTTCCATTTGAGAAAAATGATGCGACACGTGCTCTGCTGTGGCTAATCACCCTGTATATTTGGAAATATTTTCGGAATGTGCTCATTTTGGTTTCCTAATGAAAATTCTCTAAATGGAGCCTAAACGTGTTTTAACTTGCATTCGTTCATGTAGTATGTGCATCGTAATTAATTTAGAAGCTAGTATGGCTTCTTATTGCGTTACCACCTGCATATCAGGTACAAAAGCTAATTATCTCGGAGTTCGAGGTGCAATAAGGAAGTTAAATAACGTAATAGACAATAGACGAAGGAATTCAAGTAATTTTATTGTAAAACATCCACTACCATTTCGCGTGTTGCATGAGTAATGTTTGTCTCTTAATAGTGCCAGAACGTGAAAACTTTTCTAATAAGACAATGTAGGTGATGCTTTTTATAAGCACTCTTCTTCTTTGATCCGTTATTCAAGGATTATTTTCTTCACTTTGCTTCTCCTCATCGAATCAAGAAGACAGTTTAATGGCACACTTCACAACTTCATTTACGACAGAGCAGTTCCACTATTTGCCATATGTTAGATTTAAATGTACAGGGGGTCCAATTTTGGTTGCAATTCCTGGATGTCTTGGTTGTTAGTAATGTGCTACTTTTTTGTAAAATGAAAGTTGCCGCTAGCAAAATTGTCATGGCGCTCTTAGTTTTGGAGTTACAGGGCGATATTGAAACTCTTCCATGTTCAGGTACTCCTTATATTTCAGTTGTCTAACAACTTGTCAAAAAGGTAAAAATTCTGGACGCAGCAAGTGCGTTATGGTAGTGAATTTTCATAAAAATCTTTTTAATAACAAATATGTGTGTTTTTTAAAGAAAGCAGGCATCAAATTTGGGTACCAGTATAACCTATATAGTAAAAACAATGTGCCATGTTCCATTAAAATAACTTTATTGTGTGAAAATGTACAAAAATTTCCAAAAGTAAACTTAAAATGTTCCCGAAAAAACACGTTTCTTGGTCAACCTTATAGGTGAATAGCAAATTGAGCTGTTCAAATATGAAACATTTGATCAAAATTCGCTACCATAACGCACTTGCTGCGTCCAGAATTTATTTTCTTACAAACATGCATTATATTTCCATGGAAAATGCAAAAATGCAATAACATAAGGCGTGTTTGATTAAAAAAAGGAAATTTGTATCACCAACGACTTATGGGCCACCCTGTGATTGCAGAAATATTATTTTAAGATGTAGCTCAAGACACCCTATAATTAATATATACAAATTTTCTTCATATCTTATATAATAACAGATATATTCAATATATCCGTTATTATATTGAGCTTTATTAATTTTTAACGAAAATTCGACAAAAATTATATACCATTAAATGATAAACTCTATAGCTAAGGCTACTGCCAAGCATCAGAGAAAGGGTCTATTTGAAATGAATTTTCTGCACATATTTTAGTAAAATGAAGGACAATGACGGTTGAAACTAAGACTTTAGGGTTTGTAAAACAACCTTCTTGAGACACTTTATTTCTATAGCCCGTATTAGATTTAAGTTATTTGCCTAAATGTTGCCAATTTTGACATTTTAAATCGCCACTGACGTTTTGAGGAAACCCCCTTTTTTTTTAAATGCCTATAACTTTGTTGTCTTTTGACCTACATGGCTGAATTGTGGTAGGTAACTTACCTATAAGGATGTAAACCTGCGTACCAAATTTGGTTGCCCTTACTTAGTTAATTCCGGAGATATAATTTTTGTCGAAAGAAAACACAAAATTTTCCGGGAAAACCTGGGCAGATTTTCCTGACTAACGAACTCATCTAAGCCATTTGCAAAAGGAATTTTTTCACCACATTTGATCAAAATCGGCGCATTATTTATTGAGTTATCGGTGTGATACATATATATATATATATATATATATATATATATATATATATATATATATATATATATATATATATATATATATATATATATATATATATAAAAATTGAAACTGACCCCGGATACCTTTCCTGGGGGCCTAATTAGCGCTCATTTGAAGAAATTTTTTCAAAATTCAAAAGTCGGGAACGAATCATTTAAGAACTTTTTACGTAAAATCTAGCGCTGTAGTTTTTTTTTTTCTAAATATTGGTGTCTGTGAAATATTGACTGATGGTTTATTTCAAAAGGACACGTGTATATTCGTCAAGAAATTAGTTTTCATTTTCACAAGCTTCTCAAGTATATATAAAACATATTTGCATAATCCGCAATTAAAACCTTGCAGTAAACCATGCAAAAAGAAATGCTCCGGTTTATTTACTTCTATATGCACACAGTACATCGAAAAAAATATTTAATTACAGCTATTTACCAATATATCTATTGCTAATTTTCAACAAAGCAGTGCTACTTACCTAGATTTATGTAACAAAAGGAAATAACATTAATAAATGATTATTATATAATAAGCCTATCAGTAAAAATCAACCAACTTTGAAAATCATAACATAAGCACCAACGTAATCTAGTAAATTAAAATAACTGTTCCAAAAGATTTCTTGGTGTATCCACGCTTCGCATACTTTTGCTATTCGTTTTGAGAAATTAAGCAAAACAACGGAATGATTTTGTAAGTAGTAAAAACTTTCTCTTATTGCGTTTCCTAGATCTTGCATATTATCATAATGAGCTTTGTAAATTTTATTCTCCAGATATCCCTATAGAATATTTTTTTCATATTTCAACAACACATGGCTTACAACCATCGTACTGTGGCGACAAGGAGGAAAGAGGCAACTTGTTAATTCTGGACTTGAAGGTTCGGACGAGAAGGAAAAACATGTGACAGCAAGAAATTCCACAACTTGGAAGTCCTCGGGGCAAAAGAGCGGGCATAACAAGATGTTCTATGTCTGGTGACCTGGACAGTAAAGGGGTGCATTCCCTCTGTTCCCCTGGTAGATCTGTTAGGGGCAGCAGGTGGAGAAATTATGGAAGAAAGCTCTGAGCAGTGCCCTTGCAGATACCTATAGAAGAGGTACTTTAAATATTTGGATCAATGATAAAGGTAATTGGCACTCTAAAAAGGAAAGAACCACTGCGGTTATGTTTTTAGTGAATTTTTATTTTAAACAAATTCACTAATAGAGAAGTATCGACGGTGAGACTTAGCAAAAAAATTTTCAAATGAGCGCGAACTAGGACCCCTAGAACCAATATCCGGGGTGAGTTTCAATTTTTATATGTATGTATATATATATATATATATATATATATATATATATATATATATATATATATATATATATATATATATATATATATATATATATATATATATATGTACTATATATGTACCCAACCGATAACTGGAAAAATAATTAACTGATTTCGATGACACTCGGCAGATGCCTTTCTTTTATTAATGGCTTGCATGAGATCGTTAGCCAGGAAAATCGGACAAGGTTTTCCGGGAACATTTGGAGTTTTTTTTTTAATGTCCAAAAATTACAAAGCTGTTTTAATGAAATTTTAAGGATACGCTGCCTTGGAAAAGGTCTTACAACATACCAAAATTTAATTCTCTAAGTTTATAGAAAATTGAGTTTTTCAAATTTTGAGTTTTCTTTCGAAAAAATTTTTTATCGGCAAATTACAAAGCTATTTTAATGACATTTGGCGGACGACATTTGGCGGACATGTTGCCTTGGGAAAGGCCTTACTACATAGCAAAATTCAACTTTCTAAGTTTATCGAAAATCGAGTTTTCCAAGTTTGAAGTATTTAATAAAAATTCACTACCATAACGCACTTGCTGCGTCCCGAACTGTTTTCTGTTAACATAATTATGATACTTTGATATAATTCAAGCGCTGCTGTAACAAGTAAAATTAGTTAAAATTAAAAACTATTCAAAATTCTTGAAATTCAGATTTTGGGGATTGGTGATGTAAACAAGACAAAACTGTTCTACCCTCATTGTATACAAGCATTATTTTATGTTTTTGTCTAGCTAAAATTTAATTACACTAGATTCAACAAAAAATTGTTTTTAGTTTTTCAATACAATCAAGATGGATACCGCCACCATAGTTTAATATGGCTGCCGTTGTAACATTATTGACCTGAAGGTCAATTTTGCTCTATTTTTTTACTCACAAGTCACAATTCCCAAACACAAGGCAAACTAACCAAACTTTGAAGGCATTTTGTCCTATTATGGGGATTTCAACTATATGGTAAACGATATATGGTAAACGAATAAATTTATTAGCAATCATACATTTTCCTGTATTGATATATATATATATATATATATATATATATATATATATATATATATATATATATATATATATATATATATATTACTTATATACGTGCGCACCGGAGAGAAATATAGGAATGATTATATAGCGTTTTTGATATTTGATTCCATAATATGTTGTAGTCATCAATAGAGCAAAAAGAAATAAATAAACATAAACATATGACAGCTGCCCGTGTTGCGAATGCTTCATTGCATTGACTTGAAAAGGGATGTATTATATTGAAGGGGGAAACATGCTGATTCAAATCAGCCGCTTTCCTTCAATATTGTAGGAGCATATGAAATTGTCATACGTTTTCAGGATTTACACAGAGACTGTGACTGAAGAATAAAAGTTTTATTAATTAAGTTCATCAAGTCAAGCACTCTCGACATTGACAAATTGATTTCACTGTACACTTTGAACTTTGAGTACATTTTTTATTTGAAGTCAGATTTTATGGCTATTTTCAACTTTCATGTAGGCAATATGACTTGGAAGACCATTTCTGCAGTAATTATGACTATATGGCCAATCAGCAAGCCATTTTAGGTTAGCTTAGTTCCCAAAATATTTCCTGTCGTGTAAGGCGGTTAGATTGTTGAGATATATATATATATATATATATATATATATATATATATATATATATATATATATATATATATATATATATATATATATATATATATATATATATATATATATATATATGTATATATATATATATATATATATATATATATATATATATATATATATATATATATATGTGTGTGTGTGTGTGTGTGTGTGTGTGTGTGTGTAATCTGGACTTCATAAGAAGACCTCAAATTTACTATACCACAGAGACGTATTGCAAGTTGATATTAGGTAATAAATTATCTTAAAATAGGTATCTGGACTAAGTAGTCAGTTCTAAGTCTAATTTGGGTCACACTTCGACCTAAAAATTACCAATTGTGGTTTTTTTTTAATTTTTTTTTAGAGAAAGAAAATTATGTCTCGACTACTAGGGCCATTGACATATAGATTATATAGAAAAACATTTTAGGTACAATGTAAGTGCATTAATAATGTGTGTGTTCCTGAACCAGTAAATTATACAATACAACGGTTACAGTTATATGTGTTATATAGTTCACTAGATTTTAAGAAATTTATTCTGTTTTCTGGTGCTGCTGTGGCTAGGCTTACCATGGATATATTTTCGCCTAAAAACAACCTTCTTTGAAGTCTGTGTTTAGTGCAGTCTATGACAATATGACTTGCTGAAAGGCTCACAAACTGGTGAATTTGTACTTGTGTGTGGGTGCTGTGTGTCCTATCCGGAGTCTTCTCAGGACGGCCAGGGATCTGCGACTTAGTATAGGTGGTTGGAATGCCTCAATGGTTGGTGCTAGTTCGTGCAGCTTGGTAGTTTGATTATTTCAGTATATTTGCCATTTGTCGTAAATTACTGCTTTAACGTGTGGTCTTAATAGTTGGTGGTATTGGCTTCCTACTGTCGTGCCTTCCGTGATCGCTCTTTTAGCAGCAGTATCTGCCAGCTCATTGCCTATAATGCCGGAGTGTGCGGGTACCCAGACAAATGTAATGTGTGTGTGTGTTGGCGTTCAAGATCGTGAGCAGTATTTTCTATTTCCCTTGCTATATGGTTCTTGGAATATAGGCTACTTATTTCATTTAATGCCAATTTAGAGTCTGTACAGATGACTATTTTCATTGGACAGTTGGAAATGTCTTATACCTTCCTTATGGCTTGAATAATTGTAAAAAGTTGAGCTGTGCCAATACTGATGTCCTTGGGTAATTTAATAAGCTGCTCAGAGGAGAGCAATGTCACTCTCGCCCCACCTACTCCATGTGGTGACTTAGAGGCATCGGTGTACATTACCAGTTCGGGATTATATTCCCTTAGTGTTTCTGTAAATATTGTCTTCATCGCCGATTTTGGTGTTTTGGCTTGTTTAGGTGACATTTATGATATGTTACAGTCGATTTTTTAATGAAGCCATGGTTGTGTATTTGATTTCGAATTTTCAGTGGTTCCTGTGAGATCGACTTGGTAGATGTCTTTTATTATTTCTGATATAAGACGTGGCTTTTCGGTGGAGTTGGACCGCTGATGGCTGTGGCATTGGGTTTCAGTTAGGACTGAACGAACAGGATTATTTGCTGAACGAGAAATTCTCGAAGCGTATGTCAATTTCGTCTTGAAAAGAGTGGCAGCTCATTTGGCTCTCTTTGCATACTTGTTGTAGGGCTTGTTCTGAAGGCACCGAGACATAGCCTCATAGCTGTATTCTGTATAATATTTAGTGGTTTAAGTGTGGTTTTGCTTGCACTTACATAAACAATCGCGCCATAATATATTTTAGATCGTGTTAGTGATCTGTATAAGCTAACCAAAACTGATTCCTCTGCTCCCCAGTCGTATTGAGCTACGGCTTTGAGAATGTTCATTCTGCTGGCACATTCCGTTCTGATATGGTTAATTTGATGCTTCCAAGACAGTTTTGTATCAAATATAACACCCAGGAATTTGTAATGTCTACTCTGGAAAGCGTTGCACTGTTTAGTATAAGGTTTGGTACAGTTTCCTGGTGATGCCTTTGACTGAATAACATAAATTTCGTTTTCTCTGTTGGAAATATGTACACTGTGTATCTTTTCCATTGCTCTAAATCCTTTAGTGTTTCTTGTATTAGTTGTGCTGTGGTTTTTCTGTTTTTACCTTTGCAGAAAATAACTAAATCATCAGCATATAAAAGATGTTTGACAGGTTTTACGATTTCGCTTCCAATATCGTTGATAACAATCTGAAAAAGGGTTGGACTTAAAACTGACTGCTCTGCCACCCCGTTTTCTTGTACATAGCTGTTAGATAAAGTGCCATTTACCCTTACTTTGTATGTTCTTTTTTTAAGAAAGTTATTTATAAAGTGCAGGATGTTACCGTTTAATTTCCAAGCGATTAGTCTTTGTGTTATAAGGTTCCTCGATATTCTGTCAAACGCCCCTTCTAAATCGAAATATATGGCTACTAGTTCTTGTCCTATTAAGAATTGTGGAATTGAAACTCAAAATTATATTTAAGTGTATTTATAGGTAAAATTGAACAAAACTTTTCCCAATTTAGTTACTTGTAAGTTACTAACTTTGGAGTAATTTAAATAGTCAAAAATAGGCTTATTTGGAGCTGAATTCTCAAATTTATAATGACTATGACAATCAAGCCAACATTTTGGTTAATTATAATTATAACTAAATTAAAACTTGGACTCCAGTGCTGGTTAACAGGCCTTAATTTGTTGCTTGGGAACTTGGTTAGTGAAACGATCGTCAGGTCTTTTTAAAAATGTGTTGTGATTTAAGTTCTCCAAGTGTGCTTTAAAATGTAAGATTAATTAATGGCGGCAAAAAGTTATCATATTGACAAAGATCCGCTATTTCAGTTGACGGGTCCTGACAAAAACTCTTAAGAGGTGCTTGTATTACTTTTAAAAATATTTGCTTAAACCAATGCTGGAAGTTTCGTTACCAAATAGATATCTCTAGTAGTTTACACAACAAATACAAAACATAATAATAGCGTAAAATATGTGATATTTTTTCTTTAACTCCTTACGACATGTGTCATCAGAAACTGTCGCCCACTGATTTGCCAGATAGGCAATAGGATAAGATATACGACTCTCTACTCAATTACAGGTAACAAGAAACAAACCCTTAACCCAATTAGATGATCTTAGGAAAGTTTCCTTTGTAATGGACTTCAATTATTAGGGTAAGGCTTTTCTTGCTATCACAACCGTGATATTCAGGGTGTTTCAAAAATGATGGTCTATGTTACAAGTGCACATTCATCACAAAAACGAAGACTATCTTTTCATATAAACATGGGCCCGCAAATGCTTATATTTTCAAATACAGCGTGTTAAAGTTATTTGTTTTTGTCAGTTTTTCACGAATAAGTCCGAGTCAAATTAAAATTTTGACGTGAAAATTGGCATGTGGGGGTTTTCAAGGGAAATAAATTTAAATATGTTATTGTTAATAACACTACTGACAGAGGGCGCCACCTGTAAGACATGGGTTGCATTCAATTGGCTATGATTTTTTGACACCCAGTAATATCGACCTACAGTATAGCTACATTGCAACCCTTATCAATTGTAAGCAAAAAATTTATACTTGATTTAAATCTCCCAGACACACCATTTTCGAGATATTTCCAATTTTTGTATGTCGATGTCGCTCAAAAATTAATTCTGCGACAAATCATAGGAATACATTTTTCACCTTTTAATTTCTATCAGTATGTATAAAATTAATTTTCTTATTGTCTAGTTAAAAATTAAAATCTTACCAGAAAAAATAACTAACAAGACACAATCATGAAGATAAAATAAAAATCCGTGATAACAAATTTTGAACAAACCATTTAACAAAGGTGGTTTCCATCGTTACGAGACATGACTTTTGCGTTTTCGTCGTGACATATACTACATTTGACTTTTACGTTTGAGACTACTCACTATTTTTAAGTAATTAATTGTATTGTCCGTAATTTTTCTAATTAAATATGGAAGTCTTTACCAACAATGAACTAACAGACATGCATCTTATGTATTCACAGGCTTTTGGTAACTGTTATGAGGCGAAACGACTGTATGAAGAAGCCTTCCCAAATCGAAGAATTCCAGATAGAAGGATGTGTCAAAGTATTGACATCTGTCTGCGATAAACAGGTACATACTTGCATTATCTAATACATCGATCTGTCTCTTTCGAATATATATTTTGTTACCAGGTACCCTTAATAATGTTACTGCTCCGCAGACCACGAAGTGCACGAAATCCTGATTTTGAAAAGGCTGTTCTGGATGTAATTGAACAAAATCCAAAAATAAGTACTAGGGAAATGACCAATCATCTGGAAGCATCCAATGCAACGATATGGCGAGTTCTTCACGAGCAACAATTGCGTCCATATCACGTCCAACATGTGCAGGCACTATCGCCTGAAAGAGATATTATACCTCGCCTACAATTTTGCCAATGGTTTCTTCAACATAATAATGTAGAGAACTTGTTGAATTGTGTATTGTTCACTGACGAGTCTGCATTTAGGCGCGACAATTTTCGCAACAGCCATATTTGGGGTGACGAAAATCCCCACGCAGTGAAAGGCATCATCAACAGCAATTTTCCTTAAATGTATGGGCTGGAATTGTAGGGTGTAATTTGATAGGACCAATTTTTTTACCTCACATACTTAATGCTACAACTTATCTTGAATTCCTGCATAACCAACTAAATGGGTTATTAGAAAATGTACCTCTTGACATAACACATGACCTGTGGTTTATGCATGACGGAGCCCCCCACATTTCGCCCTAAATTTCAGAAATTACCTAAGCAATACTTTTGGACACAGATGGATCGGACGCAGTGGACCTCAGCGATTTTGATCAAATTTAGTACATACCTTCCTTTTGTAAGTGGCTTAGATAAGTTTGTTAGTCAGGAAAATCGGCCCAGGTTTTCCCAGGAAATTTTGTATTTTCTTTCGAAAAAAATTTATATCTCTGGAAATTACAAAGTAAGGGCAACCAAATTTGGTATGCTTGTTTCTGTCATAAACAGTACCAAAACTTAAATCTCTATGTTAAAAGACAAAGAAGTTAGAGGTAAATTAATTTTTAAATAATTAAATCTGATTGAAGAAAGTTAAAACGTCAAAATTGAGAATTATGGTAAGAGTACCTACGAATATAAGTGAAAGATACGGCAAGAAATGACTCACAAGCTCCTAGATATGTGCTTGAGTTTATTTCGTTAAAATATGAGCAAAAAATCCATTGTAAATCAAAAGTGTTTTGTGTATATAGTAAGGTTAAACGCTTAACATGTATTACGAGATATACCTGCTAGCTGCTTTTACATATATGTGCGGAGTAGCCCAGTTGGGTGAGCCGTGTACATCGGATAGTCAACTCCGAAATTACGAGTTCTAATCCTAGTTAGTGACTTTACTTTTTATTTAAAAAAATTTAAATCTCATTTCACCTTACCGTTATCTAATCAAATTGCTGTTATTTCAATGAATTTTTAGGGAGTTTTTGTATAAGAAATAATCTGATAAAGGGGAGATGAAAGTTTTAAGACTTAATTCAATTTGAATAGCATATGTGGTTGTTTGTTCTTGCCCTTACTTAGTGAAACCGTTCCATATTTAATACAGTCGTAGACTTTTCCCGTGGCTTCACAAGTGCCTGTTTTAGTGAATTTTCTTTAAAAATATCACAAATGAGGAGATCCCGACTTTTAAATTTGGAAAAAAATGTCTTGAAATGAGCTCGAACTAGGCCCCGTAGAACCCATATCCAGGGTCAGTTTTAATTATATATATATATATATATATATATATATATATATATATATATATATATATATATATATATATATATATATATATATATATATCTTCTAATATATAAAATTCTCGTGTCACGGTGTACGTTATTGAACTCCTCTGAAACGGCTCGACCGATTTTCGTGAATCTTAGCGTGCATATCGGTTAGAGTGGAGAATCGGACAACATCTATTTTTTATCCCCTTAAATGTTAAGGGTGGTCCACCCCTAAAAATTTTTTATTATTTTTAACAAAATTTTTTGTTTTTATTTTTTTATGATACAGCATACACAAATACATACAAGCCTAAATTTTCACCCCTCTACGATCAACCCCTATTTTTATTTGTTTATTAAAGGCTTTAATTTTTTTGGCAAGATTTTTTTTTATTTTGTCATGACTTAGAATAAACAATTTCATATCTCTTAATTTTTCACCCCTCTACAATCAACCCCTATTTTTTATTTATTAATTATAAACTTTAATTTTTTTGGCAAGATTTTTATATTTATTTTGTCATGACAGAGTAAAAAATCTCATATTACTCTAAATTTTTTACCCCTCTACAATCAACCCCTATTTTTTATTTGTTAATTATATACTTTAATTTTTTTTCGCAAGAATTTTTTTTAAATTTTGTCATGACAGAATAAAAAATATCATATTACTCTAAATTTTCACTCCTATACGATCAACCCCTATTTTTCCATCCAGATTTTTATTTTTTCATTCTATCCGCAGATCCGCAATAGGGTTGCAAGATGGCAATCGAATATTACAATTGTAGTACGATAAATTCTTATGCAGAGTTCATAATTTCAAGTTCCTTTAATTATATATATTTTTTCAATTCAATTTGATCTCCCGCCCTCGCCGGTCGACAACTGATCAACTATCGATTGATCAGTTATTCCCGCCAGGTGTCACCACTCATCCAGCAAACATCACGGAGTAGGGATGAGGACGAAGCCGGTCTCCTGTCTTACTCACTATACATTTTTCAGCCATTTATTTTTTGGTTTTATTTGTGTATCAATCGTAGCAGTGACTGTTATACCTATTTCTTTAATTTTTCTGTGCAACTCTCATGTTAATTTTACTGTCATCGTAAATTTATCATTCATTTTCAGTGCAATAATTATTTATTTACAATTTATTAATCTGACAAAGACAGTTTTAACTCTCAGTTTATGAACTGGCAAAACATTTCTTATTTCGCTACTTCTGGCCGAGATACGATCAAAAAATGGCATCGCATTGGCCGTTGCATCTTCTGGCATTGCAGCAACTTTGTTAGATGGAGGCAGAACATCTCATTCAGCATTTAAGCTGCCGTTGAACATTCAAAATAATCCAGATGCAGTGTGCAACATAAAAAAACAATCGTCTATGGCCATAGTGCTGAAACAATGTAAAATTATTATTTGGGATGAATGCACTATGGCACACAAACATTCGCTTGAGGCATTAGAAGGGACATTAAAGGATATAAAAAACAACGATAAACTATTTGGCGGCACTTTGTTACTCCTTTCAGGTGATTTCAGACAAACACTTCCCGTTATTCCACGTTCAACGTACGCTGATGAAATCAACGCTTGCTTAAAATCATTGCGACTATGGCGTAATGTTGAAAAAGTACAACTGACGGTGAACATGCGCGTTCAAATGCTTCAGGATCCATCCGCCGAAAATTTCTCTAAACAACTGTTAGATATTGGCGATGGGAAAGTTGCTGTACATGAAAATACTGGATGCATAAAATTACAGACAGACTTCTGCGCAATCATCGACTCGCAAAATACTCTCATCGATCACATATTTCCTGACGTTCACACACAATATGCAAATCATAAGTGGCTGGCAGAAAGAGCGATTTTGGCAGCTAAAAATGTGGACGTCAATGGGTTAAATTTAAAGATTCAACAGTTGTTGCCTGGGGACTTGGTGTCATACAAATCTATCGATGTAGTTTGCGATACCAACGAGACTGTGAATTATCCAATTGAGTTTTTAAATTCATTGGATTTGCCAGGCATGCCACCACACCATTTGCAATTGAAGGTTGGATCTCCGATTATTCTGCTTCGTAACTTAAACCCACCACGGCTGGGTAATGGCACACGGTTAGTCATTAAAAAATTAATGAAAAGCGTTATTGAAGCCATCATCTTGAATGGCAAGTTTCAAGGCGAAAATGTGTTGCTGCCACGAATCCCTATGATTCCTACAGATGTGCCAATTGAATTCGAAGGCAGTCAATTCCCCATTAGATTGGCATTCGCTATGACGATTAATAAGTCACAAGGGCAGACATTGTCTGTATGTGGCTTAGATTAGGAAACACCATGCTTTTCCCACGGACAACTATATGTGGCATGTTCTCGCGTGGGAAAACCCTCCAGTTTCTTTGTGTTGGCTAAAGACGGACTAACCAAGAATATTGTACACTCTATTGCACTGAGAGATTAATTATTTTTTTCAACTGCCATAATTTATAGGATAATATGAATAATTATTTTTGATATTTAGATAGCTATCAAAAATTGTAATTTAAAATATATTCGTTACTTTAATAAAGAATAATTTATTATCCTAAATAAAGCATACTTTTATTGTTTATAATGCTTTCGATTATAAGTACGTTCCCGCACACTTATAGTAGATAGTCATTTTTATTGAACTAAAAAAATGTTTCCTGGAAATAATATACATGGCAAAACAACGTTTGCCGGGTCAGCTAGTATATATATATATATATATATATATATATATATATATATATATATATATATATATATATATATATATATATATGTATATATATATATATATATATATATATATATATATATATATATATATATATATATATATATATATATACATATATATATATATAAAATGTGAATATATATACATATATATATATATATATAAAATGTGAACCATTTACCAAAATTTAGGTCTGAAGTTTAAAACAAAAAGTTAGAAGTATTAAGGAAAAAAAATGGGGTACGGAATATGTAAAGAGTGTTCTGAAAACCCTTAAGTTTCAGCTCCAACAATCATTGCACTTCATTTTAATAAAATATTTCCAGAAAATTCATTTCAAATAGATACTTCATCAGATGCTCTGGCAGTGGTTTCAGTTAAGTTTATGGTTTAACGGTCTACAATTTTTAGCTAATTTTTCTAGAAAAAATTCGTTATTGAGGAGACCGGGGCTTTTGAATTCTAAAAAGATTTCTCCAAATGAGCGCAAACTAGGCCCCCTAGAATCTAGAATCCATAACCGGTTTACTTTCTGTTTACATATATACAGGGTGACGCATTTCTACGGAAAAGCTCAATATAATTGTTGTTATGCAAGATACGAGAAAAATTGTATTCGTTGCTTATAGGCTGTCTTGAGCTGCATCTTATAAAATTACTTTGACAATCTCAGGGTGGCCCATAAGTCGTTGGTGATACCTACAAAAAAAATTAACATTCCTTATTGCATTTTTTATGTAAATATGATGTACGTTTGTAAAAAAAAAATCATGACGCAGTAAGTGTGTTTTAGTAGCGAATTTTCATTAAATGCTTCAAAATTCTATAACACAATTTGCTATTAACCTAAGGTTTGTCAGTGAAATGAGGTCAGACTTCGCGGGCCCGCGAATGTGCAGGGAAAACAACTTTACAGTGAAAATCCCTGATCGCGAGGCATGGCGGGAGGAGACGCCGGGCATACCACGGGACGCGCTCGTCTGGTTCACGGACGGATCTGGCGGGGAGCGTGGGACGGGGGCAGGTGTTTACTCGGAAGGACCTAGGGTAAGTCATAGTATTTCCCTCGGAGTCCATGCAACGGTGTTTCAGACCGAGATGTACGCCATCCTGCACTGTGTGCGGGAGAACAAGAGGAGGGGCTACACCAACAAGCGGATCCTCATAGTCACAGACAGCCAGGCAGCCCTTAAGGCCGTAAGTAGCCCACGGGTAAATTCCTGGCTGGTGAGTGAGTGCCGAGACGAGACGAGCGACCTGGCTGGGCAGAATGAGGTGACCCTCATCTGGGTGCCGGGTCACTCGGGGGTCAAAGGCAATGAAGAAGCTGACAGTCTCGCGAAGAGAGGGTCAGCAGAACCATTTATGGGACCAGAACCGGCTCTGGGCGTGTCAAAGAGCACTGCCAGGGGAGCCATTAAGTCCTGGGTCAGAAACCAACACAAGGTGTACTGGGCGGACTGTCCAGGGCTCAGACATGGGAAGTCAATAATTGACGGACCCAGTTCAAAGAGAGCTGTGGAGCTGGTAAACCTTAGCAGAGGACAGCTCAGAAACACAACAGGTCTCTTGACGGGACACATGGCCGTCAAGAAACACCTGCATAAAATGGGGCGGTTCGAAGGGGCCTCGCATGCAGACTCTGCGGCGAGGGGGAGGAATCAGCCCAGCACATCTTGTGCGAGTGTATAGCTCTGGACCGCAAAGGACAACTGATCTACGGTAAGTCTAGACCGGAGACAGAGCAATATAAAACTTCACCCTACCAATCGCTGTGCAGACTAGTTCAAGGCACAGTGATTTTGGAATGGGTGGAGTAAGACTAGGGGTATGCACAATCAACCAAGGGTTGCGGTGCTATCGGGGCGGCAAGGCCGCGGACGAGCCCTGAGGGAAAAAAAAAGGTTTGTCAGCTAGGAAACGAGTTTTCTCGGAAATATTTTAAGTTTATTTCCGGAAAAAAAATATTTTCAAGCAAGTTATTTTGATAAAACATGGTACATTGTTTCTACTATAGAGGTTATACCGGTGACCAAATTGATGCCTGCTTGCATTAAAAAGACATATTTGCTATTAAAAACATTTTAATGAAAACTCACTTCCATAACGTACTTGCTGCGTCCAGACTTTTTTGTTAATGCTTCTATCTCGATTTATATTTAGATTACAGTAGGTGAAGAGGAAATTGATTAAGACAAAAATAGCTTCGTTTTACATCAAAGGTTTGTGACACGTTTGCTAGAAAGTAAAAGCCAGTTTAAATATGAAACGCCTTGTAAGTTGTCGTTTCTTTCAACTGGGTCCTGTTACATTAAGGGTAAAAAATAGCGAGAATGGGTTTATTATGTTATCGACGTAGAAACCCTTAACTTAATGCCCTTATCACATCTCATCATCGTCATGAGGTCAGGCGTGAAGTTGACCGGGCCCGAAGGTCTATCGATGGACGGGTTATCTATTTTTACCTTAGGCTTGTTGCTTGCTTAAAATATAAACTGATTATAAATGTTAGGATAAATTTGAGCCTGTCCAAAACCAAGTTCGCGCTAATAAAACATTAAAGTTTAACAACTGAGAATGAACAGAGTAATTCAGATGCTTTGTATTCGTGAATTAACTATATTCATTTCCACTGGCAATCCAAACAATCCCACTCTGCTAATGACTAAAACATCAAAGACTCGAGTCTGTTATTTCAGAGTTGACCTTCACCCCAGGCGATGCTACGGAAAAAAATTTACTCGCGTATTTCGCATAATTTAGCTTTTATTCTTCATACAATTCGAGATATAAACATTAATAAAATCACTGAGCAAGAAAATATTTTAATATACTTTTCAATGTCCATTGTGATCATTTAAACTTCGAGGTAGCAAATTTTATAATTTTGCAAATACAACAATTAGTTATTTTTACTTTTAAAAGCAAATATTTTGTTTCTACACAAATTCACCAAATCAAAATTTTACAAATTGCGAATTCAAAAAGTCTTGATGCAGCAAGTGCGTAATGGTAGCGAATTTTTATAGAAATGTTTTTAATGTGTCCTCTCAAAGAAAAGACATCAAATTTTGTAAATAGCAAAGCCTGTATAGTAGAAGCCCTGTACCATATTTCATCAAAACAAGTATTGTTTAAAAAAATATACAAATTTCCGACTATAAATTAAAAATTTTCCCAACAAAACTGGTCCAATTTTCCCAGTCAACTAACCCATTTAAGCAATTTACACCAAAACTACACCTGTCAAGATATAATTATTTACAAAAGGCTTTTTGATGAATCATTGCTGCCCTTACTTGGTGAAACTCTTCCGTTCTAAACATGTATGTATGTGTTTTGTTTCTTTAACAACGACCTAGTTTCGCGACTATGGCCAATCACCGACGCCAGGGAGCAGATTCACCTTACTATCCTAGAAAATTTTCCAAACCACTGCCTTTATTTAAAGAGGTTAGGGATCTTTAACGTGCCCAACATCACATGAACATGGGACTGACGGCTTTACGCCCCCTCCGAAGGGCGGAACGTGCAGACATTCAACTTGCTCAAATACAATGCCAAAACCTCGGTTGATGTTAATGTTACAGTTTCTACTGAAATAGTAAAAGGAGAACCCTGGGATCGAACCCAGTACCCTTCGGTTTAGAGGCATACGTTCTTGCCCCTGAACCACCGAGACTCTACATTCTAAATATAGATTTTCAAACTAACGTCACGACTTAATTATAGACCCTCATGTTTATTATATTGTCCGCAGGCTAGGTCAAATCTCATGCTTAGATCTCCTATCTACTTCATAACGTCTAACTTGTCACGATCGTCTTTTTAAGCCGTCTTACAATTTTAATTTTCTTACCAACCGTTTGAGAATTTTCAATGGCTGTTATCTTTTTTTACGGCAAATAAGGAAACAAATTATCACAAATTATTGCCGAAAAATAACTATTGGGCAAATGCCTGAATATAGTCCTCGGGACACATTTAAGGATAGTTACAATGGTTGAGAAATAATTTTCGGGCAGGTACTGCCGAAGATACTGTGAAGAGAGTAGTGATACCAATAGAAAAATCGAAAAGAAATGTTACTACAGATAACTATTACACAAGTTATCCCCTTGCACAATATTTGTTAACGAAAGGACTTACATTGCTTGGAACAGTGAAAAAAAAATGAGAAAGAAATACCTTCAGAATTCCAGCCAAACAAAAATAGGGATATACAATCGAGACTGTTTGGCTTCCAAGATGATGCTTGTCTAGTTTCAACTGTCCCAAAAAAAATGAAGCAGTAATTTTTCTTTCAACCATGCACAGCTCCTCTGATATAGATCAAGAAACCAAAAAATCACTTTTAAATTTAGATTAAAATGCCACAAAAGGACTCGTCGACACAGTGGACTAAATGTGCGCTTCCTATAGTACGTCAATAATTACAAGAAGATGGCCGCTTACAATCTTCTTCAGACATCTAGATATATGTGGAATAAACACAAGAGTGATTTTCAAATTCAACCACATTGATAACAAGGGCAGAAGAAGAATATTTCTCAAAAATCTTGCTTTACAACTAATTAACGACCATTTGAAGGACAGGGCTAAAATGACATCTCTTCCTAAAGAAGTCTCTGCATTTTTATCTAAATACAGAGAAGATGCACCACAGACTAAAGAACTGATAGGGCCAGGCATATGCCACATTTGCGAAAGTCACAAAAATAATAAAACCAAGTCAATTTGTCAACATTGTGGAAACATTGTGTGTAAGAGGCACTGTAAGAATGTGAACAGGCAGAACCAATGGAAGTTCAATATTGTAATATAATTTTTTAGTTTATATATTTTCTTCAGATTTGTAGTTATTTTTGTTTTAAACCACTTATATATATTTTTTTATAAAATGATTAAGCGTCTTATATGAATCTTATTTATCTGTATAAAATATTTTATTCATTATTAATTAAAATAATAACAATAATTAGGACAATTTTTGTTGAGTGATCATAATTGTTGTAATAACAATTATTACGTGTTTTATATGCCTAATAAGACACCTATACAATAAATAATAATTTTTGTTAGTAATACTAAACTTAAAATGTTGAAAAACTAAATGCGGTGTAAATACCGCAGCACGCCCGCTCATTAGATTCCATATAGCGCGCCCGCCGGAAGGATAATCTAATTGCTAAAATGAAACTAAACAGTTAATACCATATGATATAATTGCCAATATTCATTAATATGTGTTTTCTCAATTTATTCCGCGACGTTGTTACGGTCACTTTTTTATCACAACCGTAACCTTTCTCTAGGGAACTCTAAATGATAGTACGTTGCCTCAATATTAGACGGCAAATTGACACCTGGGTTAATAGGATTTTAAGGGCATTCGCTTTTATCATCGCTATCCTGGCGCCTTTACTGACTTCATCTGATTTTGCATCGAATATTAAAAAAATCTAGAACTAAGAGAATATCGTGACAGAAATAAATATTTACTGAAATAAACAATTCGTAATGACGCAATAATATCATCTAGAATATGAAAAACTAAAGGCGGATATATTAACAAAGATTTCGAGAGCCACAAAGTCGGAAATTAATGAGACAAATTGACAACTGAAAGAAGTATCGACAAAGCGTGCGCTATCGTTAAGCAATAAAATATACTTGACAGATACTGTTCGAATAAAACCGTTGGAAGTGCAAGGCTTTGACTGACTCTTTGCGGAAACTGGCGCGAAAAATATGCATCTCTGCATTTCTCTCATGCACATGGAGAGAAATTGGTAACTAAAGGACAGAGGATATCATCGGCAGGAACATTGACGCTGTCAATCAATCTGATTGACAGACTTTTGATTGACTGACAAACTTTTCAAAATACGTTGTAAATATATTTCTTTATATAGTTCTATTCTCTAAAAAAAGGTTGCAAAGAAAACTATTATTAAAGTACAATATATAGTTAACGTCGAAGGGAAGAGATTTTAAAGCACATATATAACTACGTATTTGTTTTTCTTCCCACTTATCGTTGAAGAAACATAATTGGTACGCCCCTGTCTCTTTACTTTCATTCAATTGCAATATCCTTTAAATTTCTACCTGGAATTGTTTATCTCTGGATTCCACAATCTTTTCCAATTTGCTGGTAATCCTTATCCTCTAGACGTCTGTATCGCATTAGGTTTACGCATGAACAGTGCCATACAAAGAATACTTATATATCATTAGGTCGTTTATTGTAAATAGCTTTAGCTGTCTTTGACGTATTCTTTAGATGCACCCAGTGGATTTTCTTTACTAGAAATAATGCTTCTACCTAGCTGGCCATTCTGTATTACTGACATTATGTTATGTCAACTACGTCACCGTTACGCGAAAGCTCGATAAAAGCAAGCTTTTCGCAAGGTACAGGTCAGTTCTACGTTCGATCTTCTCTTCTTAAATTCTTGGGACTCCGAGTTCCCAACTTTCTATTTAAACACCGCTTGCGTGTTTAAGTCAGTTCTACGCCAGATCTCATCTTCGCTCCTTATTCGCTCCTTGGAACCCTGAGTTCCAAATCTTCCACTTAAACATCTCTCGTGTGTTTAAGCCAGTGCAATTCTACAGTGCCATTCTATAACGAATGTCATCCTCATCGCTTTTTAGAACTTCTAAGATCCCGATCTTCTACCTAACCATCGCTAGTGTGATTATGCCACTTCAGTTCAAGCTCCAATCTTCCTACAGAAATTCCGTTCGTACAGTATTACAGTGAAAAGTCAGTGTTTTCTTCGAAATTAGAAAGTATACGCGCAGCTAAATCCAATAGCAAGTAGCTAATAAGATTGTGAAATCTCCTGAATAACCCATTAAATCAAGTGTAAAACCGCAAATTGTAAATAAATGTTAAGTTCAAAGTGTATATAGTAACAATACAACATATATAAATATAAAAAAGTGTATTAGTGAAATCTTCTGGAATCCAGTGCACCTAGAGTTATAAATACAGTCCACATAGAGTCCACATCTTCAACACATTCTTCTTCCCACGCTAATTAGCAAAGCCGGCTAGTTAGCGAGGGTAGAATCAATCCACCTGCAAAACATTAGGGTAAGAAAACAAGCTCTTTCTTCCCCACTTATGGGTTTTTAATGTACGTAATAACTTTTGCTGTTGCTAATTATGTTTATAACTTATGTATTTTAGCTCTATTCAGCGTTTAATTTAAAAGAAAAAGCAGTTAAATACAACAAACATCAAAATCATTTGTTTGCTGTAATTTAATTTCATTACGCAGCGTTTTAAAATTATTTGTTTGAAATTTATGAGCCATCCCAATTTAATTCTTGTTTAATTATCCTAATTATCTTTTTTAATAACTGAGACCCTGACATCGCCGGTAAAACAATTACTGGGTATTTTATAACTCGCTGTGTTTCATTACCTTCAATGGTAAATAAATAGTAAGGTTTGTCTTCTCCTTTATATCAAACTTATAATAGCTTTAAGATGAAACATTACGTCACGTAATTTCGAAAATCTTAATTTGGTAAGTAATTTATCTAAATACCTTCTTCAAGATGTTGTGAAGCTGAAACACGTTTCAGAAAAACAAAAATGTTACAAGATCTAGCTAACTGAGATAGGACGCAGCTCTAACACATAATTTTTTAAGAAACCATTACCTTTGTCTATGGTTTTTAGACCTCTAGCTAGTTAGTATTTTACATATGGGTTTTATAAAATACGTTGAATAAGTGTGTGTGTTGTGTGTTTTGTTTCTTTAACGTCGGCCTATTTCCGCGACTATGGCCAATCACCGACGCCTAGGAGCAGTTTCACCTCACTATCCTTGGAATTTTACCGAACCCCTTCCTTTCTGTAAGGAGGGTAGGAATCTTTAACGTGCCCAACATCACACTGACACGGGAGCGACGGCTTTACGCCCCCTCCGAAGGGCGGAACGTGCAGACATTCAATTTGCTCAAATACAATGCCAGAACCTCGGCTGATGTTAATGTTACAGTTTGTACTGAAAAAGTGTAAAGAGTACCCTGGGATCGAACCCAGTACCCTTTGGTTCAGAGGCACACGTTCCTACCCCTGAACCAGCGAGGTTCTTTGTTGTATAAGTAGTAATCTAATTAACTTACCAAAGCCTTTGTTTCCTACATTACTGAACAGAGACCGTGAATTCTTAAACAGCACTAAACACCAAACATCTGCAACAAAATGTGACATTTCAGTAAAACTTATTAAAAGAGACATTTTCCATAGAAATTTACTCTTTAAGTTAGGCTGCGCAGCACAAGAAAAAGTTCGGGACGCAGCAAGTGCATTGTATTAGTGAATTTTCATAAGATTTGTACACTATTCTTAACGTATGTTATTAAAACTAATTCTTTAAATTTAAGTGAACCTTGAAGATCGGTTTTAGGGGTCCCAGCAAGCAATTACTTGAGGAATCTTCTTTTTTCTATGGAGGTCGAAAATTAAAATTTGGGATATATATGTAAATACTGCAAGTCTCTTTAAAAAAGTTTTGTTACGAATTTCATTAAAGTTATAAAAGTTTTTCAGAAAAAACTTTATTATTTACAAGGTAAATGTACCTGCCAAATTATAAATATAGCAGGCATTTTTCCTTATTAATTGCTTGAACGGTTTTGTTTTAGTCAACCCAATCAAACTAGTTTTTTCAAACAAAACAACAAAAAGGGTTTTTCAAAGCAAATTAATAGTTACTCGCGAAGCTCATAATGTTATTTTTCTTTAATTTAGTACCCACGCTGCGTTTCATCTGGCTCAAGATTGAATATTCTAGCTTAGTCAGAAATTGAGTTATCAAATTTGAAAAATGTTTACGAACATTCTCCACCAAATAACGTACTTGCTGCACCCAGACCCATTTCAGCACCTATTTACTGTTGCTGTATCCATGCTTTTTTTAATGATGAAATAGTATAGCTCTCTATGTGAGACTGACAAACAAGGCAACCTCAAATTCATTTTTGGAAAAATATTTTAAACAAATAAAATGAGGTAACAATTTAAATATAATTTGAAAATCTTGGTTCGCTGCTTCGTCGCGAGGGTTCTCCTCCACCTTATGCATGCCTACAACCACCCTTAATGCATAAAAAAGAACAACGTAAACAAGAAAAAAAATTTGAGACTAACCACCAAGAAAGTTGCTGGACCTGCGGTGAATAGTGGTTCTGCTCTGAGTTAACAGGATTTTAAGGAAGTATAGCGGCAAAATAGGATAAAGGCAGCTTATAGAGGTCCAACCAAGCTGGTTTTTTCGCACTTTCCGCTCATATCTCCTTTTTTTCTTTACTTCCCCTCCCAGCATCCCCGTTAAGGTCCTGGTCCCGTAACATTCTTGAGGGCTGTTTGCAAGAAATTCTTCTTGTGGTATGTGCATCCAGAAAGGGTTCTAAGCATATTTCTGATTTTTTTTCTAAAAGGCCCCCTTGTGCTAAACTGGAAATTACCCGAAAATTTAATTTTTGTTTACAAAAGGAAAGTGCCTGCCAAATTATAAACGTGGTAGGTATTTTCCCTTATTAATCGCTTGGATGATCCGTTCTAGTCAATGCAATCGAACCAGTTTTTGCAAACAAAATAACAAAAAATGTTTTTAAAACAACTTTGTAGTTATTTTTAACTGTAGTACACACGCTGCCTTTATATACGGGTTTTACTATGTATGAAAACTAAAGACCCTAGTTTGCTGGGAAATTGACTTATCATCATTTGAAATATTTTTTTCGAAAATTCGCTACCATAACGCACTTGCTGCACATAAACTCTTTTCAACACATATATTTACTATTACTGTTTAGTAATACAGTACCTACATGCATTGATTAACAACCTGAATCTGATGCACACCACTTTCTTATTTGTTTGATTGGATGTTAAAATCATAATATTATACTACAGTCGACGGCCGAAGGCATTTGCTAAGGTTGAAATTAAAAGTTGTATTATTATTTACCTACGCCTGTTTGTATTAACCTTAGAATGTAGGTCGTTATTTTATATTGTACAATTTTAAAATATTAGCGGCGTCGATTTCGAGGTTAACTTCTTATGCTTAGAACGCGGATAAATTTCTCATCTCATGACACCTGTCAGTTAACAAATGACAAATAGTGGTGTTGTCAGATTAAACTAGGAGAGTAGGTGGCTTTTAAATACCGTAAAAATAGGAAGCTTAATATTTATACATAATAAAACATTGTTTATTGTGACACACTTTGGTAACCTGCCCGTTTAAAGTTTAATTTGGAGATTTTGTTTTCAATGGCAGCGGAACCCTCATTTATCTGTCTGACCTTGTCTAACATTATAGGCACCCAATCAGAGGTAATTTGAGGGCATATCGTAGATTATTTATCTTTTATTCAGTTTATTGAGTTCAAATTTGATATATAGGACCACTTATATGATATCTAAGTGCTTGTGAAGTTTTAGCTTAATACTTCTAGTAATTTACAAGATATTGCGTTTTCAAGCAGTTTTCTGCATTTTATTCTAAAAGGCATTAAATGTCAAACTGTCTAACAAACTCATCCAAGCATTTAAAAGACGAAGGGGATTTTCCAAATTTGGATTTGACTCGTCAAGTACTTTTTGAGTTACTGGTTGGTTGGATATATATATATATATATATATATATATATATATATATATATATATATATATATATATATATATATATATATATATATATATATATATATATATATATCTGTGTGTGTGTGTCAAACTGGATGGGAATGTATTGCTATCTCCAATATTATTAGAGATAAGGAGACGGTTAAATTAGCAATGTTTTGTAAAATTTCATGCTCGTTCCAAATATGACTTGTAATTTGCCTCCATTTTCGTTTTCGAGTTATTTAAAAAAAAAGAAATTTGTCGATTTCTTTTTTCTTCACTATATAAGTAGTGCACATTATCAGGAGACTTTTTACAGAGTAATCTTTTTGTTATATTCTCAGCGTTGGATTGTCATTTGTTTTTGAGCTACATGTTTTTATTATGGCAGCCATATTGTATTTATGTTTTGCTCATGTGATAGCCTGTGAAAAGAGCTTTGCAATGATGTACAACATGCTTGGGAAATCTTCTAATTGCACTGACAATTTTGAGGAAAACCGTTTTGAGAATATGGTATCCAATACCAGAAAATAAATGACAAAAAAAGTGTTCAAACAGCAGTACGCCGTGGAAGCTACCGTCGTTCAATAGATTCATCACTATCCAGCGAAAAATTTTGGTGTTTGGTTGTCGTCTTTATGGGTAGTTGTTTTTATATGAATTTTTAGCTGCCTCAGTATTTCGGTTAGAACGAATATTACATTCGAACATGTCAAAATATTCTTCATTACTGAACATATTGTTAAATAATATTTAAAATAAACAGGAAACAAGCTATTTAGTACAAAATTTTAAGCAACGTGTTAAATACACCTCAAATTGTTTAAATAATTAAGAATGACAGTATTGTTAATTGTAGCGATAATGTTATATCCATAGCAACCTTTCTTCTATTGTTTATCAGTCTTACATTTAAAAATCAAACTATTTCCAAAGGCGTCTTCGTAAATCATTAATCTGCTTTTTGTTGAGTTCGGTCAGTAATTTAGTTGTTTACTACGTTTACGTATTTAATTAAATTATAAAAATTTTTTGTTTTCTGGTATTGGATTTCATCCTACTATCCTCAAAAAGGTTTTTCTTAAAATTGTCAGTGCAATTACAAGATTTCTCAAGCATGTTGTACATCATTGCAAAGCTCTTTTCACAGGCTATCACATGAGCAAAAATCCAATATGGCTGCGATAATAAAAACAAACGTTGATACCTGTAGCTCAAAAACAAATGACAATCCAAAGTTGAAAATAGCACAGAAGCATACTCTGTAAAAAGTGTTTTGATAGTGTGCAAGTCTTAGACATGTTAGATCAACGCCTAATTAGATATTGAAGAAAAAATAGCTCGACAAGTTTTGTTTTTTCAAAATAACTCGAAACTCGAAAACGAAAGAGGCAGGGCAAAATACAAGTAGTATTTGGAACGAGCATTATATTCTACGCAACATTGCTAATTTGACTGTCTCCCTATCTCTAATAATAACGGAGATAGCAATACATTCCCATCATGTTTGGGACAGACTGTATATACATTTTTTAACTAACCTTGGATTTCAGTTCTAGGAGTCCTAATTCGTGCTCATTTGAGGACATTTTCTAAATGTCTTACCATCAATACCTCTCCATGAGTGAATTTTCTTAATGAAAATTCACTAAAAGAAAAAGAAAAGAAGCCTGAATTTTGCCTAAAAGTTACAGATGTATAAGTAAGTAACATTTATATGTAAATGGAAAAACTGTATTATATACAACACATTTTTAAGCACCAGAACCTCAAATGCTTGGTACTGACAAAAACAATTATTTAAAAATAATGCGTTATTCTAGTCCACAAATGGTGGAAGCGCTATAATTTTCTAAATTCCATTCTGTGTAAAGAAACAAATTACAAAGCCACAAATTAGACCTGTTATTTAGGTTAAACTAACAAGACAGATCAAAAGTATATTAGGTGAAAAAAATTCTGAACGCAGCAATCGTGTTATGGTAGTGAATTTTTTATCCAAAAGAATGGTCCACTAGTGACCTTAGAATTTCGTGATATTTATCAGAATTTAACGGTTTGCTGTAACTGCGAAATCTTTTTTGGTTATCTTTTAGAAGGAAAAATGCATTAAAACTAAAGCTTTCCTGAAATATTATTTCCTTGACAATATGCGTGGATTATTATCAGCCCAGAAATGTTTGGTTCCTTGTATTAAAATCCCTTCCCTGAAAAATTTAGCTTTTTCTGTCCAAATTATTTTCTTTGAAATTGCAGAATCTTCTTAGGAGCGAACCTCGCCTCCGTCGCCGTGCGGGAAAGTCGATTCAGACTTTCCAATACGAACTCGGGGAACGACGGTTCGTGACTCACTGGCGGCGGATGATTTTTCAAATCACTGTCGTCGTTAAGATCGAGCTCAGGGTAGGTTTGTTCAGATTAGTAAAAAGGGCCAGCAATGGCCTGATTGTCAGTAAGCAGTACCTTTACCTTTAGGTGCGAACCAGGATAGTTTCACAAAAGTGTAGCCTACTTTGATGATCTTCTGGCTTCAGGGCTTGAACTTTCATAAACTTGGATGGATGTATGTCATGATAATGAAAGTTCCTTAGAATAGATGCACGAGTTAAGCCTAAATCTTTTGCTATTTTGATGGAAGCTTGGGGATATGCATGAAAATAGGCTAAGACATTTATAACGTAATCTTCTTTTAAAGTGACAAGCATCGGCAAATTTCGTTTCGCTTTTACTTTTGACCCATAACTGAGGAAATTGTTTTGTAATCTTACAATTTTTTTCTCGTTCATTGGTTGTAAATCGGGATACATATCATGGAACCTTCTGGGTGTTCTTGCTATAATTTGATCATATTTACCATGAAGAATAAACAATTTTATGAAAACTCCATTCGAATAGTTTTTTTCCTTTTATTTTGATTGTTCAAAAAACCAATTTTCGTCAAAGGGCGCGCAAACGGTTTATTATTGACATGTTCCATGACATTTCATACTAATACAAAATACGACAAAATAGTCGGATATTTATTGAAACTTCTCAGAAACATGAGTATCTAAGTATAAAAATATGATACACTGTTTGAAACGAACTTTAATCGTCTTTCAGGGTATTAGGAGTAATATACAGTGTTTTATTTGAAAAAATGCACTTTACGCCATTTTTGTATGTATCGACAAAATCACAAATTGTTAACTACCATGTATAATGGAAACAAATCCAAATAAATAACGCAGTAATAAACATTAAATTAAAGCTAGGTTTTACAGACACAAAAAAAAAAGAAAATTAATTAATTTATTGACAACCGCTGGAGATAGGTATAGAGAAGTATTATACACAAATGATCAAAAAGCAATCGCGAAGAGAAGGATGTAATAATATGCAGAATGTCTTATTTAAAGAGCCTCGGTGGTTCAGTGGTAAGAACTTGTGCCTCTGCAAACCCAACGGTATGGGGTTCGGTTCCCAGGGTTACCCTTTCACTTTTTTAGTACACACTGTAACACTAAAATCAACCGAGGTTGTGTGTGTGTGTGTGTGTTTTGCTTCTTTAACGTCGGCCTATTTCCGCGACTATGGCCAATCACCGACGCCAGGGAGCAGTTTCACCTCACTATCCTGGAAATTTTGCCGAACCCCTGCCTTTCTGTAAGGAGGGTAGGGATCTTTTACGTGCCCAACATCGCATGGACACGGGGTCGACGGCTTTACGCCCCCTCCGAAGGACGGAACGTGCAGACATTCAACTTTCTCAAATACAATGACATAACCTCGGTTGATGTTAATTTTACAGTTTGTACTGAAAAAGTGAAAGGAGTACCCTGGGACCGAACCCAGTACCCTTCCGTTAAGAGGCACGCGTTCTTACCCCTGAACCATCGAGGTTCTATCAACCTAGGTTCTGGCATTGGATGAGCAAATTCAGAGAGGTGTGAAGCCGTCGGTCCTGTGTCCATGCAATTTTAGACACGTTAAAGTTTACTACCCTCCTTAGAGAAAGGGAAGCGTTCGGCAAAATTTCCAGGATAGTGAACTGAAACCGCTCCCTGGCGTCGGTGATTGGCCATAGTCGCGGTAATAGACCGACGTGAAAAAAGCAAACACAAATATGTCTCATTTAAAATATGACAGTGGTAGCCAGTTTTTGATATCGGTGGCAACGCCGCAGCGCTGGAAACATACATTTAAGAAAAGTTACGACCAAAAATTGAGGGCTATATTTTAAAGAGAGTCACTCTGTACTAAGTACTCGATATATCTTGCCTGAGTCCCAAGCATCATCAGGAGTAAACACTGTAACCAAATTAAAAGCAAAGCCAGAACTTATCCTCGCTGTTCGCTGGAAACTACTCTCAACCCACCTCCAAATGTTCAACCACCAACAGTCCCCAATGTCGCGCATAAAAGGACGGATATCATTTTTAAGACTAAAAAGGTACGAAAGATGCTCTTTTCTCCTAATACCAGGAAGCCTCTAACCTTGGCGAGATCCTAGCAATTGTTCTCAAGAAATGCGCACCAGACCTTGCTCCTGTCCTGACTTGTCTCTTTCAGACATCTTACAAGAGAGGCATATTCCCTAGTAACTGGAAAACTGCTCGAGTACAACCCGTCCCCAAGAAAGGATCCAAAGCGCTTCCTAGCAACTACAGGCCTATTAATCTCCTTTCAGTCATCTCTAAAGTGATGGAAAAGTATATAAACACCGAATTACTAAAATTTCTTGAAAATCACAGTCTAATCCACGACAGGTAGTATGGATTACGTCAGCGCAGATCAACTGCCGACCTTCTTTTCTTTGTCACCTATTCTTGGAACAAGTCTATGGAACTACACGGTGAATCCCAGATTGTCGTTTTAGACATATCCAAAGCATTCGACCAGGTCTGGCACGCAGCGCTGTTTAATAAACTACTGGCCTATGGCCTACCACTAAAACTCGGTACCTGAACAGCAAATTTTCTCTCCAACCGGAGCATTTCTGTTGTCGTGGATGGCTATTCCTCTAAACTGTATCCAATTAATGCATGAGTTCCTCAAGGTTCAGCATTAGCCCCTACTTCTCTACATCAATGACCTCCTCTCTAGCACATCCAACCCAGTTCACAGTTACGAGGACGACAGCACCCTCCACTCAAATATACAATATTCTAAGCCTGTCTCTTTAGCCCAATTAGATGACGATCGCAGACTCATGGAGGGTTCTATCTCCGTGGATTTCCAAAAAATATTAAACTGGGGAAGTAGAAATCTTGTACAATTTAACCCCACCAAATCACAGTCTTGCTTTCTTTCTCATAAGAGATACACAAGCCCTAGACCCATCACAATGAACAACCAAGTTATTCAAAGTAATGAGTCCTTTTCACTTGTTGGCATTTCTGTGGATCGGAATTTGAATTGGTATCAACATGTCACATTAATTGTAGAAGCGGCTGCTAAGAAATTAGGTTTCCTCTTCCGGGCTCGCAAATACTTTTCACCAGCTAATCTTTATACCTTATATACTTCACAAATAAGACCAAGCCTCGAATACTGCTCCCACATCTGGGGTGCTGCTGCCGCTTCTACACTCCCTATCCTGGACTCCATTCAGAAGAGAGCTATACGTCTCATCAGTGACCCTACCCTCACCCAAAGACTGCCATCCCTTGCCCACCGACTCGCCGTTGGTGACCTCTCTCTCTCTCTCTCTCTCTCTCTCTCTATTATAGATATCTGCACGGGCAGTGCTCAGAGGAGCTTTATTCCATAGTTCCTCCACCTGCTACCCCCTGCTGTTTCCTTTTCCCCCGAACCTCCAAACCTTCAAGTCCAGAATTAACAAGTTGCCTCTTTCATCCTTGTCGACACCCGCGGTACGATAGTATTTAGGCTGTAAGCCCTTGTGGTGGGTTGTTGAAATAAATTTTAAAAAATGAAACAGAGAACTTCTGCCACAAAAACATGCAAGAAATAGGAAATGTAACAACAATTCTAAAAACCACATGTAACTTTGCGCAAACATTTACACGTTAAAAACATTCAAAGCCAGTCATGAAGAAGCATAAAAAATAGTTATATTTTTTAAAGAGAAATAGAAAACTTAAAATATTTAAAAAAGCTTAGAAAAATTCACGTATAAAAATTTTGGGCACCTAACCCCACTCTTGTGTGCCTATCAAATTTGATTTCTTAAAATTAATTACTTTATTTTTATTAAATATTTTAAAGAAAATTTACCATTAAACCGCACTTGCTGGCTCCAGATATTTTAAAAATTATAAAATTTGATTATAAAATGTAATACACAATTTATCACTTACTTTTGCAAACTTATTTTTGCACCACTCTCTTAACACAACTTACGTGTTAACTGAAATCTATAGCTTGTTATAAGTTTATAATTTAGGTCAAATAGATTATTTTTGCCCAGTTTAACGAATAAATAAGAATACAGCACGCATAAATGGCTTTTGTTTTGACGGTTTAAAACATTTCTCCCAAGTTTATGTTATTTGGTATACTTATACAAAAGAAAAATAAATTGAGTTGTCTAGTTTTCGCCAGCTAACCTTATATCAATTTATCATTATTCAGGAACGACTCTCTGGCATGAACATAGACAAGAACAGATGTAATTAAAACAATAATTATTCAACACACACACACATTACCACGATTGGTTCAGAACCCTGCAAAACTTGTGAATTCATTAATGGAGGTAGTTATACCTCTGTGAATATTCATATACTGAAAAGTTCACCATTTATAAACTTGAATAACATTATCTTTATTACACTGAAATATATTTTGAACAGAAAGGTGAAAATTATGTAATAATGTAATGCAAAATAATGGAAGAGCTTTAGGTTTGCTTAAAAGCTAAGAACGTCAAACAACACGCTTTAAAATAGTAAAGGTTTAACATTTTCTCATTCCTTACCTTGGTTCAGAAAGGTAATTGAAGAAAATGTAAGTTAAAACAAATTCGGTTCATAATTTTATTGTAACTATGCTCCGCGATAATATCTTCAATTCCTTTCAAATAGATTACATATATAATATATGTATATATATATATATATATATATATATATATATATATATATATATATATATATATATATATATATATATAGGGTGGCGCATTGAAAACGAAAGAGACCGATTTGCGTCCAGAGTATTTTTTTTAAGAAACGCTGAAACACGTCAATTTTAATATTGAGGGGGACATGTGTGACATAAAACTCAACTTTGTCAGATCCACCCCTTAAGGGTGGTGATAACAACCATTATATTTTAAATAGGGCATATGGGTCGAGTGTTATACCGTTTGAAAGCTCTTTCTTTTTTGAATTCATCACACTAATTTTTATCAACTCGTTTAAAAATTATTCACAGTTGGAGTTGCAAGAACATATATTATTCAGTGTGATAAGAAATACACTGATTAGTCAATTTTTCGTTAAAAAAAACTAAAAAACAAAACCAAACGTTCAAAAATGTTTATTCGGTTAAGTAAGTGTTCAAATTGTTGACCACCAGCTTCCATACAAAAGTACAAATTTTGTTCGAAACGAGCTCTGACATTGTGGAGCATTTGTGGAGTTATTATACGGCATTCTTCAACAATGCGTCGTCGTAATTCTTCCAGACTCCGGTTCGGTTGCGTAAATTCTACTCTTTAAATGGCCCCATAGAAAGAAGTCTAAAGGAGTTAAATCCGGTGATCGAGGGGGGCCACTCAATAGCACCTCTACGCCCAATTCATTGTCCTGGAAACTCTCTGTTCAAAAACTCCCTAACACGTTGTGAAAAATGCGAAGGAGCCCCATCTTGTTGAAACACTAATTGATTTTCTTGATAGCGATCATCATTTTCAACAATGTCAATTAGTAGATGGTAAACGATATCTTCTAGTAACTCTAAATACGTTTCGCCACTCAAATTGCCATCAATAATAATTGGTCCGATTAAACGGTCTCCAAAAATGCCAGTCCAGACATTCAATTTCTGTGGAGTTTGAGTGTGGACTTCGTGAAAATCTCTTGGATTATTATCTGCCCAATAACGACAATTATGGCGATTGACTGTAGAATTTAATAAAAACGTACACTCGTCTGAAAAAGAGATATTGAACAGAAAGTTCCCGTTATCAGCTATTCGTGCAGTCATAACTTCACAAAACTCCAGCCGCCGATCAAAATCATCTTCATTCAGTTGTTGTACAAGATTAATTTTATGCTGGTGACGTTTATGATGCTTCAATATTCGCTGAATAGTTCTTCTTTTGATGTTTGAAACAGTAGCCAATTTTGTCTTTCTCAAAGTTGGGTCTGCAGCAATTTGTCCTAAAACTTCAATCTCAGTAGTCTCATTTCTAACCGGAAATTCACGTTCAAGATCCCGTTTTCTGTTGGCTACTGAACCACTTTGTCGAAACTTTGCAACTAACTCCAAAATGTATTTTCTGTTAACATGTATGTTTGGATGTCGTTCATTAAAAAAATTTGCGGTACGGTTGGCACAGTCATCGTTTTTGAAAAAAAGAGTAATTATTTCAACTCTTTCTTCTACAGAATACACCATTGTCAAATTAATTTTCGGTAGTACTCTCAAGTATCAAACCGACCGATAAACTGAAATAATAAACCGCATTTCTCTCATTCCGATAAGAAATGTTCTGATAGTCAATTTTTTGTTTACAGACCAACAAAACGTTGACTATCAGCACATATCTTAACGGAATGAGTGAATTGCGTTTTTGCATCTTCAACTGTGAATCATTTTTAAACGAGTTGATAAAACTTCCAAAAAAGTTATTGTGCTGAATTCAGAAAATAAAGAGCTTTCAAATGATGTAACACTGAACCAGTATTCTCTATCTAAAATATAAGGGTTGTTATCACCACTCTTAAGGGGTTCATGCGACAAAGTTGAGTTTTATGTCAAAACATGTCCCCCTCAATATTAAAATTGATGTATTTCTGCGTTTCTTGAAAAAAATATTATCTGGACGCAAATCTGTCTGTTTCCTTTTCAATCCGCCACCCTATATATATATATATATATATATATATATATATATATATATATATATATATATATATATATATATATATATATATATATATATATATATATATATATATATACACGTGTATATATATATGCAATAAATAATAGTTTATTGCGCCATCTCTGGTGCCTGACGATTCTAGGCTTCCATAGCAGCCGTCACGTACACAGAGTATTTGAATTACATCACTCGTTAATCACCATCACTCCAGTTGTACCGAGACTTGTTGCAGGTTTCAAAGACCGGTTTCGTCCTTCTTAGAACTCTTCAATATGCCATCGGCTTCAGCAAGGCGGCCTCAAGGCAGGCATGGCCACAATATGCAATAGATAATAGCAGAAAGCGCCCCATCTTTGGTGCTGTGATGGTTCTAGGCATCCACAGCATCCTCCATGTATACACAGTATAGCAAGAAGGATGCTGTGGGAAAAGAACTACCGAACTCCCACAACATACTATGGCAATGCCTGCTTTGAGGCCGACTTGTTGAAGTGCTGGTATGGCCGATTGAAGAGCCCCAAGAAGGACGTAAACGGCTTGTGTCCCCTGCATTATACATATATATATATATATATATATATATATATATATATATATATATATATATATATATATATATATATATATATATATATATATATGTATATATATATATATATATATATATATATATATATATATATATATATATACCGGGTGACTCAAACTATTTTGATGAGGCTGTAGTTTCTAAAACGTTTGAGATATCAAATCGAAACAAAAGTTACGGTTCTCAACTGTGAAGATGCCTCTAAATGACAGCAAAAAAACTTTTAAAAAAATCATTCTAAAAAAAATGTTACCCCAATGGAAAGCTTTTAAATGACACCCTGTATGTTCTTTTATTATATGGTTTGGGATTTCCAATTTCCTATTTGATGCTTTTTCCCCATTGAAAATCGGTTAATAAATATTTGAGAAAATCAACATCTATTCGTCATATAAATCCATTACTTGATTCAACTAAAACGAATAATTTGTGACACTTGTTGAATCAAGTTATGGCTTTATATGAAGAATAAACGTTGATTTTCCCAGCTTTTTGTTAACCGATTTTCATTCTAGAAGAATCAATGAACAGGGAATTAAGAATCCCAAAAAAATGTGTGAACCAATATACAGGGTGTAATTTAAAATTTTACAATCGGGGTCACATTTTTTGCTAATGAGTTTTTTTTCAAAGTTTCTTTGCCGCCATTTCGAGGCATAGTCACAGTTGAGAACTTTGGGTTTCTGTTTCAATTTGATATCTTAAATGATTTAGGTATCACAGCCTCGTTAAATCAGTTTGGGACTCCCGGTATATATATATATATATATATATATATATATATATATATATATATATATATATATATATATATATATATATATATATATGTATGTATATATATATATATATATATATATATATATATATATATATATATATGTATGTATATATATATATATATATATATATATATATATATATATATATATATATATATATATATATTGTAAAGGTATAAAAACGTTGGTTATAACCTTATATTAACTGTAGATTTCGTTGATTTAAACTAGCCTACCGTCGTTGCTTAAGTTCATCAAGTTAACCGCGGTTGTAACGTGACGACAATGATGACTGGCGTTGAGCACTGGAACTTCACAGAGTGTTGAATGGTGTTATTTTTATATAGTGAATGATCATTGTGTGGAACGAAAAGAGATATGTATCTGTCGCAAGTCCGACTTCCACGTCGACCGTTGCAATACACAGTGGTTGGGAGAGGGGCGAGGGTGAACGGATGGAAAAAGGTGGTGTGCGGTTGGAGACAGGTTTCGAAGAACAGGTGGAAGTTGGCAAAATTTTTGGTGTAATTTAAATGGTAGAATAGTGATTGGAAGGGAAGTTTTTTTTTAAACCGTAATTTAATTAAAAATTAAAGTACATCAGTTTTATATAAAATTAAATTTTGTACCATTTTCTCCTCTTCTCAATTTTTTAAGAAACCACCCGTTTTTAATAAAAGTGGCATTTTATGGTTAAGATCAAAACAATGTTATGTCCTTTGAAGACTTTATTAAACACTAACATTTCTGAAATTTAGCAAACGCTATTAAAACTAATAAATAAATAAACCATAAAAAAACACTACAGATATTGTTCAAAATGACTTGCGTTTTCTCTCACACATAACTGCCCCCTTCATCGAAAATTAAAGTCGACTCTGTTAAGTAATTGGACGTCACTTTTAATAATAGCGCACTTATTATTGACGCGACTACGCAAATCTTTCACAGTTTGAACTAATGTGAAATACACAGATTCTTTTAAAGCTCTCCAGAAAAAAAAGTCACATTTATTCAAGTCTGGTGATGGCGCTGGCCAATGTTAAGGGCAATTAATTCCACGACCGATTTGAAAACTGTTGGTTTAAAAATCCACGAACATTTGTAGTGAAATGTGGTGGCGCCCCATCATGCATAAACCGTATTTCGCTGCGCAGTTGTAAGGTCAGCTCTTCCAGTAGCTCGGGAAGATCATTTTGCAAGAAAACAAATATATTGCGCCGTTTAAGCAGCTTGTTAGAATACCCTAATCAACCAAATGTCCTCCAGCTATAGCTGCCCACACGATTATTTTAAATTCTCTTTGGAAATGGTGGGTCACTGTAGCATGTGGATTTACATCCGAATGTTAGAGGCAGTTGTGCACATTCCTAATCTCTCTCCTTGTAAAGCAAGCTTCATCCGTAAAAAGAATGGTTTGGGAAAATCAATGTTCTGGTTTAAGATGAAATTACAACAATGCAGTGCCTCTAAACCCTGCGGTGGCAGTTCTTGCACTTTTGGAGGTGATAGGGATGCAGCAGAATGCGTCAGATAATTCTATGGACCGTCGGCTGTGTTATATGAAACTGCCTGGATAGTCGTCTGCTGCTGGTTTGAGGTTTAGTCTCAATACCGTCTAGAGACACTCCCCAGTTCGTGCGTTCACTGCAGGAATACGTGCTTCAGCATTTTTTATGAAAAAGTAACCCGTTTCCGGAGCTCTGCGTTCTACGTTGGCAAACGTTTGACGATGTGGTATATTACGATTAGGAAATCTCTTTCGATATACCTCTATACTTCTGCGGCAATTACCCACGCCAAACATTAATAACATACGCATGTCAACTTGTTCATTAACCGAGAATTTTCCAGCCATTTTGAGCAACAAATTATTATCACAAAACAAAACAAGAAACACAAGACAATGATTATTGTGAAACTTAATAAACTTAAGTAATGTCAGATTTCACAACAACTGTAACCTGGCAACAGATGACCTGCAGAGCGCCCAATGTTGTGGTTTGTGACTACTCTCGAAGGACCTTGTGATTTGTAATTACTCGATGAACTGTTGTAATTTAAATCATTGAACACGTCAAGAATAAACTTAACTTATTTATTCTACATATAAATTTACAGAAATGCTGCACTATTACAGAGGGTGTACTAAACTTAAACTGAACTGATCGTTATGATCGCAAGAATAATAATACCAATAATGTTATAAATTCTTCACCAGCATGCCTTTTATCCTGGTAAGTGGTGGTGCGCAAGTACCTAAAGCAGGTATACACCCTTCACACAATATTCAGAAAGAATTCCAGGTAGCTAGTGTCCAAGTCAATACAATACAGGGGGTGATTGAAAAAACATGAAACTTTGATTAATATGAAAATCCAACACCCAAGGCATCCCCTATGATACTTTAATGTTTAATCAAATCTTCGAGGGACATAATTGTGTTTTGATGTCAACTTTAAAAATCTCAATTTTCTCAAAAACGGGTGGTTTGTTAAAAAAGTAACAAGAGGAGAAAACGATAGAAAATTTAATTTGCTATAAAATTGATGGACTTAACTTTTGCTTGGGTCAAGGTTTAAAAAAATCAAATCATTATAAAAGTGACCCACCCATAACCCACTTCTTTTTGAATTTATATCTACTTCAAATTGTTGCCGAATAACGATATTGATAAAAGAAAACCATCTACCAAATTTGGTTGTTCTATGTTAGGGCACTGCTGCAATACAGCTGTTTCGTGTAATTACGAGGGCAGGTCAATTAGTCTGTGATTTTTTGAATGAAACACAGGATTTTTGACAAAAAATCATTTTACTTCTCAACATAGTCTCGTTTGAACTCTATACACTTCGTCCAATTTTTGTATTCCTTCCAAAAAATAAGATTTGTCGAGGTCCTCAAAATAGGTATTTGTTTGTGGTATTATTTCATCATTGGAGTCTAATCTTTTTCCGCTGAACCATTTCTTTAAGTTTGTAAACAAAAAATAGTCACTCGGGGCTAAATCCGGAGAATAAGGTGGATGAGGGAGCAATTCGTAGCCCAATTTATGCAATTTCGCCATGGAGACGACACACGTGTGCACCCTTGCATTGTCTTGGTGGAAAATAACTTCTTTCTTGGCCAAATGCGGTCGTTTTTTGATCAAATCGTCATTAAATCGGTCCAGGAAGTCGATATAATATTCGCCATAAATTGTTCTAACGTTTTTGAAGGTAATCAATGTAGATCATACCGCGCGCATTCCAAAAAACGGTCGCCATGTCTTTATTGGCTGACAAACCCACCTTGGCCTTCTTCGGCGCCGATTCTCACGGAGAAACCCACTGTTTTGACTGCTGCTTGGTCTCTGGTGTGTCGTGGTGAATCCATGTTTCGTCCACGGTTATGAAACGCCGCAAAAACTCGTCCCTATTGCGGTTGAACAACGCCAAACACTCCTTTTAACTCGTCACACGATTGCGTTTGTGGTCGATTGTGCGCAAACGCGGCACTCATCTTGCGGATAGCTTTCTCATACCCAAGTGATCATGCAAAATCGAAACCATGAGCCATGTGATATGTCTATGGCTTCCAAATTATCCCGCACTTTTAATCTCTGATCGGCCAACGCCATATCATGATTTTTTTTATTTGTTTCGGGTGTAGCGACCTAAACTGGGCGTCGAGAACGTTCGGCGTCATTTGTGCTTGTAGGGTCGCAACAAAGTTCAGTAAACCAGTTTTTTACCATGGAAATTGACGGTGCAGAGTTCCCATAGTATTTATCAAGGTTAGCCTTGGTTTCAGTAATGGTTTTTTTCCGCAAAAAATAATGTTTGATGAGCACACGAAATTCACTTTTTTCCATTTTTTTTATAACTCAAGAGGTTGTCTGCTGTCAATGGCTATCTAGCACAAACTAAATGACGCAACTTGTTTAAAATTTGATAGGAGTCAAGTGACAGATGCTTGTTGGCAGGAGAAGTGTTGCCCTTCCTGTGAGAAGGCGCCAAATTCAAAAAGTCATGGACTCATTGACTCGTCCTCATATTAAATAATCTTCCGTGGTCAATATATCACCAACCATGGGCGTCAGAGAAAAATGTTAAATAAAAAATGGGCATCTTTTGAGATCCTCTAGACGCAGATATTATTCTTTTACAATCTGTACTCGATTTTTCGTCAAGATTTTTAGCTACCACTTATTTAGAAGCAAAAATATTTTCTCGGCGAGAATATCCTTCGGTAAAAAAATCATAAATATTCAGTCATTCTAACTATGTAACGTTAATCGATACTTGTGATTCCTCTATAAGATGTTTTATGGCTGGACCATAATATTCGTGTCAGGTTTAGCCACTTACGACCTTACGATGATTATTTTATTACCCTACAGAATCTTAAACTACAATCGCAGTTATTATATCACCGAGACCCTTTCAGCAATCTCGAGTAGAAGATCCGCAACTGAATATTTATGATGCTACCCAATTTCAAATGCGCCAGTATCGAAGTACGAATATTTTAGCATTAAAACTGATGTCAATGACTTCTCTAAGAAGATTCTAATAAAGAAGTTATTATTAAGAATATTTCTTTTATTTATATATGTACGAAAATGTGATTTGAAGTATAGCCACAGCATAATCGACAGTCTTTCTTATGCTGTGATATAGCTATAATATTTGATTTTTTATCGAATTTTCGTAAAAAAATTGCTGTAGTGGGTAAAGCGACTTATAAATTTTGAACTTCAAATGACCGTGAACTAGTTCCCCTAGAATCCATATTCTGAGTCCGTTTTAAGTTTTGTATGATTATATATATATATATATATATATATATATATATATATATATATATATATATATATATATATATATATATATATATATATATATATATATTTAATTTCGACAACACACCACGAGAGCTTACAGCCTAAATACTATCGTACCGTGGGTGTCGACAAGGAGGAAAGAGGCAACTTGTTAATTCTGGACTTGAAGGTTTGGAGGTTCGGAGGAGAAGGAAAAACATGTGCCGGCAAAGAATTCCATAGCTTAGAAATCCTCGGGACAAAAGAGCGGGCATAACAAGATGTTCTATGTCTGGAGACCTGGACAGTAAAAGAGTGCATTCGCTCTGTTCCCCTGGTAGATATGTTGGGGGCAGCAGGTGGAGGAACTATGGAAGAAAACTCCTCTGAGCAGTGCCCGTGCAGATATCTATAAAAGAGAGAGAGGTCACCAACGGCACGTCGGTGGGCAAGGGATGGCAGCCTTTGGGTGAATGTAGGGTCACCGATGAGACGTATAGCTCTCTTCTGAATGGAGTCCAGGATAGCGAGTGTAGAAGCGGCAGCGGCACCCCAGATGTGGGAGCAATATTCGAGGTTTGGCCTTATTTGTGAAGTATATAAGGTATAGAGATTAGCTGGTGAAAAGTATTTGCGATCCCGGAAGAGGAAGCCTAATTTCTTAGCAGCCGATTCTGCAATTGAAGTGACATGTTGGTGCCAATTGAAACCTCGATCCACAGAAATGCCAACAAGTGAAAAGGACTCATTACTTTGGATAACTTGGTTGTTCATTGTGATGGGTCTAGGGCTGGTGTATCTCTTATGAGTAAGACAGCAAGACTGAGTTTTGGTGGGGTTGAATTGTACAAGATTTCTACTTCCCAGTCTAATATTCTTTGGAGATCCACGGAGACAGAATCTTCCATGAGTCTGCGATCCTCATCAAGTTGGGCTAAAGAAACAGACTTAGGATATTGTATATTTGAGTGGAGGGTGCTGTCGTCCGCGTAACTGTGAATTGGCTTGGATGTGCTAGAGAGGAGGTCATTGATGTGGAGAAGAAACAAAGTAGGGGCTGAAGCTGAACCTTGAGGAACTCCTGCATTAATTGGATATAGTTTAGAGGAATGGCCATCCACGACAACAGAAATGCTCCGGTTGGAGAGGAAATTTGCTGTCCAGGTACAGAGCTTTAGTGGTAGGCCATAGGCCGGAAGTTTATTAAGCAGCGCTGCGTGCCAGACCTGGTCAAATGCTTTGGATATATCTAGAGCGACAATCTGGGATTCACCGTGTAGTTCCATAGACTTGTACCAAGAATGGGGGGTGACAGAGGAAAGGAGGTCGGCAGTTGATCTGCGCTGACGGAATCCATACTGCCTATCGTGAATTAGACTGTGTTTTTCAAGAAATTTTAATAATTCGGTGTTTATATACTTTTCCATCACTTTAGAGACGACTGAAAGGAGAGAAATAGGCCTGTAGTTGCTAGGAAGCGCTATATATATTAGTGACGTAATTTTAATCCAAATCATTTTAAGGTGTCTCAGAACTATGTTCAATTGACAAAATACTATTGAGCAATGAATTAGTTTAATAACAATGAAGAGTGTAAATCTAAATACGAAACAACAATACATATATATATATATATATATATATATATATATATATATATATATATATATATATATATATATATATATATATATATATTCTGTAGGGAATCCAACTCTATGCAAGTATTTTTCCTGAAGGGATGTTTTACCAAAGGCAAAGAAAAAGGAAAGTTCATCAGCTGGCTAATTTCTAAATCAAATATTTAAATATTACAAATTGCTTCACAGAACTATTACTTCTTTTGTTTTCTTTGTAATAAATATAACACTATTTAACAACGTTAGTGCAAGTTCTTTCTGACGACTGTCTTAATTAATCAAGAAAGCATAAAAATAATAAAAAGAGAGGGGGCAAATCTGTGGGTGCGTATCTGCTTCGACTGTTGCAAGAAATTGAATATTCTATCTAGAGTATATGACACTAAACTATTCTATTATTTATTTAATTGACTTCGCTCAACACTAATATAATATTACAGCTACTCCAATCCTGCGTTCGTCACCAAACAAATCTGCTGTCACAAGCAACACCAAGACGTGACGAACTCCTTTAAAACTCCCTTAAAATGGTGGATGTACAATTCCAAGAACAGTGTATGCTACAACATAAGCTGACCAGATGTTGAATCATATTCTCATCTCACTATCGGAAGCAAATTCACGCTTGAAAAAGCAATTAGATATTTCCATATACTAAACGATAATATAGACTTCGAATTTCTTACTGTCTTATGAGACCAAATAAATCTGAGCACATCACATTATACCATTAAAGCCATACCAGTCACCACAAATCAACTCTTGGGACACCATATATCTCAGAAACTTACATAATGACAGATAATCTTCAAGCTCCAGGTCCATTCACAATTTTCCATCAACAATATATTATAATACTATCATAACACCCTAACGAAAACCAGTGACAATTGCAATACCAATCTTTGATTCATGAAAGAGTATTTGTTTCAATAAAAGTTTACCATTAAAATCACGATATATGCACAAATTAAAAATCCATAAATCTGTAGTACCAAATCGGAGGAGAATCTCCACAACTCCACAAATTAAATAACAAATTTCATTGTTTCAATAAAAGTTTGCCATTAGAATCACCATAGTGTCTTGACCAAGTCTGGCCAATTAAGCTGCTTTTCTTTTCTTTTGTTTAGGTGTTTGCTTGCTGGCTACTCGCTGAGTAATCTCTATCTTGTCCTTTGAAATTCTGCCCCCTATCAAACACTTCCAAAAAAAAACATCTGCTCCTTCTTACGACCCAATGTTTTCTTTCTATAATGATTAAATTCCACGACCATAAACAAAAACTTGACAATTTGCATAGCATCAAGTGAAAATTACTCTCGCGGTATGAAATTTAAACATCGATAGAAAATTCCGGACGTTTCCTGATTTCTATGCCCGTTATAGGTGTGCTGACTAAAAGATAACGGCCACTAGGATAAAACACGTGGACTTCGATGAACAAAGCAAACACCCTCAGGTACGGAACGGACTGGCACTACAGAGCTAAAATTCAGTAAGGTGTGTGTAGTCCGATAATGACGCTGCGGAGGTATATAACCGGCAATACGATTGAACGTACGAACGTTGCCTAAGGATGGACTCCATCGGCAGGAATCACAAGCAAACAAACAACACAAGGAAGCGTTCCGGATTTAGGTATGAACATCGGTGTAGCTAGCCCCAGATGAACGTTGTAATACAAGAATATATGTCTTCTATTTTCTTCATTAGCATCTCTCCAGGGGGGTCCGAGGTACATCATGATCTAATTGTCGCGAGAATGCATCTAGCCTTACATACTTTGTCCCTATATTAGGGTAGTAATGGACCAGGGCTAACAATTTACTAAATTCTTAGTTGCTTGTATACAGACTGTATTTTTTTAACACTTTGTGTTATTTGGAGCTGGCGTGACAACATACTACTTGGTTCCGCAACTAGGTGGCGGCACGTCCACCACTCACTTAGTGTTGAAGGGCAGGCTACTATGTTACTTTATAGGTGTATTTTGCTGCAATTAGTATGCCGTGCTGAAGAGCTCTAATTAGGGCGAAACCGGTCATTGGTTCTAATTGTTGCGAGAATGCATCTAGCCTTATCTACGACTGTATTAAATATGGAACGGTTTCACTAAGTTAGGGCAAGAACAAACAACCAGATATGCTATTCAAATTGAATTAGGTTTTTAAAGTTTTCATCCCTTCTTTATTATATTACTTTTTTACAAAAACTCGCTAAAAAATTTTCGGAATAACAACAATCTGATTAGATAACGGTGAAGTGAAATGAGACTAAAAAAAATTGATGAAAAGTAAAGTCACTAACTAGGATTAGAACTCGTCGTGTAGGAGTCGATTATACGATGTACTCGGACTTAGCCACTGAGGTACGCTCGACATATATACTAGCAGGTATATCCCATAATACATGTTGTCAGGTCGTTCGTGACAAATAATGAATAACACTTGGGTTCAAATATATATATGAACTTATTTAACAAATAAATACCAAAACAGTTTCGTAATAGACAAAGCAAGCAATTCTATGGTTGCTAGACAACTGACCGACCGCGGTCTAGCCAATCCTACTATTATTTCTATTGCTTACGTCGTTACCGTTATGCCTGATGTCAAACGTCAACACATTAGATAAAAATGAAAATAAAAGAGGTTATGCTGTATACCTGAATTTAATATATTATGAAAATCAATTATAAAGAAGATAACGATAACCACCAAGATATATGATAAGCAATCACTGGATGTATATAACTGAGACTATATTATACTATAATGAAAATTAAGGTAAGAAATTTTAATGCACTAATTGCATAATGTTAAACTAACAGCATAAAAAAGTGTACCTACAAACGATCGTTATGCAAGTGTACATTCTCTACATAAAACTATATTAGTTTAAAACTATTACAGGTTGGTTTGTAGTCAATATCTATATGGTTGCAAAGAAATTACTGATGTTAAGCTGTATTTACCAAATTTCACTTCACACAAATAGTAAAAGACAGTTTAATAAAGATACAGTTATATGTGCCACTTATCTGGTTACTGTGACATCGCCAGGATGTTCTACGGGGCTGAGGGGTGTCTACAAGCCTTCCTAGTTGAAGATTGACTAAACTAGTGCCAGGCTGCAGTCGGTTGCAGATGTTAGAGACAACTGTGGAAACTACAAATCATATGTTTTCCCTGTCTAGCTACCGATGTTATGTAGACTGCTGGTATGGGGGCCTGTCATAGAATTCCCTTTAAGACGGGTAAAAGTGACAGACAGTGGATACCTGCCTAGAGCTACGGGACGTATAAGAAAGTTCCAAGAATCCTGCAATCGGACAAAATATCTCCTTCACCTCTAATATAAACTAATAAGTGTTTTGCTTACCCTTGATTTTTGAGGGGTTCTACACTGTAAACAATGTTGTAGCAGTTTTATCCCTTTCGGAAGAAAGTTACCTAATAACAGGACTTTCTGTGCAAGTGAGTATTTAATCCGTAACACTACGAAAAGCACTAACAGCTAACAAAATACTTCACTTGCTTCTGCTAACAACACATTTTACCAATTAATAGAATAACCAGTAATATTTAAATTTCTTTTTCAGATAAGAAAGTGATAGTGACATGATAAGCAATGGGAAATTTTACACATTTTAAATTATTTTGGAATGAATTTATTTTAATAAAAGGGAAAGAGACATTGATAAGAGAGAGAAGAGATATTTGTCATAATAATAATAATAATAATGTGCAGTAAAGAAAAGTTTTTTATAATCAGTTTTTAAGACTGTGACAATGTTAACTGTTCAACGTTTTACAATTTACACAAAATCATTTTGATTAACGACTTAGACACATATCTAGAAGCTTGTTAGCTATTTCTTGTAGTATTTTTTACTTACATTCGCACTCAATGAATTTTGATGTTTTAACTTTGTTGAAACAGATTTAATTAATTAAAAGTTAATTTACCTCTAACTTTTTTGTATTTTAAGATAGAAATCTGAATTTTGGTACATAGGATACCCTTTATCATGGAAACCAGAGTACCAAATTTGGTTGTCGTTGCTTTGTTATTTCCGGAGATAAAAAAATTAATCGAAAGAAAACACGAAATTTCCAGGGAAAACTTGGGCCGATTTTCCTGACTAAAGAACTTGTCCAAGCCACTTGCAAAGGGAAGGTATGTGCCAAATTTGATCAAAATCGGGATATTATTTTTTGAGGTATTGGTGTGACATATATATATATATATATATATATATATATATATATATATATATATATATATATATATATATATATATATATATATATATATATAATATATATATATATATATATATATATATATATATATATATATATATATATATATATATATATATATATATATATATATATATGTGTATGTATCCGTCTGATAACTCAAAAAATAATTAACCGATTTTAATGAAACTTTAAAATTCACTAATAGAGAGGTATCGATGGTGAGACTTTGCAAAAATTCTTTCAAATGAGCGCGAATTAGGACCCCTAGAACCCATATCCGGGGTCAGTTTGAATGTTTATATGTTTATATGTTTATATATATATATATATATATATATATATATATATATATATATATATATATATATATATATATATATATATATATGTTCAGAAAGATTTCCGCGGTCTTTAATGTGAGACATACTTGGTTCTCGGGTTGAACCGCGTCCAGAGTTTATGATAACTCGACGTTTCGGCTCCTGTTTTGGAGCCATTTTCAAGAGGTAAAGGAAATATGTAAGGAAACTGTAAGGCCTCAATCTGCCTACTTCTTAGAGCGGTGGAGAAAGGTGGGTTGGGTTGTTGTAGCTCGATTACGGGTCCTTAATATGCCTAGTCCCAAAATCTCGCCGGAGATCGTCTGCGAGGGCTCAGTGCGTTCAACCCTAGGCCCCAGATTTCTCTGAGGCCTAGGGTTGAACACATTGACACCTCACAGATGATCTCGATCATGTATTGGAAAACCGTCAGTTTAATAATAACTTTAAAATTTTACATGATGAAAATAAAGGCAAGATTTTAAACTTTTTAGAAGCACTGAAAATTAACAAATATAAGCAATCACGATTATCATTAACGACCAGCTGGTTATCAATAGCGCTCCTTTATTAAACGTATCTACTTAATGACACTGTGTAATTCTTGTGTGTGTATCCTGACAACCTGTACTGTTACTTTCCTTTCAGAGAATTCTATTATATTGTTACAAAGCACTTCAATAGACGTAGGTGCGGTGTTGCCACATCTCCAGAATTTCCCCAACATCTGGGAATTTTTGCACAATCTGGCAACACCGCCTCCCCACCCCCCTGGGGGTGCCTGGGGTGACCCCCCTCAGGCGAAGTCTCAACCCTCTAGGACCAGAAATAACGAAGTTACCAACTTGTACCCCGTCGGAACGGATAACTGAGGTCTGCACATTCCGAACACCCTGTATATACACCCTGTATACGCAGAGAACCCTTACACCCTGTATACGCAGGGAGATCTTATAGTTCGAGAAACACCTCTTGTGTAACATAGGAGTGGTGACCACATTTGGATCATCCTGTATATACATCCCCCTGTATACACACGGGACCGATCTGTATTCACAGAACCTTCTAGTAAAAGAAGGTCCTGGAACGTTCTGGAATGGAACGCTCTAGAAAGGAGGGGAAGGTACGGCGAGTATATAAAAGCGAAAGCCAGCCAGCCCGAGTTAGTTCAGTTCAGTAAGATAATGTGGTAGTGACTTGAAGAAGCAGTGTAAAGTAGAGAGTAGTGACTGTAGTACCAGATTAGTGACTTTTGTTGAGAGTAGTAATTGTAAGGCCAGTAAATGAAGTGTTTTGTGAGAGAGACATTCTAGAAATTTTATTGTATCCATATTTAGAGTGTAAATAAAGTTGTTTTGTTAAAATTAAAAGTCTCACTTATCCAGAACCCGGAGAAAACGCAACAATTTGGTGTCAGAAGTGGGATAAGTGAGTGAAGAAGTGGACAATTAAGCTAGTTGTAAATGGTAAACACCCGATCGACTGACTACGACAAGATGGCTGAAATCAAAGAGTTGATGGACTTACTGAAAAGACAACGCGAAGAAGACGAGAGAAGACGACAAGAAGATAAAGAAGACCTCAAGAGGCAACGCGAAGAAGACGAACAACGGCGACAAGAAGATAAAGAAGACCTCAAGAGGCAACGTGAAGAAGACGAACAACGGCGACAAGAAGATGAAAGAAGGCGGCGCGAAGAAGAAGAGAGAAGACGACAAGAGGAGGAACAGAGGCGTCTTGAAGACAAAGAAGACATCCGAAGTATGTTCCATGATATGAGAGTCGATGTAAAAGAAGAAATTGAACAGATCAACGAACAAATAGAAAATGTGGACAGGAAAGTAAATAATGTAACAGAGGATTTGAATAAACGATGGGAAGAAGTTGAAGGATTGAAAGAACAAATGAAGATGATTATGAAAGGCACAGAAATGAGACATAGAGAACTGACAGAACAGGTGATGGGCCAGACTGATAGAACTCAACCAAGAGGAGTTACTGGAATGTCCCCAGTTCAAAATCGGCCGGAAGAAGATATGCCAATCGTGCAGCAGCGTCATGGAACCTTGAAGCCGCCGACTTTTGACGGAGACACATCGTGGCCCATGTACAGGAGGCAGTTTGAGGCGGCAGCTCTCAGCAATGGGTGGAGCGAACAACAGGCAGCAACTGCTCTAATTCTCTCGCTTCGAGGTAAAGCCCTAGAAATCCTCCAGAACATCCCGGAGTCGAAACAGCAAAACTACTTAACAGTGATACAGGCCCTAGATTTGAGATATGGTAACAAGTACATGAGCCAGGTCTACCAGACACAACTAAAGTCAAGGGTCCAGAAGCCAAATGAGACGCTGCAAGAATTTAGTGCCGAAGTGGAGAAACTTGTGCGACTGGCATATCCCCAAGCCCCAGAAGAATTTGTCAACCAGATCACCGTCCAGACCTTCATCGATGGGGTACTTGACAACGAGATGCAACAATCTTTGAGGCTCAGAAGGTTTAAAACACTTACAGACTGCGTCATTTATGGTTTGGAATTTGAAGCAGCCAAGAATGCATCTCAACCTCGCCGAAACAGGCTGCGCGAAGTGAAGGAGATAGAGGACCATGCAGACACGACAGAGGAACTAAGGCGAGAAATCAAGTTGATGAAGGAAGCCATAAGCAAGCTCACTGCAACGGTTGGAGCACGTAGGACGAAAGCAGATTGGTCAGACATAGAATGCTACAAGTGTGGTAGGAAAGGACACATAAGTAGGCAGTGCTTACAAACCCAACAGGTGGCTCGCAGAAGACAAGAATATACCAACAGGGAGCGCCATCAGGGAAAACGACCTGACGCCAGTGTAGGTGGGCGACACGTGGCATGCGAGACCCAAGGCCTCAAGGTCAGGGTCTCCACTATCCGACGCTACCGCGAGAGCCTCGTTATACCTGGCAGCATAGACGGAAGACAATGCAGTTTCACCATCGATACTGGTGCTACTAGATCCGTGGTACGTCCAGACATGTTGCCAAACAGGTCGGCACTCACGACCAACAAACAGCCTGTGTTGGAGACGGCAAAAGGAGATAGGATACCTGTGCATGGAGAGGCCACTGTTTTCATTAGGCTGGGCAGTACTGAGCTACAGGTAAGGGCTGTCGTCGCAGAAATCGTCGACGAATTTATTCTGGGCCTGGATTTAATGGAAGATTTCGATGTCCTGTCAGTAGACTTCCAGAATAAGATCTTGAAAATCGGTAACGAAGAGTTGTATTTATCTCCAACAGCAGGCGAAGCTAATCCCAGGGTGAGACTTATTGTCGACGAAGATACACGGATTCCTGGTAACAGTGAGAAGATTGTCAGAGCCAGGCTAGAGAAGAAACTTGATGGTATGTCTGCTCTCATAGCGGAGCCCCTAAAAGATAGACATGATGGTGCCCTCGTCGCACGATGCTTAGTAGACCCGAAGAGGACAATACCCATAAGAGTGGCTAACGTGCAAACTAACAGGGTCACACTGAAGAAAGGTGAGGTTATCGCCACTTGCGAACCCATTGACCGAGTGACGTTGTTCAAAAACGTGACACCCACTGCATTAGACAGAAAACTGCCAGTAGAAATAGTAGAGCGGTTCAAGAATTCATGGGGCCAATTGAACAATATGGAGATGGGGATGGCCCTGAAGTTCGTATTGGAGGAGGCCGATATTTTCGCTCAAGATAAAATCACAGGTCGTACGAGTCTAGTGCAACACAGAATTAATACTGGCGACGCAAGACCAATTAGACAGCCGCCGAGAAGACTGCCTTTTGCCAAGCAGTCAGAAATCAAGGCGATGGTTAACGAAATGCTGGAAGATGGTGTGATCGAGGAGTCTAATAGTCCTTGGTCGTCCCCAGTAGTTTTGGTCACCAAGAAAGACGGCACTATGAGATTTTGCGTGGACTATAGGAAGCTGAATGATGTCACCAAGAAAGACAGTTATCCCCTGCCCCGGATCGACGACACTTTGAACACTTTGGCCGGATCAAAGTGGTTCTCTACATTAGACCTGAAAAGTGGCTACTGGCAAGTAGAACTCCATAAAGACGATAAGGAGAAGACTGCTTTTTCAACCGGGAATGGGTTGTACCAATTCAAGGTCATGCCATTCGGCTTATGTAATGCTCCTGCCACCTTCGAGCGACTAATGGAGTTAGTGCTGAGAGGACTTACATGGGAAACATGCCTGGTGTATCTCGACGATGTCATGGTGATTGGAAGGACTTTCGATGAACACCTGTCGAATCTGAAGCAGGTTTTCTCCAGGCTGAGAGGTGCCAATCTGCAACTCAATCCCAAGAAATGCGTCCTCTTCCAGAAGAAAGTGAGTTTCCTCGGACATGTCGTTTCTGAGAAAGGGATAGAAACTGATCCAGAGAAAATAAAGGCAGTAAGAGACTGGCCTGTGCCGAAGAACAAACATGAGGTGAGAAGTTTTCTGGGACTTTGCAGCTACTACCGACGCTTTGTAAAGTATTTCAGCAGCATTGCGAAACCTCTGCATAGCCTGACTGAAAATAAGGCCGAGTTCATCTGGTCACCAGATTGCCAAGAGTCTTTTAGAGAGCTCAAACATCGTCTTCTCACTGCTCCTGTGCTGGCTTATCCTCAGGACGAAGGACTGTTTATACTGGACACCGATGCTTCCCAGTATGGCATTGGGGCAGTACTCTCACAGCTCCAAGCCGGAGAAGAAGTTGTGATAGGCTACTTCAGCAAAATGTTCGGAAAAGCAGAAAGAAATTACTGTGTAACCCGGAAAGAACTGCTGGCAGTTGTAAGATCCATCGAACATTTCCACAGCTTCCTGTACGGAAGAACATTCCGCGTGAGGTCAGATCACTCTGCTCTGCAATGGCTTCTGAACTTTAGAAATCCCGAAGGACAGATAGCCCGATGGATAGAGAAACTGCAGAGCTACGACTTCCGGATTGAACATCGAAGAGGAAGAAGTCACGCTAATGCAGACAGCCTGTCAAGAAGACCATGTTCAGTGCATGAATGTAAATTTTGCGAGCGACAAGAGAGCAAAGAGATCGACAAAGTAACTCATCAGATCAAACAACTGGTGGCAGGACAGGAGAATAACACCGATCTAGACGTAAATCTTGAATACATCAGAGACGCACAGAAGACAGATCCAGACTTGAAAAATATTAGAGAATGGCTACAAAAGGGGAAAAGACCTGAGTGGCACGATGTGTCCCGGTTTGGGGCGGAGGTTAAAGGCTACTGGCTACAATGGGACTCATTGTGTCTAAAGAATGACATGATCACTCGAAAATGGGAAACTGCCGATGGTAGAGACTGTATATACCAGACCGTTGTGCCAAGTGAGTGCATAGACAGTGTTCTTCAAGAGTTACACAATAGTAGAAGTGGAGGCCACTTTGGGGTCAACAGGACTCTTGCCAGAGTGAGAGACCGCTTCTATTGGATAAACTGCCGAAGAAGCGTGGAAGAATGGTGCAAAAGGTGTGACCAATGTGCTTCAAAGAAAGGACCAAAGACCCGATCCAGAGGAAAAATGATGCAGTACATCTCAGGTACACCGTGGGAGAGAGTTGCCGTAGACATCGCAGGACCTTTTCCCATCACAGAGTCTGGGAACAGATACATAATGGTGGCGATGGACTACTTCTCGAAATGGCCTGAAGTTGCGCCGATCCCCAACCAAGAGGCAACGACCGTGGCAGAAGCCCTGATGGAAAATGTCATATCACGGCATGGCGTACCCTTGGAGATTCACACCGACCAGGGCCGGAATTTCGAATCAGAGGTCTGGAAGAGCCTAATGGACTTGCTAGACATAAAGAAAACAAGAACAACGCCACTCCACCCTCAATCAGACGGCATGGTAGAACGGCATAACAGGACCATCAATCAGTATCTTGCTATGTTTGTTGACGAGAATCAGAGAACCTGGGACAAGCTGATACCTCTGTTCCTCCTAGCTTACAGAAGCTCTCAGCATGAATCTACCGGCTACACTCCATCCATGATGTTGACTGGCAGAGAGATGCGGCTACCAATCGACATGACGAGACCACCACCGAACGAGGACATAGCGGACCTAGCTACGTTACCTGAGTATGTCGCCGACCTAGAAGGAAAACTGCGCACTATACACAGATGTGTCAGAGATAGGCTCCTCTTAAGCAGTGACCGGATGAAGATGCGCTTGGATCGCAGAGCAACATTCCATACATTCAAGGAAGGGGATGCAGTGTGGCTGTACCAACCAACAAGGAGAAAGGGCCTCAGTCCCAAACTTCAGAAACCATGAGAAGGGCCATACTTGGTGACTAAGAAAATTAACGACCTAGTCTACAGAATCCAGCTGTCTCCAAGAACTAAACCCAAAGTTGTTCACATAGAGAGGTTGAGTCCCTATCGGGGCAACGAACCCCCAAGTTGGCGGCCGGTAAATACTGTTCGGGACGAACAGTCTTAAGGAGGGGGGCAGTGTTACAAAGCACTTCAATAGACGTAGGTGCGGTGTTGCCACATCTCCAGAATTTCCCCAACATCTGGGAATTTTTGCACAATCTGGCAACACCGCCTCCCCACCCCCCCCTGGGGGTGCCTGGGGTGACCCCCCTCAGGCGAAGTCTCAACCCTCTAGGACCAGAAATAACGAAGTTACCAACTTGTACCCCGTCGGAACGGATAACTGAGGTCTGCACATTCCGAACACCCTGTATATACACCCTGTATACGCAGAGAACCCTTACACCCTGTATACGCAGAGAGATCTTATAGTTCGAGAAACACCTCTTGTGTAACATAGGAGTGGTGACCACATTTGGATCATCCTGTATATACATCCCCCTGTATACACACGGGACCGATCTGTATTCACAGAACCTTCTAGTAAAAGAAGGTCCTGGAACGTTCTGGAATGGAACGCTCTAGAAAGGAGGGGAAGGTACGGCGAGTATATAAAAGCGAAAGCCAGCCAGCCCGAGTTAGTTCAGTTCAGTAAGATAATGTGGTAGTGACTTGAAGAAGCAGTGTAAAGTGTTAAGAGAGTAGTGACTGTAGTACCAGATTAGTGACTTTTGTTGAGAGTAGTAATTGTAAGGCCAGTAAATGAAGTGTTTTGTGAGAGAGACATTCTAGAAATTTTATTGTATCCATATTTAGAGTGTAAATAAAGTTGTTTTGTTAAAATTAAAAGTCTCACTTATCCAGAACCCGGAGAAAACGCAACAATATTATAATTTTACTTCTATAGACTTAAGTACCAGATTATTACTATTATTTGTATAACCTTAATGGTATTTTAAGAAATACGTATAATGATCAGCTTTTGCATGTGCTATGTATATAAGTTTCTGTTGTATCTCAATTTTATCCAGTAGTTTCTCATGAAGCTATTGTAATAGCGAAACTATAGTCAGACTAAATAATTTTTTTTAGTAAATATCTAACCATGTGTGTTACTTAATCACGCGTTATTAGTTATACAAGTTAGGTTTTTTATTTAAAAAAAATTACTACAAACATTTTTCTGAACAACGTAACTTGCAATCCATAATCAACTAACATCGTGCTTCTTCCGTGATAAAAGTACTTAGTGCAAAAACCACTTGTTTAAGAATGAAGTTAAAAACCTTTGTCATAATACAGTTATCGCAGCTTCTCCCTACGGTGTCCGGAACTCATTATGAGTTGTTTTTCATTGCATAGCCTGGAGACCAATTCATCAACGATGAAGTGACTTTTTAACCCTCTTAAGGGAATAATGCTAGACTACATGCATGTGTTTCATTACGCTAGCCTAATGATGAGACTGTTCAGACAGGTACTATAATGTTTCATTAACTTAGTTTATATTTCTTTTATTTAGTCACCCTACCTACATGTAGTCCATAAAGCATAGTAGCATTTTTGTTAATTTTCTTTTAGAAAATCACGAAGATCCCTACTTTTAAATATTGAAAAAATTTCTTCAAATGAGAGCGAACTAGACCACCTATAATCTAGGTCCGAGGTCAGTTTCAGCTTATATATATATATATATATATATATATATATATATATATATATATATATATATATATATATTGTTAAGTAAGGGTTTTATTGTTCCACGATTGGGCATGAATTATTATGCATGGGTTTTAGTGTAGTTTGTAAAATGTTTATTATAGTTTTTTTATAATTAGTATGTTATTAGGTTATATCTCATAGCTTGAATTTACAGATATATGTATAGAGATATGAAATTTGGTGTATATTGTGTTTAATAAATAAATAAATTACAAAACTGTGCTAAGTCTGTGACTTGTGCACACATTAAACAAAGAACACATTAAAACAAAACAAAAAACTACGCGTGATGCGAAGAAATTATGCCATATATACACACACATATAAAACCAGACGCATAATCCTGGCATGTAGTATAATCCCCGGGATTGAAGGTCTTATAAAGCAATGCTTGTATGCCCCCCATCCCCAGGACCACAATTCACCTTTCTCCCTCTCTTTCTTGCGAGACAGTCGCCTACACTGCCCCAAGACTAGCGAACCACAGTTTATCACCACCAAAAGGACGTATTAAGTCTAATTCCACACTTATAACTACAAGACTAGTACATGTTATAAATTAACATCCCGAACACACATCCATACGTATATACTCACCCATATACTTGCACGCCTCACTTACTCTCTCACAAACACGCCCGCGCACGCACGCATACACACACATCCACAAACGCATTCACTCGCCCAATTGTATACTTATATTCCACACACTAATATACACACACGATCAGTCATATTCACCGACCATTCACACACATATATTCAAATACTGACGCTTAATCATTTATTAACCGTACGCAAACTGATTTTCCCAATAAAATACACCAATATATCTATTTTTCCTGAGAATAGTAAACATTTTTTATATCTATGATACTGTGAATCTCCATTCTGGAATTAGCCTTGATCCACTCTGTGATTTTTGCCTTAAACAAGTTAATTCCATTTATTCTCTTATATTCGCTCGGTATTGTATTATATATCTTTGGGTCAAGATAAGAAAACGCTCGTTGACATAGCGTCTTCCTGACTCTAGGCACACAAACCGCCTGAAGACTTCCTCTAGTAAAATACTCATGGCTTATACCTAATCTTTGATTTGCGTTTCTATGCTGCCAACTTAAAAGCGAAAAGCAAAACAACTGTCTAATATCGAACACACTGGACTCAGTATATAAACTCTCCGTTGGATATGTAATATTCTGTTTAAGTATTATTTTGAGGATCCATTTTTGCACCTTTTCCAGCATGCATATATAATTGTTTGTAGCACCACCCCAAAGAAGTATCCCATATGTTAAATGTGGTTTAACCAGAGCGTTATACAAAAGAAACAGCTGTTGTACAGAAAATATCTGGCGAAAGCTCTTGAACCTCCAGGTCAGGAATCGTACCTTCTTTGTCAAATTATATATTTGACTATCCCATCTTAAATGCTGATCCAAGTATATACCCAAGTATTTATATGTAGTTGTCATCTTTATTTTTGTCTTTTGACACTGACAATTATTCTCCACTCTTAGTTCACAGTAATCTGGCATACTATTAGTATACGACGCAAATGGTAAGGAATATGTTTTTTCAATGTTTACAGTCAACCTCCTGTCAGCAAAAAATGCATTATTTTAGAAAGTTCCTTTTCTACTTTAGTTTTTAAACTTGACCGAGTATTGTCCTTAAAAAATATAGCTGTATCATCAGCAAAACTTATGATAATACCATCAAGGTCAAGCAGAAGCAATTCGTTTAGATAAATAATGAATAACAGGGGCCCTAACACAGTACCTTGCGGAACGCCAAAACTCACAGATTTATACTATTTAATGTTATGGAAGTTTGTGTAAATATATCAATACATCTATGAAATTATGCTTTTTCTTTATTTGTTGTCTCTATATGTATTGTGTGCTATTGTGGTTAAGTGTATTGATAATATAAGTACGTAATACTTTAATATTTCAACCTTGTATCGACGAATACAGTGCCTGACGTTTGGTATATTAAATTTCCCACCTAAACTATGACCTTTGTCCATTAAACATTTATAATTATCAATATATATATATATATATATATATATATATATATATATATATATATATATATATATATATATATATATATATATATATATAAATTAGTGCCATCTTACCTTATTTATTCATTTTTTATGATATATATGCCTCAGCTTGCTCTTATCTCAGGGTATTGTTATTCTAGAATTCAAAGTCCTACTGTTCTAACGCTTCCTTTATTATTAGAAACTTCTGTTGTTATATTTTTTTATTTTAAATAAATGAGATTTTTAATGGTTTGATTTCTTTTAACTGACTTCTCCTCACAGATATACAGACAAAAATAATTACTCAGTGATTTTCCTTCTTTTTTTACTGGTAAACAATACTACAACTTATTCTACAAATGTGACAAGAAATATTCTTACAATGTATTTAACTTTCTCTAGCTATAATTATCAACAAAAAAACTAAATTCATGACTACCCAATATTTTTAGGCAAATATATTATTCAAAGTTTTGTATTAAATTTTTCTTATTTATAATTTATTGATCAATGAACCACTTTTTATATGGAAGGTATTGCAGTACGTTATATTCAGTTTTATTTTTATGGAACTAAACGCTAGGCAACTCCTCCTAACTGACTTGTAATATGGGTTGTATACCCACTGAATCTCTCTAAGACTAGATGCATTTCTGTAACAATTAGAACCGTAGACCGGTTTTGCTCTCATTAGAGCTCTTCAGTACAGCATACGAATTGTAGCAAAAATGCACCAACAGTAATACGGCTATAGTATGGCCAACCTTAAAATACTAAGTGAGTGGTGGACGGCGTGACAACATACTACTTGGTTCCGCAACTAGGTGGCGGCACGTCCACCACTCACTTAGTATCTGAATTTATGCGGAGCTATCTGGTCGCCCCTCCAGTGGTGGCTTTTTCAACTATTATTGTAAATAAATATGGCGGATGTCGACCTAACTGTTTTGTGGTAGTTAAAATTTGAAGAAATAATTTAAATTTAAAATTTAACAACTTGAATGTGACTTTACTGATGTGTATTTAACTACTCAGTTATTACTTTACTTGAAAACGTAAGTATTTTAATACTTATCTTTGAAAAAATTCACTATCTGATATTCCTGTAGCCGCTTAGCTATCCAACTATTGATATTATTTACCTTTTATCTCAAATTCGAACTGTTCTTTGTAATTTTTCAAGAAGGTTTTCCAAATGCTGCTTCTGCTTTCAAATCTCGCCAAGAAGTCCGTTTAGTTGTTATTATTTTGACACAACAGCCCCGTTGCTATCAACATTTTTCTCCTCTGGTCCTTGACTAATTTTAGATTATTCTATCCTCTTGTTTGTATTGTCCAATGCCTTGGTTAGTTTGTAGTATCTTTACAATCCCATTCACTGCTATATCTCTGTCATAGCCTTAGCCTATTCATAAAAGAAACATAACGATTTTTTGGAAATTTCGCAAGAATGTGTTATCACAAGAGATATTTTGATTAGGTTTTTTTGGAGCACCTTAATCTAAATGACTTTTTATTACCTACTCAAAACTTCAGCAACATTTTGATCTTGTAATGGACGCTGGTGAGGCCCAACTCAAGCATTAAGAATTTCTCGGGAAATGCATTAATGATATTTCAAAAATACACATCTTCTAAACGAATAAATAAGCAAAGTATTGACTGAAGATCAGCCCAGATTGCAGGAGCCACTGCAAAATTCAGGGGATCGTGAAGAAGCCCATGCTTGAAATGAGGCCAGACTTCGCGAGCCCGCGAATCTGCAGGGAAAACAATTTTACAGTGGAAATCCTCGAACGCGCAGCAAGGCGGGGGAGACGCCGGGCGTACAACGGGACGCGCTCGTCTGGTTCACGGACGGATCCACCGGGGAGCGTAGGACGGGGGCAGGCGTTTATTCCGAAGGACAGAAGGTAAGTCTCAGTATTTCCCTCTGAGCTCATGCAACGGTCTTTCAGGCCGAAATGTACGCCATCCTGCACCGCGTGCGAGAGAACAAGAGGGGGGACTACACCAACAAGCGGATCCTCATAGCCACAGGCAGCCCTTAAGGCCCTAAGTAGCTTACGGGTAAATTCCAGGCTCGTAAGTGAATGGCGAGACGAGTCAGGCGACCTGGCTGGGCAAAATTAGGTCACCGCCATCTGGGTGCCGGGTCATTTGGGGATCAAAGGCAATGAAGAAGCTGACAGTCTCGCGAAGAAAGGGTCAGAAAAACCATTTATGGGACCAGAACCGGCTTTGGGAGTGACCAAGAGCACTGCCAGGGGATCTATTAAGTCCTGGGTCAAAAACGAACATAAGGTGTACTGGGCAAACTGCCCAGGGCTCAGACATGGGAAGTCAGTAATTGAGGAACCCAGTTCGAAGAGAGCTGTGGAGCTGCTAAATCTTAGCAGTGGACAGCTCAGGAACATAACAGGGCTCTTGACGGGACACACGGACGTCAAGAAACGCCTGCATAAAATGGGGCGGTTCGAGGGGAACCTGGCATGCAGACTCTGCGGCGAGGGGAAGCAATCAACCCAGCACATCTTGTGCGAGTATAAAGCTCTGGACCGCGAAAAGCAACTGATCTACGGAGAGCCTAGACCGAAGACAGAGGAATAGAAAACTTCACCCTACCAATTGCTGTGCAGACTAGTTCAAGGCACAGTGATTTTGGAATGAATGGAGTAGAAAATACAAAGCGTATGCACAATAAGCCAAATTCTACAGTGATATAGGGGCGGCTAAAACGCGGACGAGCCCTAAGGGAGAAAAAAAACGTACAGGAAATCAAAAGCTCTTTTTAACGAGCTATTGCCTGACCCCTATTCCCATTAAAAAATTGAGGAATGACACCCCCGCTTAAGAAAGTAGAGTTTGGCCTATACTTTTTGCGTCAAAAGTTCTCCCCCTCACAAGCAAACTTCTCGTGTTTCAGGTTTTTTTCGACAAAATTTTTCCTGGTAGTTATGGCTCTCCACTCGTTTTCAATGGGCCACTCTTTATATTGGCATGAATTGAGTGCTCCAAATTGTAAATATCAGTGCCTACTGCAGGTTTCATCTTTACTCAATGAGCGTTAAAGACAAAAGATACGCTGTTTGAAATTTCAGCATGTCTGAAATCACATTTAACTTGTCGGCTAAATAGAAATAAATTTAAGCGCAGCGCTTAGAAGAAGAAACAAGACTAATAAATTTATGTATTAGGCAGTTAGTCTATTGTTGGACAACAGCGAGCCTAAAAAAATAATCCTAGAATCGACACTTTTACCGTGTACGATGACTAAATCCAACAAAAAATTCTATTCGTGAATGTTCGCAAAGTAGGGGATTTATTACCGCAGACAGGAACACTTACATTTTCCAACTAAAGCTTTTCAGCAACTAAGCAACGTTGTTGAATGATAAACAAGAGCTTTTACCTAAGTTTGCCTTGATCAATACTAATTAATTACATTTACTCCCATATTATTACGCGCTGCTTGTTGGAAAACTTACTGAAATAACCTACCGTTTTAGTGAATTTTCTTAAAAAAATTCACTAATGAGGAGATCTCGACTTTTGAATTTTGAAAAAATTTCTTCAAATGAGAGCTAATTAGGCCCCCCAGAACACATATCCGGGGTCAGTTTGAATTTTTATATGTTTATATATATATATATATATATATATATATATATATATATATATATATATATATATATATATATATATATATTTATATATATATATATATATATATATATATATATATATATATATATATATATATATATATATATATATATATATATATATATATATATATATATATATATATATATATATATATATATATATATATATATATATATATGTATCACACCGATAACTCAAAAAATAATGGGCCGATTTTGATTAAATTTGGTAAATAAATTCCTTTTGCAAATGGCTTGGATAAGTTCGTTAGCCAGGAAAATCTGCCCAGGTTTTCCCGGAAAATTTTGTGTTTTCTTTCGAAAAAAATTTATATCTCCCGAATTAACAAAGTAAGGGCAACCAAATTTGGTACGCGAGTTTATGTCCTCATATGTAAGTTACCTGCCAAAATTTAGCTCTGTATGTCAAAAGACAAAAAAGTTATAGGCATTTAAAGAAAAATAAATTGGGGTTTTCCTCAAAACGTCAAAGTTGCGACTTAAAACGTCAAAATCGGCAACATTTTGGCAAATAACTTGAAACTAATACGGGCTATGGAATTCAAATGTCTCAAGAAGGATGTTTTACAAACTCTGAAGTCTTAGTTTCAACCGTCATTGTCCTTCATTTTACTAAAATGTTTCCAGAAAATTCATTTGAAATAGACGCTTTCCCTGATGCTTGGCAGTAGTCTTAGCTATAGAGTTTATCGTTTAATGGTATATAATTTTTGTCGAATTTTCGTAAAAAATCAATAAAGCTCAATATATCCGTTACTATACAAGATTTGAAAAAAATTTGTATATATTAATTATAGGGTGTCTTGAGCTACATCTTAAAAAAATATTTCTACAGTCACAGGATGGCCCATAAGTAATTGGTGATACAAATTTTCTTTTTTTTTTAATCAAACCCGCCTTATGTTATTGCATTTTCCATCGAAATATAATGCATGTTTGTAAGAAAAGAAATTCTGGATGCAGCAAGTGCGTTATGGTAGCGAACTTTGATCAAATGCTTCATATTTGAATAGCCCAATTTGCTATTAACCTATAAGGTTGACCAAGAAACGAGTTTTTCCGAGAACACTTTAAGTCTACTTTTGGAAATCTTGGTACATTTTCACACAATAAAGTTATTTTTATGAAACATGGCACATTGCTTTTACTATATAGGTTATACTGGTAACCAAAATTGATGCCTGCTTTCTTAAAAAGAAAACACACATATTTGCAATAAAAACATTTTTATGAAAATTCACTACCATAACGCACTTGCTGCGTCCAGAGTTTTATAGCTTCAATTGTTACACCAAAAATGTTTTATTTGAGTAACTTGGACGTTGTGCACCACTAATCGACGATTTTCTAACTATTTTAGCTCACTTATCTAAAAAAAAGTCTGGACGCAGCAAGTGCGTTATGGTAGTGAATTTTCATTGAAATGATCTGGCACCAAATATTTTTTATAACTTTTTTTCCTGTGACATATAAACCTAAATTTTGATGTATAGTGTGTCCCAAACTGAATGGAAATGTATTGCTATCTCCGTTATTATTATAGATAGGGAGGCGGTTAAATTAGCAATGTTTTTTAGAATTTCATGTTCGTTCCAAATATGACTTGTATTTTGCCCTGCCTTTTTTCGTTCTCGAGTTATTTTGAAAAAAACAAAATTGGTCGATTTTTTTTAATTCAATATCTAAGTAAGTGTTGATGTGACATGTCTAAGACTTGCACATTATAAGGACACCTTTTACAGAGTAACCTTTTTGTGCTATTCTCAACTTTGGATTGTCATTTTTTTTTGAGATACAGGTATCAACGTTTGTTTTTATTATGGGAGCCATATTGGATTTTTTGCTCATTTGATAACCTGTAAAAAGAGCTTTGCAGTGGTGTACAACAGCTTGAAAAATATTGTAATTGCACTGACAATTTTGAGAAAAGCCGTTTTGAGGATATTAGGCTATGAAGTCCAATATGAAAGCAGTAGGCCATGGAGTCTAAAAATAGACTTCCACTTTTAACATAATTTTCCGTAATGATCCACGATTAAAAAATATTGTGGTTTAATTTACAATGCTTAATTAGGTAACAATGCTAGGTAATATTATATCAAACAGTTTAATAACGAAACCCGGCAATAACAAATAGAATCCTAAACTCCACAAAACAACAGAATTAGAAACGGAACTCAACAAATAAGGAAATAGAAACCTAAAAATACACTAAATAGAAAATTATTTAGTATGGCCACCGTTTTGTTCAATGCACTTTATACACCTTTTTGAAACAAGCCTGCAAACTTGTTAAGAAATATAAAACACGCGCTTTTTAAGCAGCAGCAAACCTGCTAAGCCTGGGCACCAGGAATCTTATATGCTGTTTAAATTAAATTAAAAGTCATCATCTTCTGTTTAGTGAATTTCTTCACAAAAATTATTAAGGGTATATGACTACACAGTAAATATAAAACTCTGGACGCAGCAAGTGCGTTATGGTAGTGAATTTTCATTAAAATGGTTTTTAATAGCAAAAATGTGTGTTTCCTTTTTAGGAAAGCAGGCATCAATTTTGGTTACCAGTATAACCCATATAGTAAAAACAATGTGCCATGTTTCATAAAAATAACTTTATTGTGTGAAAATGTACAAAAATTTCCAAAAGCAAACTTAAAGTGTTCCCGGAAAAACTCGTTTCTTGGTCAACCTTATAGGTTAATAGCAAATTGAGCTATTCAAATTTGAAGCATTTAATGAAAATTCGCTACCATAACGCACTTGCTGCGTCCCGAATTTCTTTTCTTACAAACATGCATCGCTGAAAAATTCAAAAATGCAATAACATAAGGCGTGTTTGATTAAAAAAAGAAGAAGAAAATTTGTATCACCAACGACTTATGGGCCATCCTGTGATTGTAGAAATATTTTTTTAAGATGTAGCTCAAGACACCCTATAATTAATATATACAAATTTTCTTCATATCTTGTATAATAACGGATATATTGAGCTTTATTGATTTTTGACGAAAATTCGACAAAAATTATATACCATTAAACGATAAACTCTATAGCTAAGACTACTGCCAAGCATCAGAGAAAGGGTCTATTTGAAATGAATTTTCTGGAAACATTTTAGTAAAATGAAGGACAATGACGGTTGAAACTAAGACTTCAGAGTTTGTAAAACATTCTTCTTGAGACATTTGATTTCCATATCCCGTATTAGATTCAAGTTCTTTGCCTAATTGTTGCCGACTTTGACGTTTTGAGGAAAACCCCAATTTATTTTTCTTTAAATGCCTATAACTTTTTTGTCTTTTGACCTACATAGCTAAATTTTGGTAGGTAGATTACCTATAGGGATATTAACTAGCGTACCAAATTTGGTTATCCTTACTGTGTTAATTCCGGAGATATAATTTTTTTTCGAAAGAAAACACCAAATTTTCCGGGAAAACCTGGTCAGATTTTCCTGGATAACGAACTTATCCAAGCTATTTGCAAAAGGAATTTTTCCACCAAATTTAGTCAAAATCGGCCTATTATTTTTTGAGTTATCGGTGTGATATATATATATATATATATATATATATATATATATATATATATATATATATATATATATATATATATATATATATATATATATATATAACATATAAAAATTGAAACTGACCCCGGATATGTGTTCTAGGGGGCCTAGTTTGCGGTCATTTGAAGAAATTTTTTCAAAATTCAAAAGTCGGGATCTCCTCATTAGTGAATTTTTTTCAAGAAAATTCACTAAAATTAAAAGGCCATTAACTCAAGCAAATATAAACGTTCACGTACCTTACAAGAAGCTTGAGAAGATGACAAAATTTGTTGGTGATGAAATAGTGCCACAAATTGAAGCATAACTTCCACATAGCGGTGATAGTCTACTCTCCTCAGAAAGACATTCTCGTAAAACGCATTTAGGGTCCATGACTTGACCGCAAAGAAAATATTTGTATTTATGTACCCATAAACTTTATAAACGTTATATTACTCGAGTTGTAACAAAAAAATTTCACGTTTTACCATATCACCCCTCATTTATCGCTTACATCATGAAGCAATCCTACCCAAAAACAATACGAAGCATTCCTTTGTCGGGTGCTAACTGGATACCAAATTTAAAGATGACATTTCGATCTCTTTAACAGTTATTGCGCCTACTAGCAGACAAACGTACAGCCCGAAAGAGCGACCGACCGACAGACACAAAAAAATCGTTCCAGAATCAAGTTTTCTATATGCTTTGAGACTTTATACGACGTTTTAGCAAAAAAATTTCGAAATTTATGTTACCGATATTCCACCCCCACTGATTCAACCTCTAATTTAATTTTAGCACACAATAACAGATGTGTGATAAAATTAAAAGTTTTCTAATAAACAAACCCTAAAACGTTATAATACTCGAGTTCTAACGAAAAAATCTCGGGACGCAGCAAGTGCGTTATGGTAGTGAATTTTCATAAAACTATTTTTTAATAGCAATAATGTGTTTTTTTCTAAGAAAGCAGGCATAAAATTTGGTTACCAGTATAATCTATATAGTAAAAACAATGTGCCATGTTTCATCAAAATAACTTTATTGTTTGAAAATGTACAAAAATTTCCGAAACCTAAAGTGTTCCCGAAAAAACTCGTTTCTTGGTCAACCTTATAGGTTAATAGCAAATTGAGCTATTCAAATATTAAGCATTTGATCAAAATTCGCTACCATAACGCACTTGCTGCGTCCAGAATTTTTGTTCTTACAAACATGCATTATATTTCGATGGAAAATGCAAAAATGCAATAACATAAGGCGTGTTTGATTAAAAAAAATAAAAACAATGTGCCATGTTTCATCAAAATAACTTTATTGTTTGAAAATGTACAAAAATTTCCGAAAGTAAACTTAAAGTGTTCCCGAAAAAACTCGTTTCTTGGTCAACCCTATAGGTTAATAGCAAATTGGGCTATTCAAATATTAAGCATTTGATCAAAATTCGCTACCATAACGCACTTACTGCGTCCAGAATTTTTGTTCTTACAAACATGCATTATATTTCGATGGAAAATGCAAAAATGCAATAACATAAGGCGTGTTTGATTTAAAAAAAATAAAAACAATGTGCCATGTTTCATCAAAATAACTTTATTGTTTGAAAATGTACAAAAATTTCCGAAAGTAAACTTAAAGTGTAACCGAAAAAATCCGTTTCTTGGTCAACCTTATAGGTTAATAGCAAATTGGGCTTTTCAAATATTAAGCATTTAATCAAAATTCGCTACTATAACGCACTTTTTTTTTTCCCTCAGGGCTCGTCCGCGGCCTTGCCGCCCCGATAGCACCGCAACCCTTGGTTGATTGTGCGTACCCCTAGTCTTACTCCACCCATTCCAAAATCACTGTGCCTTGAACTAGTCTGCACAGCGATTGGTAGGGTGAAGTTTTATATTGCTCTGTCTCCGGTCTAGAGTGACCGTAGATCAGTTGTCTTTTCCGGTCCAGAGCTATACACTCGCACAAGATGTGCTGGGCTGATTCCTCCCCCTCGCCGCAGAGTCTGCATGCGAGGTCCCCTTCGAACCGCCCCATTTTATGTAGGTGTTTCTTGACGGCCATGTGTCCCGTCAAGAGACCTGTTGTGTTTCTGAGCTGTCCTCTGCTAAGGTTTAGCAGCTCCACAGCTCTCTTTGAACTGGGTCCGTCAATTATTGACTTCCCATGTCTGAGCCCTGGACAGTCCGCCCAGTACACCTTGTGTTGGTTTCTGACCCAGGACTTAATGGCTCCCCTGGCAGTGCTCTTTGACACGCCCAGAGCCGGTTCTGGTCCCATAAATGGTTCTGCTGACCCTCTCTTCGCGAGACTGTCAGCTTCTTCATTGCCTTTGACCCCCGAGTGACCCGGCACCCAGATGAGGGTCACCTCATTCTGCCCAGCCAGGTCGCTCGTCTCGTCTCGGCACTCACTCACCAGCCAGGAATTTACCCGTGGGCTACTTAGTGCCTTAAGGGCTGCCTGGCTGTCTGTGGCTATGAGGATCCGCTTGTTGGTGTAGCCCCTCCTCTTGTTCTCCCGCACACAGTGCAGGATGGCGTACATCTCGGCCTGAAACACCGTTGCATGGGCTCCGAGGGAAATACTGTGACTTACCCTCGGTCCTTCCGAGTAAACACCTGCCCCCGTCCCACGCTCCCCGCCAGATCCGTCCGTGAACCAGACGAGCGCGTCCCGTGGTATGCCCGGCGTCTCCTCCCGCCATGCCCCGCGATCAGGGATTTCCACTGTGAAGTTGCTTTCCCTACACATTCGCGGGCTCGCGAAGTCTGACCTCATTTCAAGCATGGGTTCCTTCACGATCTCCTGAATTTTGCAGTGGCCCCTGAAGCCTGGGTTGATCTTCAGTCTACCATTGCAGGCTAGTCTGTATAGTCCTAGCCTGGCCTCTCCCATAATAACGAAGTGTAGGGGGGGTAGATCCAGCAACACCTCCATGGCGGCTGTTGGGGTTGAAGACATGGCCCCTGTGATGCCTAGGCAAGCCATCCTTTGGATCTTGCCTAGTTTTTGTTTGGCACTGGATTGTGTCACCTTAGGCCACCAGACCAGTGCCGCATATGTTAACGATGGTCTGACCACCCTTGTGTACAGCCAGTGGGCCATACTAGGTCTTAGTCCCCACGTTTTTCCATATAGCCGCCTAGTGACGGCTAAGGTCATGACTGCCTTACGCAGTATTTTTCCAATGTGACCATTCCAGGTTAGCTTAGAGTCCAATACGACCCCAAGATATTTTACCTCCCTGGCCATTGGAACGCTCCTACCGTATAGAGTGAGAGTTCTGTGGTTTTCACACTTCCTCCTCCTCGTAAACGGCACGACGGTTGCTTTCTCGGGGCTCACCCCGAGCCCTTGATCAACCGTACACCCTTCCACCACTTTCAGTGCAGTCTGCATACGCTCCCACACTGCCTGTGTGACCTTTCCTCGGACTATGATGACAATGTCGTCCGCATAGCCCTGTACCGCATACCCCCCTCCCGAGAGCCTCCCCAGCAGGCCGTCCACGACTAGACACCACAGCAAGGGAGACAGAACGCTCCCCTGCGGACACCCCGCCGCGACCCCCGCCAGCAGAGTCCCTCCCGCGAGTGAGGTGAACACCGCCCTGTCCCTGAGCATGGAACCGATCCACCTGCAGCAGGTCTCCTCTATTCCACGCTCCCGGGCAGCTGCCAGAACCGATCCGAACGAGGTGTTGCTAAAGGCCCCCTCTATGTCTAGGAAGGCCCCCAGCGCCACCTCCTTGTTCTCCAGCGTATTCTCCAGTTTCAGCACCAGTTGGTGCAGTGCTGTTTCTGTTGAGAATCCTGCTCTGTATGCATATTGTCCGCAGTGTAGAGGATATGCTTCCAGTACACCGCCCCTAATGTGCCGGTCGAGCAGTTTTTCCACTGTTTTCAGCAAGAAGGACATGAGACTTATTGGCCTCAGGGACTTTGCCTGGTCTGTTGGACGCCCAGGTTTAGGAATAAATACAACCCTGGCCAGTCTCCATGCCCTCGGAATGTACCCCAGAGCCAGGCTGGCCCTCATAATGAGGGTAAGCACCGGCGCCAGTATATCTATCCCCTGTTGGAGCATGATGGGCATTATTCCATCAAATCCCGGCGATTTGTATGGCTTAAGGCTGTTAATGGCCCATCTGATTTTGCTCCAGGTAACCACCTCTTTAGCGACTGTCCAGTCTACTCTAGATGCCCGCCTATAAGGCGCCTCTATTTCTGAGTGTTCCCAGTCCGGAGGTGATTGGTTTATTATGTTACAGCTGGGGAAGTGCGTCTGGAGTAAAATTTCCATAGTTTCCTCCCCCGAGCTTGTAAAGCCTCCCGTGGGTGTTCTAAGGGAGCCTATGTTAGTCTGAGGGCCCTTAGACAGGATCTTGTGTAGTCGAGCACTCTCGGACGTACTTACTGCGTCCAGAATTTTTTTACTTACAAACATGCATTATATTTCGACGGAAAATGCAAAAATGCCACAACATAAGGCGTGTTTGATTAAAAAAAAAAGAAAATTTATATCACCAACGACTTATGGGCTACCCTGTGATTGTAGAAATAATTTTTTAAGATGTAGCTTAAGACACCCTATAATTAATATATACTTTTTTTTTCATATCTTGTATAATAACAGATATATTGAACTTTATTGATTTTTTTTACGAAAATTCTACAAAAATTATATACCATTAAACGATAAACTCTATAGCTAAGACTACTGCCAAGCGTCAGAGAAAGGGTCTATTTGATATGAATTTTCTGGAAACATTTTATTAAAAAGAAGGACAATGACGGTTGAAACTAACACTTCAGGGTTTGTAAAACATTTTTCTTGAGACATTTTATTTCCATAGCCCGTATTAGATTCAAGTTCTTTTCCTAAATGTTGCCAATGTTGACGTTTAAATCGCAACTTTGACGTTTTGTGAAAAACCCCAATTTATTTTTCTTTAAATGCCTATAACTTTCTTTTCTTTTGACCTACAGAGCTAAATTTTGGTATGTAGCTTACCTATAAGGATGTAAACCCGCGTACTAAATTTAGTTGCCCTTACTTTGTTAATTCTGGAGATAAAAATTTTTTTCGAAATAAAACACAAAATTTTCCGGGAAAACCTGGACTGATTTTCCTGGCTAACAAACTTATCCAAGCCATTTTCAAAAGGAATTTATTCACCAAATTTAATCAAAATCGCCCCATTATTTTTTGAGTTATCGGTGTGACACATATACATACATATATATATATATATATATATATATATATATATATATATATATATATATATATATATATATATATATATATATATATATAAATTTTAACTAACCCCGGATATGTGTTCTGGGGGGCCTAATTAGCGCTCATTTGAAGAAATTTTTTCAAAATTCAAAAGTCGGGATCTCCTCATTAGTGAATTTTTTTTAAGAAAATTCACTAAAATATCAATTTTGACCAAATCATCCCTCATTCATCCCCTTCGCCCTAGAGTGATGTTACCCTAAAACACCGAACCGTTCGTTTGTCGGAAGCTAACTGTGTGCCAAATTTGAAGACGATATGTCAATTCGGCTTAAACTTATCCTGGCTACAAGCAGACAGACATACAGACCGACAGACCGACCGACCGACAGACCTACAGACCGACAGACCGACAAACCGAGAGACCAACAGACAGACATTATCGTTCCCAAATCATATTTTCTTTAAGGTTTGAGACTTTTATTGACGTTTAGGCGAAAAAAATTTTTCAAATTTTTGTCGCCGATGCCATTCCACACGTATTGACGATGTGGAAGTAAAACATACAAGTGCAAGTGCGTTAGGGTAGCGATTTTTTTTTAAATATTTTGATAGCCAATGTCTTTCTTTGATAAAAGCAGGCATCAAACTTGGTTGCCTATATAGTAGAAACAATGTACCATATTTCATCGAGATAACTTTATTGTTTGAAAATATAGAAACATTTTTCAAAAGTCTGGATACAGCAAGCGTGTTATGGAAGTGAATTTCCATAAAAATGTTTTTAATAGCAAATGCGAGCAGGCATCAATCTGATTACCGGTATAGCCTATCTGGTAGAAACAATGTACTATATTTTATCAAAATTACCTATGGTTTGAAAATATACAAAAATTAATTTAAATGTTGGTTTCCTAACCAACAAAGCTTACGTTAATAGCCAATTGAGATATTGAAATTTGAAGGATTTAATGAAAATTCGGTAAATTTGCAGATTAGCTCACAAACGCTTTTCAAAAAATTGTTTTCAGAAACATTACTAGGACCCCACCTGGATGCACAAACCACAAGAAAAATTTCTTGTTCACACCCCCCAAGGAAGTTACGGGACTGGGAGTGAATAGGGGTGCTGGGCGGGGTAGGTATAAAAAAGGAAATATGAGCAGAAATGCGAAGAGAACTGCTTGAAAGCTGTCTATGTATCCCCATTAAACACTGCCTACCCCGCACAGCACCCCTATTTGCCCCAGGTCACGTAACTTCCTTGGGGGGTATAAACAAGAAGTTTTTCTTGTGGTTTATGCAACAAGGGTGGTTGTATGCACACGAGGGTGGAAGGAAAATGCCTATGACGAATCCCCCCCCCCTCAACTTACGGCTGGTGGGGGGTTGGGGGTGGATGCTTCGCCGTGGGGATTTTCCTTCCCCCTCTCGTGCATACAACCACCCCCGCTGCATAAACCACAAGAAAAATGTCTTGTTGCTACCCGCCAAGGAAGTTACGCCCCCTGGGGGGATAGGGGTGCCTTGCGGCGTAGGCAGGGTTTAAGGGCGATTTGGCTTAAATATGTGAAAAAGGCAGCCTTCAAGTCCGTTTTATTCGAATTTTCTGCTCATATTTCCTTTTTACTACCTACCCCGTCCAGCACCCATACTCACTCCTGGTCGCGTAACTTCCTTGGCGGGGTGTGTCAAGAAATTTTTCTTGGGGTTTGTGGATCCAGGGGGGGGGGGACTAGGCAGGTATCTGAAAACAGTTTTTTGAAAAGCGTTCGGGAACTAAACTGCAAATTTACCGAAAATTCGCTACCATTGAATTCAACTGTATATGTAAGTAGTCTCGTTAGAAAATTTTTATTTTTGGCAAAAATATGGAGCAGAAAAGAACGATTCTGGTTGTGGAGCATTGCCAAGTAGAAAGGGAAATGAAGCAGTGAAAGTTTTAGAAGCATTTTTAGGATGGAGGATGGAAACAGAAGATATAAATTCTACTTTTGATGTGTCAAAATTTGAAGTATGTGGTTTGGAAAATATCTGTCAAAACATTTTTGGGTTGACCTTTAATTATGTCTAAATACTTTACAAGTCGAAGACTTATATGTATAGACATGCTGTATGATTGTAGTCAATAAACATTATTATTATTATTATTATTTGCTCTACGAAAATTAGCTATAAAATTATAGACCGCTAAACCATAAACTTCACTAAACCTGCAGTGAAGGCATCAACTTAACTAAACCGACAGCCAAAGCATCAGAGGAAAGATCTATTTGAAATGAATTTTCTGTGAATATTTTAGTAAAATGACGGTTGAATCTGAAACTTAAGGGTTTGCAGAACACTCTCCTTGTAACATTTTCTTTTCGTAATCCGTGTTTGTTTCACGTTTTTTTGCCTAAACCTTGCCAATTTTGATGTTTAAAATTGCGAGTTTGATATTTTGAGGAAAACGCCAAAATGTGTTTCTTTAACTGCCCATAACTTCTTCATCTTTAAAGGTAGAGACCTTAATTTGAGTAACAAGTCGACCCTTTATAATAGTAACAAGCGTACTAAATTTGGTTGCCCTTGCTTTGTTATTTCCGGAGATATGAAATTTTTAGAAAGAAGACACTTTTTTTTTGCGAAAACCTGATCGATTTTCCTGGCTAACGAACATATCCAAGCCACTTGCAAAAGAAAGTACTCACCAAATTTGATCAAGATTGGTCTATTCTTTTTTGAGTTATCAGTCCGATATATATATATATATATATATATATATATATATATATATATATATATATATATATATATATATATATATATATATATATATACACAAAGAGATCTCCCCATTAGCGAATTTAAAAAAAATTCGCTAAGAAACTACCGTTGAACGAGTATAAACTTTTTATTAAAGAGCTGCGTAAATTAAAACTTTTCTAACACGCTATTTAAATCGTATTTTTTTCTTTAACGTCGGTCTATTTCCGCGACTATAGCCAATTACCGACGTCAAGCAAGCAGTTTCACCTCACTATACTGGAAATTTTGCTGAACCCCTGTCTTTATGCAAGGAGGGTAGGGATCTTTAACGTACCCAAAATCGCATGGACACAGGACCGACGGCTTTTCGTCCCCTCCGAAGGGCGGAACTTGCAGGCATTGAACATACTCAAATACAATACCACAGCCTCAGTTGATGTTAATTGTACAGTATGTACTGAAAAAGTGAAGCCTGGGAATCGAATCCGGTACCTCTCGGTTCAGAGGTCCACGTCCGTACAACTGAACCACCGAGGCTCTATATTTAAAACGTAATTAAAATAATTACTTTTAAAATTATTGCTGGCAACAATCTCAATAAATATCTTTGATTCCTTTATAAGTCGTCTCATAGCTAGTACGTGAGATTCATGTCAGGTGTAGGCACTTACGACCCTATCATGATTATTTTATCACCTTGCTAAATCTTAAGCTACAATCCCAGTTATTATATCACCAGACCCTTTCAGCAATCTCAAGTCGAATATCCGCGACTGAATATTTATGATCCTACCTGAATTCAGAGTTACCAATATAAAGTACGAATATTCTTACCGTAACATGAATTACCCCTTTGAGGGATGATAATAGAGCTGATTATTATTCCAAAGAGTTCTTTTACTTCTTCGAATATCAGAATCCACGTTATACTAGTAACTTTCTGTTACACGAAGTTTAAGACGTGACGATTGTGGCAATCTTTGTGAAATCTTCAAGGAGGCAGAACAATAAAAGGACTTGTCTTCAGAATTGTATATGTGAAGTATGCAGTTTTAATGCTGCTACTATAACTACCAGTCACGCCATTCCCATAAACTGGTAGGCACACCACAAAGCCTATGCTATTAGCGAATTTTTTTTTAAATTCGCTAATGAGGAGATCTGTATATATATATATATATATATATATATATATATATATATATATATATATATATATATATATATATATATATATATATATATATATATATATATATATATATATATATATATCCAACCGATAACTCAAAAAATAATGGACCGATCTTGATCAAATTTGGTGAGTACCTTCCTTTTCCAAGTGGCTTGGATTATTTCGTTAGCAAGGAAAATCTGACCAGGTTTTCCTGGTAAATTTTGTGTTTTCTTTTTAAAAAAATTCATATCTCCGTAAATAACAAAGTAAGGGCGACCAAATTCGGTACGCGTATTTGCATTATAAATAGTGAACCCCCTACCAAAACTTAGCTTTAAAGACAACAAAGTTATCGGCAGTTAAAGAAACAAATTTTGGAGTTTTCCTCTAAACGTCAAACTCGCAATTTTAAACGTCAAAATTGGCAATGTTTAGGCAAAGAATGTAAAACAAATATCGATTGTAAAAAGAACATGTTGCAAGAAGAGTGTTCTGAGAACCCTTAAGTTTCAGATTCAACCGTCATTGTCCTTCATTTTACTAAAATGTTTACAGAATATTCATTTCAAATAGACCCTTTCTTTGATGCTTTGGCTGTCAGTTTAGTTAAGTTGGTGCCTTTTGGATATTTATTTGTAGGTTTAGTGAAGTTTATGGTTTAACGGTCTATAATTTTTTTAGCTAATTTTCGTAGAACAATTTTGTGAATGCATTTTTGCATTTTTTATCGAAATAGGAGGCGTGTATAAGACAAGAATCTGGACGCAGTAAGTGCGTTTTGGTAGCGAATTTTTGGTAACTTTGCAGATTTACTCCCGAACGCTTTTCAAAAAACTTTTCAGAAACCTGCCTAGCACCCCCCCCCCCTTGTCCCACAAAATCCAAGAAAAAATTTCTTGTTCACTCCCCCCAAGGAAGTTACGGGACCAGGAGTTAATAGGGGTGCTGGGCGGGGTAGGTAGTAAAAAGGAAATATGAGCAGAAAATGCGAATAAAACGGGCTTGAAAATTGTCTTTTTCACATCTTGAAGTCATATCCCCCTTAAACCCTGCCTATCCCGCACAGCACCCCTATTCCCCCAAAAAATGTCTTGTTTACACTCCCCAAGGAAGTTACGGGACCAGGAGTGAGTAGATGTGTATAATTTTTTTAGCTAATTTTCGTAGAACAAATTCGTTAATGCATTTTTGAATGTTTTATCGAAATATGATGCGTTTGTAAGAAAAAGATCTAGACGCAGTAAGTGCGTTTTGCGTTTTGGTAGCGAACTTTCGGTAAATATGCAGTTTAGCTCCCGAACGTTGTTCAAAAAACCGTTTTCAGAAACCTGTCTAGGCCCCCATCCCCCTGGATCCACAAACCCCAAGAAAAATTTCTTGTTCACACCCCCCAAGGAAGTTACGGGACCAGGAGTGAGTAGGGGTGTATATTTTTTTTAGTTAATTTTCGTAGAACAAATTCGTTAATGCATTTTTGCATTTTTTATCGAAATATAATGCGTTTGTAAAAAAAAACTGGACGCAGTAAGTGCGTTTTGGTAGCGAATATTCGATGAATTTGCAGTTTAGTTCCCGAACGTATTTCAACAATCTGTTTTCAGAAACCTGTCTAGACCCCCCCCCCCCCGGATCCACAAACCCCAAGAAAAATTTCTTTTTCACACCCCTCAAGGAAGTTATGGGACCAGGAGTGAGTAGAGGTGCTGAGCGGGGTAGGTAGTAAAACGGAAATATGAGCAGAAAATTCGAATAAAGCGGGCTTGAAAGCTATCTTTTTCACATCTTGAAGCCATATTCCTGCCTACCCCGTACAGCACCCCTATTCACTCCTTGGGGGGTGTGAACAAGAAATTTTTCTTGTGGTTTGTGCTTCCTTGTAATGTTTCTGAAAACAACTGTTGAAAAGCGTTCTGGAGCTAATCTGCAAATTTGCCGATTTTTCATTAAATCCTTCAAATTTCAAAAGCCCAATTTGCTATTAACATTTGTTGGTTAGAAAACCAACATTTGAGTTTATTTTCGGAAAATTTTTGTATATTTTCAAACCATAAGTAATTTTGATAAAATATAGTACATTGTTTCTACCACATAGGCTATACCGGTAATCAGATTGATGCCTGCTCGCATTTGCTATTAAAAACATTTTTATGGAAATTCACTTCCATAACACATTTGCTGCATCTAGACCTTTGAAAAATGTTTATATATTTTCAAACAATAAATTTATGTAGATGAAATATGGTACATTGTTTCTACTATATAGGCAACCAAGTTTGATGCCTGCTTTCATCAAAGAAAGACATTTGCTATTAAACATATTTTAAAGAAAATTCGCTACCATAACGCACTTGCTGCGCCCAGAGATTTTTTTGAACAATGTTCCTCCATGCACTTCTGCCCTGACAAGCCATTTTCGCGTATTCTACATTCATACATCGCCGTGTACACACTCCCGTATCATGTAAACTTTTGCCATCTTTCTTCTATAATACATCGCCCACCAAATCGACCAAGCTTTCCTGGGTCTTCCAAGGCCTCTCTTACCATTTATATGCTCTCTATTACTATGTGAAAACCGGAACCCGTGATGAGCACTGATAAGTACACTTGGAGAACCCAAATTACCACAACACATATTTCAAAGACCTTACAATCGTTTCGTTGACAATGTCAACGTCATCAGAGGATGAAAAATTCTAAAATTAAACTCAACAGCTACAGTGTATTATATAGCGTCTAAACATCAACCGAGGTTCTGGCATTGTATTTGAGCAAGTTTAACGTCTGCACGTTCCGCCCTTCGGAGGAGGCGTAAAGCCGTCGGTCCCATGTCCATGCGATGTTAGCCACGCTAAAGATCCCATCCCTCCTTACAGAAGGGCAGGGGTTCGGCAAAATAGGATAGTGAGGTGAAACTGCTCCCTGGCGTCGGTGATTGGGCATAGTCGCGGAAATAGGCCGACGTTAAAGAAACAAAACACACACACATATCGCGTCTAGGTAACGAACAAGTCCGAAGTGTGTGGCACAACATATATGGGATAATAATCACCACATTGACAAAGAAAATTTGAAACCTGTCAAAAATGTTAGACATCAAACTATGCTTGATTCATTAGAAAGTATTTATATATCAAGGTCGATTAAGAACAAAACTTCATTAAATCGTGCGCACTTTTAATTTCAAGCCCTTTATTTTTACTTTGCATTTGAGCAGTTAAACACTCCTAATTTGTCTGGAAGAATAATAAATTATTGTCAATAACTCAGCCGGTCTATACAGATACTAATCTCTACGTTTGTCTCGACTTAAAGACCCCCTTTCGTTATTTATAAAAAACACAATATAAATATTATTTTTATGTAGAATTTAGCTAAATTATTTATCCTTAGTTGAAGTTAATATTGTGAGCCAAACACTCGGTTTGTTTTTTATAAAAGAGATAAACGGCTGTTATGGTGTTTGTTTCGCCAGATGTGCCTGTCGGCTTGCTCCAATATTCACACAGTAAATTTCTAAATCAAAAGGAACGTGTAGCTTTCTTAAATAACTCGGTACCTGTCTTTTTAAGTATATTATCCTTACATTAGATAAAAGTAGTGATGGGTCGTTATTTAACTGTCAGCTATTTTTTAACGGCTAACGAGACATAACGGTAAGGACCAGTTACCGACTTATAAAACTAACGGCTTAAAAAATAACGCTTTTTACACTAAGCTAGAATTCGGAGTCGTGTCTGTTTCAGTTCCACTTCCACTGCAACTAGGTTCGATGAATAAACATCGGTTTTCATCGGCATCGGCAACTGCTATTTAACCATTTAACGGGATGAATAGCCTTGAGATTGGGAATGCTCGCTCTCGCTCACAGCTTTAGGGACGTACGATCTTCGGTACAATAAAACGGTCGGTTTAATTTTAATTTTAACTTTAACCGGTTGTTGATGGGGATACGGCATACCGACACTACTACACAGAGTTATTCTGTTAAACTAAGAAGCTGTTATTTTTGAAACAGTTGAGTTTCCCACTAGTATGTAAAGCCAAATATTTAATAATCAAAAATGTTGGGTAAAAAGATGAATTTCTGTAAAAACGTGTTATTACTTTCACTATAGACAACGCAAAATAGGGTTATTTCACGTGAAATTAAAGTACTTATTTATTTAAATTTATATACATTACCTAAGAAAACAGTTAACACGTCATGTTCGTTTGTCTGATAATAGTTATCAAATTGATTAAAAAAATATAATGATACAACATTTTTTTAATATCTATATACCTACATTTCAATATAAAAAATTAAATGAATATATATATATATATATATATATATATATATATATATATATATATATATATATATATATATATATATATATATATATATATACAGGCTGTTTCCAAATTGATGCGAAAAATTTTACAGGGTGAGTCTTTGGCGAAAAATAAGGGGTGTCTTTTTATTAAGTTTTTCTTAAAACCCCTTCTCCTCCAAGTTACAGCCCTTTGAAATTTTTGAAACTAATTTTAAAACAACGAATATTAAAATAAGTAAATAAACAATTAATACTATATATCTTCCAATTTTTTTTAAAACTCAAACTCAATTTTTTATACTGTTTCTTTACCGAAATTTTATTAGCTGCGTTATGTTATGGAGTTTTTAGAATCACTCCCTGTGTAGCAATAAAAGTTCTAACGTCTAACGTCCCAAGGCGTGATAAATAATGATATTTATTGATTCTTGCTGTGGCATTGACATTTACGTAAAGACCCTGATAAAATAAATTTGTGTGAAATGACTAGTTTATAATTCCTAAAACATCTAAGTAAATTCTTATAGAAGACTCCTTTCTGATTTCTAAAAGTTTCACTTCAGAGTGGCAAAATATTTACGACACGCTTATTATAATTTATTAACCCTTTGTTTCCTTTTCATATCGACAAAATTTGAGATTTATACACTACGTGAAATAACGGGGTAAAAATACAATGCATTTATACTAGTGTGCTCGCTATCGCTCACAGCTTTGGGAATGTAGGATACTATCGATCGACTATCCAGTTTAAAATAACTGTAGCCGTTATTTTCAGCGGTTATTATTAAATAATGTTAACGGCTTCAGCTGTTAACAGAAAATAACTGTTTTTCCCATCACTAGATAAAAGCTCATAAATTTGTCAACCAGAAGATTAAAGCAGGTCTTCGACCTCATAGGTTCACTACACAATAGAAAAACGATGGATCGTCGACCACAATTTTACTTCAGACTAGTTCGTTACCTAGACGCTATATAAATACACTGTAGCTGTTGAGTTTAACTTTAGAATTTTTCATCCTCTGATGACGTTGACATTATCAACGAAACGACCGTAAGGTGTTTGAAATATGTGTGATTTGGAGATTTTCATTTGCCCGATGACACCTATTATGGCGATTATATGCACCACAATTTGTAAATCTGGATTCAACAGTCTATATTATTTTCAAATGAAAACTTTCATCTTGCTGACATTGTCCTTGATACCATCTGCAGAATTGAAGTCGCTTAGGGTAATCGCCAACATTTAAGCCTTGTACGATTGTAGGTTTTTATGGATGGTAATGAGTTTGTTTTAATAAACAGTGTACCGTACTTTTTGGAACGTCAATCTGTTCACTATAAAACCGAACACATTACGGATGGTTTCCGTTTGAAACCTGTAAGACGGCATTATTTCTTTCTGCATTTCTACGCATTGGTAGTTTCTTTGCGTGGAAGCTACCGTGGCTCAGTAGATTGGTCACTATCCTGCGAAATATTTTGGTGTTTGGTTGTCGTCTTCCTGGGTAGTTGTTGTGATATGAATTTGCAACTGCCTCAGTATTTCAATTGGAACGAATATAACATTCCAACATGTCAAAATATCCTTCATTACTGAACATATTCTTGAATAATATTTAAAATAAACAGGAAACAACCTATTTATTACAAAATTTTAAGCAACGTGTTAAATATACCTCAAATTGTTCAGATAATTAAGAATGACAGTATTCTTAGTTGTCGCGATAATGCTATATCCATGGCAACCTCTCTCCTGTGTTTTTCAGTTGCCTTACGTTTAAAGAATCAAACAATTTTCAAAGGCATCGTCGTAAATCATTAATCTGCTTTTTATTGAGTTTTGTTAGTAAATTTAGTTATTTACTAGGTTTACCTATTTAATTTAATTATAAGAATTTTTTAGGATAATGTTGTAATGTAAAATATCATTTGTAATAATGGGTTGATTCATAGGTGTGCTCAAAGTTCCTATTTTTTTATCGTGAATCATTACGGAAAATTATATTAAAAGTAGAAGTCTATTGTTAGACTCCATGGCCTACTGCTTTTTGAACACTTTTTTTGTCATTTGTTTCCTGCTATTGGATTTCATAGCCTACTATCCTCAAAACGGTTTTTCTCAAATTGTTAGTGCAATTGCAAGATTTCTCATCACTGAAAAGCTCTTTTCACAGACTATCACGTGAGCAAAAAATTCAATATAGCTGCCATAATAAAAACAAACCTTGATACATATAGCTCAAAACCAAATGACAATCCAAAGTTGAGAATAGCACAAAGAGATTACTCTGTAAAAAGTGTCCTAATTATCTGCAAGTCATATGTCCAGTTTCACAAAGCTTGATTAAATATTTAACGGCCGGTTATTTAATCAAGGCTTAATGCAACCAATCAGAGCTTTAAAATATTTGGTTGTCATAACAACATCCCGAATCATAGTCTGTGATTGGTCGTCTGAAACCTTGATTAACTAATCGTCCATTAAATATTTAACCCGAGAACCTCGGTGGTTCAAGGGTAAGAACGTGTGCCTCTGAACCGAAGGGTACTGGGTTCGATCCCAGCGTACTCCTTTCACATTTTTTATTACAAACTGTAACATTAAGATCAACCGAGCTTCTGGCATTATATTTGAGCAAGTTGAATGTCTGCACGTTCCGCCCTTCGAAGGGTGCGTAAAGCCGTCGGTCCCGTGTCCATGTGATGTTGGGCACGTTAAAGATCCCTACCCTCCTTACAGAAAGGCGGGAGTCCGGCAAAATTTCCAGGATAGTGAGGTGAAACTGCTCCCTGGCGTCGGTGATTGGCCATAGTCGCGGAAATAGGCCGACGTTAAAGAAACAAAAAAAAAACACACACACACAAATATTTAATCGAGCTTTGTGAAACTGGGCATTAGACACGTCAGATCAACGCCTAGTTAGATATTGAAGAGAAAAAAATCGACAAATTTTTGTTTTTTTAATAACTCGAAAACGAGAAGAGGCAGGATAAAATACAAGTCATATTTGGAACGAGCATGAAAATCAACAAAACATTGCTAATTTAACCGTCTCCCTATATCTAATAATAACGGGGATAGCAATACATTCACATCCAGTTTGGGACATACTATATGAGGCCAGGTGCATGCTGAATATAATTGGAAACGCATACCGGTTTCGCTCTCATTAGAGCTCATCAATGCGCCATACCAAATTACAGCCAGAATACACCCAACAGCAAGTTAGGCTAAAGGTAGCCAACCTCGTAAACCATAGTGAGATGTACGACAAGTGTCGCCATCGGTGGCGTAGCCAGGTAATACGTTGTCACGGCAGCTATAATAAACACAACGTGCTATATACACAGAGACTGTGTACAACTACCAAACGATATAAACAATCGCTAGCCCTGGTACATTCTTTCCTAATAAGGGACCATGTAACTATATAAAGCCAGGTGCATTCCAACTATAATTGGAAACGCATACCGATTTCGCTCTCATTAGAGCTCGTCAGTGCGCTTTACCAAATTGCACGGATCGCTCCTGGCTTATATAGGGAGAATGTGTACAACAAACTAACTGTTTTGTAAATTTTTGTTAGTTGGTTGTACACAGTCTCTATTTTATAACAGTTTGTGTAATTTGGAGCTGTCGTGACAACATACTACCTGGTTCCGCTCCGAGATATCGACCCTGTCGTACATCTCACAATACATTTGAGACCTTGCTAAACACACTTATTGCAACATTTGTTATCTATAACCCTCATTTGTTGCAGAATCTTTATTTAAAAAATTTCAATTTTGACGTTTCAATTCGCCACGTTTCTCGCATGACAATGGTAATTTCGCATATAAACAGAGAAGTGTACCGGTACATTATCTTGCAAAAAAATACATATTCCGCATTAAATTTAAAGGTAAATTATTAATGAGATTACTGAATCAATTTTGTAGAAGACTTATCTCTTTTAGTGTTGATTACAAGGGCGTACCCAGCGAGAGGCAGGGGGGATACCATAAAAATGACATTGGTCGTTATGTTGGTCATGCCCTTAAGTTGATATCAGAAAAATGAAGGATTTGCTTACAAATCCTTGGGTTCCACCATCAAATTACGATTTTGGTTCTGATTCCAGTCATTTGAAAAGAAAATTTAACCGCCGCTGGTTACATCAATATACTCCTTGGTGGGTGTACTCAAGTCGTTTGAAAGGTGCTCTATGTATGCACTGTGTTTTTTTCCTCCTAGTATTGCTACAGTTAAAGGAGTTTTGGGGTCATTCATCGTAAGGTCATACGTGAAGTTTAAAGATATACATGAAGATTGTAGAAAACACGTCGGCAGTCACTACCACAAAACTTCAACAGCTGCTGCAAAAGCGTTCCTTGAAAATGTTCCAGTTGATGTACAGTTGCAAAGTGGTCACCAGAAGATGATTGAAGAAAACAAACAATTATTTCTTGTATCATATTTTGTGGGACTCATGATTTGCCACTTAGAGAAAAGGAAGGAGATGAGGGGGTTTTCTTTGACCTTTTAAATTTGAGAATTGACTGTGGTGATGTGAAGCTAAAGAATAATTTGGATGCATGTCAAAAAAATGCAGTCTACACTTTACCAAAAATTTAAAATTAGATTATAAGATTATGTGGTGAAGTTGTCAAAGAAAGAATTATTGAATATTGTAAACAAGCAAAAGCTTATGCTGTAATGGCCGATGAAACAGGAGATATCGCTGGAAAAGAACAGCTTTCTATCGGATTGCGGTTTTATGATGAGAATCAAGAAAAAATCAGAGAGGAATTTGTAGGCTATGTTGAGCTGAAATCTCAAGATGCCCCTACAATCGCTAGCACAATTCAGAGTTTTTTAGTTGATCAGAATCTTTCAGCAGAGAATTGTGTTAGATTTGGATTTGACGGATACTCTACGATGGCTGGAAAAGAAGGTGGTGTACAGGCCATTTTGAAGAAAAAGTACAATAAATCTTTATTTTTCCATTGCTCAAGCCACAAACTAAATCTTCTGGTCAATGATGCTAGCAAACTACCGGAAATAAGAAACTTAATTGCAACAGTTAAGGATACAATATCCTTCTTTCGTGAGTCGCCAGCCCGCAGGAATTCGGCTCCTAATCTATCAAGGCTCAGTGAGACCAGACGGTCTGAGAAATACAAGAGCATTAGAAAGTTTTCCGGTAGCTTCCATGAAATCGTCAATGTGCTAGAACATCTCTCGGTCGAAGGAAACTATGCTACAAGAAAGTTTGCCTATCAATTGCACTGTGCTGTTACTAAACCAATTTTCATCGTAGTTTTAGTCATGATTGCAAAGTACTCTGCGATTTTGGAACCCGTTGTAAACGTTCTACAAAGTAAAAATATGGATTTGATTATGGTGAGGAAACATATTGGTGCAATCTTTGATGTCATCAAGAAGGATCGACTAGAAATTGAACATGTTTCTGATGAATTACTTGAAAAATTACATGATATCGCGGAAAAAGTCGGTGTTGAACGAATTGTTCAAAAGCAAATACACAGAAGTAATCCGCCATCTGAAACTGCGACTGAATATTGGAGACGGTCGTTGATGATCCCTTATCTTGACTCTTTAACTTTATTATTGAATGTTAGATTCTCACATTAAAATACACCTGCTTTTGCTTATCCCATCTTCATCGTTCATACATGCTAAAAATGACTTCAAAAGATTTGGAGAAAAATGCAAAATCTTTCATGGAGTTTTATGAGTTGGGTGATATCTCTGGAGAATTAGATTTGTGGTATAATCTGTGGAAAAAGAAGGATTTAGCAGGAGACAAATTAAAGAATATTGAAGTGGCTGCACTTTAGAGGAGGCTAATATTTTTTTCCCTGAAACAAGGCATGCACTTCTCATTTTAAGTGCATTCCCATCAACTACGGCTACTGTTAAACGATATTTCAGTACCCTTCGAAGGGTAAAGACCTGGCTGAGAAGTACAATGGGAGAAGACAGACTGACTGGGTTGTGTTTGATGAGCGTCCATCGGAAATTCTTTAAGGAAAATCAGGACTGGATTGAAACGAGAGTTTTGAACAAGTTTTGTACAAATCCAAGAAAAATTATACTACTATAAGACATGTAACTAGAATAATTTTTTTCAAGCAAATAATTGTAATAACTTAGTTGATAAAGCACTGCTATAATTATACATAATTTTCTTAAAATTTTGGTTTTATTCACCTTTTCCGCGATAAGATGTTACAACCTGAACGACCATGGCTTGCCCCCCCCCCTAGTTTTGATCCTGGGTACGCCCTTGGTTGATTAATGAAGTAATGTCAGTTTGGCTAGCTCGTAATAGTTTGATACCAAGATTTATTGTTCATATGTGTTCCATTATTTTGGACTACCTATGTAATAAAATAAGGTAGCATTTATTTTTTAAATGCGCTTTAAAAGCAAACACTTTTTACTTTATTTTATGCTTCGCAGTATACGGCATACCTAAAATGGTTTAATAGAAACGGGAGTTCTTTACATTTCATATGGGAGAGATACGTTGAAGTGACAATACTGTGCGAGTTCTAGAGAAAACTGCGTTAGCTTCACAGGGGACGGCTATATTTGGAGGCAGAAAACTCTAAATAATTTAACAGAAAGGCTACGAATATGATAAATGAGAGAGAAACGAGCAAATAATTGAACAAGGACTGGTTTATATTTTGCTGTTTAGGGATCCGTTCTCTCGGGTGTAGCTGTTTTTTTTTTAGTTAAAAGCGAATAACTTTTATGGTAGCTAATTATACAATAAAATAACATCAGTATTGTGACGAGGCATCACTTTATGTATCTGCTGGTAAAAATTAATACACGCATAATAGCTTTTGCAGTGTTTTCTTGACTATTCTCCTTTTCAGCGCTTATTACTGTCATGCGCCTTTTATGGAATATATCGCAGAGTTTCAAGAGTAGACAATATATGAATACAAAGCCAGCAAAAACGAAACGCTTGTATGTTCTACTTGAAAAAATGGCAAATATATATATATATAAATTAAAAATGAACAACAATAACTCAAAACGCAATATTGGACTGGTGTTCCTTTCATTTCTTTAATCAATTCCAATGGCTGGGCGTCCATATTGACTGTTGCGCTACTTGTATAAGGCATAGACGTACTCAAAGCTGGAACACAGTTTATTTTGTTTCAAAAACACACCCAGTTATGACTTACTGCTGACACTGATCTTCCAGAGGTTCTAGAAATTTTCACGTTTTTCAACGCATATTCTGGAAAATATTTCTGCTAGCAGCTTGAAAATCCCACTTCTGACACCAATTGTTACGTTCTACGTGGTTGTGGATTTGTTGACTAACAAAACACAGCTTTTCAAACTACTAATTTATTATAAGCAACTATTTTCCAAAACCAGTATCAACTATATAGTGTGAAACAAACTTATGGAATAAAATTCATTATTCAGCAAAAAATAGTTTTTGTGGAAAACGCTGAGACACTTGAAGTTTCATTTGTCGAATATTATCTTATAATCATAGTAAAAAAAATTATTCCTCCATCACTTTATCCTCTTTTTTTTTTTAGATAGCATTTTTCACCACAATTCGATGGATCACATTTTTTTGAATGCGGAGATACCCCATATATGTGGTCTAATATTACAGTTTTCAATACAGGGTGGAAATTTAATACCGGAATATTAAAACTAAACAGTTTACCCTGAAACTCAAATTTCGAAAATAAACTTAAGAAAAACGTCCCTTTCTTATAATAAATGTTCAAAATGTTCTCCATTCACTTGCACGCAGTGAAATAATCTGCTGTGAAATTCTTCCCTAACTCTGTTTAACACGTCAGGCGTTACGTTCTTAATATCTGTTGTTATTTTCATTTTCAAATCATCTAAATCATCAGGTTGCGTTTTATACACTCTGTTTTTAAGCTTTAAAAAAATTATATAAATCAAGAGGTGTAAAATCTAATGATCTAGCGGGCCATTCTACGAAAGCTCTTCGTCCAATCCATCGTTGTGGAGAGACTTCGTGTAAATACTCCCGTACTTGAAAAGCAAAGTGGAGAAGTGCACCGTCTGGTTGAAACCATATCCTTTCATGGGCAATATTACAATTGCAATCCATTACATTTCGATACAATTCTGCTAACATTGGGACAACCTGTTCCCTTAGCATTTCTAAATATCTTGGTCCGTTTAGATTTTCTTTTAAAACAGGTCCAAGAAGGTGATCATCAAAGATGCCAGCCCAAAATTTCAACTTCTGAGAACGCTGAGTGTCTGTTTGTCGCATCCAGTGGGGGTTTTCAGCAGCCCTGTATCTGCAATTTTGCCTATTTACATCGCTATTCAAAAGAAATGTTGCTTCATCGGAATACAGAACGCCAGCAGAACAAAGAACATTTCTATGTAACATGTCCAGCAGTTGTTCACAAAATTGCAGTCTTCTATCAGAATCACCGTCAATCAACTCTTGAATGTGTTTTAGTTTATAGGGATGCATTTTTTCGTTTTTGAGACACCTTAAAACTGTTGATTGACTAACAACATTTTCACGTGCAACTTGACGGGTAGAAGTTGTTGGTTCTTCTTGAAAAGCCAATAAAATATGTCGTTTCACTACTTCTTCAAGAAACTTGGGTCTCCTAGGCAGTGGTTTAACGTGTGCATAATCACGAAACTGTGAATGTATCTTAGACACAGTTGCATGGGTTAGTGGGGGCAAATCTGGATTTTTTTTATTACATAGGTTAACAACTTGTGCCTGTGTTCTACACATATCACTATCCCCAATCATCATTAGTATTTCTGTTCGCAGGGTTTCAGTTAAGTATCGCATTATTAGACCAAAAATTAATTGTAATTATCGGAACAAAATTACGACTAATTTATTAGGAGACCGTGCATTCAACACAATACACCACAAAATCAAACAGAACTGTTAAATTCCACCTTTCACACTGCAAAAATTGGTAGTCAATAAGAGACGATTAATGATACCAAGTACGTTTTAGATAAAGAGACAAAATAAAAAATTTAAAATTAGAGTCAGTGAAGAATTCCTGAGCAGATTATTTCTTTGTGTACAAGTGAATAGAAAACATTTTGAACATTTATTATAAGAATGGGACATTTTTATTAAGTTTTTTTTTTCGAAATTTGAATTTCAGGGTATACTGTTTAGCTTTTAATATTCCGGTATTAAATTTCCACCCTGTATTGAAAACTGTAACATATGGGGTATCTTCGCAGTCAGAAAAATGTGATCCATCGAATTGTGATGAAAAAGTGTAGGGTTGCTATTTTTTTTAAATGTATAAAGTGGTGGGGGTAAAATGGTGTGAGTTTAATTTTTTAACTATGATTATAAGATAATGTTCGACAAATTAAACTTCACATGTCTCAGCGTTTTTTGTCTATGAGAATTAAGTTGATGGACTTTGTTATTTCTATGGTTAGATGTCGGTTATAAAGTATGTTGGTAAGAACGAACACTCTGAAATTATATTTCTAGAAGGGACCAGAAGTGACAGGTGTAGGAAAGTGTAGAATATCTAGAATCTTTATGGAGAGTATAAATAGACGAACGGTACATAGAGTGAGTTAGTTCAGTGTTGAATTTGTGTGGTGCAGATTAAGTGATCATAGAGTATTAAGCGAGTCGGCAGTAAGTGTTGGTGCATAAGAAGCGACCATAGAAGGCGAATAGTGGATTATAGTTCTATGGACATTTAATAATAGAGAGAAATATCTTAGTTGATACTGGTGTTGGAAAATAGTTGCTTATAATAAATTAGTAGTTTGAAAAGCTGTGTTTTGTTAGTCAACAAACCCCGTACAACGTAACAATATATATATATATATATATATATATATATATATATATATATATATATATATATATATATATATATATATATATATATATATATATATATATATATATATATATATATATATATATATAAATTGAACTGAACTGTGGGTTCTAGAGGTCCGAGTTCGCGCTTATTTGAAGAAATTTTTTCAAAATTCAAAAGTCAGGATCTCCCATTAGTGAATTTTGTTTAAGAAAATTCACTTAAAACACACATAATAATTGTAAATAGACATGTGTTAGATATGTGTATGAATGTATATGTATTAAAAAAACTAAGTGTGCTTTATGTTTTTTTGTAAATTTGTAAACATCTAAGGATCTCCTTCCGCATATTAGTGAATTTTTATTTTAAAAATTCAAATGAGCGCGAATTTGGGCCCCTAGAACACATATTCGGGGTCAGTTTCGATTTTTATATGTTTATATATATATATATATATATATATATATATATATATATATATATATATATATATATATATATATATATATATATATATTCAACCGATAACTCAAAAAATAATTAACCGATTTTGATGAAACTCGGCAAGTACCTTTCTTTTATTAATAGCTTGAGTGAGTTCGTTAGCCAAGAAATGAGACACGGTTTTCCGAAAAAATTTTGGTTTTTCTTTCAGAAAAAAAATTTTTCTCCGAAAATTACAACGATATTTTGATGAAATTTGGTGTACCTATTGCATTGGGAAAGACATAACTATGTGCCGAAATTCAGCTTTCTAGGTTTACTGAAAATTGTGCTATTCAAATTTGAAACATTTACTTTTAATATCACCGCGTTTCATTGACAATGGCAAACCTGGCTTATATGAGATCTAGTATGTCGTTGCCTGACAACGGAACATTTGATATTATTGCGCAGGTCTGTTAGACGCTGTAACTGACGTTTATCGTATGGTATGATTTTGTTTATATGTTTATCTGTTTCAGTTGCAAATTATTTGTGTTATTTGGGAAATTTTTATATACAAGTGCAAATTATTCCTTTACTAATCTTAGTCGGTGGACTAAACAGTGTTTGTTATGTTTTATCAACACATAAAGGATCGAAGTTTTACAAAAAAGGGCTGGTATGCAACAGGTTAGTTATTTTCTCTCTGATGCTTTGGCGGTATTTTAGTTAAGTTTATGGTTTAACGGCCCATAATTTTTAGCTAATTTTCGTACAAAAAATTCGTCAATAACCGCTACTTTAGAATTTTAAAAAGAGTTCTTCAAATGAGTGCAAACTAGGCCCCCTGGAATCCATATCCGTGTTTAGTTTCAGTTCTCATTTGCTTACATATATACAGGGTGGCGCATTTCTATGGTAAAGCTCAATATAATTATGATTATACAAGAGACGAGAAAAAATTGTATAAGTTAATTATAGGGTATATTGAGCTTCATCTTATAAAATTATTTTGACAATCACCGGCTGGCCCATAAGTCGTTGGTGATGCCTAGAATATTTTTTTTCGAACAGCCATATTTTATTGCATTTTTTATCGAAATATGTTTGTAAGAAAAAAACAGGACGCAGTAAGTGCGTTTTGGTAGCAAATTTTCATTAAATGCTTCAAATTTCAATAGCTCAATTTGCTATTAACCTAAGGTTTGTTGGCCAGGAAACCAACGTTTAAAGTTTATTGTCGGAAAATTTTTTACATTTTCAAACAATAAGTTATTTTGATAAAATATAGTACATTGTTTCTACCATATAGGTTATACCGGTAGCCAAATTGATTACTGCTTGCATTAAAAAGACATTTGATATTCAAAGCATTTTTATAAAAATTCACTGCCACAACGCACTTGCTGCGTCCAGACTTTTTTTCCTATCTCTTTTTCCTGGTGCAACTCTGAACCAAGTAAATCAACTAACAATTATCCATTTCTCCAAACACACACACACACACAGGCCAAGTAAATCAACGCGCGCAAGCACGAACGCACGCACGCACACTCGCGCATACACACGCACACGCGTATTGTGTATGATGTATTTTATATATGCGTTTTTAAAGCTTTATATGTATGCAGAGTTGCCAGATTGGGCGATTTATCGCAATTTTATATTTTGTTGCGAGTTATTTTTCAAAAAAAGCGCCGACTCACAAATTGGGCTACTTTTGTTATCTAAAACTCGCCAATTGGGCGACCTTGAAGAACTCTGTTGTAAAACTATTCAGTTTTGCCAAAGCTCGATTATTACAGAAGTAATAGTAATTCTCCACATCAATGACCTCCTCTCTAGCACATCCAACCCAGTTCACAGTTACGCGGACGACAGCACCCTCCACTCAAACATACAATATTCTAAACCTGTCTCTTTAGCCCAATTAGATGAGGATCGCAGACTCATGGAGGGTTCTGTCTCCGTAGACCTCCAAAAAATATTAGACTGGGGAAGTAGAAATCTTGTACAATTCAACCCCACCAAAACTAAGTCTTGCTTTCTTTTTCACAAGAGATACAGCAGCCCTAGACCCATCACAATGAACAACCAAGTTATTCAAAGTAATGAGTCCTTTTCTCTTGTTGGCATTTCTGTGGATCGAAATCTTAATTGGCACCAACATGTTACATCAATTGCAGAAGCGGCTGCTAAGAAATTGGGTTTCCTCTTCCGGGCTCGCAAATACTTTTCACCAACTAATCTCTATACCTTATACACTTCACAAATAAGGCCAAACCTCGAATACTGCTCCCACATCTGGGGTGCAGCTGCCGCTTCTACACTCGCTATCCTGGACTCCATTCAAAAGAGAGCTATACGTCTCATCGGTGACCCTACCCTCACCCAAAGGCTTCCATCCCTTGCCCACCGACGTGCTGTTGGTGACCTCTCTCTCTTTTATAGATATCTGCACGGGCACTGCTCAGAGGAGCTTTCCTCCATAATTCCCCCACCTTCTGCCCCCAGCAGATCTACCAGGGGAACAGAGCGAATGCACCCTTTTAATGTCCAGGTCACCAGACATAGAACATCTTGTTATGCCCGCTCTTTTGTCCCGAGGACTTCCAAGTTGTGGAATTCCTTGCCGGCACATGTTTTTCCTTCTCCTCCGAACCTCCAAACCTTCAAGTCCAGAATTAACAAGCTGCCTCTTTCCTCCTTGTCAACACCCACGGTACGATAGTATTTAGGCTGTAAGCCCTCGTGGTGTGTTGTTGACATTAAAAAAAAAAAAAAAAAACATAGACGAATATTCTTTTATCGATGAGAAGCAATGAGATTTCGACATCCGTGAGAAATCAAGATAGCATGCTTTGATAGATAATAGAGAGAGGATGATAGATGACAGCTGACAGAGACAAAATATTTATGTTTTATATTATATGAAAATGTATTTTATATGTTGCGTTATATAGAGAAAATATTTTATTTTTGTATTCTTATAACACTGCTGTGGAGTGTATGTTTTGATATTTTATAAATAAATTCTTGTTCTGGTTCCTTTTTTTTAAATTGAATGATCAAAGGTCAACCGTTATTTACATGTGATTTTGGTGGCCTATAGATTTTTTCTCTTCTATAACGTCGGTCTATTTCCGCGACTATCGCCAATCACCGACGCCAGGGAGCAGTTTTACTTCACCATTCTGGAAATTTTGCCGAACCTTTCTGTAAGGAGTGTGGGGATCTTTAACCCGCCCAACATTGTATGGTACACGAGACCGACATATATATTGCCACAACCTTTCGGTTGATGTTAATTTTATAGTATGTACTGAAAAAGTGAAAAGGGAACCCTGGGAATCAAACCCAGTGAGCTTGGGTCCAGAGACAGACGTTCTCACCATTGGAACACTCAGCCTCTATGCACCATATATCATTATATTAAAGCTTCTCGTCAACTTAAAAGAAAGCTTTTGTTAAACAAAAATCGAAATTCCCCCGAAAAATTCAGTTTGGACGATTTGACAAGTGACAGTTCTTACAGAAAGTGTGCGATTTTGGGCGATTTCTCATTGATGAAAAGTTGGCGATTTTGGGCGATCTGATTCAGCAAAACGGCGATATTTAGTTTTAAAAACCTGGCAACACTGTATGCATGTATTATTGTTCGACATACTTGACCTGCCTTATGTATCTATGGGGCGATAAAGTTTATTGCTATTATTTAAAATTTGATTTATTTTCTATGGTGACAAGATTAACCACCACTTTTCAGTGGCCATCTCCTGTATACTCTATGATCCTGCAATATATTTTCTCTTTAATACGCACCTGTCACTGCCATCTCGTTATGTATTTTGCAACTGTGCCTTGCTCTAGTTTAACTAGATATATGGCGGAAAATTATCTACAACACATTTTGCAATGCATCACTGAATATCGATTATATTTCGTCACGATAACATGCCCCGACACAATTAGGGCAAATATGTGCCGTAATATAACAACGCGACGATTGCCATCGATAAACCCGTTTTCCTGGTGCCATAAGCCAATATAACACTTGATATAATTTGCGGTAATGTTCATAATCGTGCAATTACGATCGTATCTTTTGTAGAGGAATTGTAGCAGCAATGATAACTTGATAATTTATAGCTATACTTGTGGAGTGTGCTTCAGCAGTACAATGTGCCTGCCCTACCGAATGCGTTAATTTCGTTGTTGTTAGTGCTACAACATGAACATTTTAGTTCAGAAAAAGTCTGGACGCAGCAAATGCGTTATGGTAGTGAGTTTTCATTAAAATGTCTTCAATAGCAAATATGTGTTTTCTTTTAAGAAAGCAGGCATCAAATTTGGTTACCAATATAACCTATATAGTAGAAACAATGTGCCATTTTTCATCAAAATAACTTTATTGTTTGAAAATATACAAAAATTTCCGAAACTAAACTTAAAGTGTTCCCGAAAAAAAACTGTTTTCTTTTGGTCAACCTTATAGGTTAATAGCAAATTGAGCTATTCAAATTTGAATCATTTAATGAAAATTCGCTACCATAACGCACTTGCTGCGTCCCGAATTTCTTTTCCTACAAACATGCATTATATTTCTCTCCTTTCAGTCATCTCTAAAGTGATGAAAAAGTATATAAACACCGAATAACTAAAATTTCTTGAAAAACACAGTCTAACCCACGACAGGCAGTATAGATTTCGTCAGCGCAAATCAACTGCCGACCTCCTTTCCTTTGTCACCCATTCTTGGAACAAGTCTATGGAACTACACGGTGAATCCCAGATTGTCGCTCTAGACATATCCAAAGCATTCGACCAGGTCTGGCACGCAGCGCTGCTTAATAAACTACCGGCACATGGCCTACCACCAAAACTCTGTACGTGGACAGCAAATTTCCTCTCCAACCAGAGCATTTCTGTTGTCGTGGATAGACATTCCTCTAAACTGTATCCAATTAATGCAGGTGTTCCTCAAGCTTCAGCTTTAGCTCCCACCTTGTTTCTTCTCCACATCAATGACCTCCTCTCTAACACATCCAATCCAGTTCACAGTTACGCGGACGACAGCACCCTCCACTCCAATATACAATATTCTAAGCTTGCCTCTTTAGCCCAACTAGATGAGGATCGCAGACTCATGGAGGGTTCTATCTCCGTGGATCTCCAAAAAATTTTAAACTGGGTAAGTAGAAATCTTGTACAATTCAACCCCACCAAATCACAGTCTTGCTTTCTTTCTCATAAGAGATACACCAGCCCTAGACCCATGAAATATCTATGTTTTTGTCATTAGCAATAGTTAATTTATTTTCTGGACATGTAATGTTTGTTTTGTTCTCTTTGATGAAATGTTTATTTGAACTTGCCGCAAATAGCACATTAATTTGTTCTCAGTGACAATTTTTATCAATAATAATAAATATTTATTTTTCGACACATCTGTTTAACTGAAGAATAATTCCCCTCTAAACCTTCTGAATTTAATGACAACATGATTTAAGAAATCTTTCTACCGCTTTCCGAGATTTCGTCAAAATGGAACAAATGTTTTAGTAACCAGGCTCTAAACCGGGGATCTAATAAATATAGGACTTCCGGCAGAACACCTCAAGGGAAAAGTAAGTATTAAGCCATATTAATATCTTCTGACCTAATTTAGTGTTTATTATCCTACTATCAAAAATCTGATAGCTAAATACTTTTAGGTTAGGGTTGATAGGCAATATTGACCTCACTATTGGCTAAATTTGAATCTACCTGAGGTATATCACTTATAGTACTTTCCCCCCCCCCTTTAATTTTCGGGAGGTTACAAGGTGCAAAGTGCTCTGGTGTTAATACGCAAACTATGCACTATCCGACACAAGGATCAAATGTTTGTTCCTTTTTCGTCATGTTTCTGATCATGAAGTTATTGCTATAATCGGTAATTTGAAGAGAAGATCTGCAACGGGTATAGACGAACTAACTTTTTTTATTTTTTATTTCAACAACACACCACGAGGGCTCACAGCCGTACCGTGGGTGTCGACAAGGAGAAAAGAGGCAACTTGTTAATTCTGGACTTGAAGGTTTGGAGGTTCCGAGGAGAAGGAAAAACATGTGCTGGCAAGGAATTCCACAACTCGGAAGTCTGTGGGACAAAAGAGCGGGCATAACAATATCTTCTATATCTGGTGACCTGGACAGTAAAAGGGTGCATTCGCTCTGTTCCCCTGGTAAATCTGTTGGTCGCAGCAGGTGGATGAACTATGGAAGAAAGCACCGCTGAGCAGTGCCCGTGCAGATATCTATAAAAGAGAGAGAGAGAGAGGTCACCAACGGCAAGTCGGTGAGCAAGTGATATCAGCCTTTAGGTGAGGGTAGGATCACCGATGAGACGTATAGCTCTCTTCTGAATGCAGTCCAGGATAGCGAGTGTAGAAGCGGTAGCGGCACCCCAGATGTGGGAGCAGTATTCGAGGTTTGGCCTTATTTGTGAAGTATATAAAGTATACAGATTAGCTGGTAAAAAGTATTTGCGAGCCCGGGGGAGGAAACCTAATTTCTTAGCAGCCGCTTCTGCAATTGATGTGACATGTTGGTGCCAATTGAGATTTCGATCCACAGAAATGCCAAGTGAAAAGGACTCATTACTTTGAATAACTTGGTTGTTCATTGTGATGGGTCTAGGGCTGGTGTATCTCTTATGAGATAGAAAGCAAGACTGAGATTTGGTGGAGTTGAATTGTACAAGATTCCTACTTCCACAGTCTAATATTTTTTGGAAATCCACAGAGACAGAACCCTCCATGATCCTCATCTAATTGGGCTAAAGAGACATGTCGAGTGTAGCTAAGTCGGCTCCGCCCTGTACATCGGATAATGGAATCCTGCATGACGAGTTAGCTTTTTTTTTTAGTCCATTTCACTTTACCGTTATCTAACCAGATTGTTGTAATTCCGAAGAATTTTTTAGCGAGTTTTTGTATAAAAAATAATTTGATAAAGAGGAGATGAAAGTTTTAAGACTTAATTCAATTTGAGTAGCATATCTGGTTTTTTGTTCTTGCCCTAACTTAGTGAAACCGTTCCATATTTAATACAGTCGTAGACCTTTTCCGTCGCTTTAAAAAAAATGACTAATGAGATCTCGACTTTTGAATTTAGAATAAAATTCTTCAAATGAGCGCGAACAAGGCCACCAAGAACCCACAGTTTGAATTATATATATATATATATATATATATATATATATATATATATATATATATATATATATATATATATATATATATATACAGTGTGGAACAGCCAAATGGAATAAATTCGATAACGGATAAATGAGGGCGTGTTGGGAAAAACGCTTGGACACGTCGATTTGTATTTTTAACTGCGCATCTTTTTCAAGAAAAAAAAATTATATAGGGTGCGTCATGTGACAGTGGACCAAACCAACTTTCTTATTTTAAATACAAGCCCCTGTATATTATTAATTTTTTGGATTCTTCAGAAAATTCTAGACATAATTCATGTACAATGTTCTATACCTATCTTCAACTGTTTCGGAAATATTAAGTATTTTCAGATTTATTACAAAAATTAACATTAAAAATAGAAAATTATTTTATTTCACAAATTCGCTACATTGCATTCAATACTTATTTCCCATTCAGCTCTTGATAATGAGAAAGTAAACAAAAACCATTCCTGCGTTTCTTTTTACTGATATGAAATGAAACAAAAACAAAAACAGTTTTCTTTCTGTTCGTATAAAACTCGTAGCCTTAGCAACTTGTTGTCTGCCTGCATGACAGTAGTGATTAGTGTCAGTGCTATTGTCGTTTGAATTTCGTTAACTGTACGTAATAATATCAGAAAAATGGTTCATTTAACAGAAATGCACAAAATAACCATTCTACAAATGATTGGTTATGGAGATAACACACGGACACAGATGGAAGTGTCTCGCTTATTTCACGAAAAATTTCCAAATTTGCCGCATGTATCCCAAGGAACAATTAGCAAAATAGAAAAGCAGTTTCGCAAGCTTGGTCATGTGAGACAGATAAAAAAAGTAGCTGCCAATGCAGTAAGTGATGATACGAAATTGGATATTACGCTTGAGTTTCAAGAAAACCCACATACTTCTGGTCGACAAGCAGCCCAACTATTCAACGTTAGCCACACAGCAATTTTTCGAACATTAAAGGAAAGTAAAATGCATCCCTATAAAATGATACCAACTCAGGAGCTCATGGAGGACGATTTCGATAGGAGAACGTATTTTTGTGAACAAATGATGGCAATGTTAGATAACAATGTGATCCAATTAGAAGATGTTTTGTTTTCTGATGAGAGCACATTTACACTTCACGGTCATGTTAATCGTCAAAATTGCCGCTATTGGTCTAATGAGAATCCTCATTGGATGAGAGAGGAACATACGCAATATCCTGAAAAAGTTAATGTTTGGGCAGGAATTGTTGGAAATCATATCGTAGGTCCCTTTTTCATTGATGGCAACTTGAATGGGGATAAATATTTAGAACTGCTCCAAAATAATGTCGTGCCAACTTTGACAAACTTATATCCAGATCCAGCAAACCCACAAGTTCCTGCCAATAAAATATGGTTTCAGCAAGATGGAGCACCGCCCCATTACCAAATCAATGTCCGGCAGTACCTGAACCAAATTTTTCCAAATCGGTGGATAGGGAGGCGCGGATCGATAGAATGGCCAGCACGATATCCTGATCTGTCGCTATTAGACTACTTTTTGTGGGGATATGTCAAAAGTATTGTATACAAAACTAAGCCCCTCAACTTAGATGACTTAAAAAGACGAATCACGCTTGCGATTAGATCAGTCACGCCTGAGATGTTGAGTAATGTTAGAAGACATTTCTATACCAGATTAGCATGTTGCCAAGATGTTCGTGGCGAGCATTTTGAACATTTACTACATTGACATTAATTTTTTTTTGTTTTTTTAAATTATTAAGAAATAATCAGTATTTCTTATTAGAATTTGTGAAATAAAATAATTTTCTATTTTTAATGTTAATTTTTGTAATAAATCTGAAAATACTTAATATTTCCGAAACAGTTGAAGATAGGTATAGGACATTGTACATGAATTATGTCTAGAATTTTCTGAAGAATCCAAAAAATTAATAATATACAGGGGCTTGTATTTAAAATAAGAAAGTTGGTATTGGCCACTGTCACATGACGCACCCTAAATAAAAATTTTTTCTTGAAAAAGATGCGCAGTTAAAAATACAAATCGACGTGTCCAAGCGTTTTTCCCAACACGTCCTCATTTATCCGTTATCGAATTTATTCCATTTGGCTGTTCCACACTGTATATATATATATATATATATATATATATATATATATATATATATATATATATATATATATATATATATATATATATATATATAGGTGACCCATTTACCAAAATTTAATAATTTTGATCTGTAAGTTTAAAGACAAAAAACTTAGGGGCATTTGAAGAAAAAAATGGGGTTTTCCTCAAAACGTAAAAAAAATCGCGGTTTGAAACGTCAAAATTGGCAACATTTAGGCAAAGAACTTGAAACCTGAAAGATATACGGATTATATTGCTCATCATTTTAATACAATATTTTCAGTAAATTCATTTCAAATAGACACTTTCTCTGATGCTTTGGCAGTAGTTTTAGTTAAGTTTATATTAACGGTCTATAATTGTTAGCTAATTTTCGTAGACAAAATTCGTCATTGAGGAAACCGCGGCTTATGAATTCTAAAAGGTTTCTTCAAATGAGCGCAAACTAGGCCCCCTAGAATCCATATCCGGATTTATTTTCTGTTTACATGCATACAGGGTGACACATTTCTACGGTAAAGCTCAATATAATTGTTATTATGCAAGATGCGAGAAAAAAAATTATACGTTACTTGTAGGGTGTCTTGAGCTGCATCTTATAAAATTAATTCTACAATCACGGGGTGGCGCATTTTTTATCGACATATGATGCATGTTTGTAAAAAAATCAAGACGCAGTAAGTGCGTTTTGGTAGCGAATTTTCATTAAATGCTTCAAAATTCAGTAACCCAATTTGCTATTAACCTGTTCGGAGGCTAGGAAACGAGTTTTCTCGGAAACATTTATGTTTATTTTCGGAAAATTTATGTACATTATCAAACAAGTTATTTTGATAAAATATTACATTGTTTCCACTGTGTAGGTTATACCGGAGACCAGATTGATGCATGCTTGCAATAAAGAGACATATTTGCTATTAAAAACATTTTAATGAAAATTGACTTGTAAAGCGCACTTGCTGCGTCCAGACTGTTTTTCGTTGGGATAAACTTTAATCCTATTTTATTAGTTACACCCTAAATGGTTGTCATTATACGCAGCTTGCTATATTTGTTGGATATAAATGAGGGGTATAGATGCAAAACGCGACATATCACAATAAATACAAAAATTAGATATTCACACCAATGGATTTGTCTAGTAGTCTGTCATCTTTTCAACACTCGTTTAAATTCAAAAGCTGACATATCTCTTATAAATTCCCGTTTTAAAACCATGGTAAGATGCAAAGTGCGACATGTGTTGCTAGCATTCAAATGCAAACAGCGACATATCCGACAATATCCGTATTAACCAATAGGAAAGCAGAATGGATGTCACGTGGTTTTCTTTACATCATGGCGGATTGTTGTCTAATTTTACAAGAGAAATAGGCATTTCTGTTAAGTTAAACAAAGTTTTATAGTGTTTTAAGAGAATTAAATAAAAAACAAACATGGAACTCGAAACACCATGTAAAAAAATTGTTGAAGACACTAAAAATCGGTCGCGGAAAAGGCGTCATCAACCCGAAGAATGGAAAAGAGCTAAAGCAAAACAAGCAAGGTACACTGAAAAGTTCATTTTTATGTTATTAATAATTTTATTAACAGAACTATTTATTTTTAGGTACTTGCCTAAAAGTTTGCCAGTATTTCCTCAGTGTAGGCACAATGGAAAGCCATATCAGCCTTATCAGTGTACATCACATTTAAGTATGAATGACGTTAAACATTTTCACATATTATTTTATGCCAATAGAAATAAAACTTCTCAAGATGCATTCATTCTTCAATTTTGCTCTGGGACAGCTCCTAAGAGAAGGAGGCTTTCAGAAAATAATGAAATAAATAGCAAACCGCACGCTATTAGTGTTACCTATTCGATTCCGACTGTAGATGGAATTAAAATCCCAGTTTGCAGAGAAGCATTCCTAGGAGTGCTAAATTTGAAAAAAGATCGAGTTTTACGGATAGTAAAGAAATTTAAAAAAACTGGTGATCAGCCGAAGGAATGTCGGGGTGGAGATCGAATAAAAGGTAATAACGGCGCGAAAAAAGAAGGTATCAAATCTTTTATTGAATCACTGAAATACAGTGAAAGCCACTACTGTCGCAGCAATTCACCACATAGGGTTTATTTGCCGTGCGAGCTTAACATCAAGACACTCTGGATCATGTACAACGACCAAGCCCAAGACAATTTGAAGGTACGTCAGTGTTACTTCAGAAACTATTTTAATAGGCATTATAATGTGGGTTTTGGAACTCCTCAAACGGATTTATGTTCTACCTGTTTAAAATTTAAAGAAAAGATAAAAAACTGTATTAAACCAAAAGAAAAACAAGACTTAATAACATACCATAGAGTACATAAATTGCAAGCTAAAAGTTTTTATGACATGTTACAAAGAGATGACCCTCAAACTGCTATTTTCTCTTTTGATTGTGAGAAAAACATGCCTTTGCCTAAGTTACCGGACCAACAAGCATACTTTTCAATGCAGGTTAATTTTTATAACTTTTGTGTAGTTGCTGGAAATTCTAAAGAAAATCTTTCAAACAAAAATGTGTCCTGTTTTGTTTGGACTGAAGCTGAGAGACCTAAAAGCTCAAACGAAATCGCATCTGCAGTTTATCACACTTTAACACATTTTGAATTTTCCGAAGAAGTAACATCAGTACGTCTCTTCTGTGATGGGTGCGGGGGACAAAATAAGAATTCAACTTTAATGGCGATGCTTTCTTATTGGATGAAATCTTTGGCTTCATCTCAAATTAAGGAATGTGAGGTAGTTTTCCCTATTGTAGGTCACTCATACATACCACCTGATCCAGTTTTTGGTAACATAGAAAAAGAGATACGAAAAAAGACTGAAATTTTGTCACCCGAAGATTACATAAATATAATTAAGTCTCGAGCCAAAGTCTTAAAAGCAGGAAAGGACTTCAATGTTCTTGACTGGAAATCAGAGGCTAAGAAATTTCTAAAAAATACATCTAGTTGGCATTTTCAATTCAAGCCGTGCAAGAGGTTTATTTTTACAAAAAGTGGGTATAATAATAATATTTTAATTAGAGGAGAGGCTTTGTATAGGAGTGACCTGGGACAGGCTAAAGGGATTTCTAAAAGAGGAATGAATATTGAGCTGATGAAACCACAAAAACTAAATATAGGAGTACCACTTAAACCAGATAAAATCAAAAGCGTAGAAAGTTTATTAAGTAATCATTATGGAGAAGAATATAAAGAAATCCCGAATTTAAAATACTTTGTTCAACTTTTTGATCGAAATACTGATATTGTTGCTGATAGAAACGAAGAGTCATTAGAAATAGAAGATGAAGAGGAAGTTTATATTATTTAAGATTAGGTGCCTAAAATGCAATTTCATTATTGTAACAAATTAATGTTATACTAAATAAAATGATATTTTCATACCTACCTAGTAGTAGTAGTAGTAGTAGTAGTAGTAGTAGTGATCCCTTATTCAGATGCAAAAAGCGACAAATCCTATGTTTAGATGCAAAACACGACATATCCACTCATTTCCTTTAAATTTTAGTTTTGTGTGGTCAGTTCGATTCCAACTTTATAATTTTCCTAATTTAGACTAAAGTATGCAAATAAACGAAAGTTGAATAAAGTAAATATCTCCAAACATAAACATATAGCAATTTTTTGCGATTTTCTCAAAACTTGTTTACTCGGATATGTCGCGTTTTTCATCTATACCCCTCAAATGATTGTTTAAGCGTATTTAGGCTCCACTAATGATTGATAACAATAAATATGTATAAATGCTAATGCAGTAAATGTTCAAAATTCCATACAAGATAGCAAAATGAACCGAATTGATTAATGAAATTTGATACGGTTAATAAATAACAGCTACACGCGCGCCATGTTGAACATATCATTAAACATTTCCAGCAAATTGGAAATTCTGATAATTATTCACCATATCGGCTGTTACGTTATCGTTATACAGTGATTTCATCAATTTGACGCCTGCTCAATTCATATACAATTCAAATTAGGGATCCGATTTCGATTTTTCAATCAACTGTTTTCATATTGCCAGATTTTTCACACATTCTTGTAGCGAATATAAATCACCGCCGCGGATAACGAATTTGGAAACGCTTTCGCCAAAAATAAGCTTTCGCTCAGGTCCAAAAATTATTATTTCTTTAAAGGAAGTTGGTGCGCATTTACAGAACGTTTTCTATATTTAGACCAGTAGACCTCTATTTCTTTCCACGTTCTGCAATAATCGTTCCTTTGCTTTTCGCTGTGATTATGAATCGACCTGAATACGTTGCTAAAAAATACTCAAGTGATTTGTATTTTATGTCTATAAACACAAAACTAGATTTTTAGAAAGTATTCTTGGTAGGTAGCAAATGAAAAAAAGGTTCTGGACAAAGCAAGGGCGTTATAGTAGTAAATTTTGATAAAAATGTTTTTAATAGGAAATATATTTTTTTCTTCGCGAACTGAGACGAAATGCTGGATTACTTTTCCTCATTTCCATGGGCGTCTGTCTGCCACTATCATCCTGACCCCACTGATATTTCACAAAACGTCGCTGAAATTATCCAAGCTGGCATGGAATTATTTATTCCACGTACACACAAAACCTCTTCAGTCACTCAAAAGCCCTGGTTTTTCACCAACAGTCCCCAATGTCGCGCATAAAATGACGGATATCATTTTCAAAACCAAAAATATACGAAAGATGCTCTCTTCTCTTAATACCAGGAAAGCCTCTGGCCTTGACGAGATCCCAGCAATTGTTCTCAAAAAATGCGCACCAGAACTTGCTCCTGTCCTGACTCGTCTCTTTTAGACATCTTACAATAGAGGCATATTCCCTAGTAACTGGAAAACTGCTCGAGTACAACCCGTCCCCAAGAAAGGATCCAAAGCGCTTCCTAGCAGCTACAGGCCTATTTTTCTCCTTTCAGTCGTCTCTAAAGTGATGACAAAGCATATAAACACGGCAATGGGCAATCCGCTATCGCCATTTATAGCAAACCTTTTCATGAGTAGATTTGAAACAGATCTTGAAAGTGAAAGTGGTTATTTTCGTAGAGTGTGGTTTCGTGGATGATATTTTCGCAATGTTTAACACAAACATTTGCAGAATAGAACATTTTATTACCAAATTGAATTTTTTTTTTATATTTCAACAACACACCACGAGGTCTTACAACCTAAATACTATCGTACCGTGGGTGTAACTTATTAATTCTGGACTTGAAAGTTTGAAGGTTCGGAGGAGAAGAAAAAACATGTGCCGGCAAGGAATTCAACAACTTCGAAGTCCTCGGGACAAAATAGCGGGCATACCAAGATATTCTATGTCTAGTAACCTGGACAGTAAAAGGGTGCACTCGCTCTATTCCCCTGCTAGATCTGTTGGGGGCAACAGGTGGAGTAACTATGGAAGAAAGCTCCTCTGACCAGTGCCCGTGCAGATATCTATAAAAGAGAGAGAGTTCACCAACGGCACGTCGGTTGGCAGGGGATGGTAGCCTTTGGGTGAGGGTATGGTCACCGATGAGACGTATAGCTCTCTTCTGAATGGAGTCCAGGATAGCAAGTGTAGAAGCGGCAGCAGCACCCCAGATGTGGGAGCAATATTCGAGGTTTGGTCTTATTTGTGAAGTATATAAGGTATAGCAATTAGCTGGTAAAAAGTACTTGCGAGCCCGGAAGAGGAAACCTAATTTCTTAGCAGCCGCTTCTGCAATTAATATGACATGTTGGTGCCAATTCAGATTGCGATCCACAGAAATGCCAACAAGTGAAAAGGATTCATTACTTTGAATAACTTGGTTGTTCATTCTGATGGGTCTAGGGCTGGTGTACCTCTTTTGAGGAAGAAAACAAGACTGAGATTTGGTGGGGTTGAATTGTACAAGATTTCTACTGCCCCAGTATAATATTTTTTGGAGATCCACGGAGACAGAACTCTCCATGAGTCTGCGAGCATCATCTAATTGGACTAAGGCGACAGGCTTAGAATATTGTATGTTTGAATAGAGGGTGCCGTCGACCGCGTAACTGTGAATTGGGTTGGATGTGCTAAAGAGAAGGTCATTGATGTGGAGAAAAAACAAAGTAGGGGCTAAAGCTGAACCTTGAGTGACTCCTGCATTAATTGGATACAGTTTAGAGAAATGGCCATCCACGACAACAGAAATGCTCCAGTTGGAGAGGAAATTTGCTGTCCAGTTGCAGAGTTTTGTTGCTAGTCCATAGGCCGGAAGTTTATTAAGCAGCGCTGCGTGCCAGACCTGGTCGAATGCTTTGGATATGTCTATAGCGACAATCTGAGATTCACCGTGTAGTTCCATAGGCTTGTTCCAAGAATGGGTGACAAAGGAAAGGAGGTCGGAAGTTGAACTGCGCTGACGGAATCCATACTGCATGTCGTGGATTGCACTGTGTTTTTTCATGAAGTTTTATTAATTTGGTGTTTATATACTTTCCCATCACTTTAGAGACGACTGAAAGGAGAAAAATTGGCCTCCAGTTGCTAGGAAGCGCTTTGGATTCTTTCTTGGGGACGGGTTGTACTCGAGCAGTTTTCCAGTTACTAGGGAATATGCCTCTATTGTAGGATGCCTGAAACAGACGAGTCAGGACCGAAGCAGTTTCTGGTGCGCATTTTTTGAGAACAATTTCTGGGTTCTCGTCAAGACCAGAGGCTTTCCTGGTATTAAGAGAAGAGAGCATCTTCGTACCTTTTTAGTTTTGAAAATGATATCCGTCATTTTATGCGCGACATTGGGGACTGTTGGTGGTTGAACATTTGGAGGTGGGTTGAGAGTAGAATTGCCGGCGAACAACGAGGCAACAAGCTCAGCCTTGCCCAGGGCGTTCGAAACAATTTCATCCCCTGAGACAAGAGGTGGGAACGTGCTCTTGCTAAAATTATTCCCAATATATTTAGCAAGAGTCCAGAAGGGTTTGCAATTTGATTCTATAAAATTTACCCACGAATTAGAAATTAATAATAAATTACCCTTTCTAGATGTACTAGTTATCAAGAATAAAGACACTTTAGAACTCGATGTCTATAGAAACGAAACCACCGCTCTAAGCTACATTCCGAACGCCTCACATCATACGTACGCACAAAAAATGGCCAGTCTGAATTTTTTAGTAAACCGGTCAATTCATTTTCCTTTAAAGAAAGGTAGATACGCCAAACAAATAAATTATATAAAGAACGTGGCCCAATATAACGGTTACACTGCTTGCCTAGTGGAAAAATTAATCAACAAAGAGAAAACAAAGAAAATTTTGACGGAATCAATGACGTTCAGAAGAGAGAATTCCGAAAAAACTTTGTTTGCTTACCATTTGAACCTCGAATCACGAGACATCTAGATAGCATTTGAAAAAAAGTCAACTTGCAGCTAACATTTTAGACAAAAAATACCTTAAACAACTTGCCAGGTAACCCAAAAGACAAGGATAGCACGGCCAAAATGTTGGAAATTTATGAAAGAGGTTTTAAAGATTGTAATCTTAAGTACGTCGGACAAACAAAAAGATCGATTAGAATTAGATTCAAAGAACATTAAGCGCAATTAAGATACGGTACTATAGATAGCTCTTCCATCGCCCGACATATTTGGGATAATAATCATCATGTTAATGAAGATAACCTAAATTAATAAAAAATGTTAGACAACCAGGACAGCTAAACGTGTTTGAGCGTATAGATGTTGCGAAATATAGTTACAACAAAAAATGTACCACCGCCAATTACGAGTCACCTGATCGATTGCTTTGTAAAATAAATTCCCACGTTTCAACACGTCCTAGAGATAACATAAGAATACAGATATTTCCGCCAAACAAAACTTTGCAAATTTAGTTGTCGTTGAACCTTCCTAAATTTATTAGAGATGGACACCTTTTAGATAAGTTAATAAAGACAGTGCAAAGGCCTCGTCCGGCGATAAAAAAATACAATACATTGCAGATTTTGCCTGAGACTAGTTCCGCTCTCAGTTTCGTCTCTTTACCTAAGATCTGGTATATAAAGTGATGTTAATTTTTAAATTGGTTAGAATTTGTTATCCTCTGATGACGCTAGCTTGGTTAGTAAAACGATCGTCAAGTATTTTAAAATGTGTTGTGGTGATTTTGGTTTTCCAAGTGTACTTATAAGAATACGAGTTAATATCGTAAGCTATGACAACCAAAAAGTTGCTCTCATTTGAAAATTAAATTACATTTAGATAAAGCCATGATCAATGGGCGTAAAAGAAGTCAGACCAAATCCAAGTTAGATATATTTCAGCATTACCAAGTCAAATTGATATAGAGTTTTTGCAAATTCATGCTAGTGTAAAATTAGGCGCGAACAAGGTATCAGTTTATTCAGATTATTTAATTTTCAATTTGGAAACTCTATGAATATTCATCGGTATGAAATTCACTAAGAGCGAAAACTGAAACGTAAGAAGTGAAAGTTTGCGAAAGGGATACAATGACTCATTTAAAATTCCATAACACCGTGTTCAACAGTGACGAGTCAGCATTTTATGCTAACAATATCTTTAGCTCGATTCATCGTCTTCTACCTTGCGTACCTAAATGTAATAAATTGAGAACCTTTATTACTCATTTTTATCGATTAGGATACCGTTAATTCTGCCTACTCTGTGCTACAGGTGTCGAAAATGCAGAGGTGATGGGGTTTAGGAGATTAGAAGTTTCTTGCAGCAATAATGGTTCATAATGTTACCAATTTGCTGGATTATATATAGGGTGTTCGGATTTCGTTGTTTTTTAAGTATCTCGGTTGTGAGTAGACATACAAAGGTGCGGTTTTCATAATACTGTTCTACTTTTTTGTCAAACGGGCAATGTCCAAATCAATATTGGCATGGGACTCTTAATCTTTGAGATACAAGGTGATTTTAAAAATTTGTCATATTTAAGCACCCTGTATCTCCTTTGTGTGATGAGATTAAGAAAACTGGTTCTAATGGACTTCTTGTAGAATTTAATAGTGCAAGTAGTTGTCTTCTATTAAGCACAGATTTTCTTATACGAGCCAAGCTTATGATTTTTTAAATGAAACAGCCCGTATATTTTCATGGTATTGGACCTGGCTCATTGAGAACTTTTTAAATATGTATGGTTATATATCGATATTAGTGAACTAGTTTTTGCAAACAAAACAACATAAAAGTTTTTTTTTTGAACCAACTCCGCGAAGCACATTATGTTATTCTTCTTTAATTTAGCACCCAGGCTGCGTTTACAGAGGTGTTACTAAGGTTCAAGATTGAAGATTCTAGCTTAAGAGGAAATTGAGTTATCGCATTCCAAATATATTTACAAAAACTCTCTACCATAATGTGTTTGTTGCACCCAGACCTTTTTCAACACTTATTTACTGTTGCTGTATCCATACTTTTTAAAAATAATGAAATATTGTAGCTCTCTATGTGAGACTGACAAACGAGGCTACCAAAATTTTATTTTCGGAAAAATATTTTAAACAAATGAAATGGGGTAACAATTGGAACATAAATTGAAAATCTTGGTTCGCTGCTTTGTCGCAGAGGTTCCCCTTCCTATTTTGCATGCATGCAACCACCCTCAATGCATAAACAAAAACAATGTACACAAGAAAAGTTTCTTGGGATCAACCTGCAAGAAAGTTACGGGACCTGCGGGAAATATAGGGGGTGTGGGCGGTATAAACGGAATTCTAAGGAGATATAGCTGCAAAATGAGATAAAGGCAGCTTATAGAGGTGCAACTAAGCTGGGTTTTTTCGCACTTTTCGCTCACATTTTCTTTTTATCTTCTTCCCCGCTCAACACCCCATCCACTCCTGGTCCCATAAGTTTCAAGAGGGCAGTTTGCAAGAAATATTTCTTGTGGTTTGTGCATCCAGAAGGAGATGTAAGCATGATTCTGAATTATTTTTTAAAACCCCCGTGTGCTAATCTGCAAATTTACCGAGAATTTTATTTTTATTTACAAAACGAATGTACCTGCCAAATTATAAACGTGACAGGTATTTTTCCTTATTAGTCGCTTGGATGATCCGTTTGAGTCAACTCAATCAAATCAGTTTCTGCAAACAAAATGACAAAAATGGCTTTCTAAAACAAATTTGTCGTGGTCTGTGAAGCTCATTGTGTTATTTTTTAAAGTAAGAACCTACGCTGCTTTTATATGGGTTTTTGTATGTATCAAAACTGAAGATTCTAGTTTAATGGGAAATTGAATTATCACCATTTGGAATATTTTTACGAAAATTCGCTACCATAACGCACTTGCTGCACCTAAACCGTTTTCAACATTTATTTACTATTGCTGTATCCATGGTTTTTAAAAATGAAATAATTTTTTTCTCGCGAATTTTCATAGAATAAATTTATTATTGAGAAGACCGCGACTTTAGAATTTTTAAAATATTTCTTCAAACGACTGCGAACTAGCCCAGTTAGTGCTAACGCTTTTTGTATGACAACAGCTTCAGCAGTATAAATTGAAATGAACTTGAATGAAAATAAATGAATTAATAATAGTTTAAACCATGACCTACATCATTTACTTTTCCAGCTAATTGTGCTTTAATATAAACTACTTTATAATATAATAAGTAACTCTGGCCAGTTTTACCACTGATGCGTTTTCTGTGATGAAACAGGTAGCGGTGCTTAATGATAAAATACTCCAACAAAGAGCTTCAACACTGTCACGACCAGAGGAAGTAGTACAAATCCGAGTCTCATTAATCCCAGGCTCATTTAAAGTTACAGTTAAATCAATACACAGAAAATTAATTCTGTTAATACGGAGACCAACTTTAATTAATTAATTCCAATATAATTTGGAATTCTGTTCAACGTAAATGATGTAGATTATGATTTCTATGAGAATCATTCCTTTGATCTTGCCAGGTATTCGAAACTATCTAACAGAACAAACAAAATTATTCTATTTCTGTTTCAAGCACAATGTAGGCCTGACAAACGGCGTTAATTAAAATTAATTAAATATCAATGATTTTACACGCATTGGATATTTGTAAGTCACTGAACAAAAATATACAAGGTGATTATATAGTCCTTATACAGAGTTTCTCAATGTAGCCGTTCGTTAGAAGTTTTCGTGTTTAAAAAAAAACTTAGAATTGTGAATTTTTTGAAATCAAGGCTCTTCAAAATTCTCTTTCATTTTAAATACCACACCCGGTATATTATTTCATTTTTTATATTCCTGAAAACATTTCCTGATGAGTTTCATTAGGTTTTCTTTTACCTATGTTCAACTGTTTCTTAGATATCTGGATTCTTTAGAAAATTTTGAAAGATGTAGCCTTATTTTAAACACTGTGCCCTTTACCCATTTTCGACTGGTGGTTAGCGCTTCTGTGGTAGACGGAACCACGAGAATGATACTTTCGAAATCCACCTTGACGCATGATTTGTCACATACAGGATGTCGAAAATTTTATGACCAATTGCATCATTTTAAAAGTTGTAAAATTTGTTCTTTCAAATGTGACACCCTGTATATTATTGCAAGTCAGATGTAGAATTTGATTCTACATCGATTCGCTATGGCTTTCCATATACCTATCCTGGCTAACGAACTCATCCAAGCTATAAATAAAAGAGAGGCATATATATATAAACATATAAAAATTGAAACTGACCCCGGATATGGTTTCTAGAGACTCAAATTCGCGCTCATTTGAAAAAATTTTTGCAAAGTCTCACCATCGATACCTCTCTATTAGTGAATGTTTTTAATAAAAATTCACTAAAACCTCCCCACTCTAACATTTTGTGGCCAAACATAAGAATCCAAGAGCTTATCACCACTCTCCTAAAGGACCCCAACCTTGACGGCGAATAAATATCTAGGTGCTTTGAGTCAAGTTGGGAGCACGTAACTTCGGGAAACAGCCCACCCAAATAGTCATTAAGATCCTGTTCAGTCATCTCAGGCTGCAATCTATAAACATGGAAATACGAAAAACTAGGAATTGCCTTTAACTTGTATTTAGTTTTTAAATAATTTGCCTCAAAACCAATGACAGTATGCGTTTTCTTTCTTCCATTTTTCTACGAAAATTACACAGTTAATTTGATGAAAATTAGTGAATATGTTGAACTGGGTAAGATCCTACTACACACTAAAATTCAACTTTCTAAGTTCATATAAACTTGAGTTACTCAAATTTGAAGCATTTAATAAAAATTTACTACCATAACGCACTTGCTGCGTCCCGAACTTTTTTTTCTTGCGCACCCTTAATGCATTAAGGTACGAAACTGGTATACGGTTCTATTTGTGGTGAGAAAGCATCTAGCCTTACGTTTTAATGATGATTGGTTATGGTAACAGGATCGGAACTCAGGCAGGGGTGTGTATTCTGTTTAATACTAAATATCCGCATATGTCTATCAATCAATCAACAGTGAGTCGAATTGATCAGACATTTTGGGGAAACGTCTAGCCTGAAAGATTTGCCAAAAACAGGTCGACGGTCAGTGAAGAAACGAAATTAAGTGTCTTATCGGCAGTGAAGAAAATTCCCACAGTAGTTTTGGGAAAATTTCCCGTAACATCGGAATTCCGTTTTAGACGACACATAAATTATTAAACGTGAGAAGCTTCAACCTGGCCTTCAAGATCTCTTGATCTGACGCCACTAGATTTTTATGTATGGGGACACATAACAAATCTTGTATATTCTACTCCAGTGCATATCAGAAGAGAACTTATGCGGCGATTGACAACAATGTTCCTGGAAATGGATCGAGAACAAATTAGAAGAGCACCAGCAACAGAAGTTCATACCAGAATTCTGAAATATCTGGAGAATAATGGACAATACATAGAACATATTTAACTCATTATTTATCTAATTATTTTACCATGATTTCAGTGTTCAAGTTATTTAATGTTACAACTCATTAGTGTTAGTTGATTTCTACAAAAACCGAATAAATTCATCAAAGCTTGGTTTGAATAACTTTGAACCTGCATTTTTCTTTCTATTTATCGAATCATACCTACGACAATCACCCTAAAAGACGAAGTTTCTTAAACAAAGTTATGACAGTTGTCATTTCCATGGCAATGGGGATTCATTTACGAGTACAATTTTAAAGGTAGTAATGAATATCCTGCAATATTATCAAACAATGAAAATTACTTGGGAACTATAAACATGGGTATAGAGAATATTATTCCAGATCAATTGGGGAATTTAATGTTCCTTTATTTGATTTAAAAAAATTTAGCTAAGAGTATTTCAATTTGCCTAAACGTATGTTTAACTTTTGGAGGTTAGCGTCATTTTTTGTGCACTTCTGATTAGACCAAAATAAATATCCAACCTTCCACTACAAAATCCCCGAATTATATTCGAAAATATTTCAAAAACGACGAAGTTATCGGTTTTTGAAGAGGAATGTGCAAACTGGAACATTTTCAAAGAGGTCCAAATATTTCTATTCGATAACGATGCACAGCATAACAAAGGCAGGTATGCAAGTTTAATCACAGGTATTTAAGACTCAACAGTGGGGGTTTGTCTATATACCTTCCTAGACGACGCTGTTCGCTACTGCTTGACAACTAACATGGAAATAGTAGCTCTAGTCTTTATCCACTTAGTTTATTAATCCCTTTGATGACGCTAACATTGTTAGCGAAACGATCGTCGGGTCAAAAAACTGTTTTCTGATGAATTGGGTTCTCCAAATTGTACTCATTGACAGTTTTAGGACTTGAAAAAATTCTAATGTGCGCTATAAAGAAAACACCCTGTATATATATATATATATATATATATATATATATATATATATATATATATATATATATAGAGTGGCGCATTGAAAACGAAACAGACCGATCGAGAGAAATTTTTTTTAAGAAACGCTGAAACACGTCAATTTTAATATTGAGGGGGACATGTTTTGACATAAAACTCAACTTTGTCACATCAATCCCTTAAGGGTGGTGATAACAACCCTTATATTTTAAATAGGAAACATGGATCGAGTGTTACATTATTTGAAAGATTTTTCTTTTCTGAATTCAGCACACTAATTTTTTTGGAAGTTTTATCAACCCGTTCAAAAATTATTCACAGTTGAAGATGTAAAAAAAAATGGACTATCAGAACATTTCTTATCGGAATGAGAGAAATGCGGTTTATTATTTCAGTTTATCGGTTGGTTTGATACTTGATAGTACTACAGAAAATTAATTTCACAATGATGTATTCTGTAGATAAAAGAGTTGAAATAATTACTCTTTTTTTTTCAAAAACGATGACTCTGCCAACCGTACCGCAAATTTGTGTAATGAACGACATCCGAACCGACATGTTAACAGAAAATACATTTTTCAGTTAGTTGCAAAGTTTCGACAAAGTGGTTCAGTAGCCAACAAAAAACGGGATCCTGAACGTGAATTTTCGGTTAGAAATGAGACTACTGAGATTTAAGTTTTAGGACAAATTGCTGCAGACCCAACTTTGAGCACGAGAAAATTGACCACTGTTTCAAACACCAAAGAAGAACTATTCAGCGAATATTAAAGCATCGTAAATTTCACCCGTATAAAATTCATCTTGTACAACAACTGAATGAAGATGATTTTGATCGGCGGCTGCAGTTTTGTGAAGCTATGACTGCACGAATAGCTGATAACGGGAACTTTCTGTTCAATATCTGTTTTTCAGACGAGTGTACGTTTTTATTAAACTCTACAGTCAATTGTCATAATTGTCATTATTGGGCAGATAATAATCCAAGAAATTTTCACACTCAAACTCCACAGGAATTGAATGTCTGGACTGGCATTTTTGGAGACCGTTTAGACGGACCAATTTTTCTTGGTGGCAGTTTGAGTGGCGAAACGTATTTGGAGTTACTAGAAGATATCGTTTACCCTCTACTAATTGACATTGTTGAAAATGATTATCGCTATCAAGAAAATTAATTAGCGTTTCAACAAGATGGAGCTCCTCCGCATTTTTCACAACGTATTAGGGAGGTTTTTAACAGAGAGTTTCCAGAGCAATAGATTGGGCGTAGAGGTGCTATTGAGTGGCCCCCTAGATCACCGGATTTAACTCCTTTAGACTTCTTTCTATGGGGCCATTTAAAGAGTAGAATTTTCGCAACAGAACCGGAGTCTCTGGAAGAATTACGATGACGCATTTTGGAAGAATTCCGTCTAATAACTCCACAAATGCTCCAGAATGTCAGATCTCGTTTTGAACAAAATTTGTACTTTTGTATGGAAGCTGGTGGTCAACAATTTGAACACTCCTCTTCCGGGCTCGCAAATACTTTTCACCAACTAATCTCTATACCTTATACACTTCACAAATAAGGCCAAACCTCGAATACTGCTCCCACATCTGGGGTGCAGCAGCCGCTTCTACACTCGCTATCCTGGACTCCATTCAAAAGAGAGCTATACGTCTCATCGGTGACCCTACCCTCACCCAAAGGCTTCCATCCCTTGCCCACCGACGTGCCGTTGGTGACCTCTCTCTCTTTTATAGATATCTGCACGGGCACTGCTCAGAGGAGCTTTCCTCCATAATTCCCCCACCTGCTGCCCCCAGCAGATCTACCAGGGGAACAGAGCGAATGCACCCTTTTACTGTCCAGGTCACCAGACATAGAACATCTTGTTATGCCCGCTCTTTTGTCCCGAGGACTTCCAAGTTGTGGAATTCCTTGCCGGCACATGTTTTTCCTTCTCCTCCGAACCTCCAAACCTTCAAGTCCAGAATTAACAAGTTGCCTCTTTCCTCCTTGTCAACACCCACGGTACGATAGTATTTAGGCTGTAAGCCCTCGTGGTGTGTTGTTGACATAAAAAAAAAACACTTACTTAACTGAATAAACATTTTTAAACGTTTGGTTTTGTTTTTTAGTTTTTTTTTTAACGAAAAATTGACTAACTAGTGCATTTCTTATCACAATGAATGAAATATGTTCTTGCAACTCCAACTATGAATAATTTTTAAACGAGTTGATAAAACTTCCAAAAAGATTACTGTGCTAAATTCAGAAAATAAAAAGCTCTCAACTGGTGTAACACTCGACCCATATTCGCTATTTAAAATATAAGGGTTGTTATCACCACCCTTAAGGGGTTGATGTAACAAAGTTGAGTTTTATGTCAAAACAAGTCCCCCTCAATATTAAAATTGACGTGTTTCAGCGTTTCTTGAAAAAAAAATTTCTGGACGCAAATCGGTCTGTTTGGTTTTCAATGCGCCAGTCTGTATATTGAAACTGACTCTAAATATGATTCTAGGGGACTTAGTTCGCGGTTATTTGAAGATATGTTTTAATTCAAAAGACGCATCTCTTAATTTTCGAATCCTTTCTACGAAAATTTGCTTAAAAAAGTTATATATATATATATATATATATATATATATATATATATATATATATATATATATATATATATATATATATATATATATATATATATATATATATATATATATATATATATATATATATATATATATATATATATATATATATATATATATATATATATATATATATTATAAATATATAACTATATATTATAAATATATCAACTTCAGACACCACAATCAAGTCTCTTGACCATTGTCGATAAGCGTAAGAAAAATTTCGCACAATAGAGCCATTATAACGTTTATACTTCTGGGAAGAAGCATTTCAAGCTTTTATTGATCACTTACAATGGCCATGTGGATTTATTTGATTTACGATGTCTGTAAATTTCACCAAGTTAGGTGTTTGAATTCAACGAGACTCTTTACCAAAAAAAAAGCAAGAATTCCCATTGTTTTACGCATGTTACTTAATAAAAAGAACTGAAACAATCAATGGGATGGGATTAAATTAGCAGGATATACTTTATTTTGTGAGCGGATGAAAGAGTCCTTCGCTACAATCTCAATTAGTGGGGCTGTTTTGAAACATTCGTGGCCAAGTGAAGTCGAATGTACACATCCTTAAACAACATTGGGGGTTTTATCTTCAATTTACTTACTTACCAATTTATACAAAACAAGCGCACAAAGATGCAGAAACCAACGATGAAAGCTTCTTGTTCTGGTTTACATATTAAGTAACTAAATTTGAGTTTGATTGGAAAATAATTGACTTATTTACTTGAAATTAAAAATGTCTGGGCACAGCAAGTGCGTTATGGTAGCGAATTTTCTTTAAAATATTTTTAATAGCAAATGTATTTCTTTGATGAAAGCAGGCATCAAACTTGGTTGCCTATATAGTAGAAACAATGTACCATATTTCATCTAAATAAATTAATTGTTTGAAAATATATAAACATTTTTCAAAAGTCTGGATGCAGCAAGTGTGTTATGGAAGTGAATTTTTATAAAAATGTTTTTAATAGCAAATGCGAGCAGGCATCAATCTGATTATCGGTATAGCCTTTGTGGTAGAAGCAATGTACTATATTTTATCAAAATTACTTATTGTTTGAAAATATACAAAAATTTTCCGAAAATAAACTTAAATGTTGGTTTTCTAAACAACAAAGCTTACGTTAATAGCAAATTGAGTTATTGAAATTTGAAGGATTTAATGAAAATTCGGTAAATTTGCAGATTAGATCCCGAACGCTTTTCAAAAAATTGTTTTCAGAAACATTACTAGGACCCCACCTGAATGCACAAACCACAAGAAAAATTTCTTGTTCACACCCCCCAAGGAAGTTATGGGACTGGGAGTGAATAGGGGTGCTGTGCGGGGTAGGCAGGGTTTAAGGGGGATATGGCTTCAAGATGTGAAAAAGACAGCTTTCAAGCCCGCTTTATTCGAATTTTCTGCTCATATTTATTTTTTACTACCTACCCCGCTCAGCACCCCTACTCACTCCTGGTCCCGTAACTTCCTTGGGGGGTGTGAACAAGAAATTTTTCTTGAGGTTTGTGGATCCTGGGGGAGAGGGTGGGAGAGGCAGGTTTCTGAAAACAGTTTTTTGAAAAACGTTCAGGAACTAAACTGCAAATTTACCGAAAATTCGCTACCAAAACCCACTAACTGCATTAACGAATTTGTTCTACGAAAATTAGCTAAAAAAATTATACACCCTTACTCACTCCTGGTCCTGTAACTTCCTTGGGGAGTGTGAACAAGAAATTTTCCTTGGGGTTTGTGGATCCAGGGGGGAGCGGGCTAGGCAGGTTTCTGAAAACAGTTTTTGAAAAGCGCTAGGGAGCTAAACTGCAAATTTACCGACAATTCGCTACCAAAACGCACTTACTGCGTCCAGATTTTTTTTCTTACAAACGCATCATATTTCGACAAAAAATGCAAAAATGCATTAACGAATTTGTTCTACAAAATTTAGCTAAAAAAAAAATTATGCACCCCTACTCACTCCTGGTCCCGTAACTTCCTTGGGGGGTGTGAATACGAAATTTTTCTTGGGGTTTGTGGATCCAGGGGGGGGGGGCTAGGCAGGTTACTGAAAACAGTTTTTTGAAAAGCGTTTGGGAGCTAATCTGCAAATTTACCGAAAATTCGCTACCAAAACGCACTTACTGCGTCCAGATTTTTTTCTTATAAACGCATTATATTTCGATAAAAAATGCAAAAACGCATTAACAAATTTGTTCTACGAAAATTAGCTAAAAAAACTTATAGACCGTTAACCATAAACTTCACTAAACCTACAAATAAATATCCAAAAAGGCACCAACTTGACTAAACTGACAGCCAAAGCATCAAAGAAAGGGTCTATTTGAAATTGATATTTTGTAAATATTTTAGTAAAATAAAGGGCAATGACGGTTGAATCTGAAACTTAAGGGTTTGCAGAACACTCTTCTTGCAATATTTTCTTTTCACAATCGGTATTTGTTTCACATTCTTTGCCTAAAGATTGCCAATTTTGACGTTTAAAATTGCGAGTGTGACGTTTTGAGAAAAACTCCAAATTTTTTTTTTAACTGCCCATAACTTCGTTGTCTTTAAAGCTAGAGACCTAAATTTTGGTACAGCTCTTTATAATACAAACACGCGTACCAAATTTGGTTGCCCTTACCTTTTTATTTACGGAGATATGAATTTTTTTTTGGAAGAAAACACAAACTTTTCCGGGAAAACCTGGTCCGATTTTCCTGGCTAACGAACTTATCCAAGCCACTTGCAAAAGGAAGGTATTCAACAAATTTGATTAAGATCGGTTCATTATTTTTTGAGTTATCGGTCGGATAGGTATATATATATATATATATATATATATATATATATATATATATATATATATATATATATATATATATATATATATATATATATATATATATATATATATATATATATATATATATATATAAACACAGATCTCCTCACTAGCGATTTTTTTTAATTCGCTAAAAAGGGAGGTTGTTCCCTAGAAACGCTAGTAATAAGTAATTCACTCGAGATAGGTATAGGAAAACTTATATGAAGGTGGTGTAACATTAAATTCAAAACCCGAATCGTAAATAATATACAGGATGTGCTGATTAAGGAATACTTTTGCAATATTGAAAATGTCCATGTATGCTGAAAATGTATTTCGGAGACACAGTATGGAAGCTCCATCTCAGTGCTTTCTAAGTTTGAGCTCTTTATTTTAAAAAACATGTAAAGTACATGGTATTGTAAATAAAGATAAAAGTTCCCCAAAAGGTACAAAAGTCACAATAACGCTGAAAAAATTGAAGATAGGTATGGGAAAACCTAATATAGATATTTATAAAATTTTATGCTGAATCTTAATATGCATTAGGATATAGGGCATAGGTTTAAATTAACAAAGTTAATGGTGACTTCCGGTTTCACCGGAAGCGATGTGACCTTGGAGTATTTTAAAATTGAAGACGGTTGCGAATTACCCCTGTCACCATAAATTCAAAATTGTGGATATCCGGGAACTCCACAAAGTTTTTATGCACGGCTATCGTGAAAAACCCTGCATGTATGTATATATATATATATATATATATATATATATATATATATATATATATATATATATATATATATATATATATATATATATATATATATATATATTACAATGATTATACCATTATTTATGATAAATTTAAATTTTCAATTATATTTTGTTTTGTATAAAATGATTTTATATATATATATATCTATAGAGAAAAAGATCACCCTTCCTTAATATATTTTAATTTTAATTTGAATGGGTATAGTTTAGGATGATTTTTCTTTTATGTGTTGTATTTAAAATATATATAGAAATTTTTATATTGACAGTTTACACACATTGTTTATGTATAACCCTGTAGATTTTATAAATGTATTTGTGTTTGTTTAATAAATGTTTATGACTGTGGTATTGCAATTATTTGAATCCATACCTATAGATATGTTAGATTAAAAATTTGACTTTAGTGTAATATTGGTTGCATATTCCCCCTTATTCGTCAGTTAAATATAGTAATTATTCATTATTTACTGAAATAAATTTACCTTTTTAATTTAATTTACTGCCTTGCTCTGCTCTCTTCTAAAACTCCTTCTCAGTAGTGGTTCTGTTATATAGGATAAAAATAGCCTGCTAATATGCAATTAAATCTTAATTTATGGTTTTATTATTTATGCAAAGAACTACCTCATTTCAGATTCATAACAAATTTTATTTCATAGAATTTTTAAATTCAATCTTAAAGCGGATCCTCTATGAAAATCTTAAATTTTATTAACAAAGTGGGTTATTAAAACTACGTGACAGAAATACGATGTTATAATGTTTACAAGATTGAAAAATGTTTTTTTATGTTTTAAATTGGTGACTACTCGCGCCCTCTCTTGTTCACACCTTTTAACTATAGTGAGAATGTAAGTTGGATCTCTTTATATATGTTGAAATTTCAAGTTTCCCACCTATTTCTTATACAAAGACAGAGGTTGACAGTATTGCCGGTCTTTAATGCTTGATTCGTAATTGCCTTGGTCTGATTTGAATAAATAAATGGATTTTTAAATACCTTTTTTCCGTGCTGGATTTGTATGGATGTGATTATCTTCATATATTATTATTTTCTATAGTCAATTTCTTACTGTAAACATTACTTCTACTTGTGCAATTACTTGCAGGCACAATACATTTGGTTTTATACACAATATATAAAAATATCCAAATTCTTTGGGAAGTAAAATATGACGCTCCTCTTGGCGTTCTAATTCATTTACAACCAACAACCGAAGCCCGGAAATCTTGTCGAATTTCATTTGGAATCTCGTTTCCTCTTTTCTCAAGGCATTCTCTCTTGAAATAATTAATACCTTTTTGACAGCTGTGCATCTTTGACAAGCCCGGTAAGTTTAAATCTTATCATTTACATGTCTACTATTAAAAATGACATTTGGAATAACCTTACTAATTCTAGACAATAATAAATACTAAATTTAAAACGAAAACACTTTTAAATGCTGTAATTCTTGATAAAGAGTCTCACAACATAAAACACTTTGTATTTGATAAACTTTAGTCCATTGCTTACACAAAAACACTCTTTTATATATTATATACAAAGTGTTTGGTTTTTTATTATATTTTATTCTAACTTATCAAGGTGAATATTGTTTTAGAACATAATTCTTTGGTTTGACTGTCATGATTAAGAGTTTGAGCTATTTGCATATAGATATTTGGCTCATTTAAACCCATCTCACTGAGATATTATCAAAATTTGCCAAAGTTATAAATCTCAAATTTTTCATTAATGATTATTTTAATAAACTATGGCTTTTTATACCTGCCATTGCTCATCCAACTAACTCTGACTAACAATAATAGAGAATATGTTTGTATATGAATGTTTTTATTTTGGTTTTATGTTTTAGTGTAAAGAAAAAATGTCGAACGATATGGATATATACACAATTTACAGAGAGCCTATATACATCACGTGTAAACTGTACCTACTGAACTGTGGTCCAATTATTTCAACACATGTTGCTAAGATAACCCTTCAATATACCTATATCTGAATATTTATATATTTCAACAAATAATAGGAGTTTAACGTCATCAAATTAGATTTCCGTAAAGGTTTTCCTTTTTTTTATAGTGAAATTTATAGGAAACTTGTATTATATACGCTCTGATGTACTAATAGTTTATAATGTGCAATTTCCCAGCACAATATATATATATATATATATATATATATATATATATATATATATATATATATATATATATATATATATATATATATATATATATATATATATATATATATATATCTTCGTTTCTGTGGGAATAGCAATAATCTCTTTCATGAGTTCAACACAAAAGTGATACTTAACTGAATAACAAATTCTACATTAATGCAGAGTTTGTAGAATGAAGTGCTCTTCTTGTTCCGAAACAACGTTGTGTCTAACTTTATTCTGAGTGTGTTTGTACGTGAGGAAGCGGTAAATCGATTATAAACGTATGTAGAAATATTCAATGAACATAATATAGGAGATGTAACTCGTCGGTTGCTGAAAGGAAAATCAATAGATGGTGGAAGAAATATATTGCCAGATAACGTGATACTATCAGACTGCTCAATAAAGTCACGTTATCACACGTCTACCAGACATGATGCCTGACGTGCCTAAGACACTTGTTTGGCAATGCAATTAATCGACTGAAGCATCCATCCTGTTACGCCTTCGCCAGATACAAGAAAACTATATAGAGTTATTTAGTATTACAGGCAAGTGATTGCATGTCCGATATTTTTTACTAATGAGGTGTATTAATCTATAATATCTAATTAATGTTGTTAATCTTACAACATTTTTTTATTCTTGTCTCTTTTTCTGGTTCCCAGGAGGGTCAACACTTCGTTAAGCTAAAACTTGAGTTTTATGACGTCATAGTCTCCAAAAAGGTGATGGTAATTAATGCATATGTGCGTGTTCATATAGTTTTGTATTTGGTTTGCAACTACTAGAGTCTGCAGAATCAATTTTAAACTTAATAGTGAATTGATAGTTGTGTTCTAATGTTTGTTGAGGTAACTTGTTGATTTTATTTACGTACTGTGTGTTTTATTGTACCTCTCACGATGTGTGTGTGTGTGAGGTCATATCTTGGCTCCGGCTACTCTGGCCATCGGCTCATTTTCTAGTATTAGTGAATTTCCTTTAAAAAAATTCACTAATGAGGAGATCTCGACTTTTGAATTTTGAAAAAATTTCTTCAAATGAGGGCTAATTAGGCCCCCTAGAACACATATCCAGGGTCAGTTTCGGTTTATATATATATATATATATATATATATATATATATATATATATATATATATATATATATATATATATATATATATATATATATATATATGTATGTATGTATCACACCGATAACTCAAAAAATAATCGGCCGAGTTTGACTAAATTTGGTGAATGCCTTCCTTCTACAAGTGGCTTGGATACGTTCGTTAGCCAGGAAAATCGGCCGAGGTTTTTGCCGGGAAATGCTGTGTTTTCTTTAGAAGAAAATGTTTATCTCTAGAAGTAACAAAGTAAGAGCAACCAAATTAGGTACACGGATAGGTAAATTACCTACCAAAATTTAGCTCTGTAGGTCAAAAACAAAAAAGTTACAGGTATTTAAAGAAAAATAAATTGCGGTTGTCCTCAAAATGTCAAAGTCGCAATTTAAAACGTCAAAATTGGCAACATTTAGACCAAGAACTTGAATCTAATACGGGCTATGGAAAGAAAATGTCTCAAGAAGGATGTTTTACAAACCCTAAAATCTTAGTTTCAACCGCTACTGTCCTTCATTTTACTAAAATGTTTCCAGAAAATTCATTTCAAATAGACCCTTTCTCTGATGCTTGGCAGTAGTCTTATCTTTAGAGTTTATGGTTTAATGCTATATAATTTTTGTCGAATTTTCGTAAAAAATCAATAAAGCTAAATCTATCCGTTATTATACAAGATATAAAAAAACTGTATACATTAATTATAGAGTGTCTTGAGCTACATCTTAAAACATTATTTCTACAAACACAGGATGGCCCATAAGTCGTTGGTAATACAATTTTTCTTCTTTTTTTTTTTAGTCGAACACGTCTTATGTTATTGCATTTTTGCATTTTTAATCAAAATTTATAGCAGGTTTGTAAGAAAAGAAATTCTGGGCGCAGCTATAAGGTAGACCAAGAAACAGGTTTTTTCGGGAACACTTTAAGTTTCTTTTCGGAAATCTTTGTACGTTTTCAAACAATAAAGTTATTTTGATGAAACATGGCACATTGTTTCTACTATATAGGTTATACTGGTAACCAAATTTGATGCCTGCTTTCTTAAAAAAACACACAATTTGTCATTAAAAACATTTTTATGAAAATTCACTACAATAACGTACTTGCTGCGTCCAGGCTATTTTATTCTCCCTCTGTGTTCAACTAATGATTTAGTTGGTTAATTCGTTACCTTAATACACTTCACATGTGGTTTTCTAAAACCTAAAACAGCTAAGCTATATATACAATAGTCAGTATATATATATATATATATATATATATATATATATATATATATATATATATATATATATATATATATATATATGTTTAAACACATACACACAATATATATATACATACATACACACATATATTAGTCTTCTTTTTAGTGAATTTTCTTAGAAAAAATTCACTAATAGGGAGATCCCGACTTTTGAATTTAAAAAATTTTTGAGCGCAAACTAGGACCCCAAGAACTTATATCCGGGGTCAGTTTAAATTTTTATATGTTTATATATATATATATATATATATATATATATATATATATATATATATATATATATATATATATATATATATATATATATAAATATATATAAATAAATCTATCTAAAAATAAAAAAGGAAACTATACACCAAAATTTAGATTTCTATGTTATAGGGGAAAAAGGTTACAAAAATATATTTGGTGTCAGATCATTTCTATGAAAATTCACTACCACAACGCACTTGCTGCGTCCAGACTTTCTTCTTTCCTTACATTATCTAGGATTAACATGCCTTCGGGCCTATCAAGACAACAACACACAACAGGGCCACTAACGAGAGGGTATTATACATAAGGAAAAAGTTCGGGACGTAGCAAGTGCGTTATAGTAGTGAATTTTCATTTAAATGCTTTTAATAGCAAATGCGAGCAGGCATTAATCTCATTACCGGTATAGCCTATGTAGTAGAAACAATGTACTATATTTTATCAAAATTACTTATTGTTTGCAAATGTACAAAAGTTTTCCGAAAATACACTAAAATGTTGGTTTCCTAGCCAACAAATCTTACGTTAATAGCAAATTGAGTTATTGAAATTTCGAAGGATTTCAGGAAAATTTGCTACCAAAACGCACTTACTACGTCTCAATTTTTTCTTACAAACATGCATCATATTTCGATAAAAAATGCAAAAATTCATTAACGAATTAGTTCTACGAAAATTATAGACCGTTAAACTTAACCAAACTGACAGCCAAAGCATCAGAGAAAGGGTCTATTTGAAATGAATTTTCTGTAAATATTTTAGTAAAATGAAGGGCAATGACGGTTGAATTTGAAATTTAAGCGTTCGAGAAATACTCTTCTTGCAACATTTTCTTTTCAAAATTCGTATTTATTTCACGTTCTTTGCCTAAACATTGCAAATTTTGACGTTTCAAATTGCGACTTTGACGTTTTGAGGAAAACTTCTTTTTTTTTAAATGCCCATAACTTTTTTGTCTTAAACTTAGAGACCTTAGGTTTTGATACGTGGTTCGCTCTTTATAATACAAACACGCGTACCAAATTTAGTTACCCTTACTTGGTTATTTCCGGAGATATAATTTTTTTTATAAATAAAATACAAAATTTGCCGATTTTCCTGGCTAACGAACTTATCCAAGCCACTTGCAAAAGGAAGGTACTCACCAAATTTGATCCAGATCGGCCTATTATTTTTTGAGTTATCGGTGTACTATATAGATATAGATATAGATATAGATATAGATATATATATATATATATATATATATATATATATATATATATATATATATATATATATATATATATATATATATATATATAAACATATAAAAATTCAAAAGTCAGGATCTCCTCATTAGTGAATTTTTTAAAGGAAATTCACTAATAGAGACTGTATACAACTAACTAACAATTTAGTAAATTGTGTGCTTCGTGTCTTACATTTAACTTAGTGCTGGAAGGCTGGCTACCACAGCCGTATTCCTTTATAGGTGTATTTTCGCTGCAACTCTAATTAGAACGTAACCGGTCTGTGGTTCTAATTGTGGTGAGAATATATCTAGTCTTACATACTTTGTTTCTATATTAGGGTAGAAATGGGCCAGGGCTGACAATTTACTAAATCGTTAGTTGGTTGCATACAGTCTCTATTTTTTAACATGCTGTGTTATTTGGAGCTGCCGTGACAACATACTACTTGGTTCTGCAACTAGGTGGCGACACGTGCTTCGTGTCTTACATCTCACTTAGTGTTGGAAGGCTGCCTACCATAGCCGCATTACTTTATAGGTGTACTTTCGCTGCAATTAGTATGCCATACCGACGAGCTCTAGTTAGAGCGAAACCGGTCTACAGTTCTAATTGTGGTGAGAATTTATCTAGCCTTACATACTTTGTCCCTATATTAGGGTAGAAATGGGCCAGGGCTGACAATTTACGAAATTGTTAGTTAGTTGTATACAGCGTCTATTTTTTTTAACATGCTGTGTTATTGACGATCAAAAATAATAGCACCTTAAAAATTTTTGCAGGCGTAAAGCATTATCTGAATGTAAGTTGATTTAAAAAGTCGAGCGTAACAAACCTTGCGATGTTTGGTGATGAAATGTTACGTTACATAAGAAATGGCCTCTAAGGACTTCTGTCTCTGATCTGAAACATTAGTCCGGGAGTATACGCAGAAATCACCTTAGAACCGGGGGTCGTTATGAAATCCATACCTAGGACAGAGTACAGGAAATTTAATTAAGAAAAAAAAAATTTTTATTAGAGTTTTGACTTTGAGAACTGGCTCATTCAGTCACTGTCAGTCTTTAAAATGAACAATGATGCATCTGACCTTGCTTTTCACAATGGCAAAACCTGTCTTAAGAATGTTAATCCAACAAGCTCTTTAACTTTTTCTTTTATCTTCTTTTAGCTCCCTATACACTTGCTGTTTACTAAAAATATATACTAAAATTAAAACTTACACACATATACACCCACACACATACGCGAGCGCATATACACTCATGTATACGCACCCAAGCATAGGCTTTATAAGTCCAGTACTTAACACTATGTGCAGGATATAAAATGCACATTATCTCTTCATGTGCACATACACACACATCCATATGCATGCACACATCTACGCTACAAGTTATTGCAGGAGAAACACTGGGACACTTTTCACACCAATGGAGCCTGTCATGGTGACTTTTTAACGTACTGGGGAGGCTGCGGTCAAAAGAGGTTAACACAAGAAAAGACAGAAAGGAACTTACTTTTATCTCTCAGACTATACATTAATCTGCTAAGTTTATTTAATATCCCTTAAAACTATATAGTATATTGCCACTGGTACAATATTTATTGGAACAGTCCAATTTTCAGAATATCATCTTTTTACTAAGAGCTATATAAACCTAGCTAACTTAGAGTCTTTAACAAAACACATGAAAGCTACCATGACACTTTTATTACAAACAGCTTCATACATAAGTGATATCACATCAAGTGGAAAGGAAACATTGTATTCTATCAAATTACAAAATAATATTTTTCTTTGGTCATGATGTATAATACAGGAAAAAATTTAATGATTTAAATCAGCTGGGCTGGTATTATCGCATGAGCAAAATGGATTATCTTCAACTTTTATTTTATACGAATGAGACTTAAAAGCACCATGGCCTATGATAATTCTGTTAAGTGTCGTGGACAAGTTTTTTTTTTTTTTAATTTAAACAACACACCACGAGGGCTTACAGCCTAAATACTATCGTACCGTGGGTGTTGACAAGGACGAAAGAGGCAACTTGTTAATTCTGGACTTGAAGGTTTGGAGATTCAGAGGAGAAGGAAAAACATGTGCCGGCAAGGAATTCCACAACTTGGAAGTCCTCGGGACAAACGAGCGGGCATAACAAGATGTTCTAAGTCTGGTGACCTGGACAGTAAAAGGGTGCATTCGCTCTGTTCCCCTGGTGGATCTGTTGGGGGCAGCAGGTGGGGGAACTATGGAGGAAAGCTCCTCTGAGCAGTGCCCGTGCAGATATCTATAAAAGAGAGAGAGGTCACCAACGGCACGTCGGTGGGCAAGGGATGGCAGCCTTTGGGTGAGGGTAGGGTCACCGATGAGACGTATAGCTCTCTTTTGAATGGAGTCCAGGATAGCGAGTGTAGAAGCGGCAGCGGCACCCCAGATGTGGGAGCAGTATTCGAGGTTTGGCCTTATTTGTGAAGTATATAAGGTATAGAGATTAGCTGGTGAAAAGTATTTGCGAGCCCGGAAGAGGAAACCTAATTTCTTAGCAGCCGCTTCTGCAATTGATGTGACATGTTGGTGCCAATTAAGATTTCGATCCACAGAAATGCCAACAAGAGAAAAGGACTCATTACTTTAAATAACTTGGTTGTTCATTGTGATGGGTCTAGTGCTGGTGTATCTCTTGTGAGAAAGAAAGCAAGACTTAGTTTTGGTGGGGTTGAATTGTACAAGATTTCTACTTCCCCAGTCTAATATTTTTTGGAGATCCACGGAGACAGAACCCTCCATGAGTCTGCGATCCTCATATAATTGGGCTAAAGAGACAGGCTTAGAATATTGTATATTTGAATGGAGGGTTCTGTCGTCCGCGTAGCTGTGAACTGGGTTGGATGTGCTCGAGAGGAGGTCATTGATGTGGAGAAGAAACAAAGTAGGGGCTAAAGCTGAACCTTGAGGAACTCCTGCATTAATTGGATACAGTTTAGAGGAATGGCCATCCCCAACAACAGATATGCTCCTGTTGGAGAGGAAAGTTGCTGTCCACATACAGAGTTTTGGTGGTAGGCCATAGGACGGAAGTTTATTAAGCAGCGCTGCGTACCAGACCTGGTCGAATGCTTTGGATATGTCTAGAGCAACAATCTGGGATTCACCGTGTTGTTCCATAGACTTGTTCCAAGAATGGGTGACAAAGGAAAGGAGGTCGGCAGTCGATCTGCGCTGACGGAATCCATACTGCCTGTCGTGAATTAGACTGTGTTTTTCAAGAAATTTTAGTAATTCGGTGTTTATATACTTTTCCATCACTTTAGAGACGACTGAAAGGAGAGAAATGGGCCTGTAGTTGCTGTGAAGCGCTTTGGATCCTTTCTTGGGGATGGGTTGTACTCGAGCAGTTTTCCAGTTACTAGGGAATATGCCTTTATTATAAGATATCTGAAACAGACGAGTCAGGACAGGAGCAAGCTCTGGTGCGCATTTTTTGAGAACAATTGCTGGGATCTCGTCAAGGCCAAAGGCTTTCCTGGTATTAAGAGAAGAGAGCATCTTTCGTACCTTTTTAGTTTTGAAAATAATATCCGTCATTTTATGTGCGACATTGGGGACTGTTGGTGGTTGAACATTTGGAGGTGGGTTGAGAGTAGAATTGCCGGCGAACAACGAAGCAAAAAGTTCAGCCTTGCCCAGGGCGGTAGAAACAATTTCATCCCCTGAGACAAGAGGTGGGAACGTGCTTTTGCAGAAATTATTCCCAATAGATTTAGCAAGAGTCTAGAAGGGTTTGCTGCCGTTCGAGCTTAAGAGGACTTTGCTTTTGATGTGGTTATTAAACGAGTTTTTTGCCTCAGAAAGAATGCGGACATAGCGGTTTCTGCGTCGTTAAATGCTTGACGATTTTCTTGACTGGGATTGTGTAGAAGCGTTTTGTGAGCTTTGACCTTTTCAAGTCTGGCCTTGTCACAGGATTTAAAGAACCAGGGCTTTTGAGTGGCTGAAGAGGTTTTCTGTGTACGTGGGATAAATAATTCCATGCCAGCTTGGATAATTTCGGTGACGTTTTGTGAGATATCAGAGGGGTCAGGATGAGAGAAGCAAACAGACGCCCATGGAAATGAGGAAAAGTAATCCCGCATTTCGTCCCTGTTTGCGGAGTTGTAGTGCCAAACGATACGTGGGTGTGATGACTGTGTGACCTCGGGTTGCATTGCGCTGGAAGCAGTGACAATGCCGTGGTCTGAGCGCCCAAGGGGGGCGGTGACTGATATCTTATAGGATTCAGGTTGTGTAGTAAGAAGGAGATCCAAGGGATTTTAGCTGTGTGTTGGGATACGAGGAAAGTAAGTAGGTTGCTGAACCATATTGGCTAAAGAATTGCTGACTGCAAAGGTCTCCGCTGCTCTCCCTTGTGGATCGGTTTTTGAAGATCCTAGCCATTCCTTAGGTACCTAGGAAGCAACAGTTCTTTGTAAATGGGATGTTTTCTTAGATTAGGGATGATACTACTGAAGTGCTTGTTACAGCTGCTTTTCAACTTATTCCAATGATCCTGCCATCTTATATGACACACGTGTTTTACTTGCGGAAGTAGATGTCTGTTGCTGTATAAGTCATGTTTACAACCTGTTATTGTTGCTTTTTTAGCAAAATAGTCGGCCTTTTCATTACCCTCAAGCTTTGAGTGCCCTTTTATCCATATGAAAGTAACTCTTTTGTGCTGTTGTTCTAAGACCTCTAATTGATAAGCAATATCACATATTACCCTGGACCGATATATAGCATTTTGAAGATTCGATAGAGTTCTTAACAGTGAACTGGAATCAGTCAAAACAACAAAGCTACTCATATTCTGGTTGCAGGCTGGTACTAACGCTTTTTGTATGGCAATAGCTTCAGCAGTGTAAATTGAAGTGAACTTTGGCAGACTAAATAGCTCAACATAATCTAATTGTTTAATGTACACTGCGTTAAGAAAATTTAAAAGATTTTTATGGAAATTCGCTGACACAAAGCACATGAAGCACTTGCTGTGGCCAAACTTTTTTGTACGTATGTCTTTGACGACTCAAATAAGCTGATTTATTACTTTTGAGGGCGGAAGAGATGAAGCACAAATTCAATATCAGTGATTCATCCCATATCATTTGTTACAGGATCCACGTGATGCCTATATTATCAGACAAATTCCGTGCTTTCAAGTTGTTATCTAATATGTATTGTAGGGCTCGGAGGGTTGCCTGTTGCCATGTTTATATTCAATTATACACAAAAGCCTTTCTACGTTACTTCCATAAACTTGTTTATTATTAGAACCTCAAAATTCCCAGGCCCGTCTAAAGGGAATACGTTGCAGACACGTCATGTTTGAAATCTGTCCCATAAATATCAACTTTGGGAAATTCACATCAAAGCTTTCAGGTCAATGCATGTATTCATGAAGAAAAAATCTTACACATGAATTTTCACTTTTAAGATTGTGGTAGAGCTTTCTCTGGTTCTTAGGTTTATTCGTATAAGCTGACGTAACAGTTTATTGTCGGCGCATCGGTAACCGAAATTTATTTACCCACTAGTTTTTGCCTTACGCGTCTAGAAAGCTTTGGATACAAATAATGTATCCTAAAACTCTAACGCTTGTTTGTCGTAACCTTACTGTTTAGCGAATTTTCGTAGAAAAATCGTTATTGTGGAGATCGCGAGTTAACATTATCATTAACACAATTGACTTTTTTAAACAACTTTAATTTTTTCCAAATATAATTTACAGGATGCAGCAAGTGCGTTATGGTGGAGAATTTTCATAAAAATACTTTTAATGTCAAATATGTATTTTTTCAAAAGAAAGGCATAAAATTGGGTAGATAGTAACATAGTCTGTATAGTCAAATTACTAAAATTTCTTAAAAAACACAGTCTAATCCACGACACGCAGTATGGATTCCGTCAGCGCAGATCAACTGCCGATCTCCTTCCCTTTGTCACCCATTCTTAGAACAAGTCCATGGAACTACACGGTGAATCCCAGATTGTCGCTCTAGACATATCCAAAGCATTCGACCAGATCTGGCACGCAGCGCTGCTTAATAAACTACTGGCATATGGCCTACCACCAAAACTCTGTACATGGACAGCAAATTTCCTCTCCAACCGAAGCATTTCTGTTGTCGTGGATGGCCATTCCTCTAAACTGTATCCAATTAATGCAGGAGTTCCTCAAGGTTCAGCTTTAGCCCCTACTTTGCTATTTCCCCACATCAATGACCTCCTCTCTAGCACATCCAACCCAGTTCACAGTTACGCGGACCACAGCACCCTCCACTTAAATATACAATAATCTAAGACTGTCTCTTTAGCCCCATTAGATGAGGATCACAGACTCATGGAGGGTTCTGTCTCCGTGAATCTCCAAAAAATATTAGACTGGGGAAGTAGAAATCTTTAACAATTCAACCCCACCAAATCACAGTCTTGCTTTATTTCTCATAAGAGATACACCAGCCCTAGAGCCATCACAATAAACAACCAATTTATTTGAAGTAATGAGTCCTTTTCACTTGTTGGCATTTCTGTGGATCGAAATCTCAATTGGCACCAACATGTCACATCAATTTCAGAAGCGGTTGCTAAGAAATTAGGTTTCCTCTTCCGGACTGGCAAATACTTTTTACCAGCTAATCTCTATACCTTATATTCTTCACCTCGAATATTGCTCCCACATCTGGGGTGCTGCTGCCGCTTCTACACTCGCTATCCTGGACTCCATTTAGAAAAGAGCTATACGTCTCATCGGTGACCCTACCCTCACACAAAGGCTGCCATCCCTTGCCCACCGACGTGCCGTTGGTGACCTCTCTCTCTCTCTCTCTTTCTTTGATAGGTATCTACACGGGAACTGCTCAGATGAGCTTTCTTCCATAGTTCCTCCACCTGCTGCCACCAACAGATCTACCAGGGGAACATAGCGAATGCACATTTTTACTGTCCAAGTCACCAGACATAGCACATCTTGTTATGCCCGCTCTTTTGTCCCTAGGACTTCCAAGTTGTGGAATTCCTTGCCGGCACATGTTTTTCCTTCTCCCCCGAACCTCCAAACCTTCAAGTCCAGAATTAACAAGTTGCCTCTTTCCTCCTTGTTGACACCCACGGTACGATAGTATTTAGGCTGTAAGCTCTCATGGTGTGTTGTTGAAATAAATTAAAAATTAAAAAAATAAAAGTGTAGTTAAAACCAGGTAACATATTTTATCAAAGTAAGCTATTGGTTTGAAAAAGCAAAAGAGTTTCCGTAAATAAACTTAAAATTTTTCCCAGCAATAACAAAAAAAATTGTATAGGAAAATTTGTAAACAATTTCTTTCACGGAAATTTTCCTTTTTTAGAAAAATTGTCTTATATAATGTTACATGAGAATTTTACATGAGAATTTTATAAAAATATTTTTACAAAACTTATCAAAAAAAATTTTTGCACGAAACTCGCCCCAAATCCCCCTTCTAAAGTACTATCAAGATTAATTATTTAAAGAAAAACTTATTCAGTTATGAAGCTTGTAGACTAATATGCAGGTGGAAATTAATGATTTTTCAGAGGTTTTTCCTGATGTTATTTAATTTGTTTTTGTTTCTTAATCTGTCCAGAAAATGTAATAAACCAATTGAAAATATTTAAAAGTTTAGCTAAAATGGATACTTACTTTTTGGGTGGACTTTGACCAAAAGCTCATATTTATTAGACCGTAAGTACAAAATTTTGCACTTTTTCTAGATAACTATACAGGATGGCGCATTGAAAACGAAACAGACCGATTTGCGTCCAGAGAATTTTTTTTTAAGAAACGCCGAAACGTCAATTTTAATATTGAGGGGGGTATGTTTTGACATAAAACTCAACCCCTTAAGGGTGGTGATAACAACCCTTATTTTATAAATAGGGAATTTGGGTCGAGTGTTACATAATCTGAAAGCTATATCTTTTCTAAATTCACCGCACTAGTTTTTCATGAAGTTTTATTAACTCGTTTAAAAATTATTCAGTTTGAGTTGCAAGAACGTATTTCATTCAATGTATTAAGAAATGCACTAATTAGTCAATTTTTCGTTAAAAAAAAACTAAAAAACAAAACCAAACGTTCAAAAATATTTATTCATTTAAGTAAGTGTTCAAATTGTTGACCACCAGCTCCCATACAAAAGTACAAATTTTGTTCAAAACGAGCTCTGACATTCTGGAGCATTTGTGGAGTTATTAGACAGAATTCTTCCAAAATGCGTCATCGTAATTCTTCCAGAGACTCCGTTTCTCTTGCGAAAATTCTACTGTTTAAACGGCCCCATAGAAAGAAGTCTAAAGGAGTTAAATCCGATGATCTAGGGGGCCACTCAATAGCACCTCTACGCCAGATCCATTGCTCTGGAAACTCTCTCTTTAGAAACTCCCTAACACGTTGTGAAAAATGCGGAGGAGCTCCATCTTGTTGAAACACTAATTGATTTTCTTGAAAGCGATCATCATTTTAAACAATGTCAATTAGTAGACGGTAAACGATATCTTCTAGTAACTCCAAATACGTTTCGCCACTCAAATTGCCATCAAGAAAAATGGTCCGATTAAACGGTCTCCAAAAATACCAGTCCAGACATTCAATTTCCGTGGAGTTTGAGTGTGGACTTCGTGAACATTTCTTGGATTATTATCTGCCCAATAACGACAAATATGACGATTGTCTGTAGAGTTTAATAAAAACGTACACTCGTCTGAAAAACATATATTGAACAGAAACTTCCCGTCATCAGCTATTCGTGCAGTCATAACTTCACTAAACTATGGCCGCCGATCAAAATCATCTTCATTCAGTTGTTGTACAAAAAAAAAGACAAGCACATATCCAAATTTGTTGTCAAATATTATATTTGTACTTTTTGGCTAACAAAATTAAAAATGGAGAAGTTTTATATATGTAAAATAGAGTGTGAATAATGTGGATATGGCAAAAGTATTGGTGGAAAGGATAACTGTGTCTTTCTAATTAATTTCCTTAAGAAAATTTTAAGGTGACAGTTTCAAATACGTTTGGCGTTATTACCTATTGGATATTTATATTGAAATTGTATTAATCACATGCACAAGCAAAGCTTCTATGTATAATACATTGTATGATTCATTTGCCAAATAAAAATTACTATTACTATTACTATTATTACTATTACAATATGAATTTTATACGGGTGAAATTTATGATGCTTCAATATTTGCTGAATAGTTCTTCTTTTGATGTTCGAAACAGTGCCCAATTTTCTCGTGCTCAAAGTTGAGTCTGCAGCAATTTGTCCTAAAACTTCAATCTCAGTAGTCTCATTTCTAACCGGAAATTCACGTTCAGGATCCCGTTTTTTGTTGGCTACTGAACCATTTCGTTGAAACTTTGCAACTAACTCCAAAATGTATTTTATGTTAACATGTCTGTTCGGATGTCGTTCATTAAACAAATTTGCGGTACGGTTGGTACAGTCATCATTTTTGAAAAAAAGAGTAATTATTTCAACTCTTTCTTCTACAGAATACACCATTGTGAAATTAATTTTCGGTAGTACTATCAGGTATCAAACCGACCAATAAACTGAAATAATAAACCGCATTTCTTTCATTCCGATAATAAATGTTCTGATAGTCAATTTTTTGTTTACAAACCAACAAAACATTGACTATCAGCAAATTTTTTATCGGAATGAGTGTAATGCGTTTTTGCATCTTTAACTGTTAATAATTTTTAAACGAGTTGATAAAACTTAAAAAAATAATACTGTGCTGAATTCAGAAAAGAAAGAGCTTTCAAATGATGGAACACTCGACCCATGTTCTCTATTTAAAATATAAGGGTTGTTATCACCACCCTTAAGGGGTTGATGCGACAAAGTCGAGATTTATGTCAAAACATGTCCCCCTCAATATTAAAATTGACGTGTTCCAGCGTTTCTTAAAAAAAAATTCTCTGTGGACGCAAATCGGTCATTTTCGTTTTCAATGCTCCACCCTATATACATATATATATATATATATATATATATATATATATATATATATATATATATATATATATATATATATATATATAAAAATACATATACATGTATATGTATGTGTAAACATATAATAGCATACCTCGTTATTGGTGCTTTTAATGATGAAAATTTGCTAAACAGTTTACATTTTATTTTTTTATATGAAATCGCATAAAAGCTCAATAATAGAAGTCGTAAAGTTTTTATGAGCTTTTCCAGCACACAAATAAATCAACTGCGTCCTCATAACTGCCGAAACAATGACAATTCAAAACAATTATTACAAATACAAAAATTAAATTTGCTTTTGTTATTTTTCAGATAACCAAATATGTGTATTATATCTGGGCTGGAACACATTTTTGTTGTATTTTTGGGTTTGCCAAAAATATAGTGTTAAAATATAATTGACATCACATTTTCAATCGTATGGAGGCCATGACCGTGTTATGCCACTTAAATTTCGGAATGTGGGTTACACAGAATTGTTCGCCAAACATCAAATTGAGATGAAATTCATTCACTGGCGCACAGAAAATCAATATTCTGTGAGATATATAAACAGCGATACAACGTGATCTGTGTTTTGGATAATAAACTCATGGAATAACATACTACTCTTACATGTGTACAATTTTCCAACAAACGTGCAAAGATGTAGAAAAAACACAGCCCTAGAACTACCGTCCCATTTCGTTAATTACCTGTTTTCCAAAGTATTTGAACTTATACTTAAATAACCCTTGTTGCCTTCCTTCAACTAAAGGAACTTTTACTATCAATATGATGCAAAGTATTATCTAGTAAGCGGAAAAGCTGTTATCTCAAGATTGACCTCAAGTGGATCTAAATACGGTTTGTAGTGAGGTCACTATTAGCTGTTGAACTCTAACCTAATGTATCTCTCTATCAGATTTTATTATTTGCAAGATGAGAAACACTGCTAGGATCACAAGATGTTAGGAAATAAAGCTTACTACTTACCTAGTTCTGAGTTGTTCTGTCAGAGGTCCCAGATTTGTTGGATCCCCTGATCAGAACCTGGTTATTTTTAAAACTGTGGTAGATATCTCGGAAAAAGGTAGTCAGAATTATCTATTGAGTCGCCGCCAAATATGAGAAATATTGGTTAGGAATTAGTTTTCAATTAAACAGATATGTCAATATAACAAAATATTAAATTTATTCATATAAATTAAATTTGTAATAGCAAGCAAAATTAAACAAACATGGTTGGTAAATCTCAAATGAACATTAATCATACACAAATAAAAATCAATTAAACAGCAAGAACTTCAAGAAAAGAACTTATCATTTCGCATACATATGACAAAATAATAAGATAAAGATGGTTGTATGTCACTAAAATATTGACATTAGCTACTTGAGGTATATTAAAAATCAAATGCTGTATTTTACAGCTCAAAAGCAAATACAAATTATTAGATAAATTACTTGACTCGTGTCAATCAGTTCGGTTAGTTTTTCAATTAGTTAACTAGCCAGTTCCTTGTGTGAGGCTCCATAAAAAAATATTCCTACGTGAAATTTTTACATTAATTATTGAAAATGAAAAATATTTAAAAGAATGTAAAGGTTTGATATTTTACAGACGAAATTTGCTAATTACAATTTCAAGAAATATGTATCGAAATTCTCAAAATTGACAAAATTCTAAGATTAAACAGAAAATTTACAGTTATCCTTACAGCACATCGTCGACACTATTTTGGTTCAAGTTGATTACGTTATTTTGAAAGTTCAAGTTGTAAGGGTTCAAATATTAGATTGCTGCTGGAGAAATTCTGCTGGTTTATACAGATACGATTTATTTTGACTCACCAAGTCCTCCTGCATTGAGTTACCTGATAACCCTAGGAAGACGCTTTCCAACTGGGATCAGCTATCAGTGCCTGACGCAAGCTCACAAACTTCAATAAGAGAGGGAATGCTGGAGAGAATGATTGGTACTTCTTATTAGCGGTTCTTGGGCCGGTGGATTTTGTTGCTCCAATACTAGGAGATAATTTGTTCCCTATGTCGATACGCTGAATTACTTTGACGAAAATTTTTCAAACAACAATTAAAACATAAATTGGCTCAAGTGAAATTTACTGCCAATTGACTCAAAATTCGCTAATACTCAGAAACTATTTCTGATTAACGTAAGAAATACACCAGGTCGGAAACAAAGAACCACTGTTAACTCGCGTTTTTATGCTAAACACGGCGTTTATTCAAAAGCCGCTCAAATCACTTTAAACAATCACTGACAATTATTATTAGATAGTATAGGGAACAGAAAGGTTTTTATCGTCCATTTCTAAGATAATGTTTAACCACCGCAATTGAAAGGTATTTACGCGGTAACGCACCAGTGTCGACTACTCTCGAGCTAACGTCTGTTCTTCCCGAGATTGAGATTCTCTTCCTCTTAACATCTACGTCCCTTGCCTATAGTTCAGGGCTTCCAAGGTTAATTTCATGACAGAGTTGCAGATACATTCTCGACTCCCGCTTAACATTGAAAATGGACGCGTACCTTACCTAACGAATTTAAATAAGATGAAATAATAACTTGTTCTAGAACATTCTCAACGGATATTTTGTTTAACTAAACGCCCTTCCAGGAAAATGCGACTCATCATTTACTAACAAAGCTATATTGCGTCTTTAGATATTTGAATTTTAACGTACACATTTAAAATGCAGTACGGTGTTCAGGGTAGTTAAATGTTGGCGACTTTTCATCGAATAATTTTTGAAATCCAAAACTTGAAGTATTTAATATCGATAGGGTTTTTGGTCATTATTTAGATACCTGGGGGCTTTCTAAGTGTTTTTAAACCAGTAATGATTCCAGGTAAAAATTGAATCGTTACACCCCTAATTGTATTTATTGAAAAATATGAGGTATTAACTACAGAGCTAGATGGTTTCAGAACTCAATGTTCAATTAAAGACGCTGTTTTAGAGTTTACAAATGTTACCTGCTTGCTTTCGTGAATCGAGCATCATCGCAAGCTGTATCTTTTGGCACCATCTGTCATCCTTCACTTCTCTGACTTCGTAAAGCAAAAAACTGACGTTTGAAATTTATTCAATGCCATTTATTCTGTCAAGAACAGTATGTGAGAACTGAGAATTGTTATAGTGTCTTTAAAACTCTTGAATTCGAAGTTCTACAAAGATCAATTCTTGGACCTGTACTGTTTGTATTGTGAATATATATATATATATATATATATATATATATATATATATATATATATATATATATATATATATATATATATAGATATATATATATATATATATATATATATATATATATATATATATATATATATATATATATATATAATAAGTTTATTAAGCTTTACAGAAGAGTCAGCAGATATTATAACTGCATGTAACTGGAACTATTTCAAGATCGAAACTTAACAGAATCTGAATCAAGTCTGTAATAGTTAGATTAAGAGTTTTTTACAATAAATTCCAGTACAACTTTGTTTTCTCATTTACCTTCTAAAGAACAAACCTGCGTAAATACAAATACTCCATTGTAAGAGACAAGATAATTTAATCTACTGAAAATGTAACTACCTACTTGAGAATAATAATAGATGAACATCCAGAATGTAAACGTCATGCAGAAAATCCAAATAACACATTTATTATTGTATTTGGTGATGTGGGGCCCTACCATTCACAATAACATACACAATGTTCTATAGTCACAAATAGCTTTATTAATATATAAATATATCTCGATTACACAGTGAATTATTTTATATCTTAACTAGACCGCGTTACATTTAACAATAAATCCATTTCCCAACGTTCGTGCTCCGTCCACGTTCCCTGTTGGTGAATCATCATGCTCCGTAACGGGTCGCCACAGGTGAGATAAATATATAATACCAAATTATACCAAATTCAAATTCAATTTATGAACATCCTGTATATATCTTCTGAAAATTGCCATTATGGCGGATACGTTGATGATTTTCTAAAAATGTCAGCAAGTTTTAAATTTATAGCAATTAATTAATATATTATATATACCAAATGATAATTGCTATAAATCTAAAACTCGCTGACATTTAAAAAAAAACATCAACGTATATATATATATATATATATATATATATATATATATATATATATATATATATATATATATATATATATATATATATATATATATATATATATATATATATTTCTAAAGTAATATATTAGTGGGTGTATTGGTGGCTTTAGTGACGTGTGCAGTGTTGAGTGTGGTGTTCAGTTCAATTTAGGTCTTAAGCAATTCTCGAATTCAGTTGTCTTTCGCAGCATTCTTATGGATTGGTTTTGATTTTGCATTTCAAGATTCAAAAAATTGTAGGTATCACCAACGACTTATGGGCCAAGCTGTGATTGTCAAAACAATTTAAAAGATGCAGCTCAAGACACTCTATAATTAACACATACAACTTCTTCTCGTATCTTGTATAATAACAATTATATTGAGCTTTACCATAGAAATGCGTCACCCAGTATATAGGTAAACAGATAAAAACTAAATTCGTGAAAAACTGACAAAAACAAATAACTTTAACACGCTGTATTTAAAAAACTAAGCATTTGCGGACCCATGTTTATATGAAAAAATAGTCTTATTTTTTGTGCTGAATGTGCACCTGTAACATAGACCACCATTTTTAAAACATATATATATATATATATATATATATATATATATATATATATATATATATATATATAACTAACCCCGGATATGGGTTCTAGGGGTCCTAGTTTTCTGAGGGAAGATTGGAACCTGTGATCATCACTGATAAGTACAATTTGGAGAACCCAATTCATCACAATACAGTTTTCTGATCCGACGATCGTTCCGCTAACGAAGTTAGCGTCATCAAGGGGATGAGTAAACTGTAAAGTAAAGTTTACTTATACCCTTGATGACGCTAACTTTGTTAGCGAAACGATCGTCGGGTCAGAAAACTGTATTGTGATGAATTGGGTTCTCCAGAAAAAATTGTACTTATTGGTCCTAGTTCGCGCCTATTAGAACAAATGTTTCCAAAGTCCCACCATCAATACCTCTCTATTATTGATGTTTTTTAATAAAAATTCACAAAATGTACAGCAAACAAATAAACTGTATATTTAAAAGTAAGTGATTACAGTGTAGTGCAACATTCCAATATATATATATATATATATATATATATATATATATATATATATATATATATATATATATATATATATATATATATATATATATATATATATATATATATATATATATATATATATATATATATACATTCTCCAACTGTATCATGATCATGATACATCTGATTTCATCAAACAGAAATTCAGATGCTGTTAATCTGGGAAGCATATATATGATTCCATTTCAGCGGAATTTCATGAAAAGTAAATTTCTTTGGCCCGAGCCAGGTAACGGACTGGAGAGACGAGGAACGACAGTTTTAATTATTTATGAAATCAATCCATCACAGAGAGATACTTACTAAGCCCAGCATCAACGGAAAAGAAAATTATATCAAAGACAGGAATAAACTTGAAATTGAGATCGATGTTCATCCATTACATAATGTAATCACTTTTATTAATGTTATACGTGTCTTAAATAAAGGGAAAATGTCGCTACTAGCAAATAAACACTCAGCGCATTTCGATGCAAACTACACTTTTTATAGGTATTATTATTATTACTGCTATAAGCATAGGAATCACCAAGGGTACCGCAAGGTAGAAAATATATTTTCATTACCAACAAACGCCAAAGAAATTTGTCCTGCTACTCCTGCTACAAACATATTCTGGTGCAAATATAGGTAGTGACCACAATCTAAAATTAGCTGAGTGAAAAAAAGCCTATACGCAGCAAGTGCATTATGGTAGTGAATTTTCATAGAAATGATCTGGCACAAAATATTTTATTATAAATTTTTTTTCTTGTAATATAAAAATCTAAGTTTTGGTGTATGGTTTACTTTTTATATCGTAAGGCTACCTACCAAATTTGGTTATCATAGCTTTTTTATTTTTTGAGATAAACATTTTTTTAGAATGAAAACTCCAAATTTTCCCGGAAAACCTCGTCCGATTTTCCTGACTAACGAACATATCCAAGATATTTGTAGAAGGAAGGTACGTGCTAAATTCTATCAAAATGGCCTATTATTTTTTGAGTTATCGGTGTGATACATACATATATATATATATATATATATATATATATATATATATATATATATATATATATATATATATATATATATATATATATATATATATATATATATATATATATATATATATATATATATATATATATATATATATATATATATACAGGGTGCTACAGATTCGAGGCTCACCATGGGTATCTTCTAAACCGTAAGAGATACAGGATGGGTTAAATTGAGGCAAATATGCGCAATTATGGACCTTGTAGCATGCCATTTTAAAATTTGCAAATTTCCGAATACTTCCGAAGATATACGGAAAAAAAACGAAAAATGTAACTTCCGTTTTTATTTTTTCTGAAGTTATTTGAAACGATATAAAAAAACGAAAGACACTTCTTTATAGCGACTTTTTCCAGTCTACAATATGTAGTGAACAGATTCTCAGTACAACGTTTCGTTTCGAAGAAAACATCATCAACTTTGTTTTTTCATATGGCCGTTAAAATAAGTACACCCTGTATTAGAAAGCATATTTCATTGCAAATTCAATGATGTATATCACTATAGGTCCCTTATGTTGTTTTTTGCATTATTTAAATTTTCAACGATTTTCACTGCGTAGCAGGTGATGTTTGTTGTACCTACTCTTATTAGTAATGGGTTTCCGTTTCTGTATGAAACCCTAAAAATACGGTTCATTAATCTAATCTGCGCTTTATTTAAATTTGATAATTTACAATCGGTGAGCTTTGGACATGAAACACTAGTACAGCTGTTAAAATTCAAAATGCAGAGAAACTCAACTATCAGACAGACGCCAGTTTTGCATCGTTTTGCATCTCAATCACGTTGAATTAATATCATTATGAATAAAATAGTTTATTTGACGTTTTGATAATCTTGATTACATGCAATTTTGAAATGAAGAGCAAAGTTACATGTTAGCAGTTTTTTATTTGTGCCACAGAAATGCGGTTGGTGGTACAGATATGTATTTCCAACAATATCCCCAGCGAAGTCAACCACATAGAACTGATTTTGCTAGACTGGATAAACACTTAAGAGAACATAATTCATTCAATAAGCTTCGAATACAATATGGAAGCAAAGTACGTAATGAAGGACTGTCTGCAACTAAATAAATAATATCTTAAGCTTAGGTGTTAATGAGGCAAATGCTCAAATAAATTGCCGTTTACTTGGATACATTTGCGTGCTCTTCTTCCCAACTTTTTAATAGATCGCTGAATTGATCTTCTGTTGATGGATCTACATGCACTAATAATCCTATTTTTTAGTTCACTTAGACTGGTGACAGGAGTTTTGTAAAATATGTCTTGGATAGCTCTCCAGAGCAAGAAATCTAAGGGTGGTAGGTCTGGAGATCTCGCTGGCCACTTTACACTGCTTCCATTTCCAAACCACCTGTTAGTAAACTCCCTATCTAAATATTGTTTGACATTTCTCCCATTGTGTGGGGGAGCGCCGTCCTATTGATACCACAGATTAGGTATTGTGGCCAACGAAATCTGCATTAGGAAATCTTGCAACTCGTTAGTCAAAAACTCCAAGAACCGTCCAGACGTTAGATTTTCTTCAAAATGATGCGGTCTCAGCAATGTGTCACCTATCAACCCAGCCCACACATTCACACCAAACCTAACTTGTGGTCTGACTTGTCTGTGGCCTCCCGGGTTCTCCAAGCTCAACACATGCTCGTTATTCCTGTTGAAAATTCTAACATTTGAAAATCTAGAATCATCGGACCAGACTATTTGACATAGGAAGCTATTAATAGCCTCCACATTCTCCATCAACCAACGACAAAATGCAAGTCGCCTCTCACTATCATTCGTCTCCATCGCCTGCTAGGCATTGAAAATTGTTGAAAATTTAAATAATGCAAAAAACAACATAAGGAACCTATCGTGTTATACACCATTGAATTTGGAATAAAATATACTTTCTAATACAGGGTGTACTTATTTTAACGGCCATATGAAAAAACAAAGTTGACGATGTTTTCTTCGAAACCAAACGTTGTACTGGGAATCTGTTCACTACATATTGTAGACCAGAAAAAGTGGCAATAGAGAAGTGCCTCTCGTTTTTTATATCGTTTCAAATAACTTCAGAAAAAAATAATATCGGAATTTACATTTTTCGGTTTTTTTCGTATATCTTCGGAAGTATTCGAAAATTAGCAAATTTTAAGATGGCATGCTACAAAGCCCATAATTGCGCATATTTGCCTCAATTTAACCCACCCTGTATCTCTTACGGTTTAGAAGATACCCATGGTGAGCCTCAAATCTGTAGCATCCTGTATATATATATATATATATATATATATATATATATATATATATATATATATATATATATATATATATATATATATATAGGGTGTTTAAAAAATGGGGCAATATTTAAGGGGTTGATATCCCAGGTCATTTTATGGAAAAAAGTTCCCATAAACATAGGTGCTAAAATGCCAAGATACAAGGTGTTAATTTTTTTTTGTAAAATAATGATTTTTTTTTAAATAATTCAAATATCTCCTCACCGATTGTTTTGAAAATTGGCAGCGTTGTTTGTATTATTAATGGGCTGATTTGGCCCTACTTAGACACAGATTGTTATGTTCATTGGCGTCTCAACAAAATTTATTGACATAAAAATGTACGCCACTGACTGCAATATGACTTGTATATTATTTTGAGATAAAGAAACTAAAACTACAAGTTTTATAATTACGACGACGCATTATTGAAGAATGCCGTCTAATAACTTCACAAATGCTCCAGAATGTCAGAGCTCGTTTTGAACAAAATTTGTACTTTTGTATGGAAGCTGGTGGTCAACAATTTGAACACTTACTTAACTGAATGAACATTTTTGAACGTTTGGTTTTGTTTTTTAGTTTTTTTAACGAAAAAATGACTAATTAGTGCATTTCTTATCACAATGAATGAAATAAGTTCTTGCAACTCCAACTGTGAATAATTTCTAAACGAGTTGATAAAACTTCCAAAAAAATTAATGTGCTGAATTCAGAAAAGAAAGAGCTTTCAAATGATGTAACACTCAACCCATGTTCTCTATTAAAATATTAAAATATAAGGGTTGTTATCACCACCCTTAAGGGGTTGATGAGACAGAGTTGAGTTTTGTGTCAAAACATGTCCCCCTCAATAGTAAAATTGACGTGTTGCAGCGTTTCTTAAAAAAATTTCTCTGGACGCAAATCGGTCTGTTTCGTTTTCAATACGCCAGCCTATATATATATATATATATATATATATATATATATATATATATATATATATATATATATATATATATATATATATATATAAAATGAGATAGATGTTAGTTGCAAGATATAAACTCTGTATTATATTGCCGAGCTTTCGGAATTATTTATTTCATTATCAAAGCTACGACTTGGAAGGAAAGAATTACACTTAGATAGGAAAAACACAAAGGGTTTAAATACTTACATATAAAGTATAAAGCGAATTGTATAATTGAACTTGAAAAAATTGTTAAATAACAAAAATTTACAACATGTTTCATGTTAAATTTGATTACAGTTTATAAGAGCCAATCTGGCATATGCAAGCTAACTGTGTATTTAAATTATTGTTCTTCTCAAGAAAATATAAATGAGGTTGGTATTTCAAAGAATTATTATCTTTATGTTTATTAAATTTTTGTAAAAGTAACTTCAAAGTCTTCAGACATTATTTTACTAAGGTTTCGCAATGTAAAATATACAGAAATTTATATTATTTGCATGTCAGGTTGACTCTTATAAACTTCATTCAAAATCTAACAAAAAAAAATTTTTGATTTTTGTTATTTAAGAATTTCTATCAAGTTCAACTTTAAAACTCGCTTCATATGTAAGGATTGAAAACTTTTGTGTTTTTCCTATGAAAATTGATTTGGCGTAACACCACTCAAACCGAGCAGCACGATGTCGAGGAGTCAGCGTACTCTGCGATATATCGTTGCCATATATATATATATATATATATATATATATATATATATATATATATATATATATATATATATATATATATATATATATATATATATATATATATATACAGGCTGATTCACAACGCAATGGACACAGAATGTGTGCGTGTATAGGACCTCAAAACATGCCGATCCTTTATATAAAATTTTTCTCTGACGCCCATGGTTGGTGACATATTCACCTCGGAAGATTCTTTAATAATTACAAGAAAGACCTGTATTGCAGCAGTGCCCTAACATAGAACAAGTAAATTTGATAAAGGGTTTTCTTTTATCAGCATCGTTATTTGACACAAATTTTAAGTAGATATAAGCTTAAAAAAGGGTGAGTTAGGGATGGGTGGCCTTTTTAATGATTTAATTTTTTTTTAACCCTAACCTAATTAAAAGTCAAAGTCCATTAATTTTATAGCAAATTATATTTTCTATTCTTTTAGTGAATTTTCGTAGAAAAAAATTACTATTGGGGAGATCCCGACTATTGAAGTTTGAAAAAATTTTTGCAAATGAGCGCGAACTAGGACCCCTAGAACCCATAACCGGGGTTAGTTTCAATTTTTATATGTTTATATATATATATATATATATATATATATATATATATATATATATATATATATATATATATATATATATATATATATATATATATATCACACCGATAACTCAAAAAATAATTGGCCGATGGTGATAAAATTTGGCATGTACCTTCCTTTTGCAAATGGCTTGGATAAGTTCGTTAGTGAGGAAAATCAGACGAGGTTTTCCGGGCAAATTTTGAATTTTCAATCGAAAAAAAATTTATCTCAAAAAATAATAGGCCGATTTTAATAAAATTTGGCATGTGCCTTTCTTTTATAAATGGCTTGGACAAGTTCGTTAACCAGGAAAATCGTACGAGGTTTTCCAAGAAATTTTTGAGTTTTCATTATAAAAAAAAATTATCTTAAAAAATAAAACATCTATGATAACGAAATTTAGTAGGTAGGTTTACGATATAAAAAGTAAACTATATACCAAAATTTAGATTTCTATGTTGCAAGAATTCTCATCTTGTAAGTTTTTTGATAAACCACCCGTCTTTGAGAAAATTGAGATTTTTAAAGTTGAGATCAAAACAAATATATGTCGCTTGACGATTTTATTAAACATTGAAGTTTCATAGGGAATGCCTTGGGCGCTCTGAAAGTCATCTGTTGCTAGGTTACAGTTGTCAAATCTGACATTATTTAAGTTTATTAAGTTTTACAATAATTATTGTCTTGTGTTTCTTTTGTAATAATAATTTGTTGCTCAAAATGGCCGGAAAATTCTCGGTTAATGAACAAGTTGACATGCTTATGGTATTAGGATTTTGCGAGAGTAATTACCGCAGAAGTGCAGAGGTGTATCGAAGAAGATTTCCTAATCGTAATATACCACATCGTCAAACTTTGCCAATGTTGAACGTGGAGCTCGGGAAACGGGTTCCTTTTTTCATAAAAATGCTGGGGGACGCCTTCATGGAGTGAACGCACGAACTGAGGAGCGTCTTCTAGACAGTATTGACAGTGAGCCTCAAATCAGCACCAGACGACTATCCAGACAGCTTCATATAATACAGCCGACGGTCCATAGCATTATCAGACGCAATCTGCTGCATCACTATCACCTTCAAAAAGTGCAAGAACTGCTACCACAGGATGTAGAGGCAAGACTCTTTATCTGTAATTTCATCCTACATTAGAACATTGATTTTCCCAAGACCATTCTTTTTACGAATGAAGCTTGCTTTACGGGATTACAAATGTGCACAACTGCCACAAATATTCGGATGTATATCTACATGTTATAGTAACCCACCATTTCCAAAGAGGATTTAAAATAAATATGTGGGCAGGTATTGTTGGAGGACATTTGGTTGGGCCGGTTATTTCGCCAAATCGCTTAAACAGCGCAATATATTTTCTTTTCTTGAAAATGTTCCACCTGAGCTACTGGAGGAGCTGCTCTTATAACCGCGCATCGAAATGTGGTTTATGCATGATGGGGAGCCACCACATTTCACAATAAATATTCGTGGATTTTTAAACCAACAGTTTCCATATCAATGGATAGGTCGTGGAATTAATTGCCCTCAACATTGGCCAGCACGATCACCAGACTTGAATAAATGTGAATTTTTTTCTGGGGGGCCTCAAACGAATCTGTGGTACTGCAGGTATTGTTGGAGGACATCTGGTTGGGCCGGTTATTTCGTCAACCCGCTTAAACAGCGCAATATATTTTCTTTTCTTAAAAATGTTCCGCCTGAGCTACTGGAGGAGCTGCTCTTACAACCGCGCATCGAAATGTGGTTTATGCATGATGGGGCGCCACCACATTTCACAATAAATGTTCGTGGATTTTTAAACCAACAGTTTCCAAATCGATGGATATGGTCGTGGAATTAATTGCCCTCAACATTGGCCAGCACGATCACCAGACTTGAATAAATGTGACTTTTTTCTCTAGGGGGGCTCAAACGAATCTGTGTATTTGACACCAGGTCAAACTGAGGAAGATTTGTGGAGTCGCATCAATAATAAGTGGACCATTATGAAAAGTGACATCCAATTACTCAACAGAGTCGACCTTAATTTTCAACGAAGGATGTAGTTGTGTTGAGAGAAAATGGAGGTCATTTTAAACAATATCTTTAGTGTTGTTTTACGGTTTTTTATTTATTAGATTTTAATAGCGTTTGTTAAACTTCAGATATATTAGTGTTTAATAAAATCTTCAAGGGACATAATTTTGTTCTCAACTATAAAAATCTCAATTTTCTAAAAAACGGGTGATTTGTCGAAAAATTGACCAGAGGAGAAAAAGATATACAATTTAGTTTGCTATAAAATTGATGGCCTTTAACTTTTAATTACGTTAGGGTTTAAAAAAATCAAATCATTAGAATGGTGACCCACCCCTAATTCGCCCCTTTCTGAGTTTATATCTTCAAATTTTTGTCAAAATAGAATGTTCATAAAAAAGACCATCTACCAAAATTAGTTCATCTATGTTAGGACACTGCTGCAATACAGCTGTTTCATGTAATTATTTAATAATCTTCCGAGGTCAATATCTCACCAACCATGGGCGTCAGAGAAAAATTTTGTATAAAAAATCGGCATGCTTTGAGGACTTCTACACTCACACATTATGTGTCCATTGCGTTGTAAATTACTCTGTAATATATATATATATATATATATATATATATATATATATATATATATATATATATATATATATATATATATATATATATATATATATATATATATATATCACACCGAAAACTCAAAAATATTGTCCCGATGCTAATAAAATTTGGCAGATACCTTCCTTTGGTAAGTGACTTGGATAAATTTATTAGCCAGGAAAATCGGAGCAGGTTTTCCGAAAAAATTTTCATTTGTCTGCCGAAAAAACATTTTGTCTCCAAAAATAACAAAACTATGGCAACCAAATTTTCTAGGAGAGTTACATTGTAAAAAGTAAACTATATACCAAATTTTAGATCCCTATCTTAAAAGAAAAAAAATTAGGGACGCGGCAAGTGCGTTACGGTAGTGAATTTTTATTAAATGTTTCAAATTTGAATAACTCAATTTTTTATGAAGTAAGAAAATTGAATTTTGGTATATAGTGAGGCCTTTTCTAAGGAAACGTATTTACCACATTTCATTAAAACAACTTTGAAATTTTCTGAGAATAAAAATTCAAAAACTCAAAATTTGAATAACTCTTTTTTTTTAACTTAGAAAGTTAAATTTTGGTGTGAGGAAGGTCTTTCTCAATGCAACATATCCATCAAATTTCAATAAAATAACTTTGTAATTTTCGGAGAAAAAAATTTTTTTCGAAAGAAAACTCAACATTTTCCCGGAAAACCTTGTCGGATTTTCCTGGCTAACGAACTCGTCCATGCCATTAATAAAAGAAAGGCACTTGCCTAATATGATCAAAATCGGTAAATTTTTTGGAGTTATCGGTTGGATATATATATATATATATATATATAATATATATATATATATATATATATATATATATATATATATATATATATATATATATATATATATATATATATATATATAAACACATAAAAATAGAAACTGACCCCGGATATGGGTTCTGAGGGTCCTAGTTCGCGCTCAGTTAAAAAAACTTATGCAAAGTCTCACCATCGATACCTCTCTATTTGTGGATTTTTTTAAACAAAAATTCACTAAAAAGTTATGGGCATTTAATGAAGAAAACTATCAGTGGCACCAAAGGGCAGAGAAGACGCCATACCAAAATATTGTATGTGTTAAAGAAAATCAAACAAATATACAGATAACGTTTATTTTTTATTCGTACAAAAATGTCAATAAGTACGAAAAAAATTACTTTGAAAGTTTTATAACTTTTCTCCTATAAATGTCAAAGTGGAGATTTGAAACTTCAAAAATTAGTAATGTTTAAATAAAGCTTCTATAACTATTGGGATTTCTGATTGGTAAATATTGCAAGAAATGCATATTAGAAGATACTACATTTATATTTCAAATGTTCTCATTTTATTACATTATTTACAAAAAATGCATCTAAAATAGACCCTACATATTACCAATAAATAAGCGAAAACCGTTATCTAAGTTTTATGATGGTTTAATTTTCATGGTAAAATGGTCCGGCGGTTTAGATAACTGACTCGTCAGCAAGAAACGGCGGTGGACGTGGGTTCAAATCACAACCTTTTTTGTCTCTGATTCTATCTTAACGTTATCTGATCACATTATGTAATCCCAATAATTTATTCTATTATTCTTTGTTGAAAAAATCACTAATGAGAGGATAAGGACTTTTAAGACTTTAAGTTAAATTTTAATAGTAGATGTTGTTGCCCTGAGTTAGTAAAACCGTTGGACAGTTAACAGAGACGTAGATGTTTTTTCTGTGGCTTCAGAAATGTTTGTTTTTTTCTGCAAACGGTTACATTTTTTACAGCATCACCGGGCAAAATGATTTTCTTTGTAGAAAATGCATTGATTTCTGTATATAGATCAGCACCAGAGCATTTTTAAATTTATTTCATTTACTTTTATTACTGAATATTCTTGTACAAAATGTTCTTTTAATAGCATTTTTTTTTATAAATAAGTTTAATTAATTTTTTTGGAAAAAACATTCGTTACGAATTTTGGTGTGAAAAATTGTTTGACCAAGTTTTGATGGAAATTATTTTAACGAAATTCGTCCCAAATAATGTTTTAATGGATTCCGGTACAAACAAATTATTTTATTTTAGAGCGTCGGTGGTTCAGGGGTAAGAATGTGTGCCTCTGAACCGAAGGGTACTGGGTTCGATGCCAGGGTTCTCCTTTCACTTATAAACTGTAACATTAACATTAAGCGAGGTTCTTTGTATTTGAGCAAGTTGAATGTCTGCACGTTCCGCCCTTCGGAGGGGGCGTAAAACCGTCGGTCCCGTGTCCATGCAATGTTGAGCACGTTAAAGATCGCTACCCTCCTTACAGAAAGGCAGGGGTTCGGCAAAATTTCCAGGATAGTGGGGTAAAACTGCTCCCTGGCGTCGGTGATTGGCCATAGTCGCGAAAATAGGGCGACGTTAAAGAAACAAAACACACACATTTTATTTTCAGTATAAGTTACAGTTTAGTCATATAGTTTAAATTTTATGTATCCTTTTAGCAAATTCTTGTGTAGAAAATATTTAGTCAGTTTACGTAGAAATTTGTTTGTGTTGCCGTGGAAATCAGTTGTTGTTTTTTTTTGTAATATTTTTATTAAATTTTGTAACTTATAATACATATTTAAAGAGTTATTGTAAAGGAATGTTTTCGGATTTTCATGAAACAAATTGTTTGCAAATTTTCATGCAGCAATTTTTTTTTGGGGAGTTTCGTTGAAAAGCTTTTTATGGATAATTATATCTTGGCAGGTGGGTAAATATCTTCGTTAGCCAGGAAAATGAAACCAGTTTTTTCGAGAACATTTTAAGTTTATGTTCGGAACATTTTTGTATTCTTTCAAACAATAAAGTTATTTGATGAAATATGGTACATTGTTTCTACTATGCTGGTAACCAAATTTGATGCCTGTTTTCTTTAAAAAAAAGACATATTTTCTGTTAAAAACATTTTTATTAAAATTCATTACCATAACGCACTTGTTGCGTCCAGACCTATTTAAGAAATAGTAGTATTACGGTCTCGAAAACCTAACATTATATATATTCATATACATATATATATATATATATATATATATATATATATATATATATATATATATATATATATATATATATATATATAAACTCGTTTATATTTGCCACTTAATTATGTTTAATTTGATTTCATTGACTTCGAAACAAGAGAAGTCTGTCAGAAGGCATTTTATGCTTTACTTGAAATTTTTGTGTGCTTTATAATTTTTATAGGCTTTATTATTTTATTCTTTAACTGTGTGGTGTAAAATTTGTTGGAGATTTGTGTGATAAAACTCTTAATGTAGGGAATCTTTGCAATATCGTGAAGTTCACTCATTTTGGTGTATCGTTTTTTATCCAATGCTAATCTTGGGCATTTATTTTGAAAACGTCGTAAAATTTAAATGCCAGTTTTAAAGCACCACACCAGACCGGAGCAGCGTATGTTATAATTGGACGAAGTATTCTCCTGTAGAGGGTTAGTTTATTAGGTGTACTGACTTCACTGTGTTTATAAGTTGTAAATGCTTTTTAATGTACCGGGTGCCTTTTGGGTAGAATTTTCTATGTGTTTTTAAAGCGTTAGTCTTTGGTAGAGATAAACCCCCGGATATTAAACATTTTTATTTTATTTCATAGCTTCTTTTTTCATTTTCAGTTTTTACCACTGAACCACCGAGGCCTTAATTCAATGTATATAGTAAAAAGATTTATGTATGTTGACGGCGCTTTGTATTTAATTATTAGTAAACTTTGGTGGTGTTATTTCACACTTTTTATAATTTCTTAACCCACTTATTTTTTAGTAAACTGTTTTTTAATGTACATAGTGACGATAAAATAATAACTGAGAGAATAATTTTCCTATATTTCATCAAACTTACCTACTAGTAAATCTTGAATCTCCTCTTTTTTGAAATTAACTTTCACCACAAAGTCGTTTTGTTATATTGCAAACAATTATTGTTTCAAGAACTCTAACTTTCAAAGAACAACAAACTGTGACCTAAGACGCAGCAAACAAAGCCCTTTTCAGTCAAAGAAACTTACAATTCTTCCTACTCGTACTTAAATTCACCACTAAGCAAGTGTAAATGAACGGATGTACCACCGGCGCACATGCAGAGTGTAAACGAGTCTACCTCGCTGAAGCTGTGCTACCTGTTGCGAGCGTCGTCTTGGCGTCTCGGCGCTTGGTGTCCTCGGCTACGTCGCCCGAATCTCCCGTTAACTGGATGAGCTGCGCGGTTGTTCTGTTGTCCCGGCCAGAACCGTTCCCTGGTCGCTCTACCTGCCTCTGCTTCACAGCGCCTGCTCTCAGAAGGCCGTCGGTTTCACCTGCCTGGGACAAACTCGACGACCCAACGAATTCATCAGCCGCACTCCCAACTAGGTTACTGGAAAACTTGATAACACAACATCAAATAGGTCAGCCGAATGTCTTTCCGAAGATGCTTTCTCAACATCTTGTCCTATAGGTAAAACTATTCTTCTTGTGTCTCGGTTACTTCGTTAGCTCCACAGTTGGTATGCTGCAGTTACTGTTTGATGTATTTACTTTACGCAACTAAAGTTTGTGAAACTTTATATTACTTTGTATCTACACGGATCGATTTATGTCGCGGAGATTTTACTGCAACAGGTTACGATCATAATGAGAGTTAAAATATGACTGCGATTATTTAGTGGTGCAAAAATCTCCAAAAACTATTGTTTAGTGAAGTTATATAGTAAAATAATGAATGATCTCAGCTAGCTTGTAATATCAAAATGTAAATCGATATCGTATGCAATTGAACTTAATTTTCTTTCTAAAACTTACCGTTAAATAGGACCAATTAAAAAAAACACTCTAAAGACAGCAAGTGCGTTATGGTAGCATATTTACATCTACGCATTTTTTTAAAATTATACAGGATTAGTAAAAGGAATCGAAAATTACTTGCATTTCCCGAGATATTAGTGAATTAAAAAATGTCTTCAAATGAGCGCTAACTAGGCACCCCACAACCCATATCTAGGGTGCGTTTTTCATATATATATATATATATATATATATATATATATATATATATATATATATATATATATATATATATATATATATATACAGTGTGTCGGAAACTGCACGGGAATATATTGTAATCTCCGTTATTATTAGAGATAGGGAGACGGTTAAATTAGCAATGTATTGTAGAATTTCATGCTCGTTCGAAATATGACTTGTATTTTACTCTGCCTCTTTTTGTTTTTAAGTTATTTTGAAAAAATTTTCGATATCTTTTTTCTGCAATTTCTAAGTAGGCGTTGATATGGCATGTCTAAGACTTGCACATTATCAGGACACTTTTTACAGAGTAATCTTTTTGTGCTATTCTCAACTTTGGATTGCCATTTGTTTTTGAGCTACAGGTATCAACGTTTGTTTTCATTATGGCAGCAATATTGGATTTTTTGCTCGTGTGATAGCCTCTGAAAAGAGCTTTCTAATGATGTACAGCATGCTTGAGAAATCTTGTAATTGCACTGACAATTTTGAGAAAAACAGTTTTGAGGATAGTAGGCTATGAAGTCCAATAACAGAAAACAAATGACAAAAAAAGTGTTAAAAAAGCAGTAGGCCATGGAGTTTTGTTCAATGCACTTTATACACCTTCTTGAAACATGGCTGCAAACTCTGGTGACGGTGTTTTGATTAATATGATTTATAGCTTCCGTGATTCTGTTTCGTAATTCATTGATATATTGTGGTGGATCGAATTTATACACATCATTCTTCAGACTACCCCAAAACTAAAAGTCCATGGGTGTTATATCAGGACTTTGAGCACACCAATCAACCGGCCCATTGTTAAAAATGACACGATTATTAAAATTTTGGTACAAAAATTCTTTGACGATCCTAGCATTGTGAGCTGGACAAACGTCTTGTTGGTATCAAATCTCGTCTAAATTATCATGAACTTTTCCAATTGTTGGTAAGATGTCATTTCTGAATAGATTAAGATACCTCTCCCCAGTTAAATTATTTTCAAAAAAAAAACGGGCCAACAATGAAGTTACCTGAAATTTTTGAAAATTAACTGTCTAATCAACAAATAAAAATAACAGTTTTTTACATAATAAGCCACACCAAACATTAATACCAAATCTGTCTTGCAATTGTCTTTCTTCCTTTAGATGGGGATTTTCATTTGCCCAATAATGCCTATTACGGCGACTATACACACCACAATTTGTAAATCTTGATTCATCAGTCCATATTATTTTCAAATGAAAATTTTCATGTTGTTGACATTGTCCTTTATACCATCTGCAGAATTGGAGTCGCTTAAGGTAATCGTAAACATTTAAGACTTGTGAGATTGTAGGTTTGTATGGATAGTAATGACTTTGTTTTAATACGCGGTGTACCGTACTTTTTGTAATCTTAATTGGTTCACCAAAAAACCGAACAGATTGCGGAGGGTTTTCGTTTGAAACCTGTAAGACGGCATTATTTCTTTCTTAACTTCTAGGCATTGGTAGTTTCTTTGCGTGGAAGCTACCGTATTTCAATAGATTGGTGACTATCCTGCGAAATATTTTGGTGTTTGGTTGTCGTCTTTCTGGGTAGTTGTTTTGGTATGAATTTGCAGCTGCCTCAGTATTTCGGTTGGAGCGAATATTACATTCCAACATGTCAAAATATTCTTCCTTACTAGACATATTTTTGAACAGTATTTAAAATAAACAGAAAACAAACTATTTAGTACAAAATTTCAAGCAACGTGTTAAACACACCTTAAATGGTTAAGATAATTAAGAATGACAGTCTTCTTAATTGTCGCAATAGTATTATATCCATAGCAACTTTTCTTCTGTTGTTTTTCAGTTGACACGTTTAAAAATTTTCAAAGGCATCTTCGTAAATCATTAATCTGCTTTTTATTGAGTTCTGTTAATAAATTTAATTATTTACTATGTTTACCTATTTAATTTAATTAGAACAATTTTTTAGGATAATGTTGTAATGTAAAATATCATTTTTAATAATGTGCCGATTCATTGCTGTGCTCAAAGTTCCTATTTTTTATCGTGAATCATTACGAAAAATTATGTTAAAAGTAAAAATCTATTGTTGGACTCCATGGTCTACTGGTTTTGGACCACTTTTTTTGTCTTTTGTTTTCTGGTATTGTATTTCATAGCCTACTATTCCCAAAACGGGTTGTCAGTGTAATTACAAGATTTCTTAAGCACGTTGTACATCATTGGAGAGTTCTTTTCACAGGCTATCACATGAGCAAAAAATCCAATATAGCTGCCATAATAAAAACAAACGTTGATACCTGTAGCTCTAAAACAGATGACACCCCAAAGTTGTTAATAGCACAAAAAGATTACTCTGTCAAAAGTGTCCTGATAATGTGCAAGTCTTAGATATGTCAGATCAACGCCTGCTTAGATATTGAAAAAAAAGAAATCGCCAAATTTTGGTTTTTTTGAAAATAACTCGAAAACAAAAGAGACAGGGCAAAATACAAGTCATATTTGGAACAAGCATGAAATTCTACAAAACTTTGCTGATTTAACTGTCTCCCTATCTCTAATAATAACGGAGATAGCAATACGTTCCTATCAAGTTTGGGACACACACGATATATATATATATATATATATATATATATATATATATATATATATATATATATATATATATATATATATATATATATATATATATATATATATATATATATATATATATATATATATAGTATGTCCCAAACTTGACGGGAATATATTGCAATCTTCGTTATTGTTAGAGATAGGGAGACGGTTAAATTAACAATGTTTTGTAGAATTTCATGCTCGTTCAAATTTTGGCTTGTATTTTGCCCTGCCTCTTTTCGTTTTCGAGTTATATATACGTACCAAAATTTAGACAGAAATTTATAGGCATTTTAAAAAAATGGGGTTTTCATCAAAACGCCAAGGACGCGATTTGAAACGTCAAAATTGGCAACATTAAAGCCAAAAACCGAAAAGAAATACGGATTATGTAAAGAGTGTTCTGTAAACCCTCATTGCCCTTCATTTTAGAAACATATTTGCAGAAAATTAGTTTCAAATAGACCCTTTCTCTGATGCTTTGGCAGTAGTTTTAGGTAAGTTTACTGTTTAACAGTCTATAATTTTTAGCTAATTTTCGTAGAAGAAAATCGTGAATAAGGAGACCGCGACTTTTTAATTATAAAAAGATTTCTTGGAATAAGCGCCCCCTAGAATCCATATCCCGGTTTACTTTCTGTTTACATATACACAGGTGACGCATTTCTACGGTAAGCCCGATATAATTGTTATAATGCAAGATACGAGAAAAAATTGTATACGTTACTTATAGGGTGTCTTGAGCTTCATGATATAAAATTATTTTGACAATCACCGGCTGGCCCATAAGTCGTTGGTAATATATTCATCCCCTGACGAAACTAACGTTGTTAGTGAAGCGATCGTTGGGTCTTTAAAAATATGTGTTGTGGTAATTTGGGTTTCTCTAAGTGTAGTTATTAATAATTTTAACTAGTCACTTTTCTTTGGTTTAGAAAGATTAATTCTAGCAACATTTTTAGTGAATCTTCTTAAAAAGAATACACTGGTGAGGAGATCCCGACTTTTTAATTTAGAAAAAAGCCTGGACGCAGCAAGTGCGTTATGGTAGTGAATTTTCATAGAAATGATCTGGCACAAACTATTTTATTATAACTTTTTTTTCTTGTAACATAGAAATCTAAATTTTGGTGTATAGTTTACTTTTTATATCGTAAACCTACCTACCAAATTTGGTTATCATAGATTTTTTATTTTATAAGATAAAAATTTTTTTCAAATGAAAAGTCAAAAATTTCTCGGAAAACCTCGTTCGATTTTTTTGATTAACGAACTTGTCAAATTCATTTATAAAAGGAAGGTACATAGCAAATTTTATCAAAATCGGCCTACTTTCTTTGAGATAAAAATTATTTTCGAATGAAAACTCAAAATTTTCCCGGAAAACCTCGTCCGATTTTCCTGACTAACAAACTTGTCAAAGCCATTTACAAAAGAAAGGTACATGCCAAATTTTATTAAAATCGGCTTATTACTTTTTGAGATAAGAATTTTTTTCGAATGAAAACTCAAAATTTTCCCGGAAAACTTCGTCCGATTTTCCTGACTAACGAACTTATCCAAGCCATTTACAAAAGAAAGCTACATGCCAAATTTTTTTTGAGTTATCGGTGTGATACATATATATATATATATATATATATATATATATATATATATATATATATATATATATATATATATATATATATATATATATATATATATATATATATATATATAAATTGAAACTGACCCCGGATATGGGTTCTAGGGGTCCTAGATCGCGCTCATTTGAAGAAATTTTTTCAAAATTCAAAAGTCGAGATCTCCCCATTAGTGAATTTTTTCTAAGAAAATTCACTAAAAATGTCTTCAAATGAGCGCGAACTAAGTCCCTATAACCCATATCCAGGGTGAGTTTCGGTTTCCCGGAAAATTTTGTGTTTTCTTTCGTAAAAAAATTATATCTCCGGAAATAACGAAGTAAGAGAAACCAAATTTGGTACGCATGGTTGCATTATAAAGAGTGTACCACGTGACGTATTTTAGATCTGTAAGTTTGAAAACAAAAAAGTTATGGGCATTTAAAAAAATTGGGGTTTTCCTCAAAACGTCAAAGTAGCGATTTGAAACGTCAAAATTGGCAACATTTAGGCAAAGAACCTGAAAGAAATGCAGATTTTGTTAATAAAATGTCGCAGGAAGAGTGTTCTACAAACCCTTAAGTTTCAGTGCCAACGGTCATTGTCCTTCATTTTACTAAAGTATTTCCAGAAATTTCATTTCAAATAAACCCTTTCTCTGATGCTTTGGCGGCAGTTTTAGTTAAATTTATGGTTTAACAGTCTCTAATTTCTAGCTAATTTTCGTAGAAAAAAATCGTTAATGAGGAGACCGTGACTTCTTCAAATGAGCGCAGCCTGGAATCCATATCCGGATTTTGTTTCAGTCTTTATCTGTTTACATATATACAGGGTGACACATTTCTACGGTAAAGCTCAATATCATTGTAGTTATACAAGATACGAGAAAAAGTTGTATACGTTAATTATAGGGTGTCTTGAGCTGCATCTTATAAAATTATTTTGACAATCACAGAATGGCCGATAAGTCGTTGGTGATACCTAACTGTTTTTTCGAACACCCTTATATTATTGCATTTTTGCGTTTTTTATCAAACTACGGTGTAAATTTGCTAGAAAAAACATCGAGACGCAACAAATGTGTTTTGGTAGCGAATTTTCATTAAATGCTTCAAATTTCTATCATTCAATTTGCTTTTTAACCCAGTGTTTGTTGGCTAGGAAACCAGTTTTCTCAGAAATATTTTTAGTTTATTTTCCGTAAATTTTTGTAGGTTTTCAAACAATATATATAGTAACAATAAGTTATTTTGATAAAATATGGGACATTGTTTCTACTATATAGGTTATACCGGTAACGATATCGATGCCTGTTTGTAGTAGAGAGACATATATGGAAACTTCCTCAAAATAAAAGAATTTATTACTCGGTAATAGGCAAGCAGTAGTAGTAATATATGCGGGACCTCAAGTGAACCCAAATCTGGTCAGTAGTAAGGTCACTATTTCCTATAAGTCCTACCCTAAAAAGTTTCTATCTATCATATTTATAACTAGCAAGCTTATAAATAGCTTATAAGGTTGGAAGATCTTAATATTGTTTACTACTTACGCTGTTGTTGTGTTGTTGCACTGCCTGACGTCTCATATTTATCAGCGCTCCAAACTGGTGCCTGGTTACGATGATCTTTACTTAAAATTTCTCTTCGATATCGAGGAATGCGATATTAAAGAGTCCCAATTTGGTTGTCACCATAAAGTCAAAAGGGTTTAAAGAGGAATTAGTCTTCAATCAAACAGACATGTTAATGTAACAAAATATTGAATTTATTCATATGGATTGAATTTGAAATGGTGAGCAAAATAAAATTAAATGGTTGGTAACTCTCAAAATAAACTTTAATTTTACACAAATAGAAATCAAATAAAAAGCAAGAAGTTCAATGACAAGAAATTGTTTATTTACAAACATGTGACAGAATAATGAGACAAATGTGGTTTAATTATTACTAAAGAAATCTAAACACTTATTATCGAGATAAACATTAAAAATCAGATGCTGTGTGTTGCAGCTCAAAAATAAACAAATTAATATGTAAGTTGTTTGACTTTTGTCAGTCAATTTTGTTAATCTTTTAGTTAGATCCTGGCCAGTTCTCGAGTGAAGCTAATTTTGAAAAATATACACATATGTATGTCTACGTGAAAACTCTATACTTATTATTGAAAAACAGGTGATATTAAAGACAATGTACAGGTTAGATATTTTTACAGACAAGATTTACTGATAACAATTTCAAAAATAGCGTGTTTAAATTTACAAAAACTGAGATAATTTCAGAGATTAAAGCAGGAAATTCATAGTTATTCTAATCGCAGCTCCCTGACGTTATTCAAAACTAAAACTTGATTGAGTGTCTTTGAAAGTTCAGATTATAACAATTCAGTTGCCAGATGAGTGTGTAAGACAAACCTTGCTAGTTCAAAAAAAATTTTGAGTCACCGAATCGTCTGCCTTGAATTACCTGGTTACTCTTTGGGGACGATCTCCAGACTGAATCAAATACTGGTAGCTGACACACGTATTAGTGACTCCAACAAGAGAAAAGAAGCTGGGAAAACAGTGATGCTTCCCATTGATGGTTACTAAGCCGGTGGATTTATTGCGTCACGTGCACAAAACCATTTGACACCTAGGCCGACATTCTGAATACGCTTGTTGGAAACTTGGCGAATCGCAACTTAAACGTAAATTTAAGCATCAAGGCAACAGGTTGAAACAAAGAACCACAACTTAAGTTCCGCTTTTATGCGAACTACGATGTTTATTTAAACTCGAAAATTATTAAAACACTTTAATCAATCACGGAGTATTGTTACAAGGTAGTATAGGTAACAGAAAGACTTAAAAACCCCGTTTATAAGACAATTCGAGAGCCACCTCCAGTTAACGGTGTTCACGCTTGCAGCGTCAGTGCTAGACTCCCAGAGGCAGAGAGCGTTCGGCTGCAGCTGACCCCAGCACGCAATTTTCAGAGTTATGAGCGTTAGTCGTTATTTGCGAGCTCTTTCTCGCCTTCATTCTTCGAATGGAATAGAACAAGAGCCCCAATCCTTGGCGAAGTCACCAACGGCTTCTATACACACCTCCACAATAATGGATTCGTCCGTTCATTTACTAACCGATTTTCTGGATTTCATCATAATTACGTCAGCTATTTACTTAGAATTTCAGGACAATAGAGATGTTTATTATCTTCAACAAAATGCAACGTTTCTCAATGTCTAAATCTTGACGTATATTATAGAGAGCTCAGTACGCTTCTTACGATACAGAATATTTTAGCGAATTTTCATCAACATTATTTTAAAACCAAAACGTGAAATATTCAATGTAGATAGGGTTTTTGGTGTTGTTTATCATGCTTGTGGGTCTTCTAGGTGTTTAGTTACAATATTTGCTATTAAAAACATATTTAAGAAAATTCACTTCCATAACGCACTGGCTGCGTCCAGACTTTTTTATTTTTGTGTGATATTTTGGAGGCAGATACGTGATGTAAATCCATTGCCGACTTAGATAAATTACCAAATTAATTTACACTATTTTATCGAATGTATAACTGCAGTTTTGCTCAAGTTCTCAACTTTGTCAAATAATAAATAGATTTTGTATTTGACAAAACTGAGAACTTAAGCGAAACTGCGGTTATACATTCAATAAAATAGTGTAAATCACTTTGTTTCTTTATTTAAGTTTTATTTTTGTTAATATTGTAATGAAGCAGATATTTTCGGGACAGCCGTAGATATCAAAAGCGACCATTCGAAAATAAATTTAATACAAATCATACTGATAAAAATATTCTCCGGAGTTAAAATATTTATTTGTCATTAATATTCTTAACAAGCACGCATTTCGAATTATCGCTTCAGAATAAAAACATATCTGCACAAGATAAGGATAAGGTATCTACCACCGATTATATTTTTCAGCCGGTGGCTGGAGATACAATAACGACTGAGGGCAGAAAGAGTTTTCTACTGGTAGCAGCAAGGTTGAAGATTTTATAGAGCAAGTGCCGTATTAGATAAATAGAGAATTCCGCCGTTTAATTGTAATTAGTTTTCTAAGTTAGGTACCGTCCGTCTGGTACTATACACATTAAGAATTGTCCCTTTAGTTTATCCGAATAGGTAAAACCTTTGTCAATTTTATGCTATTTAGCGATAGAGAATTTTCATTCTTTAAAGATAGCGAATTTTTATATATTTTATCTTAATATCGTATCCCTTCGGCGACGTCGAGATCGTGTGTCCGAGACAAGACCCCTCTCTCCCCGTATCCTAGTACTGTCAGCGTGTTGTAAGCCATTCGAAAAGTGATGCCGTATGACACAGACTTTTCAAATGGATTACGCACGTCCGTCCTGATTTGATCCTGGTTTAGACGCTGTAGTGACACAAGTAAGCTTAGATGAAATCAGTTCGAGGTAGTATCCCGTCACGACCCCATCACACCGACTTCCTTTTTGTTCTCGACGCCCACAGGTGTCGAGGTATCTTGACTGACACGACATCGGCTTTGCCCGAGGATACGCTGTTTGGTCGATTATGTAACGCCCACCGTAGCGGTCCATCTATTACCTGCATCTCTGAGTCGTAAACCGCGGTGCTAGGGATATTCTTGGCCGGACCTCCCGATCCAAGGTACAGAGGGTCAAACCGACGTCGGATCCTCCTCCGTACAAGTGATTGACTAACCTCGCCTCGTCCGTCCTCTAAGGTATATTATACAAGATCTGGTAGTGCAGTAGACATTATCAGGATTTTGAATCTTGTTGAATCTTTGTATATATGGTTTCCTAATAAACGTTGTAAATAGAATATCTAGTCTATGTCACACCTTAAATAAATCTGATACATCTATATAGAATCTCAGAAGGTCAGGGAATTGTCGGGGTAGCGATTAAAGTCCGTCACCCCGGAGGTAACTATACGGCCTGTTGCAGCAAAGGCTACCGGACCCCCTCCACGGAGCTATTCAGGCACTCTGATCACACCAGTGGTCGGAGTCTTGTGACGAGGTCGCAGACATCCTCGTAGGGAGTAAACCCTTCCAAAAATCTGGTGCCCGGGACCGTTCCCGTAAATCCGTTCATCTGTTTCACTGCATAATTCACCCCGTAAATCAAGGCCTCGTTACAATATAACATCTTAACACACGTTTTTTTCCTTTATTTTCCAGTTTACTTACCCCCAATGCCATCGGGGTTTAATGACCGACCTCTAATCTCAAAAGCTATAACGATTAGAATTTTTTTGGTAATTTGTAAGTAGTCCGTAATGCAAAAATGTTTGTAAACATTACTATCTTGGTAGGAAAAAAAATTGAGCATTAGTTGGTTGAGCTTCTTGGGTTCATTATAAAACTTTTAATGAAAGTGGTATATTTTAAAGCAAATTAACTCAATTTAATATCAGTCACAATTAGGGTTGCCAGATCGAAACTCCAAAATATCTGGAGGAATTTTGAAAACGTCGGGATTTTGGGGTTGTTGTCGAGAGAAATAAATATAAAAAAATTAAAAGGTAAGTTTATTTATTAAATTGTTGAATATAAAGACATTGTTGACACATAACTAATTCAGGTACACTGAAACTTTAGGTTGCCACATGTATTTGGCATTGGACTTTGCAGAGTCCACTAATTTAGTTCCTTTAGTACTATTCAGAAAAGATTTGAAATTCAAACAATGTACTTCAAAGTTCAGTCTAATTACTAACTCGGCTTTTATTAAATCAAAATCCATACGATTCCTCTCTTTGGTATACAAACTATTTAGCAAACTAAACACCCTTTCACAGTAAGCATTACTGGCAGGAATTGACAACACAAATGATATAACTTTTTTTTAATTTTTAAGGTCGTTCTGGTTGCATTTTTTTAAAGGCCCAAATTTTATCATTTGACATGTCTTTGTCTTTTGAAAGATGTTCAAATATTTCTCGAAGGCAACAGTAATCGGTGTATAACGCATCTTGGTCAATATCGTTTGAAATATTAAGTACGTCGGGCAATGTGGATAACTCTTCCCATGGAAATAAATTTACACCTTTTAGAGACAATACAGCGAGTTTTTTATATAAGGAGTTCTCAGAAAAATCATAGCGTTCTTGCAAGTATTGAATAGCTCGTTTTAAAAACTGCTCAGCTTCTACGCAAAAAATGGTTTTCTCATTGTTGGAAACATTCCTCAATAGGGTTTTATTTCTACTACCAAAGAATTTGTCATTTAACCTGTTTTTGAGGGTATTCTTTAATTTCTTCATTACACTGTCTATTTCTAGGACAGTGCATGCATCACTTTCCAATGCCAAAATGGCCGTTTGGAACTCCAATATTACGTTGTGTACAAAGTATAGATACGCTTCTGAAATACCTTCTTGTTTGCATTCGTCATCCTCTTCAATATTTTCAAAATGGTTTAGACTTTTGGTTACAAACTCCCATATCTCTTTTCGACATTCGGCTTCCCCTTTCAACAAAAAATACTGCTTCACAGCAGGCCAGCTATGCAGTAAACGATCTCAAGCGGGCAAAAGCGATAGCCATCTTGTTGGGACATGGCGAAAAAGGTTTTTGTACCCAACACTTGCAAATAAGAAACATTCTTTTAATTTCTCGGTTTTTGTAGAAGATGCGCTGACTTCATTGAATGTTTTTATCACGATTCTTTCATATACGAAAGATGCTCTCTTCTCTTAATACCAGGAAAGCCTCTGGCCTTGACGAGATCCCAGCAATTGTTCTCAAAAAATGCGCACCAGAGCTTGCTCCTGTCCTGACTCGTCTGTTTCAGATATCTTACAATAGAGGCATATTCCCTAGTAATTGGAAAACTGCTCGAGTACAACCCATCCCCAAGAAAGGATCCAAAGCGCTTCCCAGCAACTACAGGCCCATTTCTCTCCTTTCAGTCGTCTCTAAAGTGATGGAAAAGTATATAAACACCGAATTACTAAAATTTCTTGAAAAACACAGTCTAATCCACGACAGGCAGTATGGATTCCGTCAGCGCAGATCGACTGCCGACCTCCTTTTCTTTGTCACCCATTCTTGGAACAAGTCTATGGAACAACACGGTGAATCCCAGATTGTTGCTCTAGACATATCCAAAGCATTCGACCAGGTCTGGCACGCAGCGCTGCTTAATAAACTTCCCGCCTATGGCCTACCACCAAAATTCTGTATGTGGACAGCAAATTTCCTCTCCAACAGGAGCATATCTGTTGTTGTGGATGGCCATTCCTCTAAACTGTATCCAATTAATGCAGGAGTTCCTCAAGGTTCAGCTTTAGCCCCTACTTTGTTTCTTCTCCACATCAATGACCTCTCGAGCACATCCAACCCAGTTCACAGCTACGCGGACGACAGCACCCTCCATTCAAATATACAATATTCTAAGCCTGCCTCTTTAGCCCAATTAGATGAGGATCGCAGAGTCATGGAGGGTTCTGTCTCCGTGGATCTCCAAAAAATATTAGACTGGGGAAGTAGCAATCTTGTACAATTCAACCCCACCAAAACTAAGTCTTGCTTTCTTTATCACAAGAGATACACCAGCACTAGACCCATCACAATGAACAACCAAGTTATTCAAAGTAATGAGTCCTTTTCTCTTGTTGGCATTTCTGTGGATCGAAATCTTAATTGGCACCAACATGTCACATCAATTGCAGAAACGACTGCTAAGAAATTAGGTTTCCTCTTCCGGGCTCGCAAATACTTTTCACCAGCTAATCTCTATACCTTATATACTTCACAAATAAGGCCAAACCTTGAATACTGCTCCCACATCTGGGGTGTCGCTGCCGCTTCTACACTCGCTATCCTGGACTCCATTCAAAAGAGAGCTATACGTCTCATCGGTGACCCTACCCTCACCCAAAGGCTGCCATTCCTTGCCCACCGACGTGCCGTTGGTGACCTCTCTCTCTTTTATAGATATCTGCACGGGCACTGCTCAGAGGAGCTTTCCTCCATAGTTCCCCCACCTGCCGCCCCCAACAGATCCACTAGGGGAACAGAGCAAATGCACTCTTTTACTGTCCAGGTCACCAGACATAGAATATCTTGTTATGCCCGCTCTTTTGTCCCGAGGACTTCCAAGTTGTGGAATTCCTTGCCTGCACATGTTTTCCTTCTCCTCCGAACCTCCAAACGTTCAAGTCCAGAATTAACAAGCTGCCTCTTTCCTCCTTGTCAACACCCACGGTACGATAGTATTTAGGCTGTAAGCCCTCGTGGTGTGTTGTTGAAATTAAAAAAAAAGTAGGTGGTAGTGGAATTTTCCTTTACTTGATACTAAAGGATACAAATCCTGACTGCTATAAGATATCAGTCACCGCCCTCCTGGGTCGCTCAGACCACAGCATGGTCACTGCTTCCTGCGCAATGCAACTTGAGGTCACACAGTCATCACACTCACGTATCGTGTGGCACTACAACTCCGCGAACTGGGACGAAATGCGAGATTACTTTTCCTCATTTCCATGGGCGTCTATCTGCTTCTCTTATCCTGACCCCTCTGATATCTCACAAAACGTCACCGAAATTATCCAAGCTGGCATGGAATTATTTATTTTACGTACACAGAAAACTTCTGTAGCCACTCAAAAGCCCTGGTTCTCTAAATCCTGGCCAGACTTGAAAAGGTCAAAGCTCACAAAAAGCTTCTACACAATAGCAGTCAAGAAAACCGTCAAGCATTTAACGACGCAAGAAACCGCTATGTCCGCATTCTTTCTGAGGCAAAAAAAACTCGTTTAATAACCACATCAAAAACAAAGTCCTCTTAAGTTCCAGCGGCAACAAACCCTTCTGGACTCTTGCTAAATCTATTGGGAATAATTTCTGCAAGAGCACGTTCCCACCTCTTGTCTCAGGGGATGAAATTCTTTCTACCGCCCTGGGCAAGGCAGAACTTTTTGCCTCGTTGTTCGCCGACAATTCTATTCTAAACTCACCTCCAAATGTTCAACCACCAACAGTCCCCAATGTCGCGCATAAAATGACGGATATCATTTTCAAAACTAAAAAGGTACGAAAGATGCTCTCTTCTCTTAATACCAGGAGAGCCTCTGGCCTTGACGAGATCTCAGCAATTGTTTTCAAAAAATGCGCACCAGAACTTGCTCCTGTCCTGACTCGTCTGTTTCAGTCATCTTACAATAGAGGCATATCCCCTAGAACTGGAAAACTGCTCGAGTACAACCCGTCCCCAAGAAAGGTCAGTCATCTCTAAAGTGATGAAAAAGTATATAAACACCGAATTACTAAAATTTCTTGAAAAACACAGCTTAATCCACAACAGGCAGTATGGATTCCGTCAGCGCAGATCAACTGCCGATCTCCTTTCCTTTGTCACCCATTCTTGGAACAAGTCTATGGAACTACACGGCGAATCCCAGATTGTCGCTCTAGATATATCCAAAGCATTCGACCAGGTCTGGCACGCAGCGCTGCTTAATAAACTACTGGCCTATGGCCTACTACCAAAACTCTGTACGTGGACAGCAAATTTCCTTTTCAACCGGAGCATTTCTGTTGTCGTGAATGGCCATTCCTCTAAAGTGTATCCAATTAATGCAGGAGTTCCTCAAGGTTCACCTTTAGCCCCTACTCTGTTTCTTCTCCAGATCAATGACCTCCTCTCCAGCACATCCAACCTAGTTCACAGTTACTCAGACGACAGCACCATCCACTCAAATATACAATATTCTAAGCATGTCTCTTTAGCCCAATTAGATGAGGATCGCAGGCTCATGGAGGGTTCTATCTCCGTGGATCTCCAAAAAATATTAGACTGGGGAAGTAGAACTCTTGTACAATTCAACCTCACCAAATCACAGTCTTGCTTTCTTTCTCATAAGAGATACACCAGCGCTAGACCCATCAGAATAAACACCCAAGTTATTCAAAGTAATGAGTCCTTTTCACTTGTTGGCATCTCTGTGGATCGAAATCTCAATTGGCACTAACATGTCACATCAATTGCAGAACCGGCTGCTAAGAAATTAGGTTTCTTCTTCCGGGCTCGCAAATACTTTTCACCAGCTAATCTCTGTACTTTATATACTTCACAAATAAGACCAAACCTCGAATACTGCTCCCACATCTGGGGTGCTGCTGTCGCTTCTACACTCGCTATCCTGGACTCCATTCAGAAGAGAGCGATACGTCTCATCGGTGACCCTACCCTCACCCAAAGGCTGCCATCTCTTGCCCACTGACGTGCCGTTGGTGACCTCTCTCTCTTTTATAGATATCTGCACGGGCACTGCTCAGAGTAGCTTTCTTCCATAGTTCCTCCACCTGCTGCCCTCAACAGATCTACCATGGGAACAGAGCGAATGCACACTTTCACTGTCCAGTTCACCAGACATAGAACATCTTGTTATGCCCGCTCTTTTGTCCAGGGTACTTCCAAGTTGTGGAATTCCTTGCCGGCATATGTTTTCCTTCTCCTCCGAACCTCAAAACCTTCAAGTCCAGAATTAACACGTTGCCTCTTTCCTCCTTGTCAACGCGGTACGATAGTATTTAGGCTGTAAGCCCTCGTGGTGTGTTGTTGAAATTTAAAAGAAATATATACTGACAAATCCTTAAGGGTATATTTGACGCAATTGCTAATAACATGGCAATTACAGTTTGCTTGAATCAGATGATCGTTTGTCTCTTTTAATTTTTGAGACACCGAATTGTTTACGCCCTAATTTACTGAAGCGTTATCCACGCCGTACGCAGTTAACTGAGTCGATTTTAAGTCGTTATCTTCTGTCACTGTTTTATTTTTTTAAATATATCCTTTGAAGATTCAAATGGATCCTCATAAAAATCTAGCAGCTTTTTAGGTATCCCTGTCTCTGTATTAAAAAATTGCACAGCGTACGGATAGGTTTTCATGTTTCCAACATTAGAAGTATCGCTTCCTACCGAAAAATACCCAGCGTTCCTAAGTTCAGTGACGACTTGTTCCTGTGCATATGGGGCGATCACATTTCGTGCTATTGCTGCAGCAGATTCAAATGATAGAGAACTTTCGGAGAAGCTGTTTGTCTGGAGATTTTGAGATTTGTCGGGAGTCTGGAGAGCACTTTAAATGTCGGGAGAATCCAAACGAATCCCGACCATCTGGCAACCCTAGTCACAATCGTATACTTCAATTTAACCTAAAATATGGAAGAACAATGGCCGTGTTATACACAGACACTACACGGTTAGCTCAGAAATTAGACAATAGTAGTGCATGTAGCTGGATGTATAGCTAACCGAATTGAGATCGACCCTTCTATTGTTTACCTTACTACATAAGGTGTCGGTACTGCTGAATATATTTCAGCGAATTATATCTACTATAAATGGAAAACCAACTACCTTATTGTCACATAGTGACTTACTTAGGATGATGTAGTGTTAAGATATTCAGTCAGATGTATTATTTATTTATTTATTTATTCGAAAAGATAAGAGCTGAGGCTGGATTCCTATTTGCTCATACGCAAAGATAATAAAAGTAACATTTCTCTACATAAAAATAAGAACATAGCTATAACAGCGCACAGTAAAAATAAACAAACAGTGTGTGTCTTCTGCCCTATGACTAAAAAAACTCGGGACGCAGCAAGTGCGTTATGGTAGTGAATTTTTATTAAATGCTTCAAATTTAAATAACTCAATTTTCTATAAACTTAGAGAGTTTAATTTTAATACGTAGTAAGGTTTTTCCTAAGGCAAGATATCCACAAAATTTCATTAAAATAACTTTGTAATTTTCGGAGAAAAAAAATTTTTTTTTCGAAAGAAAATTTAAAATTTGAATAACTCAATTTTCTCTAAACTTAGAAAGTTGAATTTTGGTACGTAGTAAGGTTGAGGCAGGGGTTAAGGAGTCGCGGGCCAAAGGACTCCAGGGGGCAAGCTGAGGAAGTGGAAATAACAACATAAACTCCCGATGAAGCTTTCCCCAAGACCGTCATGCGCGGTAAAAATCCGCATCCTGCACGAGGTGACCCTGCTAATAACTAAACATGACGGATCTAGACAAGGAGGTCGAACTAAACTCCCCCAATCTACGGTGTTACGTGACCCGTGCCTATGGATGGATGGCACCAGGGCGATGGTGTCGTGAACGGAACCTCTGGAGTACCAGGCAACCCTCCAGAGTAACCCGCCTTGCACCACACAGGGGGTTCTGATGGTGTGGACAGTATTTCCCCCATTCTCGTGGGAACAACATGAAGATTATAAACACATATAAAACCAAAACCAATGAGGCTCGAGGAGTGGCTCCGGCTACAGACTTGAGCCTTGAGTCTATCCCGGAAACGGAGACGAGCCAGGGTGCGGCAGCGGACTCTGGAGGTCCCACGACCGGCGTAGATACGGGGGATCAGGGGGTAGCTTCGGCCAGAGACCTGTCCCCGACACCCAAGCTGGAGGCTGGGTCCCACCGGAGGGCGGCGAGCTCCGCGGACTCCGGGGGCCCCTCCACCAGTGAGGACTCTACTGTTAGAGTAGAGGGACTGCCCCGGCAGTCCAAGCGTCTTTCCGGGGCGCAAAGAAAGAAGCTCCGGAGGGCGCAAAAAATGGCGGCCGGGACCTGGACGGTCGAGAAACCTGTAAAGGCGCAAGAGGGGAGTGCGGGTCAGAAGAGGACGCGCTCGAACTCTAGCACGCCCACTACAGACAGACGTTCCAAAAGGGCCAGGGTGCCTGTAAAGGCGCAAGAGGAGAGTGCGAGTCGGAAGACGCCGCGCTCTGGCTCTAGCACGCCTACTACAGACAGACCTCCCAAAGGAACTAAGGCCGGAACACCGGCGCAGACTGGCTCTTACAGGGAGGCTGCGGAGGGCCTCGGGATGGCGGTGATTGACAGACGCCATCCTGAGGTCACGCTAGACCAGGGGAAGGCGGACCTGATCCAGGCTGCGGTGGTAGCTGCAGTGGACTCTCTTCAGGAAGGGGAGAGCCCGCCTCAGTTCCACCGGACGCGCCTGACGGGGGGCATCCTCTGGATAACCTGTGCCGGCCCGCAGTCGCGGGACTGGCTGCGGAAAACGATCGGGGGCCTCGGTCAGATTTGGGAGGGGGCGGACTTGACAGCCGTCGAGCCCAAGGAACTCCCAAAGAGACGCAAGGTCCTCGTACGGATCCCTGACACCGTCCCGCAGGAGACGGTGATCAGCAGACTTAAGATCCAGAACCCTGAACTGGGGACGCAACACTGGTCGGTTCTAAGCAGGAAGGCAGAGGAGAAAGGACAGACGCTCGCCTTCTCGATCGACCCGACATCTTACAGAGCCCTTGAAGGAACCTCCTTCAAGGCATTCTGGGGCATGGGAAGGGTTAGCTTCCGCCCACTGGGGAAGCAATTAAGGGTTAATGGGACTTAGGTTCCTTCAGGTCAACCTCCAACACAGTAGGGCAGCCACGGCCGGACTACTAATGGCTCTGAGGAACACGGATGTGGCCCTCATCCAGGAACCGTACTCCTACAAAGGAGAGATCAAGGGACTCGGCGGAGCTAATGGAAAGCTCATCTACAGCAGGTCCAGCGAGAATCCGAGGGCCTGCATTTTTGTCAGGGAAGGGATAGAGTTTCTCCCTCTAATGAATTTCTGTTCCAGGGACCTGGCAACGATCAAAATCCGATGTGGAGGAGCGGATGGGCTGAGGGACATTACTGTCGCGTCAGCCTATCTGCCAGGGGACAGCACGGACCCTCCTCCACCCAACGAATTGGAGCAGCTGATGGTGGGTAGCAGAGCAGGTGGATGGCAGACCATCATCGGCATGGATGCGAATGCGCACCATGAGTTGTGGGGTAGCTCGGACACAAACTCTAGGGGTGAGGCACTTTTACAATTCTTTATGAAATTTAATTTAGACATATTGAATAGAGGTAATAAACCGACATTCGTCACAACACGGCGTGAGGAAGTTTTAGACCTAACAGTTTCCACCCAGTTTCTGGGTGACTTTGTTAAAAGCTGGGCTGTGTCTGGGGAAGTGAGTAGCTCAGACCACAGATACATCCGGTTTGAAATCGCCAAAGTCGAAAGAGAAACGGTATGGTACCGGGACCCCCGCAAGGCGGACTGGGAAGCCTACAGGGCAGACCTAGCTGTGGAACTGCGGGGGGTTGAGAGGGCCATAAGGGATTCAATAGACCTCGAGATTGCAGCAGTCCAATTGCGAGACGCAATTACCTCGGCCTATAACGCCAACTGCCCCCTGAAAATGAGGGTGTCCACCAGGAACGTCCCATGGTGGAACGAGGACCTCAGGCAAAGGAGGACGCAGGTTCGTAAGCTGTTTAACGCGGCCAAAAGGTCGGGAGCATGGGATGAATATAGACAGGCCCTATCGACCTATAACAAAAGACTGAGGGACGCCAAGAAGGAGTCGTGGAGGAGGCACTGCGAAGAAGTGGAAAACACGTCCGAGAGTGCTCGACTACACAAGATCCTGTCTAAGGGCCCTCAGACTAACATAGGCTCCCTTAGAACACCCACGGGAGGCTTTACAAGCTCGGGGGAGGAAACTATGGAAATTTTACTCCAGACGCACTTCCCCGGCTGTAACATAATAAACCAATCACCTCCGGACTGGGAACACTCAGAAATAGAGGCGCCTTATAGGCGGGCATCTAGAGTAGACTGGACAGTCGCTAAAGAGGTGGTTACCTGGAGCAAAATCAGATGGGCCATTAACAGCTTTAAGCCATACAAATCGCCGGGATTTGATGGAATAATGCCCATCATGCTCCAACAGGGGATAGATATACTGGCGCCGGTGCTTACCCTCATTATGAGGGCCAGCCTGGCTCTGGGGTACATTCCGAGGGCATGGAGACTGGCCAGGGTTGTATTTATTCCTAAACCTGGGCGTCCAACAGACCAGGCAAAGTCCCTGAGGCCAATAAGTCTCATGTCCTTCTTGCTGAAAACAGTGGAAAAACTGCTCGACCGGCACATTAGGGGCGGTGTACTGGAAGCATATCCTCTACACTGCGGACAATATGCATACAGAGCAGGATTCTCAACAGAAACAGCACTGCACCAACTGGTGCTGAAACTGGAGAATACGCTGGAGAACAAGGAGGTGGCGCTGGGGGCCTTCCTAGACATAGAGGGGGCCTTTAGCAACACCTCGTTCGGATCGGTTCTGGCAGCTGCCCGGGAGCGTGGAATAGAGGAGACCTGCTGCAGGTGGATCGGTTCCATGCTCAGGGACAGGGCGGTGTTCACCTCACTCGCGGGAGGGACTCTGCTGGCGGGGGTCGCGGCGGGGTGTCCGCAGGGGAGCGTTCTGTCTCCCTTGCTCTGGTGTCTAGTCGTGGACGGCCTGCTGGGGAGGCTCTCGGGAGGGGGGTATGAGGTACAGGGCTATGCGGACGACATTGTCATCATAGTCCGAGGAAAGGTCACACAGGCAGTGTGGGAGCGTATGCAGACTGCACTGAAAGTGGTGGAAGGGTGGACGGTTGATCAAGGGCTCGGGGTGAGCCCCGAGAAAGCAACCGTCGTGCCGTTTACGAGGAGGAGGAAGTGTGAAAGCCACAGAACTCTCACTCTATACGGTAGGAGCGTTCCAATGGCCAGGGAGGTAAAATATCTTGGGGTCGTATTGGACTCTAAGCTAACCTGGAATGGTCACATTGGAAAAATACTGCGTAAGGCAGTCATGACCTTAGCCGTCACTAGGCGGCTATATGGAAAAACGTGGGGACTAAGACCTAGTATGGCCCACTGGCTGTACACAAGGGTGGTCAGACCATCGTTAACATATGCGGCACTGGTCTGGTGGCCTAAGGTGACACAATCCAGTGCCAAACAAAAACTAGGCAAGATCCAAAGGATGGCTTGCCTAGGCATCACAGGGGCCATGTCTTCAACCCCAACAGCCGCCATGGAGGTGTTGCTGGATCTACCCCCCCTACACTTCGTTATTATGGGAGAGGCCAGGCTAGGACTATACAGACTAGCCTGCAATGGTAGACTGAAGATCAACCCAGGCTTCAGGGGCCACTGCAAAATTCAGGAGATCGTGAAGGAACCCATGCTTGAAATCAGGTCAGACTTCGCGAGCCCGCGAATGTGCAGGGAAAACAACTTCACAGTGGAAATCCCTGATCGCGGGGCATGGCGGGAGGAGACACCGGGCATACCACGGGACGCGCTCGTCTGGTTCACGGACGGATCTGGCGGGGAGCGTGGGACGGGGGCAGGTGTTTACTCGGAAGGACCGAGGGTAAGTCACAGTATTTCCCTCGGAGCCCATGCAACGGTGTTTCAGGCCGAGATGTACGCCATCCTGCACTGTGTGCGGGAGAACAAGAGGAGGGGCTACACCAACAAGCGGATCCTCATAGCCACAGACAGCCAGGCAGCCCTTAAGGCACTAAGTAGCCCACGGGTAAATTCCTGGCTGGTGAGTGAGTGCCGAGACGAGACGAGCGACCTGGCTGGGCAGAATGAGGTGACCCTCATCTGGGTGCCGGGTCACTCGGGGGTCAAAGGCAATGAAGAAGCTGACAGTCTCGCAAAGAGGGGGTCAGCAGAACCATTTATGGGACCAGAACCGGCTCTGGGCGTGTCAAAGAGCACTGCCAGGGGAGCCATTAAGTCCTGGGTCAGAAACCAACACAAGGTGTACTGGGCGGATTGTCCAGGGCTCAGACATGGGAAGTCAATAATTGACGGACCCAGTTCAAAGAGAGCTGTGGAGCTGCTAAACCTTAGCAGAGGACAGCTCAGAAACACAACAGGTCTCTTGACGGGACACATGGCCGTCAAGAAACACCTACATAAAATGGGGCGGTTCGAAGGGGACCTCGCATGCAGACTCTGCGGCGAGGGGGAGGAATCAGCCCAGCACATCTTGTGCGAGTGTATAGCTCTGGACCGGAAAAGACAACTGATCTACGGTCACTCTAGACCGGAGACAGAGCAATATAAAACTTCACCCTACCAATCGCTGTGCAGACTAGTTCAAGGCACAGTGATTTTGGAATGGGTGGAGTAAGACTAGGGGTATGCACAATCAACCAAGGGTTGCGGTGCTATCGGGGCGGCAAGGCCGCGGACGAGCCCTGAGGGAACAAAAAAAAAAAAAAAAAAAGGTTGAGGCAACATATATAGTAAATTTCATTGAAACAGCTTTGTTACTTTCAGAGAAAAAAAAAATTTTTCGAAAGAAAACTCAAAATTTTTCCGGAAAACCCCGCCTGATTTTTCTGGATAACGAACTCATCCAAGCCATTAATAAAAGACAGGCACTTGCCAAGTTTCATCGAAATCGGTTAATTATTTTTTGAGTTATCATATATATATATATATATATATATATATATATATATATATATATATATATATATATATATATATATATATATATATATATATATATATATATATATATATATATATATATATATATATATATATATATACAGGGTCTCCCAAGTTGAGTAGCCTATTAGATTATTTTCCAAACTATGCATATCTGAATGCTGAAAATTTGCACATGGGGGTTGCAGAAGATGCTCTATCTGAAAAAAATAATTTCCAAAATGGCGCACTTCCGGTTTTACCAGAAGTAGGTGCTAACTTTGTTATTTTAAATAGAACACCCTGTATATTATTACATATTTAGAATGCTTATTTGATTTTAGGTGTACTTTTATTAACAAACCTTAGTCCTATCTTCAAATGTTTTCGAAATATTTCAATTTTTTCGAAAATTCGAGCCACGAGAAGGCTTTTTTTGATAAGGGTATTTTAGCTTTCTGGTGGGTGTGTTAGGATATTTTTTTTAACTGTGCATTGCAGGATAACAAAGGTGTGTTGCGACATTATTGAAACAATATTTCATATACAGGGTGTTTTGTGTAATGTATATGAATTCCGTAGCTTTCAAATTAAAAAAACTTGTTTATTTCAAATAGAACACCCTGTATTTTATTATTTTATCAAATGCTTCTGAAGACACTCTTTCAAACTGTATTAGCATTCCCTATACCTAAAAACGATGTTTCTTGAGTTATTGACATTTTTTAAAAAAAAAAGCACAGAATTCCGCAAAAAAAAGTTAATTAATTAACTTATTCAATAGAACACCCTGTATTTTATTGTTTTATCAGATGCACTAGAAGTCACTATTTAAAACTGTATTAGCATTCCCTATACCTAGAAACCATTTTTTTTTTGAGTTATTTACAACTTTTGGAAGAAAGCACAGAATGCCACAAAAATAAGTTAGTTAATAAACTTATTAGAGTGCTGTCTACAGTTTGACGTTTCAGTAATGTGACATTATTGTTTTATTACCTGAGTTGATGTATGTTTGTGTGAACAATAATTATTATTGTTATATCTTGTATATCGTGTTGGGCGAATTATCATAAATAGATAAATAAAAATAAAATAAATTACGACTCGAGAGTATAATGGAAAGCCGTAACTACTCACATGAACAATTGCTCAATTTGTTTTACTTTTACGGGGAGTGTAGCAGAATTGCCAGCAGGACATGTCGAATGTTCAACGAACGGTATCCTGAGGTACCACCAATGACAATTAAAAAATTCAGAAGGTACGAATCAAACTTCTTGAGCACTGGTAGCTGCCATATGAAAAACTCATCAAGAAACGCACCACTAACAGGAAACGAAGACGTTGAAATCACTGTATTATCGTATTTTTAAGCCCATCCCCAGGCATCAGTAAAAACTGCTGAAGCTGATTTGAACCTGTCGCATTCGACAATACATAGAATATTGCGTAAGCACAATATGCACGATTATAAATTTACAACTGTGAATTTTCAACAACCTAGTGATGCAACACGAAGACTGGAATTTTGTCAATGGCTCCTGGATCGTCACCAAAATAGTCCCTCCTTTATAAAAAATATAATTTGGACAGACGAAGTCAAGTTTTCACATGAAGGAATTTTTAACAGACACAATTCGCATCACTGGGCACAGCAAAATCCTCATGTGATAAGAGAGCGCTGTTTCCAGAATAAATTTAGTTTTAATGTATTTGCTCTTCTAATGGACAATAAAATTTCTTACTGTATTTACGATAGTAACCTTACCTCCAATCAGTACCTAAGAATCTTATGAACCACAGTCAGTGATTTCCTGGACACTCTACCCCTCAACCATCATATCAATTGTTGGTATCAACTAGATGGTGCCCCTGCGCATTCTTCAGCAGATGTCAAGGTGTACATGAATGAAGTGTTCGAAGATAGGTGGATAGGACGCGGAGGAAGATATGTTTGGCCTTCACGGTCACCCGATCTGACGCCGCCCGATTTTTACTTGTGGGGCAAGATCAAGTCAGACGTTTATGCAACTCCAGTTAATTCAAGAGAAGAACTTGAAAACCGAGTTCGAAATAGTCTCGACAACCTTAATCCCTTCGAAATACAGCGTGCAACAAGTGATGGAGTTCTATCTCGCTTGGAAAGATGTGTTAATGCAAATGGTGGACAATTTGAACAATTCCTATGATAATATAATTTCTTTTATGTGTGACAGACATTCACATACATACATAAATACATACATAAATGCATACATTATTAACATAATACTGTATTGGCCGAATTCTGTACTTTTTTTTATTAAATTGTTAACAACTCAAAAAAAAATGGTTTCTAGGTATAGGGAATGCTAATACAGTTTTAAATAGTGACTTCTAGTGCATCTGATAAAACAATAAAATACAGGGTGTTCTATTGAATAAGTTAATTAATTAACTTTTTTTTGCGGAATTCTGTGCTTTTTTCTAAAAAATGTCAATAACTCAAGAAACATCGTTTTTAGGTATAGGGAATGCTAATACAGTTTGAAAGAGTGTCTTCAGAAGCATTTGATAAAATAATAAAATACAGGGTGTTCTATTTGAAATAAACAAGTTTTTTGAGTTTGAAAGCTACGGAATTCATATACATTACACAAAACACCCTGTATATGAAATATTGTTTCAATAATGTCGCAACACACCTTTGTTATCCTGCAATGCACAGTTAAAAAAAACTATCCTAACACACCCACCAGAAAGCTAAAATACCCTTATCAAAAAAGCCTTCTCGTGGCTCGAATTTTCGAAAAAATTGAAATATTTCGAAAACATTTGAAGATAGGACTAAGGTTGGTTAATAAAAGTCCACCTAAAATCAAATAAGCATTCTAAATATGTAATAATATACAGGGTGTTCTATTTAAAATAACAAAGTTAGCACCTACTTCTGGTAGAACCGGAAGTGCGCCATTTTGGAAATTATTTTTTTCAGATAGAGCATCTTCTGCAACCCCCATGTGCAAATTTTCAGCATTCAGATATGCATAGTTTGGAAAATAATCTAATAGGCTACTCAACTTGGGAGACCCTGTATATATATATATATATATATATATATATATATATATATATATATATATATATATATATATATATATAAACATATAAAAATTAAACCTATTTACAAATGAACTTTAATAAGATATTATGCTGTGACAATACCTCTCTCAAGCACCCTAAAATATAATCAAAATGTGCACAGTTATATATGTTTTATTTCTTTTTCCCTTGTCTTAATACACTACATATTTTATGACAATCGATTTCATTTACTTATTTGATTTCATAAATAGTCGGTTAATAGTGACTTGGAATGAAGTAGACACCATATCTTCAAACATATTAAGAGAATATGAGTAAATCAACAGCAACTGGGAATGAATTCGGTCAGTCGCCCAGCCACGTGGTTAAAAAACACTGTTTGTATGAGTGGTTAGAACTCTAGCTCTAAATAAAAGGACTGTAACAGCGGCAGAAGCAGAAGTCAATGGAAGGTTTGTGTATTCGGAAAGAAACTATTGACTATTAATAACAACAATTGACTAAAAACGCTGCGAGTTGTAAGGCAAAAATAATTATACTACAGAGGTGATAAATGATAATACATTACAATAGGGTTATATATAATCGTAAATGCTTCCAATGATTAACAATCAGTGAATTCAGTATTATTGACATTTCTCGGAAACTTACAAATGAATTTCATGAGTCAATAAGAAAAGCATTGACTAACCAACAGCAACCACATACTTACGATTTAAACATAAATGTTTCAAATTTGAATAGCTCAATTTTCTGTAACCCTAGAAAGCTGAATTTTGGCACATAGTTAGGTATTTCCCAAAGCAATATGTAGACCAAATTTTATCGAAATTTTCGGAAAAAAATTTTTTTTTTTGAAAGAAAACTCAAAATTTTCCCGGAAAACCCCGTCCGATTTTCCTGGCCAACGAACTCATCCAAGCCATTAATAAAAGAAAGGCACTTGCCGAGTTTCATCTAAATCGGTTAATTATTTTTTGAGTTATCAGACGGATACATATATATATATATATATATATATATATATATATATATATATATATATATATATATATATATATATATATATATATATATATATATATATATATATATATATATATATATATATATATATATATATATATATATATATATAAGCATATAAAAATTCAAACTGACCCCGGATATGGGTTCTAGGGGTCCTAATTCGCGCTCATTTGAAAGAATTTTTGCAAAGTCTCACCATCGATACCTCTCTATTAGTGAATTTTTTTAATAAAAATTCACTAATAAGAACTTAGCTATAACAGCGCACAGTACAAATAAACAAACAGTGTATGTCTTCTGCCCTATGACTAAAAAAAGACTATTCAAACAAAGCATCAAGTTAAAAAAAGAAAAAGAAAAATTAGTTCTCCAAAACTGAACATGCGAAGTCATAGTTATCTAATTTATTTTTAAAATGGTTTATTGTAGCAGTATTCACAGCATCCTGAGGCAGTGAGTTCCAATTATTAAGAACACGATTGCTCAAAAAATGTTTCGATGGCTGCATTCCTAGCTGAATTAAGCTGACGGTAGAAAGTCATTTCAGAGCGTTCAAACATTGTATTGTCGCACTTTCTATTCTTGCGCGCTTTATATCTCCTCAACTGTTCTGCATATAAAAATGGTTTGCTTAAATGAGAACCTGGCCGGTATCGAATGGGTGCTACAGCGAAGAACTGTGTGGAGCAGTAGCCGGCTAAATATATATCACATAATTCAACTATATGACCATTCTCATAGTCTTCGCCTTCAGAGTCACGTTCATCTGTAAAAGCCTCGTTTTGTATTTCCAACACCAACTGTTTTAATACACACACTTCATCGCCTATTCTATTTTTACGTCCATACCACCGCTCGTAGTTATACGCCATACTTAACAAATAAATATTTGTTTGAAATTATCAACCTTTTATACATAAATTCTGGAGTTTTTTTTTTTTTTCTAGACGGTTTGAATATTTATCTATTTCATATTACTTCAACTGCAAGTAGTGTGGGTTCCGGGACACTGTGGCGTAGCGAAGAATGAGGTGGAGCATAATCTCGCAAGACTCGGTTCCCGGCGGCAGTTCTGTGGACCGGAGCCTGCAATAGGCATAAGTAGGAAGACAGTCTCTGTCGCCTTAGACAGGTGGACCGAGGAAGCAATGGAGAGGCACTGGGTCGGTTGGTGGCTGCAGGCAGGCGAGAGACTTCGTGGAGGGGCCGGACAGAGATAAAGCTGTGTGGCTACTCGGAAAGAGTCGGCCTACGCTTCGCCGCATCCTTGGGGTGCTGACAGGCCACCGCACCCTTAAAAGACACCTCACATTGATAGGCGTAGAGAGGGATCCCATTTGCCAGGAATGCGGCGAGGATGAAGAAACGCCCTACCACTACCTGTGTAAATGCGAGGCTTTTGGGAGTCTTCGAGCAGAATTGTTCGGATCGAGTACTCTGCAGAGGAATCAGGTAAGTACCGTCCAATTGAAGACCGTCACGGCCTTCATCTCGAGGTCGAGGCGGTTTGGCGACGGAACCGAGGAAGAGTAGAGCATGGTTGCTGGGGTTGGCAAAAAGGGCCCATTGTGGCCTACTTGCTTGGCGTTGGCCTCGCCACCACTGCTACTACTACTACATATGATTTTAAGGTCATTCAACGGAAATAAAACCACAAACAGAAAATATGAACTGCTCACAAGGTTATTTCAACAGCTGTAAGAGAAATATGTTGGCTAACAAGGTTAATTTCGGGAAATGCTAACTATAGCCATAGTTGAAAACAATGTGGTCATTACCACGGTATACCTTGTTGCCAACTCTACTTTTAACGGATTATTTAAATCAAACCGATTTCAATAAGACTTAACGAATAAAAATTTTATTGTACGTATGTACATATGTTAAATTTGCATTCTGCTTACTCAGACGAGTGATATGACACCAAACATGTAGTGTTTCAACCAATAAATAAAAAACTGATTGAGAGCATGCGCCTCACATAATATTTAAATTGTAGCATCAAGACGTTTTAAGTTGGGTCAAACATCATGTATCTAAACCTAAAGTTGTTATACACCTATGCGAAATTAAAACACATTTGTCTATAAATAATATTATACTAAAATCTTAAAAAAGTAAATTTAGTAGAAATATTCGCTACTAAAGAACTTACAATACAAAAGCTTTTGAAAAAACCTTCTTAAGATGAACGTCATGTTAATAACTCCAAAATAATGGTTCGATTGCGTCTTTTGTAAGTGGATTTTTCCTTACCCAGAAAAATCAAACAAGGTTGTTTCAAAAATTATTTCAAGAAAAGCTATGATTAACAAATTTAGTAAGTTTACGATATTAAAAGGAAACTATATAACAAAAACGTATATTTACTCGTTAGAATAAAAATATTTTGCATCATGAAAATTCGCTACCATAACGCATTTGCTGTGTTCAAGTTTATTTTGTTTTTAAACTGTGAACAAATTGTTATTTTATTTTGAGCGCTATGTTAAAAAAATAGTGTGAAACAGACTTTCTTTCATAATATTAAAGCCGTCAGTATATTCAACAAAGTATAAAAAGGCTTTTACATCTCTTTAAAAGTATAAGAAAATTCCTACCATAACGCACTTGCTGCGTTCAGCTTATTTTTCTTTAAACTTGTTTCTAAGAACTATTTCTTACTTTTTTTTTCTTACCTCTTTCCTCCTTGTCAACACCCACGGTACGATAGTATTTAGGCTGTAAGCCCTCGTGGTGTGTTGTTGACATAAAAAAAAACAGCTTTCGTTGATTTAAAACATAGATCCACGCTAGGACTTAATTTTTTGTAAAAAATCACCAACACAAATTTTCATCATAACCCAAACTATTATTTTAGGCACTTAACACAAAACTCACACATACACAGATTTAGCGCCTGTAGCGTAAACATATTAACTAAAACACCTGTAGCATATTAGGTAAGATTCGAAAAATTATTAATTAACTGCTTTGCAAAACACATAATTTTCACGACCTCGCCCGGGTTATGATTTAAACTGAGGTTATCAACTAAACCGGAAAGCCTAGTGATACTGAAACGGTTAATCAGCTGGTGTAATATTGCGCGCTTGAAATAAAAACACAACCTTTTGTTTCAATCTTATTTCGTCTTGTTTTACTTACTTACATTGACACCTATTACTTATAATGATCCAATTTTAAATTGATTTAATCCTCAGGTTCCGTAATTTAAATCTTATTTTGTCTCGGTTTCTATTTACTACTTCTAAATTATAATTATATTGATTATATTTTAATTTATTTAATTTTAATACACAGGTTAATTGGCTTTTGAGTTTGCTTACGTCATAACTGGTTGCTTCGCTAATTGGTTTAATACACAGGTTAGCTGTCTTTTATAGGTGGTTTATATTTATTACTTCTAATTATAATTAAATTGATTATATTTTAATTGATTTTAATTTAAATAGTCGGGTTAACTACCTTTTGAATTTGATTACGTCATCTCAGGTCAGTTCGGGTTAAATCGACGTCAACCGAATAGTGACGTCAGTTTAGATACGGCGTCGGGTGGTGGAGGTGTTCGGGTCAGTTCGGGGCTAGGTGGTGGAGCAGCGATCGGGTCAGTTCGGTAGTGACTCCACCACCACAAAATTGTGGTGGCTCCAGAACATACCATCTATACCTACTCAGAAAGCTTCTGTTTTAAGGTGTCCAAACATTCTTGTGCAGTGTAGTTGACTAGATATTGTGCCGAGTGTTGTCGAACTCGGCCTATTAGTTCCTCTACTCGTTTCTGCAATTTTGTTGTCTGTACTCCCTCAATATATTTCCTCAGTTGCCCAAATTGTTTTCGGAGTATTTCCACTCTGCTTATCAACCTTTTTCCCACGGGGGAACTCTTTGAAGCCAGTCTCTGTGATTGGACTTTCGAGAAATCTTAATACCTAGAATTTTAATTGCTGCAGTTGCTGCACAGTAAATCAGTGTATGCATGTGCTCAAATATGTCGCTCTCTAGAAGGTGCGATGGCAAAATTATTCCGTTTAAAAGTTCCAATATAATTACCAGTTTTCTAGATGATCTTAGCCTAGGTAACGATTGTCTACTAAGAGGATTTGTTCCTTCATACTCTCAATTCTGTGGACAATTTGTCGATGAGTTGCTCATTTTCTTAAGTACCCTCTATGCGTTCTTCTTGCTCAGTATGTACAGGTTGCAGATTACTATCATCATCATATATAATTACCAGCTTTCTAGATGATCTTCGCCTAGGTAATGGTGGTATACTAAAAGGATTTGTTCTTTTATACTCTCAATTCTGTGAACAATTTGTCGATGAGTTCCTCATTCTCTTAAGAACCCTCCATGTGTTCTTCTTGCTCAGTATGTACAGGTTGCAGATTACTACCAGGATTTGTTCCTTTATACTCTCAATTCTGTGGATAATTTGTCGATGAGTTCCTCATTTTCTTAAGTACCCTCCATGTGTTCTTCTTGCTTAGTATGTACAGGTTGCAGATTACTACCATTATCATATATAATTACCAGCTTTCTAGATGATCTTCGCCTAGGTAATGGTGGTATACTAAGAGGATTTGTTCTTTTATACTCTCAATTCTGTGAACAATTTGTCGATGAGTTCCTCATTCTCTTAAGTACCCTCCATGTGTTCTTCTTGCTCAGTATGTACATGTTGCAGATTACTACCAGGATTTGTTCCTTTATACTCTCAATTCTGTGGATAATTTGTCGATGAGTTCCTCATTTTCTTAAGTACCCTCTATGCGTTCTTCTTGCTCAGTATGTACAGGTTGCAGATTACTACCATCATCATATATAATTACCAGCTTTCTAGATGATCTTCGCCTAGGTAATGGTGGTATACTAAGAGGATTTGTTCTTTTATACTCTCAATTCTGTGAACAATTTGTCGATGAGTTCCTCATTCTCTTAAGTACCCTCCATGTGTTCTTCTTGCTCGGTATGTACATGTTGCAGATTACTACCATCAAACATCATCTCGTCATTTTCCGTAACCGCTGTGTTAGTAATTTCACATTCAATTTCCTGCTTAATAGTATTCAGTCTCGTTTGTGGAATAATTTTTTGCTGAGTATGGCACGATACTGATCCGCCACTCTCTGTTGAGTCACTTGTATGAGTGGATACACTGTGAGAAATTCGCTGTGAAGTTGTTGCCTATATCCGGTCGTCTGTTGTCCGAGTTGTGTTACTCTGTAGTAAATGCGCATAATTGTTTTGTTCATATCCATGGTTCATTCACGCGCCGTCTTGGTAATCCCATCTGGGTGAGCGCTGGCTGATTTTCCTGCGCAGCATGCCTAGTGGGTCGATCTCTTGGTCTTACTAGGCTTCCCTGCTGTTGATTTTGAGCTGCAATTACTTGCATGACAGGGGCTTGCCTCATCTGCACCCCGCCACTGACGTCCCGTATGCTGTCATGTCCAGCGCCGGCTCCAGACATGCCCTGGCGAATCCCAGGCAGCAGCATTTTTCCGAGGCTTTGGTTTTTCTCCATTTGCATGGGTGCGCCACAAATTAACTCTGGTGGCGCAGGTAGGGATGGAGAAAGGAGTAAGGTAATATTGTTAAGTAAAAAGAGGATAAATACGACAGCGGACAGCTGACGTCGCTGCTGGCGTCGATGGCTGTATCATCTACGTCGTTACGAGTAGCGGTGACCATACTCTACACACTACATTATTATGATTATTATTATCTTATATAAGCGTTACACTTTCTCAGTATTACTACGGGAAATCTTTTGACCAACCCCCCGCGCGCGACATTGGGGTTCGGCTCGGTGGATGGGGATGAAATTCATCATATCCCATTATGTCGATATTATAATTACAGTCTGACTTCCGGTGCTTCAACACAGCAGACGTGTTTGAGGTTGCCACTTAACTGAGGAAATTTTGGACTATGTGACATGTCTGCAGCAGAACCGCCCTCTGCCCTTAGTTTAGGATGTTATTTGGTAATCCGACTTCCTTTAGATTTCCCATGAAATTTTTGGTGACTATTCCTTCCTCTGACATTACGAAAGGATATTTAGCCACCTTCTGGAGCTTCCTTTATGTTTTTTATTTCATATGCCAAGTTTTCATACTTGGTGATCTTTTCAATTTCAGTTTTCTGAATGTTATGGGACAGCGGTACAGCAACGTCTATGATCACAGCAAACCTCATATGTTTGTTTATCAGGACAATGTCTGGCCTATTGAAGTCTACAGTGCGGTCCGTTATCGTGGGTCGGTCCCAGTACAGGAGAAAGTCTGCCGGCTCCAGCACCGCCTCCGGAGAATACTTGTAGCAATCTGGTGTTGTTGACGGGTTCAGAAGGCTGTATTTCAAAGCGATTTGTTGACGAATGATCTTGGCGAGCTGGTTATGTCTGCCTAAGTAAGCTGAGTCTGAGAGGGCAGGACATGCTGCCATGATGTATTCAATGGTCTCTCCAACAACTGCGCATTTTCGACATTTATCCACCACTTCTAATTTTAGGCAATGCTTCTCGTAGGTTTTAGTTATTATAACCCTATCCTGAATGGCCATCACAAAACCCTCTGTCTCCGGGTAGAGTTACCCCTCGACCAACCACATAAGCGAAGAGGTTTTATCAACACTATCTGCCTGCAGGTGTTTGGGGTACCTTCCATGCATAGCCTGGTCGCCCCACTGGACTACACCGTCCTGGTTAGCCGGTGCGTCCAACTCATAGTTTTGCTGACCCAGCCTAAGTGGAGTATAATCCTTATCATCGCACACCACCAACTTCATCAGTTCATCCTGCGATGCAAGAAAACGTTGTCGCACGTTTCTTTATTGATTAAAACAGAGGTTATTTATGTGGATTAACCCTCTGCCGCCTTATTTCCTAGGTGTATGCAGTCTTCTAACAGAAGAGTTGGTGTGAAGGCACCGAAATTTCGTCAGAAGCCTTTTCGTGAGTTCGTCCAGTTCATCCAAGTCGGTGTTAGACCATTTGACAACTCCAAAAGAGTATGTCAATACTGGTACCGCCCATGAGTTGATAGCAGCACAGAGGTTACCTCCGGACAGCTTAGTATTTATGAGCTTCGTGACTCGCTTCCTATATTTCTCCTGGAACTCTCGCTTTAGCCAGCTATGGTCAACACGCTGGTTTTGAGGACACCCTACGTAGCGGTATGTTTCCTCAGGCGGTAGTTGTTCTATATCGCAGAAAGGATGTTGGTCACCTTCGACTGCCCCTCTCCTGACGTTAATTATACCACATTTGTCGAGTCCAAACGACATTTTTGTATCATTCCTAAAGATTTTAACAGTATTAATCAGTGAGTGGAGCTTATCTTGTGTCTCAGAGTATAATTTAAGATCATCCATGTATAGTAGGTGGGATATTCTTCTTCGGTTTTTCATATTGAGTCTATACCCGACTCCAGTTTTGTTTAGCACAGTCGACATGGGGTTCAGTGCCAAGCAGAACCACACCGGTGACAGGGAGTCCCCCTGAAAAATGCCCCTTCCGATCTGCACTTTCCCACAATTTTTATTGGTCATCCATATGTTTGTTCTCCAAGTACTCTTGAGATGTTGAAGGACGTTTCTGGTCCTTGGGCAGATCTTGTAGATTTCAAGTACCTTGTTTAACCAATCGTGGGGTACAGAATCAAATACTTTGCTGTAGTCGATGTAGTATACATGTAGACTTCGTTTTCTTCTCTCGGCTTGTTTTAGTGCTACAGCGTCTAGTGATAGTTGGTGTTTGCAGCCCAAAGATTCTCTAAGACATCCTTTCTGTTCCTCCTCGAACATGTTGTTTGTCAGACAGTGTTAATATATATTTTCCTTAATCAGGGAAGTGAAAAGTTTGTAAAGGACTGACGGGCAGGTTATTGGTCTGTATTTTTTTGGGTTCGTTTGCATTTCCTTTTTTTGAAGAGCATGAATATGTTTCCTTCAGTCAGAAAGTCGGGAACTTCATCTGAGTTTCTCAGTGCTCGGGTAAAGCAACGTGAAACACTCTCATGCGCGCCAGTCAAATACTTAAGCCAGAAGCTATGCAGCCTGTCAGGCCCGGTGCTCTCCAGTTCCGAGTTTTCCTGACGGCGGCAGTCACCTCAGCTGGTGTAAACTCTTTCACCGACATCTGGAGCAAGTTCACATGCACGTCCTCCACGTCCTTGATCCATGATGCAAACGATTAAAACCGCCTGCTTTCGACCATGTAGTGCTCCAATAGGTGTTGAAGTTGGAGCAGTCGACGCTAGATGGAGCTTGTAGATTCCCATCGGCCTAATCTTTTTCAGGAACTGCTTCTGATTGTTTCTGAATCCAGCATTCTGCTTCTTTCTTTTTGTAATCTCATTGTATCTTCTAAGCCTAGCTCCTTTGGTTTTTGCTTATTGTCTAAGTTGATCTTTTAGATCCAAGACTTGGTCAGTGTGGGAAGTATATATCTTGGCTTTTCTTGCGATGTACCTAATCTTTCGATACACATTCTTTGATTGACTGCCATCCAAAAACTCTGATATGATGTCGATTTTGCCTCTGAGCTCGTTGATGTCTTTTTCTAAGCGTTTCTGCCATTCAGGCTTTCTGTTGTCTTGGAACTTGTGACTTGTGAGTGACTTGTGATAAAAGGTTTTTTGGCCGTTCAGCTCAACAGCCGTAACTTCTGAGCAATATAAAGCCAGATGCACTTCGCGCAGGTCGTGGTGTGGGTTCAGGTACTCGGCAAGGGCATCATTGACTCTTGAGATAATTGTCTCGGCTCTAGTTATATTTCGTAACACCGGTATCACTGGTGGTATTAAGTGGGTCAACTCCCCCAAAGTACGCTATTGAACTGAGTAGTTTCTCCTTAACTTCTGACGTTCTGAGGTACTGGTGGGCTCTCGACGGCAAGGTTGGTCGTGTCGGTACGAACTTGCTCAGTTTCAGCTCCGTCTTCAGGCTGTCCAAAAAGGTCCCGCTGCTGAAGTAAGTTGGCTACTTCTCGTTTGATTTCCTCACGTTCAGTCGTGGTCAGGTATCCTTTCCTCACTATCAAATTTTGTCTGTCAACTATGTTCTGCTCTGTTAAGTTTAACTCCGGGTGTCTTTTTGTGAATTCAGTGTGGAGAGAGTGTCTCCATCCAGGGAGTGGGTCTTCGTTGCACTAATTAGCGTAGTAGAACGTGCGAAGTACTTCTATGTTCATTTCACGTGTCCATCCTATTCGCTTAGTGCGTTCTCTCCTGCAATCAGCCCTCCTAACTGGGGGCAAGCCAGCAAGAAAAGTTGTGTTCGGTTCTTCGACACCTTCTGTTGGTTCCACTCCACGGTTGTCATTTTGAGCTGTACCTTGTTGGTTGACAAGGGCCCGCTTCCTCAGCCTCCTGCCGCTGGTGTCCCGCATACTGTCATGCCCAACACCAGCTCCAGGCATGCCCTGGCGCTCCCCAGGCAGCGACCTTTTTCCGAGGCATTCATTGTTCTCCATCTTCATGGGATGTCCCCCTTTGTTCTTTTTTGGGGTAAGAGGCTAGAACAAGGGAGGGAATAAAAGAAACCTCTGGTTGGGATGCGGATTTAAGAAGTTGGTGGATGGGGAAAGGTAATAGGGCTGGGAAGTGCCTGTAACCCTTGCCAGGAGCCCTTACAGGGTGCTACCGTCCGGGCCAGGCGGACCCTGGTTTTTTCACGTGGTTGTTACTCCACCCCCTCCTCCTTTCTCATCCGGGCTTGGGACCGGCTATGGCGGAATTATTATTATTATTATTACATGTTTTTCGTTTAGGTGTTAACAACAAATTATTATTATTTTAGTTGCCCTAAATGTATACGTAGAGGCTTTCTCTCTGGCTTCACAACGGCGTCTTATTCTCTCTACCTGGCAGTGTCTTAAATGTAAACGAGACTGCTTAAAAGGCTATTGTAAAGCCAGAGGAAAATATGTATTTGTTAGGAAAATCTTCCATGAAATATAAGATTCATGTTGTCGAGAAACATAATTTTAGTTCATCATGTAACGTATTTTTAGAACCTTTGACCTTTACAATGTTCAACTAATCCTTCTTTTGTATCTAAGTTGAATGGTGGAGTGCATTCTCGTTTCTGCGAATTCTCGATCGCCTCATTTGACGTCAGTCCATACACCTACGAACATTCAGTTTGTTGGTTTATTATGTAGAGGTTGTATTATGCAGGTTCTTTAGATCTACCTAAACAAAGGAAACGTAATATTGTTACTTATTATAGACACAATATTCTCAATTAACATTTTCTTGTTAAAATTGAGTTTTTGTTTAGGACTGCTAACAAGACAAATAAATACAGGGTGTTTCAAAAATGATGGTCTATGTTACAGATGCACATTCAGCGCAAAAAAATAAGACTATTTCTTTATATAAACATGGGTCCGCAAATGCTTAGTTTTTTAAATACAGCGTGTTAAAGTTATTTGTTTTTGTCAGTTTGTCACGAAAAGTCCGAGTCAAATTAAAATTGTGACGTGAAAATTGGCAGGTGGGGGTTTTCGAGGGCAAGAAATTTAAATATGTTATTGTTAATAACACTGCTGGCAGAGGGTGCCACCTGTAAGACATGGCTTGCATTCAATTGGCTATAATTTTTTGACACCCAGTAACATCGACCTACCGTATCGCTATATTGCAGCATTTATCAATCGTAAGCAAAAAATGTATATTTGATCCAAGTCTCTCAGGCACACCATTTTAGAGATATTTCAATTTTTTTATGTCGGTGTCGCTCAAAAATTATTTTTTCTCAAGTAATTAATTGTTTTGTCTGCAAATTTTTAAATAAAACAACAAATAAAAAAGTTTATAACATTTTATGATACCTGACTACAATAAATGTTCAAAATGGCCACCCTCCACTTCAATACACTTTCGTATTCTGCGGAGCATACAACGTCGTACTCTGTGAAATATTTCTGGTGTATTTCTAATTTGTTCGCATCCAAGTACTATTCTTTGCTGCATATTATCAACATTTTCAACACTTGCTTCATAAAGAATACTTCTGAGATTACCCCATAAATAAAAGTCCATAGGATTTAAATCAGGGGATCGAGCCGGCCATGGCTGAGGTCCACCGCGTCCAATCCATATGCGCCCAAAAGTACTGCTTAGGTAATTTCTGACATTTAGGGCGAAATGTGGGGGGCACCGTCATGCATAAACCACAAGTTACGTCTTATGTCAAGAGGTACATTTTATGATAACCCAGTTGGTTTTGCAGGAATTCAAGATAAGGTGTAGCATTAAATCTGTGAGGTAAAAAAAAATGGTCCTATCAAATTACACCCTACAATTCTAGCCTATACATTTAAGAAAAATTGCATAACATTTTATAATACCTGACTACAATAAATGTTCAAAATGGCCACCCTCCACTTCAATACACTTTCGTATTCTGCGGAGCATACAACGTCGTACTCTGTGAAATATTTCTGGTGTATTTCTAATTTGTTCGCATCCGAGTACAATTCTTTGCTGCAGATCATCAACATTTTCAACATTTGCTTCATAAGCAATGCTTTTGAGATGCCCAAGAAATAAAATTTCATAGGATTTAAGTCAGGGGATCGAGCCGGCCATGGCTGAGGTCCGCCGCGTCCGATCCATCTGCGTCCAAAAGTATTGCTTAGGTAATTTCTGACATTTAGGTCGAAATGTGGGGGGGGGCTTCGTGATGTATAAACCACAGGTTATGTCTAATGTCAAGAGGTACATTTTCTAATAACCCATTTAGTTGGTTTTGTAGGAATTCAAGATAAGTTGTAGCATTAAGTCTGTGAGGTAAAAAAATTGGTCCTATCAAATTACACCAAACAATTCCAGCCCATACATTTAAGGAAAATTGCTTTTGATAATGCCTTTCAAAAACTGCGTGGGGATTTTCGTCATCCCAAATATGGCTGTTACGTAAATTGACGATCCCTTCGCGCCTAAATCAAGACTCGTCAGTGAACAATACACAATTCAACAAGTTCTCTGCATTATTATGTTGCAGAAACCATTGGCAAGATTGTAGGCGACGTATAAAATATATTTCAGGCGATAGTGCCTGCACACGTTGGATGTGATATGGACGCAATTGTTGCTCGTAAAGAACTCGCCATATCGTTGCATTGGATGCTCCCGGATGATTGGCCATTTCCCTGGTACTTATTTTTTGATTTTGTTCAATTTCATCCAGAACATTCTCTTCAAAATCAATATTTCGTGCACTTCGTGATCTGTCTCGATCAGCAGTAACTTTATTAAGGGTAACTGGTAAAAAATAGATATATTTTCGAAAGAGACAGATCGATGTATTAGATAATGTAAGTATGTACCTGTTTCTCGCAGACGGATGTCAATCCGTTGAAACATCCTTCTGTCTGGAATTCTCCGATTTGGGAAGGTTTCTTCATACAGTCGTTTCGCCTCATAACAGTTACCAAAAGCCCGGGAATACATAACATGCATGTCTGTTAGTTCATTGTTGGTAAAGACTTCCATATTTTATTAGAAAAATTACGGACAATACAATTAATTACTTAAAAATAGTGAGTAGTCTCAAACGTAAAAGTCAAATGTAGTATATGTCACGACAAAAACGCAACAGTCAAGTCCTGTAACGATGGAAACCACTTGGTTAAATGGTTTGTTCAAAGTTTGTTATCATGTCTTTTTATGATATATATATATATATATATATATATATATATATATATATATATATATATATATATATATATATATATATATATATATATAACACGAATCTCGTCATTAGTGAATTTTTTCACTAATAAACTAATGACGCTCACCTTGTTAGCGAAACGATGATCAGTTCTGCAAAATGTTTTCTGGTGAAGCCAGTTCTCCAAAGTGTACTCCAAATTGTCCATCACAGGTTCCAATCTTCACTCAATAATATTGTTGGATAAGTGTACTTTACTTCATAAAATTGTGTTTGTTTTTCTTATGATTTTTTTCATTATTATTTTTTGATGAAGGTATAAAGAGGCAACAACTTACTGTCTATAAAAAGTTTTCTAATAATGACAAAAAGCTCATGTAGTCTATTTGCTGACCCTTAAGTTTCGTCGTATATCATAAGTTCTAAGTATTAACTCAAACCATGAGTATATCTTGAAAGTTCCACACTTCATGTAAGTGCTGGAACTAAGTTTTAACTCTCGTCATAACATTCTGAAATTTAATCGGATTTTCTTAGTACGATATTCTAATATTACTCATATATAAACTCATCAGTTAACTTGGTCTGTTTTCTTATCATAGAATATGCCATAAAAGAAATATATTAGTAAATTATCTTAATGAAAGTTAGAGATGGAGAAGTATCGATGGTAAGACTTTCAGAAAATGTCTCCAAATGAGCGCGAATTAGGGCCTCTATGTCCATTTGAATGTTTATATAGATATATAAACATTCACCCTGTATATATATATATATATATATATATATATATATATATATATATATATATATATATATATATATATATATATATAGGGTGACCCACCACATACGCCACGGGCTCTCACTTCTACATTTTTCGTTTCGAATTTATTTCAAACAGAGATTGTGTAGGTTGACAAGGACTATAACCTAAAATTATTTTCCAATATACAGGTAATCCAAAAAAGTCAATTTTTATTTTTTTTTAATTCACTAATAGAGAGGTATCGATGGTGACTTTGCAAAAAAATTTTCGAATGAGCGCGAACTTGGACCTCTAGAACCCATATCCGGAGTCAGTTTCAATTTTTATATGTGTATATATATATATATATATATATATATATATATATATATATATATATATATATATATATATATATATATATATATATATATATATATATGACACCGATAACTCAAAAAATAATGGGCGGATTTTGATCAAATTTAGTGAGTACCTTCCTTTTACAAGTGGCTTGGACAAGTTCGTTAGCCACGGAAATCAGCCCAGGTCTTCCCGGAAAATTTTGCGCTTTCTTTCGGAAAATTTTCATATCTCCGGAAACAACAAAGCAACGGTAACCAAATTCGATACGCGTGTTTGTATTACCAAAGGTGAACAGTGCGCCAAAAACTTGGTCTGTAAGTTAAAAGACAAAAAAGTTATAGGCATTTAAAGAGAAAAAAGGGGTTTCCTCGAAGCGTCAAAGTCACGATTTGAAACGCCAAAGTTGGCAATCTTTAGGCAAAGAACCTGAAACGAATACGGTCTATGTAAAGAAAATGTCGCAAGAAGATTATTCTACAAACTCTTAAGTTTCAGCTTCAACCGACATTGACCTGCGTTTTACTAAAATATTTCCAGAAAATTCATTTCAAATCAATTCTTTCTCTGATACTTTAGCAGTAGTTTAAAATTTAACGGTCTATAATTTTTGGCTAATTTTCATACAAAAATTCGTGAATGAGGAAACCGCGACTTTTGAATTTTAAAAGATTTCTTCAAATGAGTGCAAACTAGGCACCCTGCAATTCATATCCGGGTTTAGTTTCAGTTTTTATCTGTTTACATATATACAGGGTGATGCATTTCTAGGGTAAACCTTAATATAATTGTTAATATGCAATATACGAGAAAAAATTGTATACGTTAATTATAGGGTGTCTTGAGCTGCATCTTATAAAATTATTTTGATAATCACAGGCTGGCCCATAAGTCGTTGGTGATCCCTACTTTCTTTTTTGAACACCCTTGTATTATTGCATTTTTGTAATTTTCATCGAAATATGACGGATTTTTTGTTAGGGAATTTTCATTAAATGTTTCAAATTTAAATAACTCAATTTGCTATTAACCTAATGTTTGTTGGCCAGCAAACCAGTTTTCTCGGATACATTTAAAGTTTATTTTTTGAAAATTTTTGTACATTTCCAAACAAAAGTTTTTTTGATTATATGTATACGGTACATTGTTTCTACTATAAGTTTTATACCGGTAACCTGATGTCTGCTTGCATCAAAGACATATTTGCTATTAAAAAAAGACATTTTTATGAAAATTCACTTCCCTAACGCACTTGCTGCGTCCAGACTTTTTGTTGACTCTTTTGGGCCAAAAAAACTCAATTTTTGTCTGTAGTGTACATATATTTTGTTATCCACACAAAATCTTTTGCTTTTGTGCATTTCTCTAGTCATCAGTGGTACCCAAAATGTTTTCTTTAGATGCCTATAGCTTGTTCTTTTTCCAACTTAGAGATAAATTTTGGTGCATAGTTTGCTTTTTATGTTATAAAGCGGTCTTTCAACTACTGTTCATATAATAGCGAATTCTTCTTTAAAACTGTCAATCATTTCTTGAAGGATTTTGTTGCCCAATTTTTTGAGCGTTGCAATTTTCGCTCTGGCAATAAATGAAATAAAATTGCTGGTCCGGTCCTGGATTAGATATATCATTCAAAGTGGAAAATGTAGTGTTCTATAAAGTCGCCACATATGTATAATTTTAATCGAGCCAGTTGAATATGGCTCTGTGAAAATTGCCCAAAAGAAACCAATTGCTCGGTATATTAAATAGGACGACCAAATGACATTTTTATGCTCACTTCAAAAATCTGCTTGATGTGGCCCGTCATTCATAAAGGCATCTACGGTACAAGCTGAAATACCCTGTATAGAATTTACATCAGACTTTGGCTATGGGGTCGTTACGCTTCATCTTGTAATCTTTAAAGTTTTACAGTCGTAATATTTTCGCTTTTATTTTTTGCGTGGAAAATTTGCTAACACTTCCATTATTTATTATTGATTTGCTGAAAAAAACATCTGTAATTGAACGATGTAGCCTAAGTATTTTTTGGGAATTACAGAATTCCACGAATCGTATTTCTACAACATAAGGAAAATCCGTGAATTCTGGAATATCATGGAAAGCAAGAAAGACATCAATTAAGAGTTAAATAAAAATGATTGCAGGGAGACGAGTAAATAACAAGAAATTGCTTTTTATCGGAATACTTACTGACAGTGTAACCATGACCACAAATCCGGTGACAATAACAACATTTCTGGACGCAGCAAGTGCGTTATAGTAGCGAATTTTCATAAGAATTGTACACTACTCTTATACGGCATATTAGTAAAGTTAATACTTTAAACTTACACAGACCTAGAAGATCGATTTTAGAGGTCCTAGTGGTGCACATTTGAAGAATTCTTCGAAAGTGTTACCGACGATATCTCTCTATTGTCAAAAAAAAATCTTGCGTTCTAACTCCTTTTGATAAAAATGCCCAAAACTCAATCTTCTATGAAGCTAAAGAACTAAATTTTCCTATATCTGTAGATAGTGTAAGTCTCTTTCAAAGAAACTTTTATTACAAATTTCATTAAAGTTATACAGAAGATTTCCAGGAGGAAAGTTAATACATATTTAGAAAAGTAAAGTATCTGCCAAATTACTGTAGCAGTTATTTTTCCTTATTAATCGCCAGTATTAATTCGGTCAATGTAATCAAACCGGTTTTTTTCAATATCAACAATAATAAAATTATGATTTCAGACTCAAAGGTGACAAACTTATTTAGGCGTTTTAAACAAAAATAAGATCTTGTTTAAGTAGGTAATGCGACACTTTGAGCAGACAGTGACGTCACAGGAAGTGACGTCACTGGCGCCGGCGCCACGCCCTGGCGCCTAGCCACGCCCTGGCGCCACGCCCTGGCGCCTGCCCTGGCGCCGGCGCCTAGCCACGCCCTGGCGCCTGCCACGCCCTGGCGCCTAGCCACGCCCTGGCGCCTGCCCTGGCGCCTGCCCCGGCGCCTGCCCCGGCCCCGGCGCCTAGCCACGCCCCGGCGCCAAGCCCCGGCGCCGGCGCCCAGCCACGCCCTGGGCCAGACAGTCACATCCGTGTTATTCCTAAGGTCATTGACCTGTCTTGGCCAGACAGTGACGTCACATGACTTGTGCCAGACAATCACATCCAGACAGTCACATTTACATTTAGCCGTGTTATTCTGCATTCTAAGGACATTGACCTGTCTAGGAACTGACATCCCTGACATTATAAAAATGGCGGGCTTTCGTTGATAAAGATGGTGCAAGGATGGATGAAGACTTATTTAAAGATACGTCACTCCAACCTAGCCGACAAATGAGAGTGTAGACATAAGACATAATAATTAATATGTTTAATATTAGACAGACTAGAACGTCACAATTGTTATATGGGTAGGTTCTAAAAATAACACACAGAGGTCGCTGGCAAAACAAAAGAAGGAAGTTCAGAAACATACTGTAGGGGGCCCCTTGATGGGTAAATGGTATTCGTGTTTGAGCTTGTCTAGAATACAGCCGTTAGAAGTATGACATCATCCACAAACCTGTTCCACAAACCTGTTTGAGTTTTGTCTGTACGGTTGTTATCTAGTGTAATTTCCGTTGAATGACATCACCCCATTATTTGTGTTTAAACTTGTCTGTGTATCTGTTTAATATACGCAAGAGAGAGGCCCGCTTAGGGTAAATAACGTGTCAGTTGATGACTTTGGTGAATGTTATCTTGTGTTATATCTGTTCAATCACCCCCATTACTCGTGTTTGAGCTTGTCTAGTACAAACCGAAAGGATGACATCATCCATGTAAATTGTTCACTACACACTGTTAAACTCATTCAAAATTTAGTTATCGTAGAGGTAAGACGTGCTTCAGTTAACTCTAACGTATCCAAGTGCTCAGTAGTGTGTTTAAAATGGCTACATTAAATGATGTGTGCTACCAGCAAATTAAAGACAACTTCTGGTATGGTTTATTTGCAGACTTTCAATTAATTATTGATAAAAACACTGGTTATTTTAATGCGACTAAGCTGTGTAAAGATGGTGAGAAAAGATTCAGACATTGGTTGGAAAATAAGAAAACTAAAGAGTTGATTGCCTATTACAACGGTCAGGCGAAGAAACATTTAGGTAGCCAGAATACCGATTACCTTAATATTTCAACCGAAGATGTCCACTTAGAGTCACATCTAGGGGGCCGGAATTCCGGCCCCCTAGATGTGCTGGAAGCAACATCTCAACTAACACCTACAACCGCTACATACTTGGTGGACTTTGGTGGAACACAGACTGAAAACAACTTGATATCTGGTACATATGTCTGTAAAGATTTGATATTAAATTTGGCTTGTTGGATATCCAATAGTTTCTATGAAAAGTGCAACCAAATTATTTTTGATTTTTTCGTAAGTGAATTTAATCAAAAATACAAGGATAACCTCAAAGAAATTGAAGTGAAATTAATGGAGATAGATCATGAAGTGCAGCGTATGCGAGAAACAAATGCTAAAATCACAGAACATTTAGAAGATATATCTCCAAAACCAAGCAACCCTGGAAAACTTTGTGTTTTTGGTTTGCTTTCAAGAAATGAGAAGGATACTACCTATCCATATCATGCTGTAAGGACTCAGAAGAAAAGTTTTAAAAGAGCTGTCAAGAACTTTAAAAATAAACACCCTGATTCCGAAGTAGTTTTAAACATGTTGTATGATCCAAATTCTGTAAATCTCTTTAACAGAATAAAGACCGAAGTCGAATACCTCAAGGCGAAGAGAAACGATCTACAGATAGCAGATGTACCTCAGGAGAAGTTTATTCAGGATATTATTGATTTACGATATAAATTGTAATTGTTCACTTAGCTTAATTGTATGTAACCAGATGAAAAAATAAAATAACATTATTTTAATTAAAGACTTTTATTTTATTCTAAGTACATTAATACATTAAATATATAAGCTTATTTAACATCATCTGAATTTATCCAAGAATTCTGAGATTTATCAAAACCCAGCCATTTTACATAGAGCTGCTTGCCTTTCTTCCTCAAGATGCGTTCAACCAGATAGATGTCTGTTTGTTTCATGGCGATGTTGGATTTAAAAGTATCCACTTATCATGTAAATCTTTTAGTTTGCTGTCTATTTCTCCCAGCTTATTCTTTAGCTTATTATTCTTTAATACATCAACATCTTTTAAAACTTGAGCAGTTATGTTCTTAGCTAAAATTTTCAATTTATTTTCAAATTCGTTTTTTAAATCTTCCAACTCAGGCTTGTGTACAGCTTCAAGTAGTATGGCAATGATTCTTTGTGTTACCTCATCTTTGTTCTTCTGATAGTCGTCTATCCATACATCAACAAATTTTTTATTTACACCATCTGTTGCATCGACTGGATCAGCTATGTTACACAATCTATGGCTTTGCAAATCAAAATCACCACTAGTAGTTCTTGGGAAAATCTCTCTTTCAATAATTTTAAACTTAGAACCTTTATTGGATTGGGAACGTCCGAACTTATCGATAGACATTTTTATACTAAGCATTAAGGTAGGTATATCTGTGATATATGTAGGTATATTAGGCGATAACACCAACCTCCTTCAGTTCTTCAATGATTGACTGAATTTCATTGTTATGAGCATTATTACCAGCAGCTTGGGAAGCTACTAAAAGTCTAAGTCTATCAACCAGCTCATTTATGTCATCCCAATAGACATATTCTATTTGTTTGTTATTTTGTAGCATATAGTTGTTAGTGTTGCTGCTTACATTCTGAGCTCTAGGTTCAGTTTTTTGTTCTGCGTTATGATGTGTGTCGTAACCAAAACCTTGAGGAGTTGAGGATCTACGACCTCGTGGATTTATCACCGGTTTTATTAGAGTCAGGTACTTTTCAGAGGAACAACCCTTGGTTCGTGCGTTAGGATCATAGTTCATTTTATGCACACTAGTTGCTTCTAGAATATCTCTATAGTGTTGAAGATCGTCATAGGTATACCCTCTAGGTGTTTTCATAAATATCAATTCTAGCAGACCTTGTGTTTGCGGATATCTCCGTTGACCTAGTCGAATGTCATTATCAGTAAAATCCAAGTGTTTATTGCCAAGACTCCAGCTACCGGTATCTTTAGCGTAGCGAGCACCATACGTTTGATCAATGGTAGCGAGCCTTGGTGGTTCAGTAAAATACTTGTCTACATAATATCGAACTCGTTCAGGATATTGCTCCAAAAATTCTTGATATGCAGGGTTGGATGTGACAGTTTGTAGGTCTGCCTCAAGCTCTTCAAATGTTGGGATATCCTCATCGGAACTTGTCTCCTCAGCCTCTTCCCTAGGTTCAGCTTCAAAAACTTCATGGTCTTTAAGGAACTGTACTTGGGGTTTCGTTTCTGGTACCACTTCTTCTTTGATTTGTTCAGCCTTTGGTTGTTGCTGGGGCTGCTGCTGCTGCTGTGCTGCTGTGTTTTTAGATATTTCACTTAGGGGCTCAACAAGTGGTTTATATAAACGTTGCAGAGCATCATCATTCTCGGCTCTGTTAAGTTTAAGCATTAAATGTTTTTTTCGAATATTGTCAGCAAGTTGTAAAATCCTTTTCTTAACTTTTCGCTCTTCCTTACCCAACACTTCCATTGTGCTACAACTGGTCGGTATTACCAGCTGGTCTAATAATTTGTTTGAGCGATACAGGTTATGTGGTGGTTTAACATATACTGACTCCTTCATGGTACATGCCTTCTTATTTATCACGATGTCTGGCTGTCTTGTTAGACAGCTGTGTTAGACAGCTGTGTTAGACAGCTGTGTTAGACAGCTGTCTAACACAGCTGTGTTAGACAGCTGTGTTAGACAGCTGTGTTAGACAGCTGTGTTAGACAGCTGTGTTAGACAGCTGTGTTAGACAGCTGTGTTAGACAGCTGTGTTAGACAGCTGTGTTAGACAGCTGTGTTAGACAGCTGTGTTAGACAGCTGTATGACAGCTGTATGACAGCTGTGTTAGACACTTGTATGACATCTGTGTTAGACACCTGTGTTAGACAGCTGACTGTCCTGTCTATCATCGTTTGTTAGAATAATATATATCTATCGAATCCTTTTCTATATCGACCTTTGTGTACATCGTTTTCCTTCACAATCACCAACACACCATACTTATTATCTTTCCAGCATTGGTGGCAGATAGTTTTAAATTGTTTAAAGTCCATATCGGTGGTCACATGATCGTCGTACACATGTTTTAAATTGGTTTCATCTTGCTTGAATAACACAATAACATTGGTGTTGTCACGTACCAGATGTTTGGGTATTCGTGTATATGTTTGACAGAGATAGAATGAATCAATATTCTTATGTCTGCCCATACTGAAGTATGCTCTTATTTTATCTTGTTTGTCACAAGCTACATCATCAAATATAAACACAGAGTTGTCCTTGGCATCTTCCGGATCTAATATTTCATCGTTTTCTCGATAAGGATAGTAACCAACACCTTTTGTGGCATTCATCACCTCCTTTAACATCTTGTATTTCGGTTGATACAGAGACTTTGAATACACATACACGTTATCAAATTTTAAACCGTTTGCTTCAAACAACAAACTCAGCATGACATTAGTTTTACCACACCCACTGGGACCACATATGATACAGCGAACGGTGTTTGGAAAGAGAGGACCATGCCTCAGTTGTTGTTGAGCTGTGTCCGTAACAACATCGTCTATATTTGTAATGGGTAAGGCAGAAGCGTGTTTGCTGGTACGCATCTTAACTTAAACTAAACTATATTTTATTTTGGGTGTGTATATATATGAATGCAAGTGAGACACCCAGTCAGTATGCATGTTGGTGTCACAGAGTGAGGGCTGTTATTAACAAAGACAGATACAGGTTTTGCTGAAACGTTGCGGGGCGTTACAAACACCATGAAAGTTAACAGAAAACTTAATGAGGGGTTTTATGTAATCAACTCGAAGCCAAAGAAGAAGGTTCCCTTTAAAAACATACTAAGTCTGATTGAGGAAGTTATAAAAGATAGAAATCTTATTCCAACAGCGAACGCCGTATTTGATATAGCTCATACAATCGTTAGAAACATTGGTGGGCGTAAGAATGTGCAGAAACCTCGAGTTATTCCAATACCTAAAAGTGGAGGCTTCCTTCCGCTGTTGCCTCTGATATTTGGTGGGCTGTCAGCACTAGGAGCTCTGGGTGGTGGTGCTGCAGGTATTGCCAAAGCCGTGAACGATGCCAAGTCTGCGAAACAGAAACTAGAAGAGGAAGAACGGCACAACAAAACAATGGAAGCCATCGCGATGGGTAGGAGAGGGAGTGGCTTGAAATTTAAGCCAAAATGCAAGAGACTGGGCACAGGCATGTATCTCAAGAAACAGCGCTCCGGTTATGGGTTGTATCTGCAGAAACCAAAAAACGAGTAAGATGTTTACCAGCAAGACCTCTAACAAATGAAGACCTTGTGAAATTTGCTGGTAAAATGAAAATTCCATATTTTAGAGGTGTATACATGCGAGATACTTTGCCATCGAATGGGCCACGCAAGAATGAATCACTTATCATGAATTTGCAAACAAACAAGGAACCTGGCAGTCATTGGGTTGCAGTTAAGAAACGTGGTGACACAGCCGTGTACTTTGACTCATATGGAAACTTGAAACCACCAGTTGAGCTGCAGCGTTACCTTAAAAACTCTACTTTAATGTACAATCATGATGTGTATCAGAAATATAATACTTATAATTGTGGTCACTTATGTTTAAAATTTTTAAATAAAAGCCTTAAACAGTAGCCTGTGTGTATCAGTCATGGCGCACACCTTTGTGTTGAAAGACCGCAGCTCCCATCTGTCGTCAGACTACCATCCACCAATTGTTTTGGATGGTAATTATGCTGTTGCCTTGATAGGCTTTCACACCTACAACAACATACCCAACATCTATGAAGGTAAAAACAAATTTCATGTAAAAGAAGGAACCGGTTGGCGAACCATCACGATACCCACCGGTGCTTATGAAATAACACACTTGGAAGAGTTACTTCAAAATGAACTTGTTGGTGCTACAGCAACACACGAACAAAAGCAACAGGCTCTGCTTCTGAGACCTAATCCGAACACCATCAAATGTAGACTAAAGTGTTATACAAATGTCAGTTTTGAATTTGATGGTTCGATTGGGCGAATGTTGGGCTTTTCAAAACAAGTTCTTCAGCCGGACACCTTTTATGAATCTGATTTACCTGTTGATATAGTGGATGTTAGACAGATTCGCATCGAAACCAATATTGTGTCTGGTTCCTATTATAACGGACAACCCTCACATACGCTGTATGAGTTTGCTCCGATGGTTGATCCTGGCTACGCAATCGACATAGAACCTAACAATTTAATTTACTTGCCGGTGAACAAGCAAGAGATTTCCAATATAAGTATCGACATCGTCGACCAAGATTCAGTTCCTGTCAACTTTCAAGGTGAAGAGGTGTCTGTTCGCTTAAAACTTATAAAAGTTGCTTAGTATGTTGGTCTTCAAGGATATAAAATCAAGTGCATCTACCACATCAAATTCAGTTGAGTCAGACACGTCAAAGGGTACGCTTCGTCCCGATAATATTGAGTTCCTGCAAAGCCTGGGTTATCATGTCGTCAAAACTAGAAATATTCAAAGAACCCGTGTTTGATGATGGCATCGATCGAGAAGAGCTGCGTTCTTACTATTCACCAACTAAATCGTTTGGTAACAGCGATGAAATTGAAATAGCCATCAACCAACAAGATGCGTTCGTATGTCTGGCCGAGTCAGCTCTAATAATCGAAGGTGCTCTGGAACCTGTAGCAATCCAAAATGCCACTGGTGCTTGTTATCTGTCAAATAATGGAGGAGCAGCTCTGTTTGAATCAATGACCTATGAGTTAAATAACAAGGAAGTGAAACGAGTGCGAGACCCATACACCACAACCATCATCAAAAGTCTGCTATCGTTCAGTAAGAATGAAGCCCAATCTCTTAGCAACGCCGGTCTGAATGTGTCGTCGGAGCACATCACCTTAAATGATAACAAGTTTCACATGCTCATACCTGTCTGGTTCCTCTTCAGTTTCTTTCATCATTTCAAAGGAGTTCTCTGTGGCAAACATACTTTCCGCTTTACAAGAAGTCGAAACGATTCCAACGGCTATTACAGCACAGGTACGGCACGAGCAAAAATTACCGTAACCAATATGTTTTTAAAGGTAAAACATGTATTTCCCAATGATAAAATGAAATTGGAACTGATGGATAAAATAGCCAAAGACACCTCTATATTTCTCGCATACCGCAAATGGGACATATATGAGTTACCAGCACTCAGAGATATCAACAGAGATGTGTGGGCTGTTAAAACTGCAACCAACTTGGAAAGACCTCGATATGTGATTATAGCATTTCAAACAGATCGTAAGGATAACGTGAAGAAGAGGTCAGACTATTTCGATAACATTGGTATGTTGGACCTCAGAGTGTTTCTAAATTCAGAATGCTACCCTTATGAATCTATGAATATGGATTTTGAGAAATCGAAATATGCAGAAGCCTATAACATGTATACAGATTTTCAAAAAAACTTCTGTTATAAAAACATGTCGGAGCCTATCTTGAATTATGACGAGTTTAAAGACAGAGCTCTATTTGTGATTGACTGTCAGTACCAGAACGAGTCAATCAAGTCTTCAACGGTGGACATTAAGGTGGAGTTCATGAGTCACGCCAACTTCCCAAAAAATACTCGTGTTTATTGTTTGGTTATTCATGACAGTGTAATGGAATATAAACCTCTAACGGGTATCGTTAGAGCCATTATGTAATAATAGTATGTCATTTATGTATGTCATTTATGTATCAATATGTACAACTTAATTAATCCTAATAAATTTTTATTGTATGTAAATCAGTTGTTTTATTTTTATTTTGTTGCATTTTTATTAACCCCTTTCTGTAAGGTTAACAACTGTAAAAAACGTTGTTTATCCTTTGTAAGACCCCCTCTCTCTTACATCAGTTTGTTTCCTCAATACAAGAGAGAGAGACACTTGTTCAGTATGTGTTAAGTCGTGAAACAAGGATGACGTGTCTTGCTGTATGTAAGTACACTCTTCTTATTATGTCTGTTTGTATTCAAATAACAAATACAAACATAACCTTACTAACAATTGGATGGCAGGGTAATCAGCCTGTACAAGAGAGTGTGTGTTGGTTTTAGGTGTTAATACAGCTTGTTCTAACTTACTTAAATATTATATTTCTTCTGTTCAACAAGACGATTATTTTGATGTGTCACACATGTATGTAGCTCTAAGAATAGCTATACCGGAAGTGTCTACCGGAAGTAACATTTTTATTGAATATGCTTATAGAGTTTGCTTTGCTGAACAGCGTGTATGTATTGATTCTATCGTACATCTCACGGATCTTCCGCGATAAGGGTTTGAAGTTTTTTTTATCTCAGTTTCTTGTAGAGCTTGTTACGAAACATACATTTTTGAAGATAGTTCCTTTCTATCACTTTCCGTTGAAAAGATACAAGGATTTAAAGTTTTAGACCGGAAGTGGCCATTTTATTGTATATTCCACTTTGATTTGGCCTCCTTAACACCGTGCATATGTTGGTTCTATCGTACATCTCACGGATCTTCCGCGATAAGGGTTTAAAGTTTTTTATCTCAGTTTCTTGTAGATCTTGTTACGAAACATACATTTCTGAAGATAGTTCCTTTCTATCACTTGTCGTTGAAAAGATACAAGGATTTAAAGTTTAGACCGGAAGTGGCCATTTTATTGTATATTCCAATTTGATTTGGCCTCCTTAACACCGTGCATGTGTTGGTTCTCTCGTACATCTCACGGATCTTCCGCGATAAGGGTTTAAAGTTTTTTATCTCATTTTCTTGTAGAGCTTGTTACGAAACATACATTTTTGAAGTCGGTTCCTTTCTATCACTTTCCGTTGAAAAGATACAAGGATTTAAAGTTTAGACCGGAAGTGGCCATTTTATTGTATATCCCAATTTGATTTGGCCTCCTTAACACCGTGCATGTGTTGGTTCCATCGTACATCTCACGGATCTTCCGCGATAAGGGTTTAAAGTTTTTTATCTCGGTTTCTTGTAGACCTTGTTACGAAACGATATATTTTTAAAGTCAGTTCATTTCTATCACTTGTCGTTGAAAAGATACAAGGATTTAAAGTTTAGACCGGAAGTGGCCATTTTATTGTATATTCCAATTTGATTTGGCCTCCTTAACACCGTGCATGTATTGGTTCCATCGTACATCTCACGGTTGAACCTGTTGTCTATTTTGTTTCTGAACTTCCTTCTTTTGTTTTGCCAGCGACCTCTGTGTGTTATTTTTAGAACCTACCCATATAACAATTGTGACGTTCTAGTCTGTCTAATATTAAACATATTAATTATTATGTCTTATGTCTACACTCTCATTTGTCGGCTAGGTTGGAGTGACGTATCTTTAAATAAGTCTTCATCCATCCTTGCACCATCTTTATCAACGAAAGCCGCCATTTTTATAATGTCAGCTTAAGGTATCACAGGCTTCCATCTTTCATTCCGCCATTTTCCTCCGTTTTGGTTCAGCCTCTAATATTAAACATTATTTTGTAAATCATCCATTTGTCTAATAATAAACTTTAATTATGTTACATGTATGGTTTGTTTGTAGTCGTATATATATATATATATACCAACCTAAAACAATAAATTAATAAGCGTCTGCTTAGCTCAACGGGTAGCATCGTTGCCTCCCATCTGAATGCCCCGGGTTCGAAACTCACCTGCACCAAATGGTTTTTTTCAAAATATAATAATTTGAAGTAATAGGTTAGACACTTTTGAAATGTTTGCATGTGACTGTCTGGCCCAAGTCGTGTGACGTCACAGTTTCCTAGACAGGTCAATGACCTTAGGAATAACACGGATGTGACTGTCTGGCCCAGGGCGTGGCTGGGCGCCGGCGCCGGGGCTTGGCGCCGGGGCGTGGCTAGGCGCCGGGGCCGGGGCAGGCGCCGGGGCAGGCGCCAGGGCAGGCGCCAGGGCGTGGCTAGGCGCCAGGGCGTGGCAGGCGCCAGGGCGTGGCTAGGCGCCGGCGCCAGGGCTGGCGCCAGGGCGTGGCTAGGCGCCAGGGCGTGGCTAGGCGCCAGGGCGTGGCGCCGGCGCCAGTGACGTCACTTCCTGTGACGTCACTGTCTGCTCAAAGTGTCGCATTACCTACTTGTTTAAAACGTATGAAACCTGTCCACTATTGTTTCTCCAAATGTCAAAGTAAAATAGAACAAAATACATTCATTGAGCGGGATTCTCTTAGAAGGCAAGCGTCAACTAACGTTTTATTTGCGTGATACTTTAGATCGGCTTCATGCCCTGGATATTATATTCAAAGTAGACGTAACAATTAATTACATAATTAGTAGATTTATCATTGAAGCACATCCCATGACTGTTACGGTCTTATAGACGTCTTATGTTTAAGTTTAAAGATAAAAAAAAAACTATTATAGAATCATTTTTATAGAGGCTTGGCTTGATTTTGTTTATATTTCTGCTATATAATGCGACAGCATAATATATCTATGCTTCGCTTTAACTGTATTTGGGGCCGTTAATAAAGCTACAAATATAGTGTATTTTAATAATTGATTGAATCCCTCAGTTAAATAACAATCACTTGGCAAATTTTTAATTTCATGTCTTCTGTCATTTTCCATAATTGGTGCACTGTTCACCTTTGATAATACAAACACGCGTACCGCATTTGGTTACCGTTGCTTTGTTAAACTACTGCTAAAGTATCAGAGAAAGAGTTTATTTAAAATGAATTTTCTGGAAATATTTTAGTAAAACGGAGGTCATGTCGGTTGAAGCCGAAACTTAAGAGTTTGTAGAACAATCTTCTTGCGACATTTTCTTTACATAAACCGTATTCGTTTCAGGTTCTTTGCCTAAATATTGCCAACTTTGGCGTTTAAAATCGTGACTTTGGCGCTTCTTTTCCTTTTAAATGCCTATAACTTTTTTTTCTTTTAACTTACAGAGCCAGCTTTTGGTGCACTGTTCACCTTTGGTAATACAAATATGCGTACCGAATTTCGTTATCGTTGCTTTGTTGCTTCCGGAGATATAAAAATTTCCCGAAAGAAAGCGCAAAATTTTTCGGGAAGACCTGGGCCGATTTTCGTGGCTAACGAACTTGTCCAAGCCACTTGAAGAAGGTACTTACTAAATTTTATCAAAATCCGCCCATTTTTTTTAGTTATCGGTGTCATATATATATATATATATATATATATATATATATATATATATATATATATATATATATATATATATATATATATACATATATATATATATATATATATATATATATATATATATATATATATATATATATATATATATATATATAAAGAAACTGATCCCGGATATGGATTTTAGGGGCGTAGTCCACGCTCATTTGAAGACATTTTTTCCAAATTCAAAAGTCGCGATCTCTTGACCGGTGAATTTTTTGTACGAAAATTAGCCAAACATTATAGACCGTTAAACTTAAAACTACTGCTAAAGTATCAGAGAAAGAGCCTATTTGAAATGAATTTTCTGGAAATATTTTAGTAAAACGGAGGTCAATGACGGTTGAAGCTGAAACTTAAGAGTTTGCACAACAATCTTCTACGACATTTTTTTACATAAATCGTATTCGTTTCAGGTTATTTCCCTAAATGTTGTCACTTTGACGTTTCAAATCGCGATTTTGACAAAAACCCCTTTTTTCCCTTAAATGCCTATAAGATTTTTGTCTTTTAACATACAGACCTAAATTTCGGTAAATGGTTCTGTTTTTACAATACAAACACGCGCACAAAATTTAGTTGCCGTTACTTTGTTATTTCTGGAGATACGAAAATTTTCAGAAAAAAATCATGTAAAGTGAAACTGACCCCGGATATGAGTTCCTGCGGGCCTAGTTCGCGCTCATTCGAAGAAATTTTTTCGAAATTCAAAAATCGCGATCTTCTCATTAGTTAATTTTTTAAAGAAAATTCACTAATATGAGCATTAAATATTAACCATAATTAAAACCCGTAGAGATGATAGAGTATTCTCAGAAGCCACTTAAGTAATTGTTGTCAACACGCACCATAGCTAAGGACAAAGCGATGAGCTCAGGCCCTATGGTAGTAAACAGTGACGTTATTCATTGTACGCTAAAAAACAGAAGCGTAACGTACACCCTTTAAGCGCCTGTCCAATCACGAGAACGGCGGCAACACTAACAGAAGCGGGACGTGTGAATTCATTCAATGTGTGACAATGTTTGACGCAGGTCACTAGCACGGTGATGGAGTTATTCACAACACGAGGCTCAATATTAAATGTAAAAAAAAAGTTGTGCCTGGTTAGCGTAGTCTACCTGAAAATGACCGTTTTTACAGGGTGAGTAAAATTACCTAGAGTTTTATATTGAAATCATTAAAAGAAATTGTTTTAATTTCACAGAGGTTGTGAGGTATACTCAGAGGCCTTTCTTTCGCCTTTCAAACGCTTTATATAATATTTATTTGAACAAGATGCGAAGTTTACTAAACCGATTAAGTTCAAATTTAGTAGATAGGACCAATTATGTGGTATCTACGTGCTTGTAAAGTTTTAGTTTAATACTTTTAGTAAATTAAACGATATTGCGTTTTCAAAGAGTTTTTTGCATTTTTTCTAAAAGTAATTGAGTGTCAAAACTGTCTAACAAACACGTCGAAGCTATTAACAAGATGAAGGGGATTTCCAAATTTGGATTTGATTGGTCAAGTATTTTTTGAGTTATCGGTTGGATACACATATAAACTTTATAAGTGACCTTGGATTTGGGTTCTAGGGGCCATAATTCGCGCTCGTTTGAAGAAATTTTCCGAAGGTCTTACCATCGATACCTCTCTATTAGTGAATTTTCTTAATGAAAATTCACTAAGAAATACAAAACCAAGTTGACTGATCGACACGGCAACTATCTGCCCGACAATCAACGTATAGGTAGACGTAGAACCCTGCAATTTAATATAACAATGCCCTGTAATTTATGAAATGATAGACAAAAACAGGTTTATTTCTGACCCTTCGCATCGGATGAGGTTTTTAACACAAGACAATCAACTTAACTGATGATAACGTTATTCGAGACCCTAGTTAACAGCACATGACTTGTGATCAAATAGACAATTGTTGAAACTTTTGTTCCCACCTAGAATGTGAACATTTGCAGCCGTTGAAGAATCTGCCATCTGCGGATGTTCACAGGTGTATTTATAAAGTCGCTCTCTTTGTCTCCCAACCGAAAATTCTACTAGGGGAAATACTCGCGTGTGGTTAGCTATAGCCCCAAAAGATACGCGCACTATGCGTACTGCTCATCGGAAAAGTACCAGCGCCGTTCATAACTTGCAACTGCTTTCTGATTCGTAGAAACTAATATATTAGAGGTAAAACGTTTATTTCGATGTCTCAACTATATAAAAATATAAAAAACTCGGGACGCAGCAAGTGCGTTATGGTAGTGAATTTTCATAAAAATGGTTTTTATAACCAGTATAACCTCTATAGTGGGAACAATGTACCACATTTTATCAAAATAACTTTGTTGTTGGAAAAGGGCAAATATTTTTCGAAAACTAACTTAAAATATATCTGAAAAACTGACCCGATTTTCCTGGCCAACAAACTTCTTCAAGGTATTTAGCCACCTACCAAGATATAATTATTTACAAAAAGCTTTTCGACAAAACTTACAAAAAAAAATTGTAAACAACTTTTTTGCGAAAATCCAAAAACATCTTTTTTACAATAACTCATTAAACATTAGGTACTAATTACCAAAATTTTACAAAAATTTCACAAACAATGATTTCTACATAAACAAATAAAGTTCGCTACCATAACGCACTTGCTGCGTCCAGAATTTTTTTCTTACAAACATGCATTATATTTCGATGGAAAATGCAATAACATAAGGCGTGTTTGATTAAAAAAAAATTGTATCACCAACGACTTATGGGCCACCCTGTGATTGTATAAATATTTTTTTCAGATGTAGCTCAAGACACCCTATAATTAATATATACAAATTTTTTTTATATATTTTATAATTACGGCTATATTGAGCTTTATTGCTTTTTTACGAAAATTCGACAAAAATTATATACATTAAACGATAAACTCTATAGCTAAGGCTACTGCCAAGCACCAGAGAAAGGGTCTATTTGAAATGAATTTTCTGGAAATATTTTAGTAAAATGAAAGACAATGACGGTTGAAACTAAGACTTCAGGGTTTGTAAAACATTCTTCTTAAGACATTTTATTTCCATAGCCCGTATTAGATTCAAGTTCTTTGCCTAAATGTGGCTGATTTTGACGTTTTAAATCGCAACTTTGACGTTTTGAGGAAAACCCCAATTTATTTTTCTTTAATTGCCTATAACTTTTTTGTATTTTGAGCTAGAGTGCTAAATTTTGGGTGGTAACTTACATATAAGAACATAAACCCGTGTACCAAATTTGGTTGCCCTTACTTTGTTAGTTCCGGAGATATAAATTTTTTTCAAAAGAAAACACAAAATTTTCCGGGAAAACCTTGGCAGATTTTCCTGGCTAACGAACTTATCCAAGCCATTTGCAAAAGGAATTTATTCACCAAATTTAAACAAAATCGGCCCATTATTTTTTGAGTTATCGGTGTGATACATATATATATATATATATATATATATATATATATATATATATATATATATATATATATATATATATATATATATATATATATATATATATATATATAAACATATAAAAATTGAAACTGACCCCGGATATGTGTTCTGGGGGGCTTAATTAGCGCTCATTTGAAGAAAGTCGGGATCTCCTCATTAGTGAATTTTTTTAAGAAAATTCACTAAGAGTGACCCTTGAATATTCAAGTGCGCCTAATATTTCGATATTTTCAAATGAATAGCCCATTCTATTAATATTTGACTTAAGGAAATTCACTTGCGTCGTTTGCTATTATGCCACTAAGAATGAGAATCTTTTTATTTCCAATAGTCTTCTTTGTATGAAATATTCCAACAGCTAAATATTTCAGCCATCGCTAAATAATATTTCCTTTCAAAAAATTTAGTATGGGGTCAGATGTGTGTTACCAAAGATAGCGACTTTTCATAATTCTTTTTAACAATAGCTTGTTTGCTTCTTATCTCAAAAACATAAAAACTATTGAAAATCCTCAAACATTTAGTAAGATAATTAAATGCAAACTAATAAAGAAAAAGTGTCGACGCAGCAAGTGCGTTATGAAGTGAATTTTCATTAAAATGTTTCTCATAGTTAATATGTCTTTCTAACGCAAGCAGACATCGGTTACCGGTATAAGCTATATAGTATAAATAATGTACCATATTTTATCAAAATTACTTATTGTTTGAAAATGGACAAATGTTTTCCGAAAATAAACTTAAAATGTTTCCAAGAAAACTGATTTCCTAGCCAACAAACCTTAGGGTAATAGCAAATTGAATTATTGAAATTTGAAGCATTCAATGAAAATTCGCTATCACAACGCACTTACTGCGTCTCGATTTATTTGCTTACAAACATGCATCATATTTCGATAAAAAATGCAAAAATGCAATAATATAAGTTCGTATAAAAGTATATATATATATATATATATATATATATATATATATATATATATATATATATATATATATATATTTATATATATATATATATATATATATATATATATATATATATATATATATATATATATATATATATATATATTCGAAAACAAAATGTTAGATATCACCAACGACTTATGGGCCACCCTGTGATTGTCAAAATAACTTTATAAGATGCAGCTTAAGACACCCAATAATTAACGTATACAACTTTTTCTCGTACATTGTATAATAACAGTTACATTGAGCTTTATCGTAGAAATGCATCACCCTGTATATATGTAAACAGATAAAACTGAAACTAAACCCGGATATGGATTCTAAGTGGCCTAGTTTGCGCTCATTAGAAGAAATCTTTTTAAAATTCAAAAGTCGCGGTCTCCTCATTAAAGAATTTTTTCTACGAAAATTAGCTAAAAATTATGGACCATAAACTTAACTAAAACTACCGCCAAAGCATCAGAGAAAGTGTCTATGTGAAATGAAAATTCTGGAAATATTAAGAAAAATGAAAAACAATGAGGGTTGAAACTGAAACTTAAGGGTTTGCAGAACACTCTTCTTGTGGCATTTTCTTTACATAATGCGTATTTGTTTCAGGTTATTTGCGTAAATGTTGGAAATTTTGACGTTTTAAATCGCGACTTTGACGTTTTGAGGAAAACCCCAAGTTTTTTTTAAATGCCTGTAACTTTTTTGTCTTTTAACTTACAGGCCCAAATTTTGGTACGTGGGTTGCGGTCTATAATATAAGTTTGGTTGCCTTTACATGGTCATCTCCGGAAATATAATTTTTTTGCGAAAGAAAACACAAAATTTTCCGTAAAAACCTGGGCCGACTTTCCTGGCTAACAAGCTTATCCAAGCCACTAGCAAAAGGAAGGTACTCACCAACAAAATGGGCCCTTTTTTTAGTTATCAGTGTGATATATATATATATATATATATATATATATATATATATATATATATATATATATATATATATATATATATATATATATATATATATATATATATATATATATCAATTGAAACTGACCCCGGATATGGGCTTTAGTGGTCCTAGTTTGCGCTCATTTGAAGACATTTTTTCAAAATTCAAAAGTCGAGATCTCCTCATTGGTGCATTTTTTTAAAGAAATTTTACTAAAAGAACACACGAATTCCACATATCAAAATTCGATTAATCTCGGAGGGTGTCTTGGGGCGACACACATAATCTCCAAGTGTTTAATATTATTGTCAGGAATTGTCTCGTTGACCTGAAGCTGCAATTGATCGGCAGGGACTATTTTGGCTGAGCAGCAGGTGTTGATTTACCAAAGTTCGATTTAAATTCCACACATTCGTCGAAGCTTAGAAGAAAGGCAAAGAGAATTGAAAAAAATCATTGGCAGATTTGCTCCCCCGAAAATTCGCTAACAAGCCAGATAGAAATTATCTACGTTTGTATACCATGTCAAACGGTTTCAATAACTAAGCGCAACATTCAAATTAAAAGTAAGCGAACTTCAAAAGACATAAATATTTCGACGGGTGTCCTGGATAGTATCTCAGAAAAAAATGCGCCTCCGAGTGTAAGTATGAATTTGATGTTTACCATGACCAGACAAATAGTTATCTAAATAAACATATCACGATAGAGGAAATTAACATCAACTGTAAAAACACTGTAAACTCGGCACCTGGAAAAGATGGTATAAACTATACCATGATATACCATTTACCCCTTATTGCAAAAATACTTCGTTGTGATATATATATATATATATATATATATATATATATATATATATATATATATATATATATATATATATATATATATATAGAGAGAGAGAGAGAGAGAGAGAGAGCAGTATTTTAAGAGATGATTGTGAGTGCACTGCTATCAAGGAGGCTGTGGTGGTGCTCTTGCCTAAACCCGGCGCGGACCTTAGCGACTCTTATAGGCCTATTAAATTACTATCATGTATGCTAAAAACATTTCAAAAAATGATAAAACAACGACTTCAATGGTACTTGAGCAAAATTGCTTATTACCAGCACAACAGTTTGGCTTTAGAAAAAATAAAAGTACCACTCAATGTATTGCCACCTTAGTAAATGATATTCACATAAGCCTTTCTGAAAATAAATATATGACAGCTATGTTTTTGGATCTGCAGGCGGCCTACGATAACGTAGATTTACACGTGCTTATAAAAAAAATGAGCCAGGTTGGCATACCTGAAAACATGGCAGCTAATATCGTTAAGATCTTTGCTGGCAGAATAGTGTATATAAAAGCGAATGGGGCATATACTGAACCACGAACGTGTTATTCGGGTCTACTGCAAGGATCTGTTTTAAGCCTCTTGTTATTTAATATATATACACATGACTTCCACAGCCTTTTTGATGGTGCTCCAGAGATAATCCAATACGCAGATGACTTCTGCATATATACTAAACAAAACTATTATAGTATATGTATTAAACAGTTAAATTACATCATGTATAAAATCAAGGCATACTTGTTCCAAAACAACTTCACTATGTCTGTCAATAAATCTTCAGTAGTTTTTATACAAGACAAAGAATACCATATACCCCACAACTTGCGATTGCCGAAGAAAATATTCCATGTCACAAAAGCTACAAATACTTAGGTGTAATAATCAATCAAAAACTTTTGTGGAAGGAACATGTTGATCATTGTAGTAGCAAGGATGAAAAAAGTCAGAATATTTTGAAATATACATGTAAAAAGAAATATGGTGCAGATCCCAGAACAGCGATGAAATTTTATAGGTCATACACTAGGTCGATCATAGACTACGGCTCAATTTTCTATGGGTCTGCTGCGGAAACACACTTAAGAAAAATTGACAGAATACAATATAAAGCTTTAAGATTAGTCCACGGGCTAATAAAAACAACCCCAACAGAATCAATCTTGGCCTTGGCCAATGAGCCAACTCTCAAATTAAGACGGGAATATCTTTCTAGCAAATTCCTGATAAAGCAACCATTGCAAGGAAAAATCAGCAACTAACACCATCTTGTCGCATAACCAAAATAACACATACTGGCGACATAAAAACTCACCACCATTGACAAAAGCTTTATCGTACACAACCACAATAGTAACGCCAACCATATTGTACGATTCAGAAGTGTTTACGTTGTCATATGAAATTTTACTATGGAATCCAATTGTTGTTTTACCAGATTGCCATAGTGAAGACATAGATGTTCAAAGCTATTACCGTGAAAATATCCAGAAGTTTTCAGGATCTGCCCTAATATTTACCGATGGATCCAAAACATCTGATTCCGTAGGGTGTAGTATATACTGCGAATCGACGACATCCAGTTTCGTTTTTAAGCTACACAAAGAAACCAGCATATGTCGGCAGAAACAGTAGCAGTTATCAAAGCTCTTGAAATGGCCGAGGAAATAGCATCCTATTCCAAATTTATAATAATAACCGGTTGTTACTAGTGGCTCTGAAGGAGCCCTCTAATGTAAACAAGGACCCACTTATATGCATTATTAGATCCAATTACCTGAACTTAGTGAGGGTTGGAAAAACGGCTATATTTATGTGGATAAAAGCAAATGCACATATCAAGGGCAATGAAGAAGCAGAAAAACTAGCAAAAAATGCAACAATAATAGGAGAGAGTTGCAATATCCTCTTAACGAGAGATCTTCTTCCTACCTGTAAACGTCACATGAGGAAAGAATGGTCAGACCAATGGAGCAAACAACAAGCCATAGTAAAAAGTAAATTTCAGCAAATATTTCCCACCTTGCCTTCTAAATCGATCTCAGAAATAGTCCCTACTACAGAGTAATATACATAACACTTGCTAGAATCATCGTAGGGCATGGTGCCACCAAAAAGCAACTATTTAAAATGGGGTTGGCAGACAATCCACTGTGTAGTTGTGATGGAACCAGTGTGTGTGATAATAATCATATCTTTTTTAATTGTAAAAAACACATCCACGCATGTAACAATCTAGTTAAAAAATGTCTTGATCAAGGAGTTTCACTACCATTGAATATAGCATATTTGTTGCATGTAGCGTTTTATGTTGAAAAAGAAATGTTGGACAAACTTTATTAAATGTAATAAATTACATGAAATAATTTAGCTCAACTTAAAAAAAGATCAAATCATGTTTTGTTTTTTAAAGTAATTTTGTTGAAGCAATTAACATGATTGTTAATAGTCATATAGTTATAGTTTCCTTTTGTCTGTCCCTGTGTCTAACCCATCTTTACCGTGGTTCAGTCTAGTTTGTCTCAAATACAGTCGCCTTGGTGCAACCCTAGGCGTAAAGTTTGTGATCCCATGTCTTTTTCCTTAATTATAATCCTAGTTAAGAAGACTTAAACACATACACCTTACCCACAAAAACAAAATGTAAAGTATGATGGGCATAGTCTCTCTTCGTAAATTATTGGTTTATGTGAAGTAAAGGAAATTTGAGGGTTTGTTTGCTAGCTTGGTAGACGATAACATAGAAAATCCCTTTTGTTTGTTTGTTTTTTATGTAAAACATCGTATTATAGTAGGGAGCTAAAGCACTAGTTGTTGACCTGGAGTGACCGTGGCTAAAAGAGCTTTGCTCGAGGCCAAAACAAGTTTTTAAAAAAACTAAGCGCAAAGTCAATGAATTTACAATCTTCTAGCAGGTAATTTAGTTAAATGTTAAAAATTGCAGCAATAACAACTTTAATTCATTGATTGTATTTGTCCTAACTTGATAAAACCATACTGCACTAAACACAGGTATTGGGGTTTTGTAAAACCAGTTGAAAATTCTCCTTATCCGCATTCAGTGATAACTTCTACAGAAGAAAATACTGGTGTTGAATCTAGATAGTATAATTTTTGTAAATATTCATCACCAATTGAAATTTTAAACCATCTAATTCCCCTCAGCATCGACGTAAATTCAAAGATCTTTTCTTTAAATACTGCTTACATTTTAAGATAAACTCCACTTGACATTGATATTTTCAATGTAAATGTCAGTGAAATTGTTACCCTATGTATCAAAGTCGTGACCCACATTCAATAACCAATTAGACGCCGCGGAAACGGGAAGTAGGATGCCCGGAAACATTTTCCTAGAGTGGGGAGCTGGGAATACGCTTATTACATGATGTAATCTACTGGCGGCTCGTGAATTACCTGGCAACAGGTAAGCTGAGAAATTACAGATAATTTTATGTACAGTGTGCACAATGCTTTTTGAAACATAGGAAAATAGCATTTAAAAATGGTGTGTGTGTTTTGTTTCTTTAACGTCGACCTATTTCCGCGACTATGGCCAATCACCGACGCCAGGGAGCAGTTTCACCTCACTATCCTGGAAATTTTGCCGAACCCCCGCCTTTCTGTAAGGAGGGTAGGAATCTTTAACGTGCCCAACATCGCATGGACACGGGACCGACGGCTTTACGCCCCCTCCGAAGGGCGGAACGTGCAGACATTCAACTTGCTCAAATACAATGCCACAACCTCGGTTGATGTTAATGTTACAGTTTGTACTGAAAAATTGAAAGGAGTATCCTGGGATCGAACCCAGTACCCTTTGGTTCAGAGGCACACGTTCTTACCCCTGAACCACCTAGGTTCTTCATTTTAAAAAAAATGGTTTCTCCGATCATTGGTTCCCGTAATTACTTAAATATAAGACTCACCACAAGAAAGTTGTAGGGCTTTGCAAGAGCTACTTATAATACGCAAAACTCAATTAATTTTAAATATCAAATCAAATTAAATAGTATTTTGTTAATAAACAAAGTCTGATAGTGAATTTTCATAGAAATATTTTTAATACAAATATATCTTTTAGTAAATTTTCTTTAAAAAAATGTATCCAAATGAGCTCGAACTAGACCACTAGAACCCATATCCAGGATCAGTTTTAATTTTTACATGTTTATATATTGTTGTTGTTTTGTTCTTTGTTTTTAACGTCGTCCTATTTCCGCGGCTATCGCCAATCACCTACGCCAGGGAGCAGTTTCACCTCACTATCCTGGAAATTTTGCCGAACCCCTGCCTTTCTGTAAGGAGGGTAAGGATCTTTGACGCATGGACACGGGACCGACGGCTTTACGCCCCCTCCGAAGGGCGGAACGTGCAGACATTCAACTTGCTCAAATGCAATGTAACAACCTCAGGGCAACCAAATTTTGTAAGTAGGTTTCTGCCGTAAAGAGTATCCTATGTGCCAAAATTCAGATCTTTAAGTTAAGAGACAAAGAAATTATAGCCTCTAATTAAAAAAAAAAAGTTGAAACGTCAAAATTGGTGATTATGGTAGTCGTATTAATGTGATTGAAAAATATCACACAAAATGACTAACAAGCGCTTATATCTGTGTCTAAGTTGTTATTTTCCTTCATTTCGTTAAAGTATGAGCAAAAAATCCATTGTAAATAAAAATTGTTTGGTATAAATATTAAAGACGTTAGAAAATCATCATACTACTGTATACACCTGCTAGTACATACATCTGTCATATCGACGGTGGTCCAGTGGTTTAATCCGTTGCATCAGATAATCAAATCCTATAATAAGACGAGTTCTAATCCTAGTTAGTGACTTTTTATTAATTTTTTTTAGTCTTTAATTTCATTTTACCATTATCGGATCAAAGTGTTGTCATTTCGATGAATTTTTCAGCGAGATTTGTATAGGAAATAATTTAATAAAGAGGAGAGGAAAGACTTAATTCAATTTGAATGGCATATCTAGTTGTTTGTTCTTGCTCTCACTTAATGAAACCGTTCCATATTTAATAAATCCGTATACTTTCCCTGTGGCTTCAGAAGTGCTTGTTTCTTTTCTGCCACCGATTACAATTTTTAGTGAATATTCTTTTAAAAAGTTCACTAATGAGGAGATCGCGATTTTTTAATTTTAAAAATCTCTTCAACAGAACGCGTATAGGACCCCTAAAACACCTATCTGGGGCCAGTTTCAATTTTTATACGTCTATATATATATATATATATATATATATATATATATATATATATATATATATATATATATATATATATATATATATATATATATATATATATATATATATATATATATATACCGATAACTCAAAAAATAATGAGCTGACTTTGATCAAATTTGGTGAGTACCTTTCATTCTACAAAAAAGTTGTTGTTAAGCTTTCGAGAAATTTCAAGAACACACAAATATGTCAAAAGGTTAGTCCAACAACTTTTATTCGAAATATATATTTTTTCAATTTTTGTCTTTTCAAGTTAATCTTATTAATCCAAATATATGCTGTACTTGTATTGATTTAAGTAGCGCCACACGCCGGAGGGTAGTATAACTGATTTGATAATACGAGTGGCAATCAATGTTGAGAATTTAATTGTGGCAACTATATTTTTTGTCAATAGATATCTACAAATAATATAATATGTATATTGGCTTGCAGTAATCACAAAGAGGACGACTTCTACTTCTACTTAGGTAGAAAAACTTACGCATGAGATGGACAATGGCTATAGCACATTTGATTTTTAAAAAAAAGATGTGGGTTGACTTTGACGTTGCCGAATGCTGTATTTATCCTTTACGAGCTTTTGCGTGGCGATTGTGGTCTAATATACCAAGCTATATCTATGTTTGCAATGTTTTTAATAAACGGCTGTCGATTTGAATTTCATACGCAGGTTAAATATGAATTTACAACATAAGACTATATTCCAGTTTTTTATGTGAAACAATCAAAAGAAGAAATTTCATAATGTAAGGAATCCAAATAACAGTAATGATAATCCGCTTTTCATGCACCAGTTGCAAAACGTTGAGTGGAATTCACTTCTGGTAGCAGATGCTAAAGAATCCTATGCTCATTTGCACGAGATGCTAATGGAAAATGAAACTGCTTATCTCTAAAAAAAATTAAAAAATATCACTGTTGAAGAAAATATTTTCCTGGGTGAAATTATCAGAAAATTAACTGAGGTAGAGACTGCATATACAATTTTTAGAATAAAAAGAGATCAATAGCTTGGATAAGTTCGTTAGCGGGGAAAATCCTGTGTTTTCTTTTGAGAAAAATTTTTACCTCCATAAATTAAAAAGCCATTTTGATGAAATTTGCTGGCTATGTTGCATTTGGAAAGACCTTTTTTCCCTTAGGGCTCGTCCGCGTCCTTGCCGCCCCGATAGCACCGCAGCCTTTGGCTTATTGTGCATGCCCTTAGTCTTTTCTACTCCACCCATTCCAAAATCACTGTGCCTTGAACTAGTTTGCACAGCAATTGGTAAGGTGAAGTTTTATGTTGCTCTGTCTCCGGTCTAGGCTGGTCGTAGATCAGTTGTCTCTTGCGGTCCAGAGCTTTACACTCGCACAAGATGTGCTGGGCTGATTCCTCCCCCTCGCTGCAGAGTCTGCATACCAGGTCCCCCTCGAACCGCCCCGTTTTATGCAGGTATTCCTTGAGGGCCATGTGTCCAGTCAAGAGTCCTGTTATGTTCCTGAGCTGTCCTCTGCTAAGATTTAGCAGCTCCACAGCTGTCTTTGAACTGGGTTCCTCAATTACTGACTTCCCGTGTCTGAGCCCACGACAGTTTGCCCAGTACACCTCGTGTTCGTCTCTAACCCATGTTCCCTTGGCATTCTCCTCGTCACGCCAAGGACTTCATTTTGCCCAGCCAGGTCTCTCGTCTCGTCTCGGCATGGACTTTCCAGTCTGGAATTTACCCGTGGGCTACTAAGGACCTTAAGGGCTGCCTGGCTGTCTGTGGCTATGAGAATCCGCTTGTTGGTGTAGCTCCTCCTCTTGTTTTCTCGCACGCAGTGCAGGATGGCGTACACACCAAGGGAAATACTGTGGCTTACCTTCGGTCTTTCCGAGTTAACACCTGCCTTCGCCCCACGCTCCCCGCCGGATGCGTCCGTGAACCAGACGAGCGCGTCCCGTGGTAGTCCCGGCGTCCCCCCGCGGTCGGTGATTTCCACTGTAAAATTGTTTTCCCTGCCGATACGCGGGCTCGCGAAGTCTGACCTCATTTCAAGCATCGGCTCTTTCACGATCTCCTGAATTTTGCAGTGGCCCCTGCAACCTGGGTTGATTTTCATTTTATCATTGCAGGGTAGTCTCTATAGTCCTAGCCTGGCCTCCCCCATGATAACTAATTGTACGGAGGGGCAGAACCAGCCACACCTCAATGGCGGCTGTTGGGGTTGAAGTCATGGCGCCCGTGATGCCTAGGCAAGCCATTCTTTGGATCTTGCCTAGTTTTTGTTTGGCACTGGATTGTCTCACCTTAGGCCACCAGACCAGTGCCGCGTATGTTAACGATGGTCTGACCACCCTTGTGTACAACCAGTGGGCTATACTAGGTCTTAGTCCCCACGTTTTTTCATATACCCGCCTAGTGATGGCTAAGGTCATAACTGCCTTACGCAGCATTTTTTCAACGTAACCATTCAAGGGTAGCTTAGAGAAAATACGACCTTAAGATATTTTACCTCCCTGGCCATTGGGATCTTTCTAACCTATAGAGTGAGAGTTCTGTGGCTCACCTACTTCCTCCTCCTCGTAAAAGGTATGACGGTTGCTTTCTCGGCACGAGCCCTTGTCCAACCGTCCACTTTTCACCACTTTCAGTGCTGTCTGCATGCGCTCCCACACTGACTGTGTAACCTTTACTCGGACTATGATAACAATGTCGTCCGCATAGCCCTGTACCTCATACCCCCCTTCCGAGAGCCTCCCTTGCAGGCCGTCCGCCGGCATCAGAGCGGGGAGACAGAACGCTCCCCTGCAGACACTCCGCCGCGACCCCCGCCAGCAGAGTCGCTCCCGTGAGTGAGGTGAACACCGCCCTGTCCCTGAGCACGGAACCGATCCACCTGCAGCAGGTCTACTCTAATCCATGCTCCTTAACAGCTGCGAGTACCGATCGGAATGAGGTGTTGCTGAAGGCCCGCTCTATGTATAGGAAGGGCCCCAGCGCCACCTACCTGGTGTCCAGCGCATTCTCCAGTTTCAGCACCAGTGGCTGCAGTACTGTTTCTGTTGAGACTCCTGCTCTGTATGCATATTGTCCGCAGTATAGGGGTACTCTTTCAGTACACCGCCCCTAATGTGCCGGTCGAGCCGTTTTTCGAGTGTTTTTAGCAAAAAGGACATAAGACTTATTGGCCTCAGGGACTTTGCCTGGTCTCTTGGAGGCCCAGTTTTAGGAATAAATACAACTCCGGCCAGTCTCCATGCCCTCGAAATGTACCCAGAGCCAGGCTGGTCGTCATTATGAGGGTAAGCGCCGGCGCCAGTATGTATATACCCTGTTGGAACATGATGGGCATTATTCCATCAAATCCCGGGGATTTGAATGGCTTGAAGCTGTTAATGGCCCATCTGATTTTGCTTCAAGTAACCATCTCTTTAGCGGCTGTCCAGTCTACTCTAGATGCCTGCCTGTAGAGCGCCTCTATTTCTGATTTTTCCTAGTCCGGAGGTGATTAGTTTATTATGGTGCAACCGGGGAAGTGCGTCTGTAGCAAAACTTCCATAGTTTGCTCATCCGAGCTTGTAAAGTCTCCCGTGGATGTTCTAAGGGAGACTATGTTGGTCTGGGTGCCCTTGAACAGGATCTTGTGTAGTCGGGCACTCTCGGATGTGTTCTCCACTTCCTCGCAGTGCCTCCTCCACGACTCCTTCCTGGCGTCCCCCAGTCTTTTGTTGTAGCTCGTTAGGGCATGTCTATATTCATCCCATGCTCCCGACCTTTTGGCCGCATTAAACAGCTTACGAACCTGCGTCGTCCTTTGCCTGAGGTCCTCGTTCCACCATGGGACCTTCCTGGTGGACGGCCTCATTTTCAGGGGGCAGTTGGCGTTATAGGCCGAGGTGATTGCGTCTCGCACTTGGGCTGCCGCAATCTCGTGTTCTATTGAATTGTCTATGGTACTCTTAATCGCCCGCAGTTCTACTGCTAGGTCTACCCTGTAGGCCTCCCAGTTCGCCTTGCGGTGGTCTCGGTTCCATACCGTTTGTCTTTCGACTTTCGATTTCAAACCGGATGTATATGTGGTTTGAGCTACTCACTTCCCCAGACACAGCCCAGTTCTTAACAAAGTCACACCGAAACTTGGTGGAAACTGTTAAATCTAAAATTTCCTCACGCTATGTTGCCACGAAGGTCGGTTTATTACTTCTATTCAATATGTCTAAATTAAATATCATAAGGAATTGTAAAAGTGACTTACCCCTAGAGTTTGTGTCCGAGCTTCCCCACAACTCATGGTGCGCGTTCGCATCCATGCGGATGATGGTCTGCCATCCACCTGCTCTGCTACCCACCATCATCTGCTCGAATACCTTGGGTCGGGGAGGGTCCGTGCTGTCCCTTGGCAGATAGGCCGATCCGACAGTAATGTTCCTCGGCCCATCCGCTCCTCCACATCAGATTTTGATCGTTGCCAGTCCGATCCCTGGAACAGAAATGCATTAAAGGTAGAAACTATATCCCTTCTCTGACAAAAATGCAGGCCTTTGGTTTCCCGCTGGATCTGCAGTAAATGAGCTTTCTAGCAGCTCCGCCGAGTCCCTTGATAATCCCTTTATAAGAGTACGGTTCCTGGATGAGTGTCAAATCCGTGTTACTCATAGCCATGAGTAGTCCTGCCGTGGCTGCCCTACTGTGTTGGAGGTTGACCTGAAGGAAACTAACTCCCATCAACCCCCGGTTGCACTCCGAGTGTGCGGAAGCTAACCCTTCCTAGGCCCCAGAATGCCTTGAAAGGCGTTCCACCAAGGGCTCTGTAAGACGCCTGATCGATCGAAAAGGCGAGAGTCTGTCCTCTCTCCTCTGTCTGCCTGCTTGGAACCAACAAGTGTTGTGTCCCTAGTTGAGGGTTCTGGATCTTCAGTCTTCTGAGCAACGTATCTTGCGGGACGGTGTCAGGGATCCGTACAAGGACCTTGCGTCTCTTTGGAAGTTCCTTGGGCTGAACGGCTGTCAAGTCCGCCCCCTTCCAAATCTGACCGAAGCCCCCGATCGTTTTCCGCAGCCAGTCTCACGTGGCTGCATGTGGCTATAAATAGTGCAAATAAACCTATATTGTGAATTTCAAGTAATTTGGTACACAATATTTAGAGTTTTTTCCAAATTAAAAATAAAATCCCAAAGACATGCATCGAAAGACTTATTGGTTAAAGTCCAATATCTGACAGACAGAGTAGTTAACTACCACGCGTAGGTTAAGTCATACTACAGGAATAAACCATACATCAACGGTAACCAAACTAAATATATACCACGCAGAAAACATACTACCCGAACCAACGATCGTGAAATCTCGAACGCAATTATGGAAAATAACAGACGACATTAAATTAAAATTTTGCCAATCTATTGTTATTTAACTGGGAGATTCAATCAATAATTAAAATACACTATATTTGTAGCTTTATTAACGGACCCAAATGCAGTTTTAGCGCAGCATAGATATATTATGCTGTCGCATAATATAGCAGAAATTTAAACAAAATCAAGCCAAGTCTCTATAAAAATGATTCTTTTATCTTTAAACTTAAACATAAGACGTCATATAAGACCAAAACAGTCGTGGGATGTGTTTCAATGGTAATTCTACTAATTCTCTAATTAATCAATGTTCCGTATACTTTGAATATAATATCCTGGACATGAAGCTGATCTATATATCAGGCAAATAAAATGTTAGTTGAGGTGTGCCTAGATGGCGCAAGGGACTTTACGCTTGCCTGCTAAGCAGAAGGTTACGCGATCGAATCCAGTTTGATGAATGTATGTTTTTTATGCTTTATTTTGACATTTGGAGAAACAATAGTGCACAGATTTGATACATTTTGAACAAGTTTTGTTTAAAACGCCTAAATAAGTTTATCATCTTTGAGTCTGAATTTATAATTTTGTTATTGTTGATATTGAGAAAATCGGTTTGATTAGGTTGACTAAAAGGAAATCGTACTGGCGTTTAATGAGGAAAAATAACTGCTGCGCTTATAATTTGGCAGATACTTTACTTTTCTAAATATGAATTAAGTTTCCTTCTGTATAACTTTAATGAAATTTGTAATACAAGTTTATTCTAAAGAGACTTACACTATCTACAGATATAGGAAAATTTAGTTCTTTAGCTTCATAGAAAATTGAGTTTTGGGTATTTTCCTCAAAAGGAGTTAGAACGCAAGATTTTTTGATAATAGAGAGATATCGATGGTAAAACTTTCGAAATAATTCTTCAAATGTGCGCGTACTAGGACCTCTGAAATCGATCTTCAAGATCTGTGTAAGTTTAAAGTATTAACTTTACTAATATGCCGTATAATAATAGTGTACAATTCTTATGAAAATGCGCTACTATAACGCACTTGCTGCGTCCCGAAATGTTTTATTTATATTTTCACCTACACTTTGTAATGTGCATATCCATTAAACTTTTTTTTTATTTGTGACGAACCATGTAATCGTTAATGGTTAAGTAAATGTTATGTTATGTTATTCTTTATGGTATTTGGGTTAAACAATAGGAAAAGAAAATGTTTATTAATTTGTAAGTGCACACACGAAGAAGCATCTTAAAGTAATTTAATGTGTTTGGTTTGCTTGACAATTTATATAACGCTAGGCTGGTGAATAACAATGATAATAATAATAATAATAATAATAATAATAATAATAATAATAATAATAATAATAATAATAATAATAATACTTGTTAACCGACTTCAAATAAGGAGGAGGTTCTATGTTCGTATCTACGTATTACTTTGGAATTACGTGTGGAAGTATGGCATCGGCGACAAAAATTTCAATTTTTTTTTTCGCTTAAACGTCATAAAAAGTGTTACAACATGTAGAAAACATTATTTTTCTTTATTTCGACAACACACAACGAGGGCTTACAGCCTAAATATTATCGTACCGTGGGTATCGACAAGGGGGAAACAGGCAACTTGTTAATTCTGGACTTGAAGGTTTGGAGGAAGGAAAAAATTGTGCCAGCAAGCAGTTCCACAACTTGGAAGTCCTCGGGACAAAAAAGCGGGCATAACAAGATTTTCTATGTATGGTGACCCGGACAATAAAAGGGTGCATTCGCTCTGTTCCCCTGGTAGGTCTGTTGGGCGCAGCAGGTGGAGGAACTATGGAAGAAAACTACTCTGAGCAGTGCCCGTGTAGATATCTATAAGAGAGAGAGAGAGAGAGAGAGAGAGAGAGAGAGATAAAGAGAGGTCACCAACGGTACGTCGGTGGGCAAGGGATGGCTGCCTTTGGGTGAAGGTAGGGTCACTAATGAGACGTATAGCTCTCTTCTGAATGGAGTCCAGAATAGCTAGTGTTGAAGCGGCAGCATCACCACAGATGTGGGAGCAGTATTCGAGGTTTGGCCTTATTTGTGAAGTATATAAGGTATAGAGATTAGCTGGTGAAAAGTATTTGCGAGCCCGGAAGAGGAAACCTAATTTGTTATCAGCCGCTTCTGCAATTGATGTGACTTGTTGGTGCCAATTGAGATTTCGATCCACAGAAGTGCCAACAAGTAAAAAGCACTCATTAATTTAAATAACTTGGTTATTCATTGTGATGGTTCTAGGGCTGGTATATCTCTTATGAGATGGAAAGCAAGACTGAGATTTGGTGGAGTTGAATTGTACAAGATTTCTACCTCCCTAGTCTAATATTTTTTTGGAGATCCACAGAGACAGAACCTTACATGAGTCTGTGATCCTCATATAATTGAGCTAAAGAGATAGGCTTAGAATATTGTATATTTGAGTGGAGGGTGATGTCGTCCGCGTAACTTTGAACTGGGTTGGATGTGCTAGAGAGGAGGTCATTGATGTAGAGAAAAAACAAAGTAGGGGCTAAAGCTGAACCTTGAGGGACTCACTTGAGGGAGTTTTGGTGGTAGGCCATAGGGCGGAAGTTTATTAAGCAGCGCTGCGTGCCAGACCTGGTCGAATGCTTTGGATATGTCTAGAGCGACAATCTGGGATTCACCGTGTAGTTATATAGACTTGTTCCAAGAATGAGTGACAAAGGAAAGGAGGTCGGCAGTTGATCTGCGCTGACGGAATCCATACTGCCTGTCGTGTATTAGACTGTGATTTTCAAGAAAAATTAGTAATTCGGTGTTTATATACTTTTCCATCACTTTAGAGACGACTGAAAGGAGAGAAATAGGCCTGTAGTTGCTAGCAAGCACTTTGGATCCTTTCTTGGGGACGGGTTGCACAACAAGAACAATCTAAACAAGAAAAGTTTCTTCGGCACAACCCCCTGCGAGATCTGAGGTGAATAAGGGTTCTGGGCAAAGTAAACAGGATTTTAAGGAAGTATAGCTGCAAAATGGGTAAACGTTGGCTTATAGAGGTCCAACTAGGCTGGTTTTTATGATCACATCACACTCCTATTCACTCCTGGTCCTGTAACTTTCTTAGCGGCCGTTTGCAAGAAATTTTTTGTGGTTTGTGCATCCAGGAAAAGTTCTAAGCATGTTTCTGAGAGTTTTTTTCCAAAAGTCCCCCGTGTGCTAAACTGCAAATTTACACGAAAATTTAATTTTTATTTCCAAAAGGAATGTACCTACTAAATTATAAACGTGGCAGGTATTTTTCCTTATTAATCGCTTGGATGATCCATTTTAGTCAACTAAATCAAACCAGTTTCTGCAAACAAAATAACAAAAAAGTTTTTTTTTAAGAAATTTGTAGTTATTTTTTAAATCTAGTACCTTTATATGGGTTTAACTATGTATCAAAACTGAAGTTTTGATATATAGTAATAGTTTAATGAGAAATTGAGTGATCACTATTTGAAATATTTTTACAAAAATACGCTAACATAACTCACTTGCTGCACCTAAACTTTTTTCTACACTTATTTACTATTGCTGTATCCATACTTTTTGAAAATTAAATAAATATAAACAATACAAAATTTTGAAATAAAAATTTTAATAATTTACACTGTACATCTGATTATACCTATATGTAATTTAAACTGCTTTATGATATTATGTAGTTTCGTTTACTTCAAATGTTCCATAAAGAGTAAAAGCTAAGAGTAAAGAAAAGCATACATACCTAGGTACCCGAGGTATTATACTTATATTAGTTTACGGTAGGTATATTTCTTTTTGAAATCATTTTGTTTTACTTTGGTAATACAGTACCTACATGCATTGATTAAGAACCTGAATCTGATGTACACAACCACTTTCTTATTTGTTTGATTGGATGTTAAAATCGTAATATACTACTGTCGACTGCTGAAGGCATTTGTTAAAGTTGTGTTAAAATTAAAAGTTGTGTTATTATTTACCTACTATTTGTATTAACCTTAGAATATAGGTATTTGTTTTATATGCTGGGATTCTAAGGTATTAGCGGGATCGATTTCGAGGGTATGCGCAGGACGTAGACGTTTCTCTCCTGACTCCTGTCAGTTAGCAAATGACAAATAGTGGTGTTGTCAGATTAAACTAGAGAGACGGGGATGGCTTTTAAATACCGTGAAAATAGGAAGCTTAATGTTTATACATAATAAAACGTAGTTCTAGATTACTTTTAAACAAATTGAATCAGTTTCGTTAAAATTCATATTAATTTACCTTTTTCTGATATTTATAGATTTAGGTGAGAGTTGTCGTAAATGGCAACCTCGCCGATTGTTTTTTGTGACATATTTTCGTAGCCTGTCCGTTTAAAACTTAATTTGGAGATTTTGTTTGCAATGGCAGCGGAACCTTGATTTGTCTGTCTGACCTTGTCTAACATTATAGGCATCCATTTACAGGTAATTTCAGTCATATAGTAGATTATTGATTTTTGCCACCTGGTATACCCATAAGTGAAAATACACTACGGAATATACTCAAGGAAGTGCAATCAATGCACTTTAAGTGCATATCACATCTGAGACATAAAGGTCACTTTTGCTTAATAGTCTTATCAGCATAGATTAATAAATAATAAATATTTAACAGCAAAAATAAACGTGACCCTTCTTTTAGTTCCAAAGATAGGCAACACGCTATTCCATGGAGTTGCATTCAAAGTCATCTAATATAATACATCTCGGTGGAAAATAAAAGAAGGAAAATGTTAAGCGCTGTAACCACCTCTGACTACATGGGTGGTGCAGATAGCAACAACTCAAAAGTAACACCCTCACTAACAGAGTCTACATGTCAAGTTAATCCTCAACCTGCCACCTCATATGCGAGAGTATCAAAATCCCCTCAAGTTATACACTATCCAAAAAAGGATCAAGCTATCTTAATAAAGACGATTTAAAGCTGGGTGACTATGTCAAAGCCATTAAAAATCTCATACGAGCCAAAAAGTATACTATATGCCTCACGAATATCAAACGGCAGAATATGTATATACCTAGCAACAGAACATTTGTCGACCTACTAATCAATCAACATAAACTCATAAACATCAACAATAGCACAGTTCAGATACGCAGATTAACTACGGAACCCTGATTTCTCTATCTGGCCTTATCTAAAATTATATAGGCATCCATTTAGAGGTAATTTCAAGTCATATCGTAGATTATTGATTTTTATTTAGTTATAACTCAAGATCTACTAAACCAGTTGAGTTCAAAATTTGGTAGGTAGGACCACTTGTACTATGTGTACGTGCTTGTCAAGTTTTAGTTTAATATTTTTAGTAATTAAGAAGATATTGCATTTTCAAGCTGTTTTTTTGCATATTTTTTTCTAAAAGTATTTGAGTGTAAAAACTCTCTAACGAACTCATCCACGCCATTAAAAAAATGAAGGTAATTGCCAAATTTGGTTATATATAAACGTTTTAACTGACCTTGGATTTGGGTTCTATTCTTTCCAAAAGTATCACCATCGATACCTCTCTATTAGTGAATTTTCCTAATGAACATTCACTAAAAGGCATGTTTGAAAAATAATATTTTATTCTGTTGTACCTTTTAGTCTTAATTAACTACGATTCTTTTCAAATTTTACGAATCACAATAATTTACTCAATGTACAATATATTAATATACAGGCTGGCGCATTGAAAGCGAAACAGACCGATTTGCGTCCAGATAATTTTTTTTAAGAAACGCCGAAACACGTCAATTTTAATATTGAGGGGGACATATTTTTACATAAAACCCAACTTTGTCACATCAATCCCTTAAGGGTGGTGATACCAAGCCTTATATTTTAAATAGGGAACATTGGTCGAGTGTTACATCATTTTAAAGCTCTTTCTTGTCTGAATTCAGCACACTAATTTTTTTGAAAGTTTTATCAACTCGTTTCAAAACTATTCATAGTTGGAGTTGCAAGAACGTATTTCATTCATTGTGATAAGAAATACACTAATTAGTCAATTTTTCGTTAAAAAAACTATTAAAAAAAAACCAAACCAAACGTTCAAAAACGTTTATTCAGTTAGATAAGTGTTCAAATTGTTGACCACCAGCTTCCATACAAAAGTACAAATTTTGTTCAAAACGAGCTCTGACATCCTGGAACATTTGTGGAGTTATTAGACGGCATTCTTCAACAATGCGTCGTCGTAATTCTTCCAGATACTCCGGTTCTGTTGCGTAAATTCTATTCTTTAAATGGCCCCATAGAAAGAAGTCTAAAGGAGTTAAATCCGGTGAGCTAGGACGTCACTCAATCTAGGGGGGCACTCAATAGCACCTCTATGCCCAATCCATTGTCCTGGAAACTCTGTTTAAAAACTCCCTAACACGTTGTGAAAAATGTGGAGGAGCTCCATCTTGTTGAAACACTAATTGATTTTCTTGATAGCGACCATCATTTCCAACAATGTCAATTAGTAGAGGGTAAACGATATCTTCTAGTATCTCCAAATACGTTTCGCCACTCAAATTGCCATCAAGAAAAATTGGTCCGATTAAACAGTCTCCAAAAATGCCAGTACAGACATTCAATTTCTGTGGAGTTTGAGTGTGGACTTCGTGAAAATTTCTTGGTTTATTATCTGCCCAATAACGACAATTATGACGATTGACTGTAGAGTTTAATAAAAACGTACACTCGTCTGAAAAACGGATATTGAACAGAAACTTCCCGTTATCAGCTATTCGTGCAGTCATAACTTCACAATACTCCAGCCGCCGATCAAAATCATCTTCATTGAGTTGTTGTACAAGATGAATTTTATACGGGTGAAATTTATGATGCTTCAATATTCTCAGAATAGTTCTTCTTTTGATGTTTGAAACAGTGGCCAATTTTCTCGTGCTCAAAGTTGGGCCTGCAGCAATTTGTCCTAAAACTTCAATCTCAGTAGTCTCATTTCTAACCGGAAATTTATGTTCAGGATCCTGTTTTTTGTTGGCTACTTTGTCGAAACTTTGCAACTAACTCCAAAATGTATTTTCTGTTAACATGTCTGTTCAGATGTCGTTCATTAAACAAATTTGCAGTACGGTTGGCACAGTCATAGTTTTTGAAAAAAAAATAGTAATTATTTCAACTCTTCCTTCTACAGAATACACCATTGTGAAATTAATTTTCGATAGTACTATCAAGTACTATCAAACCGACCGATAAACTGAAATAATAAACTGCATTTCTCTCATTCCGATAAGAAATGTTCTGATAGTCAATGTTTTGTTTACAAACCAACAAAACATTGACTATCAGCACATTTCTTATCGAAATTAGTATAATGCGTTTTTGCATCTTCAACTGTGAATAATTTTTAAACGAGTTAATAAAACTTCCAAAGAAATTAGTGTGCTGAATTCAGAAAAGAAAGAGCTTTCAAATGATGTAACACTCGACCCATGTTCCCTATTTAAAATATAAGGGTTGTTTTCACCACCCTTAAGGGGTTGATGTGACAAAGTTGAGTTTGATGCTAAAACATGTCCCCCTCAATATTAAAATTGACGTATTTCAGCGTTTCTTAAAAAAATATTTCTCTAGACGCAAATCGGTCTGTTTCGTTTTCAATGCGCCACCCTATGTAGAAATGTATGGAAGTCACCGTGGAATACTCTACCAGTGTTACGTCGCCCATCCAAATTATACCATTGTATGACATCAGGAAATAAGTTAAATGAAAATTGCAAGATTTGAGGCATAACACTGAAACTTCAAGAAAGGCATGTTATAAGAGTGCTGCGAAGTCTTGATTTTCAGACAATAAATTTGAACCCATAAAAAAGTAATAACGACCGCATTATGGAGAAGTAATAACAGTAATCTTAAAGTTTTGGAAAGTTGCTCGAACTAGCATATCATAAATTTATTTTCCTAATTGAATCACTCATTCTTTACATTTATAAAAGTTAAAATTTTCCCTGTAGTTCTCACAATTCCTATGAATTATTCTGTTAGGACGAAAATTGTTATATGACACTACAATGTCTTTATGTTTGAAAAGCATTTATTATCCAAAAGGGTTTTCTATCTAAATATGCTTGACTTTGTATCGACTGCAAATAAAAGTGTTGATTTTGTATTTGGTTTTTAGTGAATTTTCATTAAGAAAATTGACTAATAGAGAGGTAGCGATGGTGAGACTTTCGGGATATATATATATATATATATATATATATATATATATATATATATATATATATATATATATATATATGTGTGTGTGTATATATAAACTCTTTATGAAATGCCGAGCTTTCGGAGAAGTTTATTCCATTCTCAAAGATATAACGCGAGTTTTACTTTAACTAATTATGGAATAACAAACATGAAAAAAAGGTTTTCGTCAAATTTACAAAAAGGTTTTTTACATGTTTGTTATTCCATAATTAGTAAAGGTAAAACTCGCGCTATAGCCTTGAGAATGGAATAAACTTTTCTGAAAGCTCGGCATTTAATAAAGAGTTTATATTTTGCAACTGACGGCTTTTCCACAATTTGTTTAAGTGTATATATATATATATATATATATATATATATATATATATATATATATATATATATATATATATATATATATATATATATATATATATAAGAAGAAACGTGAAAATTAATATAAGTATTGCAGTTTATGAATGGTAAATACTGCATAAAATGTATATTAGACTGCTCTGGATTTGTGTTACTCCTCTCATTTGTTAAAATAGTCGCAAAAGAGCCTCTAAAATAGACCTTGCATATTACAAATAAATAACTGAATATCATTGTATCTAGTATTGCACTTTCCTTGCCAAGCCTTGCGGTAGTCAGGGGGGTAGACGGCTGCTGGCTCATGAGCGAAGGGACGTGGATTAAAATCCCACTGGTGACTGAATTTCCCTTTCAAATTTGTTTTTTTTTTCCTTTTTAGTAAATTTTCTTAAACAAAAAATTCACTCATGAGGAGATCCCGAATTTTAAATTTGGAAAAAATGTCTTCAAATGAGCGCATACTAGGCCCCCTAGAACTCATATACAGGGTCAGTTTCAATTATATATATATATATATATATATATATATATATATATATATATATATATATATATATATATATATATATGTATATATATATATATATATATATATATATATATATATATATATATATATATATATATATATATATATATATATAACACCAACAACTCAAAAAATAATGGGCTGATTTTGATCAAATTTGGTAAATACCTTCCTTTTGCAAGTGGCTTGGGCAAGTTCATTAGTCAGGAAAATCCCAGGTTTTCCCGGAAATTTTGTTTTTTCTTACGAAAACAATTTATATCTCCGGAACTAGCAAATTAAGGGTGGTACGCCGGTTTCTATCATAAGGAGTATCCTACGTGCCAAAATTCAGATCTATATATTGAAAGACAAAAAAGTTAGAGGTAAAACAATTTTTAATTAATTAAATCTGAGTCAAGATAGTTAAAACGTCTAAACTGATAATTGTGGTAGAAGTACGAATGTGAGTGAAAAATACTACAAGAAATGACTAAAAATCTCCTAGATATGTGTCTAAGTCGTTATTTTCCTTCATTTCGTTAAAATGTGAGCAAAAAATCCACTGTAAATCAAAATTGTTTTCTATAAATATTAGACGTTAGACGACTAACATGTATGATGGGATATATCTGCTAGTACATATATGTCGAGCGTAGCCAAATTAGCTAAGCCGTGTACATCGGATAATCGACTCCTACATGACGAGTTCTAAACCTAGTTAGTGAGCTTACTTATTATCATTTTGTTTAATCTCATTTCACTTTACCGTTATCTAATCAGATTGTTGTCATTCCGATGAATTGTTTAGCGAGTTTTTGTATCAAAAGTAATCTGATAAAGAGGAGATGACAGTTTTAAAATTTAATGCAATTTGAATGGCAAATCTGATTGTTTGTTCTTGCCCTCCTAACTAAGTGAAACCGTTCCATATGTAATACAGTCGTAGACTTCTTCCGTGCTTGTTTTAGTGAACTTTCTTTAAAAAAAATCACTAAGGATGAGATTCCGACTTTTAAATTTAGAAAAAAAAATTGAAATGAGTGAGAACCAGGCCCCCTAGAATCCATATCCAGGGTCAGATACAGTTATATATATATATATATATATATATATATATATATATATATATATATATATATATATATATATATATATATATAGGGTGAACCGTTTACCAACATTTAGGTCTGTAAGTTTAGAGACAAAGAAATTTTCGTCAAAAGCGGGATTTGAAACGTCTAAATTTGCAAGTTTTAGGCAAAGAACCTGAAAGAAATACGGATTATGTAACAAGTGTTCTGCAAACCCTTCAGTTTCAGCTTCAACCATCATTGCCCTTCATTTTAATAAAATATTTTCAGAAAATTCATTTCAAATAGACACTTTCTCTGATACTTTGGAAGTAGTTTTAGTATTATTGTTTAATGGTATATAATTGTTAGCAAATTTTCGTAGAAAAAATTCGTTAATGAGGAGACCGCGGCTTTTGAATTCTAAAAAGATATCTTCAAATGGGCGCAAACTAGGCGCCCTAGAATCCGTATCCAGGTTTACTTTCTGTTTACATATATACAGGGTGACGCATTTCTACGGTAAAACTCAATATAATTGTTATTATGCAAGATGCAAGAATTTACCGACGATAGGCATGGATACAAAATGATAATGTTTTGTATCCCCCCTACTATGTCGAAAAGCATAACTATTGGACAATTGATAGTCCCTTTATTAATCTTATTTTTAAAGGGGTAGACATTGATCCAATTCAATCCATAGCAGGTGGTAGTGGAATTTTCCTTTACGTAACAGTAAAGGATTATTTTCACGCCGGAGGAGGTACCACCCCATACATCAAGGGGCCGGTGAAGTCCCAACGGACGTTTCCGGTTCTGCTGTATGAGTCGGTTTCCCTTATAAACAAAAATGATGATGGCTCCTCCTTGTACAAAATATTCCGGAGGCAAAATACCCCTCCATTCGGATCTACGGGTGAGGGGTGTACAGGGGGCGCCAACATCGAAATTTAACATATCCTTTTCGAATATATGTGGCCTGAATTCTAACCTGAACTCCGTCGACCATTTCCTCCAGGCTAACAGGCCCCAACTCCTCTTCCTCACCGAAACCCAAATCAGTGCCAAAACAGCCAATAATCACCTTAATTTCCCGGGGTATGAGCTCCTTACTTCCTTGAGATTGCATGGAGGCGTGTGCGCATACGTCCGTAGCTATCTACCCTGCACCAGACTCCCCAATTTAGAAGCTGGAAGAAAAGACATACTATGGATAAAACTCTCTCTCAGGGCTGCAACTAAATTCATCTGTTGCATTTACCGGTCACCTTCTGACAACAACTTTGTCCAGCTCTTTGACTACCTTTCTGAAAAAACCGACTATCTGATTTCTGAATATCCTTCCTCTGAGGTCACTATTCTTGGTGACTTCAATGTCCATAATAAGGAATGGCTAGGATCTTCAAAAACCGATCCACAAGGGAGAGCAGCGGAGGCCTTTGCAATCAGCAATTCTTTAGCCAATATGGTTCAGCAACCTACTTACTTTCCTCGTATCCCAACACACAGCTCAAATCCCTTGGATCTCCTTCTTACTACAAAAGCTGAGTGCTATAACATATCAGTCACCGCCCCCCTTGGTCGCTCAGACCACGGCGTGGACACTGCTTCCTGCGCAATGCAACCCGAGGTCACACAGTCATCACACCCACGGATTGTTTGGCACTACAACTTCGCAAACTGGGACGAAATGCGGGATTACTTTTCCTCATTTCCATGGGCGTCTGTCTGTTTCTCTCGTCCTGAGCCCTCTGATATCTCACAAAACGTCACCGAAATTATCCAAGCTGGCATGGAATTATTTATTCCACGTACACAGAAAACCTCTTCAGCCACTCAAAAGCCCTGGTTCTCTAAATCCTGTGACAAGGCCAGACTTGAAAAGATCAAAGCTCACAAAACGCTCCTACACAATCCCAGTCAAGAAAATCGTCAAGCATTTAACGACGCAAGAGACCGCTATGTCCGCATTCTTTCTAAGGCAAAAAACTCTTTAATAACCACATCAAAAACAAAGTCCTCTCAAGCTCCAACGGCAGCAAACCCTTCTGGACTCTTGCTAAATCTATTGGGAATAATTTCTGCAAAAGCACGTTCCCACCTCTTGTCTCAGGGGATGAAATTGTTTCTACCGCCCTAGGCAAGGCTGAACTTTTTGCTTCGTTGTCCGACAGCAATTCTACTCTCAACCCACCTCCAAATGTTCAACCACCAACAGTCCCCAATGTCGCACATAAAATGACGGATATCATTTTCAAAACTAAAAAGGTACGAAAGATGCTCTCTTCTCTTAATACCAGGAAAGTCTCTGGCCTTGACGAGATCCCAGCAATTGTTCTCAAAAAATGCGCACCAGAACTTGCTCCTGTTCTGACTCGTCTGTTTCAGATATCTTACAATAAAGGCATATTCCCTAGTAACTAGAAAACTGCTCGAGTACAACCCATCCCCAAGAAAGGATCCAAAGCGCTTCCTAGCAACTACAGGCCTATTTCTCTCCTTTCAGTCGTCTCTAAAGTGATGGAAAAGTATATAAACACCGAATTACTGAAATTTCTTGAAAAACACAGTCTAATCCACGACAGGCAGTATGGATTCCGTCAGCGCAGATCGACTGCCGACCTCCTTTCCTTTGTCACCCATTCTTGGAACAAGTCTATGGAACTACACGGTGAATCTCAGATTGTTGCTCTAGACATATCCAAAGCATTCGACCAGGTCTGGCACGCAGCGCTGCTTAATAAAGTTCCGGCCTATGGCCTACCACCAAAACTTTGTACCTGGACAGCAAATTTCCTCTCCAACAGGAACATTTCTGTTGTTGTGGATGGCCATTCATCTAAACTGTATCCAATTAATGCAGGAGTTCCTCAAGGTTCAGCTTTAGCCCCTACTTTGTTTCTTCTCCACATCAATGAGAGGTCATAGGTCTCTAGCACATCCAACACAGTTCACAGTTACACGGACGACAGCACCCTCCACTCAAATATAAAATATCCTAATCCTGTCTCTTTAGCCCAATTAGATGAGGATCGCAGACTCATGGAAGGTTCTGTCTCCGTGAATCTCCAAAAAATTATGACGCCGCCGCGCTTCCTTTTATACCAGATGACAAATGCTCAAATAATTCCTAATCTACACACAAATCTAATTTGTCATTGGCATAAGCTAAGTTACCGGGAAGTTAGAGGGCCGCCAGCTTTTATACAGTGGAGATGGGCGTGGGTTAAAATAAGATCTTAATTAGGGGCGCCACTTGATTGTTTAACCTCCACTCCCGGATATTCTAACAAGATGTTCACAAAATATGCTTCCTTGCCCAGATCCAACACAACCAAGAATTCTTGGATCACACTGGCAACTATAGCCAACCACAATCGAGCACAGGAAGCTACAAGGGAGATGTAATTATGATCACACAAATTAAATTTCGGAACGGTATGGTCTCATAGACCCACAAATAAAGATAACGGTACTGATCCACTCTATCAACAGTCCTGAAAAGAAAACACACACACAAAACCAAAACACCTAAAATATGATAAAATAAGGGCTTTTATTACGCTTCCTTGGCATACAGAAATCTATTAAAAGTTGTTTTAAAATTCTGATCTAAAGTAACAAATAAAAATAAATATAAAGTCTCTATAATATCACAAAAATGGCTTACTACCAAATAACAAGATCTTTAATGGATATTTATGAAGGTACTACAAATATAGTTGTTCTACGGAAAATTCCACTTTTCGTGCACGCAAAGCTCACAAATTATTTTCCCCAAATATTACTTAGTTACACGATAATTACAGTAAGTGGCCTGATTAAAGATCAAGTCCCAAAAAGTAATCAATAAGCTGGTCTAATGCTAACAGTAGATGATAACTAATGGTACTATCAAAAGTGAAGCAATTATATTAATAGTGGTCTTATAAAAATCTGTACCATATTTAGTGAAGTTAAAATAAAATAAATTCGATTTAATAAATTTAACACAGATGAATATTCAAAAATGTACCTTATCAAGATTGTCTCTTATCACTTTATACGTTATCACAAAACGGAAAATTCTTGCTTAAATTCCTGGACTTCTAGGCCATCTAATTGCCATCAATTTCCAAGCCAAACCAAGGCCTCTCGGGATACGGGACTGCAACCACGGGAATGATGCAAAACGGTACGGCAATGCGACGACGATAGGGAAGACCTTCTTACTGAGATCCTAATTCCTTTCTCCATTTAATTCGACAGCCATATATCTTGTTCGGTACCTAAAAATTCGCTAATCCACTCCAAATTTACGGTACGTGAATTTACCTAAGATATCGCCCATACAATAATGTCTGCCTACCACAAGGCTATTCGGCACACAAAAATCGCCCTACACAAAGACTTCATCGGTACGAGAACTCCAGGCGGTACAAGGAAATCTCCCTAGCCGGTACAAGGAAAATCCAGTCGGTACTTGGACCCTAAAAACAACAAGTAACGGGATGCTAAAGGTGTTACAGTTAAGAGAGAGGATGATTTCTTACCTCCAGAGAGGGAAACGAAATTCCACAACGGGATACGATAAATGTGGTCCTTAAATCCCCTAAACGGGTCTCTCCACAGCCTTCGGCACTAAATCCGTACATTACGACATCACCAGAAAGACTGCAGATTAAATTCTGAGAGCAACAAAACCCACAAGGGAGGATACTTAATATCCAAAACTTGCTCCTCAGACGGAACCACGTGTTAACTCCACAAATTACCAACGAAATCTCTCTCTCGAAACTTCCAGCGCATTCATATCTCCGACTCGAAAACACAGGTGCTGCCACATCCTTCGCTCTCTCTCGCATCACATACGTCTCCAGCCATCTATCCTCTTCAACATGCGGACCCTTTCCGAACTACGGCCACGGCCACGCAAGCGTGTAAGCCGGCCCGATATACCAGGGGTAATACAAATATAAATAATTTACGAAAGATCTAAATTCGATTCATTATACGAGGGATATCCAGAAGAATTAACCACAGTTGTCGCCAATAATTCTTTTTACAACGCAGGGGAGGAACCACAATTACGTCCAAATTAGCTTAGATGTTTAGCTATCCAATTTATACCGTTACAAAATATTAGACTGGGGAAGTAGAAATCTTGTACAATTCAACCCCACCAAATCTCAGTCTTGCTTTCTTTCTCATAAGAGATACACCAGCCCTAGACCCATCACAATGAACAACCAAGTTATTCAAAGTAATGAGTCCTTTTCTCTTGTTGGCATTTCTGTGGATCGAAATCTTAACTGGCACCAACATGTCACATCAATTGCAGAAGCGGCTGCTAAGAAATTAGGTTTCCTCTTCCGGGCTCGCAAATACTTTTCACCAGCTAATCTCTATACCTTATATACTTCACAAATAAGGCCAAACCTCGAATACTGCTCCCACATCTGGGGTGCAGCTGCCGCTTCTACACTCGCTATCCTGGACTCCATTCAAAAGAGAGCTATACGTCTCATCGGTGACCCTACCCTCACCCAAAGGCTGCCATCCCTTGCCCACCGACGTGCCGTTGGTGACCTCTCTCTCTTTTATAGATATCTGCACGGGCACTGCTCAGAGGAGCTTTCCTCCATAGTTCCCCCACCTGCTGCCCCCAACAGATCTACCAGGGGAACAGAGCGAATGCACCCTTTTACTGTCCAGGTCACCAGACATAGAACATCTTGTTATGCCCGCTCTTTTTTCCCGAGGACTTCCAAGTTGTGGAATTCCTTGCCGGCACATGTTTTTCCTTCTGCTCCGAACCTCCAAACCTTCAAGTCCAGAATTAACAAGTTGCCTCTTTCCTCCTTGTCAACACCCACGGTACGATAGTATTTAGGCTGTAAGCCCTCGTGGTGTGTTGTTAAAATTAAAATAAAAAAAAAGATACGAGAAAATATTATATCCGTTGCTTATAGGATGTCTTGAGCTGCATCCTATAAAATTATTTTCAAAATTCACTAATGAGGAGGTCCCGACTTTTGAATTTCAATTTTTATATGTTACCGTTACCAAAAAATAATTTGATAAGCTGATTTTGATTAAATTTGGTAAGTGCCTTCATTTTGTAAGTGGCTTGGATAGCTTCATTAGCCATAAAAATCGGCTCAGCTTTTTCCGGAAAACTTTATCTCCAGAAATAACAAATTAATATTTATGCATCGTAAAACGTATTTCTAGATTGATTTTAAAGAAATTGAATAACGTTCATTGAAATTTTTATTTATTAAAGTTTTTACATCTTCAGATTCAGATGAGAGTTGTCGCAAATGGCAACCCTGCTGATTGTTTATTGTGACATCCTTTCTCAGCCTGTCCGTTTAAAGCTCAATTTGGAGATTTTGTTTGCAATAGCAGAACCCTGATATATCTGTCTAACCTTGTCTTACATTATAGGCATACATTCAGAGGTAATTTCAGGTCATATCGTAGATTATTTATGTTTTAGTTAGTTATATCTCAAGATTTACTGAACCGATTGAGTTCAAATTTAGTAGATGGGACCACTTATGTGATATCTAGGCGTTTATTCTTATACTTCTAGTAATTTAAAACATATTGAGTTTTCAAGCAGTTTTTTGAATTTTTTCTAAAAGTAATTCATTGTCAAAACTGTCTAACGAACTCATCCAAATTATTTGCAAGACCAAATTTGGATTTCATTGGTAAAGTATTTTTTGAGTTATCGATTGGATACACATATCTGTATATAAATATATATATATATATATATATATATATATATATATATATATATCCAACAGATAACTCAAAAAATACTTGACCAATGAAACTTTTTGACTGACCTTGGATTCGGGTTCTAGGGTCCCTAATTCGCGCTCATTTGAAGAACTTTTCCTGAAGTCTTACCATCGATACCTCTCTATTTGTAAATTTTCCTAATGAAAATTCACTAATAAAATTTAGAACTGAAAATTAAAGATTTTTTAGCATGATCGCAACATTAGATATTAGTTAACATCTGCTAAACACCTTTGACGTCCCGCTACTGACATTAACCTAGTTTCAGTACTGCACCGGCAGCAACATCCAGGGGACGTACTATTTATATTTACTGAATGCAGAGTTTCCTCTTGCATTTCCAGATAATGTGTTTTCCAGGAATGTTGAACGGTTTCTGGCGATCTGGTACAGTGTATAAGTCCTCCGGTCCACCGCCGCCGCATCCATCGATTTATGCCCGAGCTGATCACGGGAAAGCATGAGGTGAGATGGGCTTTAACCACAGCCAACCGACTCCGGTGAATGCCAACTGATGACATTTCTATTTACGGACACACGGCTTTTCTGACTTTAAAATAAATGTGACTGGGTTTCCCTTTTAGGTTTTAGCGTTTCACCTTACTCACCGCATGCTGGATGTATTTACAATTAGTTAGGGCAATTTTCCTTTAAGGAATTAATCGGAATTTTCAATATAAGATTTCTACATACAACTGAATCCCTTATTATTTATTATTAAAAGATGCTATTACTTTTGCACGTTTTGAAAACAAGAAAAAACTCTGTACGCAGCAAGTGCGTTATGTTAGTGAAATTTCATAAAAGTGTTTTTAGTGGCAAATGTGTCTTTTTTTAAATAAAAGGCATGGACCTTGGTATAACCTACATCTAGTAGAAAGAGTGTACCTTATTTCATGAAAATAACTTTATTGTTTGAAAAAGTACAATAATTTTCCGAAAATAAACTTTCAATGTTCCAGAAAAAACTGGTCCGATTTTCCTGGGCAATTATTCACAAAAAGCTTTTTGACAAAAAATCAGAAAAAAATGTTTGCATGAAAATTTGCAAGCAATTTCTTTAACGAAGATGGCAATTTTCTTTACTAAAATTGGTTAGGGTAATGTTTTTTTTTTTCAACAACACACCACGAGGGCTTACAGCCTAAATACTATCGTACCGTGGGTGTCGGCAAGGAGGAAATAGGCAACGTGTTAAGTCTGGACCTGAAGCTTTGGTGGTTCGGGGAGAAGGAAAAACATGTGCCGGCAAGAAATTCCACAACTTGGAAGACCTCGGGACAAAAGAGCGGGCATAACAAGATGTTCTATGTCTGGTGACCTGGACAGTAAAAGGGTGCATTCGCTCTGTTCCCCTGGTAGATCTGTTGGGGGCAGCAGGTGGAGGAACTATGGAAGAAAGCTCCTCTGAGCAGTGCCCGTGCAGATATCTATAAAAGAGAGAGAGGTCACCAACGGCACGTCGGTAGGAAAGGGATGGCAGCTTTGGGTGAGGGTAGGGTCACTAATGAGGCGTATAGCTCTCTTCTGAATGGAATCCAGGATAGCGAGTGTAGAAGCGGCAGCAGCACCCCAGATGTGGGAGCAGTATTCGAGATTTGTGAAGTATATAAGGTATAGAGATTAGCTGGTGAAAAGTATTTTCGAGCGCGGAAAAGGAAACCTAATTTCTTAGCAGTCGCTTCTGCAATTGATGTGACATGTTGGTGCCATTTGAGATTTAGATCCACAGAAATGGCAACAAGTGAAAAGGACTCATTACTTTGAACAACTTGGTTGTTCATTGTGATGGTTCTAGGGCTGGTGTATCTTTTATGAGAAAGAAGGCAAAACTGGGGTTTGGTGGGGTTGAATTGTACAAGATTTCTACTTCCCCAGCCTAATATTTTTTTGGGATCCACGGAGACAGAACCCTCCATGTGTCTGCGATCCTCATCTAATTGTGCCAAAGAGACAGGCTTAGAATATTGTATATTCTAGTGGAGGGTGCTGTCGTCCGCGTAACTGTGAACTGGGTTGGATGTGCTAGAGAGGAGGTCATTGATGTGGAGAAGAAACAAAGTAGGTGCTAAAGCTGAACCTTGAGGAACTCCTGCATTAATTGGATATAGTTTAGAGGAATGGCCATCCACAACCACAGAAATGCTCCGGTTGGAAAGGACGTTTGCTGTCCAGGTACAGAGTTTTGGTGGTAGGCCATAGGCCTGAAGTTTATTAAGCAGCGCTGCGTGCCAGACCTCGTCGAATGCTTTCGATATATCTAGAGCGACAATCTGGGATTCACCGTGTAGTACCATAGACTTGTTCCAAGAATGGGTGACAAAGGAAAGGAGATTAGAAGTTGATCTGCGCTGACGGAATCCATCCTGCCTGTCGTGGATTAGACTGTGTTTTTCAAGAAATTTTAGTAATTAGGTGTTTATATACTTTTTCATCACTTTAGAGATGACTGAAAGGAGAGAAATAGGCGTGTAGTTGCTAGGATCCTTTCTTAGGGACGGGTTGTACTCTAGCAGTTTTCCAGTTACTAGGGAATATGCCTCTATTGTAGGATGTCTGAAACAGACGAGCCAGGATAGGAGCAAGTTCTGGTACGCATTTTTTGAGAACAATTGCTGGGACCTCGTCAAGGCCAGAGGCTTTGCTGGTATTAAGAGAAGAGAGCATCTTTCGTACCTTTTTAGTTTTGAAAATGATATCCGTCATTTTATGCGCGACATTGGGGACTGTTGGTGGTTGAACATTTGGAGGTGGGTTGAGAGTAGAATTGCCGGCGGACAACGAAGCAAAAAGTTCAGCGTTGCCCAGGGCGATAGAAAAAATTTCATCTCCTGAGACAAGAGGTGGGAACGTGCTCTTGCAGAAATTATGCCGAATAGATTCAGCAAGAGTCCAGAATGGTTTGCTGCCCTTGGAGCTTAAGTGGACTTTGTTTTTAATGTGGTCATTAAACGAGTTTTTTGCCTCAGAAAGAATGCGGACCTAGCGGTTTCTGGCGTCGTTAAATGCTTGACGGTTTTCTTGACTGGGATTGTGTAGAAGCGTTTTGTGAGCTTTGACCTTTTTAAGTCTGGCCTTGTCACAAGATTTAGAAAACCAGGGCTTTTGAGTGGCTGAAGAGGTTTTCTGTGTACGTGGAATAAATAATTCCATACCAGCTCGGATAATTTCGGTGACGTTTTGTGAGATATCAGAGGGGTCAGGATGAGAGAAGCAGACAGACGCCCATGGAAATGAGGAAAAGTCATTTCGCATTTCGTCTCAGTTTGCGGAGTTGTAGTGCCAAACGATACGTGGGTGTGATGACTGTGTATGCCATGGTCTGAGCGACCGAGGGGGGCGGTGACTGATTTTAGCATTTTAGCATTCAGGATTTGTAGTAAGAAAGAGATAAAGAGATCTAAGTGATTTGAGCTGTGTGTTGGGATGCGAGGAAAGTAAGTAGGTTGCTGAACCATATTGGCTTAAGAGTTGCTGACTGCAAAGGCCTCCGCTGCTCTCCCTTATGGATCGGTTTTTGAAGATCCTAGCCATTCCTTATTATGGCCATTGAAGTCACCAAGAATAGTGACCTCGGAGGAAGGATATTAAGAAATCAGATGGTCGGTTTTTTCAGAAAGGTAGTGAAAGAGCTGGACAAAGTTGTTGTCCGAAGATGGCCGGTAAATACAACAGATGAATTTAGTTGCAGCCCTGAGAGAGAGTTTTTTCCATAGTATGTCTTTTCTTTTAGCTTCTAAATTGGGGAGTCTGGTGCAAGGTAGATTTCTACGGACGTATGCGCACATGCCTTCATGCAATCTAAGGGAAGTAAGGAGCTCATACCCCAGGAAATTAAGGTGATTAGTGGCTGTTTTGTTTACTAAAATATTTCCAGAAAATTCATTTTAAATAGACCCTTCTTCTGATGCTTTGGCAGTAGTCTTAGCTATAGAATTTATCGTTTAATGGTATATATTTTTTGTTTAAGATACGAAAAAATTGTATACATTAATTATAGGGTGTCTTGGGCTACATCTTAAAAAAATATTTCTACAATCACAGGGTAGCCCATAAGTCATTGGTGATACAAATTTTCTTTTTTTTTTTAATCGAACACGCTTTGTTATATCATTTTTGCATTTTCCATCGAAATATATTGCATGTTTGTAAGAAAAGAAATGCTGGACGCAGCAAGTGCGTTAAGGTAGCGAATTTTTATTAAATGCTTAAAATTTGAATAGCTCAGTTTGCTATTAACCTATAATGTTGACCAAGAAATCAGTTTTTTCGGGGACACTTTAAGTTTGCTTTCGGAAAATTTTGTACATTTTCAAACAATAAAGTTATTTAGATGAAACATGGCACATTGTTTCTGCTATATAGGTTGTACTAATAACCAAATTTGATGCCTGCTTTCTTATAAAAAAAACACATATTTGCTATTAAAAAACATTTTTATGAAAATTCACTACCATAACTCACTTGCTGCGTCCAGACTTTTAATGCTCACTTTTGGCCTGAGGTAAGGTTGGCTTAATAGTAATACTTGGATGCCAAGAACCTACTTCTGGTCTGTGTACCGTTACTTTTGGACCAGACTGTATATTCTGGTTTTTATAAACTTTTGATTCCTCGTTTTATAACAATTCGACGCTCGCTAAGAGAAAACTTTTAGAAAGATACATAAAAATGTATAATATATATATATATATATATATATATATATATATATATATATATATATATATATATATATATATATATATATATATATATATATATATAAAGCGTAATTATAGTTTTAAAATCCTTCGCATAAATTTTGAGTAATAAGAAAAACATAGATGAGATAAATGTGAACAGAAATTAAGTGTTGGTTAGACGAATCTGCTAAAATAGGTCAAGGCAATTTATGTAACGAATAATTTTTTCTTTGGTTTACACGTGCTTTTCGTAAACACGAATAAAAAATTATTACCCCAACAAAATATACACTTGCTTGGTTTTAATGATTTACATAATGAATAATTAATGTAGGTGTACTGCTTACACCTTGAAAACCTTCTGCTAGAGCTCTATTGTTTCCCACAGCCTGCTCCATACAGTCTGTTTTAATTAAACTTTTTTCTTAGACAAAACAAAAATATCTCAACACTTCCAAAATTTCAATTTAAAGAGTAATTGCATCACATCTTATCATCGGTGGTCTAGTGGTAGGAACGTGCACCTCTGAAACCAACGGTCCTAGGTTCGTCTCGCAGTAGGTGAATCACCTACGCAAAAAGATCTAGCAGATCTGTCATCGCTCAGTATAACGAGTGATTTGCTTCGAGAAATGGACTCCGGAAAAATCATTAATGATTTTGCCTCTAAAAAGCACGTAGAGTGTCTTTCACTTAAATATAGTAAGCCTATCGACTGTTTCACATTGTTCATCACTCGTCATAAAGTAATAAAGACTTTAAAAAGTCTGGACGCAGCAAGTGCGTTATGGAAGTGAATTTTCATTAAAATCTTTTTAATAGCGAATATGTCTCTTTAATGCAAGCAGGCATCAATTTGGTCACCGGTATAACCTATATAGTAGAAACAATATACCATATTTTATCAAAATAAACTCAAAATATCTCCGAGTAAACTCGTTTCCTAGCCGATGAACCTTAGGTTAATAGAAAATTGGGTTATTGAATTTTGAAGCAGTTAATGAAGATTCGCTACCAAAACGCACTTACTGCGTCTTGATTTTCTTTCAAACGTGCATCATATTTCGATGAAAAATGTAATAAGGAATGTTCCGAAAAAAAATTTAGGTATCACCAAGGAAGAATAAGTTTGTGGTGGACGTGCCGCCACCTAGTTGCGGAACCAAGAAGTATGTTGTCACGCCAGCTCCAAATAACACAACGTGTTAAAAAATAGAGACTGTATACAACTAACTAACAACTAAGAAAATTGTGCCAGGGCTGGCAATTTTCTAAATTGTTAGTTGTATACAGTCTCTATTTTTTTAACACGTTGTGTTATTTGGAGCTGGCGTGACAACATACTACTTGCTTGCAACTATGTGGCGGCACGTCCACCACTCACTTATTGTTGAAAAGCTGGCTATACTATAGCCGTATTACTTTGGATGCATTTTTGCTACAATTAGTATGCCGTACTGAAGAGCTCTAATGAGAGCGAAACCGGTCCACGGTTCTAATTGTTGCGAGAATGCATCTAGCCTTATATCACCAAGGACTTATGGGCCACCCTGTGATTATCAAAATAATTTGCTAAGATGCAGCTCAAGTCACCGTATAAGTTACATATACAATTTTTTCTCGTATCTTGCATAATAACAAATATAATGAGCTTTACCGTAGAAATGTGTCAACCTGTATATATGAAAACGGAAAGTAAACTCGGATATGGATTCCAGGGGGCCTAGTTTGAGCTCATTTGAAGAAACCGTTTTAGAATTCAAAAGTCCCGATCGCCTCATTAACGAATATTTTCTACGAAAATTAGCTTAAAATTATAGACCATTAAACCATAAACTTAACTAAAACTACTGCCAAAGCATCAGAGACAGTGTCTATTTGAAATGAATCTTCTGGAAATATTTCATTAAAATGAAGGGAAATGATTGGTTGAAGTTGAAACTTGAGGGTTTGTAGAACACTCTTTACATAATCCGTATTTCTTTCAGGTTCTTTGCCTAAATGTTGCCAATTTTGACGTTTCAAATCACGATTTTGACATTTTGAAGCAAAACCCCATTTTTTTCCCTAAATGCGTATAACTTTTTTGTCTTTAAACTTACAGACCTAAATTGTGGTAAATGGTTCTCCCTTTATTACAAACACGCGCACCAAATCTGGCTTCCCTTACTTTGTTATTTCCGGAAGTATAAATTTTTCCTGAAAGAAAGCACAAAATTTTCCGGGAAAACCTGGGCCAATTTTCCTGGCTAACGAACTTGTTCAAGCCCATTCTTTTTTGAGTTATCGGTGTAATACCTATATACTATATATACTATATATATATATATATATATATATATATATATATATATATATATATATATATATATATATATATATATATATATATATATATATATAATTGAAACTGGCCCTAGATATGGGTACTAGGGGGCATAGTTCGCGCTTAATTAAAGAATTTTTTTCTGAATTCAAGAGTCGGGATCTCTCCTCATTAGTTATTTTTTTTTAAGAAAATTCTCTAAAACAACCACTTGTGAAGCCACGGGAAAAGTCTACGACTGTATTAAATGTCGAAGAGTTTCAATAAGTTAAGGCAAGAACAAACAACCACATATCCTATTCAAATTGAATTAAGTCCTAAAAATTTTCATCTCCTCTTTATTAAATTGTTTTTTTTATACAAAAACTCGCTAAAAAATTCATCAGAATAACAACAATCTGATCAGGTAACGATAAAGTGAAATGAGACTAAAAAAATTGATAAAAATTGAAGTCACTGACTAGGATTAGAAGTCGTCATATAGGACTCGATTATCTGATGTAGCTTAGCCCACTCGGCCACGGTCGATATGAGACATGTATGTGCTAGCAGGTATATCCGGTAGTATGTTAATTGTCTAACGTCTTTACTATTTACACCAAACAATGTTTATATTATATTATATTATAATTACAATGGATTTTTTCCTCATATTTTAACGAAAAGAAGGAAAATAACGACTTAGACACAGATATAGGACTTGCTATTAATTTCGTGTCGTATTTTCCACTCACATTCGTACTCCTACCATAATTTTCAATTTTGAGGTTTTAACTATTTTTAATCAGATTTAATTAATTAAAAATTAATTTACCTCTAACTTTTTGTCTTTTAACGTCTAAATTTTGGTACATAGGATACTCTTTATGACAGAAACCAGCGTACCAAATTTGGTTGTCTTTACTTTGTTATTTCCGGAGATATATATATATATATATATATATATATATATATATATATATATATATATATATATATATATATATATATAAACACATAAAAATCGAAACTAACGCTGGGTATGGGTTCTAGGGGGCCTAGTTCGCGCTCATTTGAAGAAAATTTTTTTAAAATCAAAAGTCGGGATCTCCTCATTTGTGTTTTTTTTTTCACAAAATTCGGTAAAAAATACAAAATGTAGAGTAGTACCATAGAACGGGTCTTCTTCTCGTTCCATTTCTATGGGAGATTGAAAAACATCATAGCCAATATTATCTTATTTGTTGAGCGCCTAAAAGGTTCAGTAGAGCTACATCCATACCGTTCACGTAGATTGCCCAACCACGGCGTTTTTCTTCTACTTACGCTTATTTTACCTTTGATTTTTCCCTGCATGATATTTCTAAGTAACGCATACTTCGCTCCTCTCATGATATGACCCAAGTACTCCAACTTTCTCTTTTTGCTGGTTTTTAGAAGTTCTTGTTGTTTGTTTAGTCTTTCCAGTACGGTTGCATTCATCACACGATCCACCCACGAGATTTCGAGAATTCCGCGGTAGCACCACATTTCAAAAGCTTCTATGCTTTTGATTGTTTATGCTCTTCAATGTCCAAGCTTCCACTCCGTAAAGGAGAATGAAGGAAACGTAGCATCTCAGCATACGGGTGCGCAGACTAATGATGATGATTCGGTTGCAGAATATCTTTCTCATTTTGTTGAATATTGTTCTGGCAATTTCAATGCGGCTTTTGCTCTGCTTGGTTTAGTCGGTATTGTCTGTGATCCATGCACATAAGTATTTATAAGACGATATTTTTTTAATGCGTGGATCGTCGGTAACAAGATTAGCTTTAATGTTTTGGTTTTTTATTATTACCATGAATATGATTTTCTTGAGATTCATTTTAAGCCGCAATTGCTGCTCTCAATATTAAATCTTTGTCCTAGATATTTTAGTTCTTCTATTGTGCGTGCTAATACGACGATGCCATCTGCATATCTAATATTATTGAGAGTTTCTCCATTTATCAGACATTTCTTATAGTAATTTTTGACAAATGGTTTCGCTATACAGATTGAAGAGAAGAGGCGAGAGCACAAAACCTTGAAGCACTCCTCAATATATTTCCATTTATGGTGTTAAGTTGTTGTCAGCTTTCACTTTCACTAGTTGATTCAAATACAAATTACAGATTATTCTTATATCCTTACTATCTATGTTCTTACTAAGTCAAATTTGTCTTAAGCGGTCGTGCTGTACCCTGTCGAATGCCTTCTCAAAATCAACAAAGCAAGCATACACTTCCTGATTCATATCAATATATCTCTCGCACAAGGCGTCGATTCCAAACAAAACTTTTCGAGTACCCATCCCCTTTCTAAATCCCATTTGAGTATCATTAATGTCCTCATGTAATTTTTTGGAAACTCTGTTGTATTTTATCTTCAAAAAAGCTTTAGCGTGGGACTCATCAGGGCTATAATACGATGTTCGTTGCATTCATTTGCTTTCTTTGGAATTAAAAGGAACGTAGAATAGAGCCAATCTTCTGGTTATATTCCAGTTTAATATATGTTATTAAATAGCTCCAGCATGATTGTGATAGATTCTCTGGTCATCAATTTGAGCAGCCCCACAAGAGTGTGTTCGCGTCCACTAGCCTTCCCATCTTTGGCCTGCTTGAGTGCATATTCTATTTCTTATATCATTTTCTATCTTTTATTAGTGTACCATTGGCGTCTCTTAGTTACCTCGATTTTCCAAATTTTCTCGTTTCTGCCATGTCTTTTATCTTTTGTGTAAGTTGAAAGTGTCATATTTTTTGTCTAGCTCATCAACTTTCTGACATTTCTTATTCAACGGCCCTCTTTGGAGTCGTTAATTTTTCTCTTTATCAATATTTTGTAGACTTATAGTTGGTAGGATCTCGTATTTGGAATGGCCTTCTTTGTTTCATAATTTGTTTTAATCTTGTTGGTCTCAAGTTTCCTTTTCCTGTTTTTGTTATGGCCTGTTTTATATTCGTCCACTTTTGGTCGATACTGCTTGTTGCTTCATTTGATATTCTAATATCTTGCAGTCTCAGATTAATGTCTCTTGTAGTATTTTCTCTTGTTTGTTCTTTTAGTCTCATTACGTCCAGTGGTTTCATGTTTTCTTTCTTTATTTTCTGAAGTTCGGTTTTCAATGTGGCCACTATACAGGGTTGTGGTCTAAGCCATTATCTGTTCCGGGGTAGGTCTTAGTTGAGAGAATGGAGTTTCGAAATCTACATTTAACAAGAATAAAATCAAGTTGATTCCTGACTATCCTCCAGGTCCATCCATGGGAGACTTCCATGTATATAGTCTTCGTTTGGGTTGTTTAAAAAATGTGTTAGCCACGCACATATACTCCGTTTGACAAAACTACAGTAGTCGGTCTCCACATTCGTTGCGCTCACCCAAAACCATATTCAAACGGGTCTACTTGCACACTTCTGGAAAATGGTCACAGATTACTTACTAAAGCCCATTTAGTGTATGTTACCCCCTAGTCGTGTGAAGAAACCCCCTTTTTTTAAACCATGGCCTACGAAACCGATTAAAATATCAATAATTTCGACGAAAAATTTATTTTTTATCAAACTACATTAAACTAAAAAAAAGTTCTGTATAAATGCTTATATATGTCAAAAACAAGTTTTAAAAAGATAAATAAACCTTCTCCTACAAAAACTTTGGTAAAATACGGCACATTTTCTAAACAATCACAATTATCACAATAAAAAGCACTGGCTACTTATGAATTTTGAAAAGATTTTTTCAAATGAGCGCGAACTAGAACCCCTAAAACACAGATGCGGGATAAGTTTCAGTTTTGTCTGTTTACACATATACAGGGTGACGCATTTCTACGGTAAAACTCAATGTTTTTGTTTATATACAAGATACGAGCAAAAATTGTATACGTTAATCATAGGGTGTTTTGAACTGCATCTTATACAATTATTTAGAAAATCACAGGTTGGCCCTTAAGTCGTTGGTGATACACACTTTCTTTTTTTAATAGAACACCCCTCATGTTCACTAAGTGAAGATTTGAACCTGTGATGAGCACTGATAAGTACACTTGGAGAACCAAAATCACCACAACACATTTTAAAAGACCTGACGATCGTTTCACTAACGAAGTTAGCGTTATCAGAGGATGAAACATTTTAAATACTTAAAAACTAACATCAACTTATATACCGGATCTTAGGTAAAAAGATCGAACTGAGATGGGAAACTAGTCGCAGGCAAATTCCCCAGTGTATTGTATTTTTATCGCCGGACAATGTCTTTGCACTGTCCCTACTACTTTATCTAAAAAGTGTCCATCTGTAATAGTTTTGAGAAGGTTCAACGACAGTTAAATTAACATAAATTCCTTTGGCGGCAATATCTGTATACTTATGTTATCTTTAGAACGTGCTGAAACGTGGGAATTTTATTTAACAAAGCAATCAATCAGGTGACTGGTAATTGGCGGTGGTAAAGCGTTCATACATTTTTGTTGTAACTATATTTTGCAATATATACGCTTTCGAACGCGTTTAGCTGTCCTGGTTGTCTAACATTTTGAATTAATTTCAGATTATCTTTATCAACGTGATGATTATTATCCCAAATGTGTCGGGCGACGGAAGACTTATCTACAGTACCGTAACGTAATTGGGATAAGTGTTCTTTAAATCTAATTCCAATTGATCTTTTCGTTTGTCTGACGTATTTAAGATTACAATCTTTACAACTTATTTCATAAATTCACGACATTTTGTCCGTGCTATCCTTGTCTTTTGGGTTACCTGGCCAGTTTTTTAAGGTTTTTCTTGTTGAAAATGTTAACTGTAAGTTGACTTTTTAAATATGCTACCTAGACCCCTCGTGATTCCAGGTAAGCAAACTAAGTTTTTTTCTGATTTTTCTCTTCTGTACGTCGTTGATTCCGTCAACATTGTCTTTGTTTTCTGTTTGTTGATTAATTTTTCCACTAGGCATGCAGTGTATCCGTTATATTCTGCCACGTTCTTAATATAATTTGATTCTTTGGTATATCTACTTTTGTTTAAAGGAAAATTAATGAACCGATTTACTAAAAAATTCAGACTGGCCATTTTTGTGCGTACGTATGATGTGAGTCAACGACGTTCAGAAGAGAAAAATCGGAAAAAAACTGTGTTTGCTTACCATTTGAACCTAGAATCACGAGGGGTCTAGACAGCATTTTTAAAATAGTCAACTTACAGCTAACATTCTCAACAACAAATTTCTTAAAAAACTTGCTAGGTAACCCAAAGTACAAGGATAGCACGGATAAAATGTCGGGAATTTATGAAAATAAGTTGTAAAGATTGTAATGTTAAATACGTCGGACAAACAAAAAGATCGATTGGAATTAAATTCCAATAACACTTATCCCAATTACATTACGGTACTGTAGATAAGTCTTCCCACGCCCGACACATTTGGGATAATAATAATCACGTTGATAAATATAATCTGAAATTAATATGAAATAATAGACAACCAGGAGAGCTAAACGTGTTCGAAAGCGTATATATTGCGAAATATAGTTACAACAAAAAATGTATGAACGCTTCACCACCGCCAATTACGAGTCACCTGATCGATTGCTTTGTTAAATAAAATTACCACGTTTCAGCACTTTCTAAAGATAACATAAGTATACAGATATTGCCGCCAAAGGAATCTGTGTTAATTTAGCTGTTGTTGAACCTTCTCAAAACTATTACAGATGGGCACTTTTTAGATAAAGTAGTAAGGACAGTGCAAAGACCTTGTCCGGCGATATAAATACAATATACTGTGGAATTTGCCTGCGACTAGTTTCCCATCTCAGTTCGGTCTCTTTACCTAAGATCCGGTATATAAGTTGATGTTAGTTTTTAAGTGTTTAGAATGTTTCATGCTCTGATGACGCTAACTTGGTTAGTGAAAAGATCATCAGGTCTGTTAAAATGTGTTGTGGTGATTTGGGTTCTCCAAGTGTACTTACCCCTTATGTTGTTGCATTTTTGCATTCTCCATTGAATTATAATGCATGTGTGTAACAAAAGAAAGTGTATATGGTTCATCGTTTGAGTTATTTCCATTGTTTTGCAATTTTTCACGTTTTTGGCACATTTCACAAACACATACCACAAATTGTGAAACAGCGTTTTTACCAATAGATAGCGAAGCCCCATGGAAATGACGCATTCAGAAAGTTTTTTGTTTGTCGAAAAAATCGAGCTGTCGTATACATGCACTCTCAAATAGTGGCTGAATTTGAAGTTTTCGCAGAAATGTTTTCAGTGTTACCGTAGAAATCATTTTTTGTAACATTTTTGTAAAATCTTTGTAGTTAATAATATATGTTTAGTCAGTTATTGTAAAAAAAGTTGTCAAAGTTTTGTGAAAAATATAATATAGTGTAACATTACTGAAGGTATTCTCGGCAAAAGAAATGGTGACTTCTTTTTATTTGATTTTATTGGCCTCGAGAATTTCCTCATTTGGCCAGTGAATTTTTGTAAAAGAAGGTTTTACAAATTTTCATAAAATATTTTTTTATCTAGTGTCATAAAGCTGTTTGTAAATAATTACATCTTGGCTGGTGTGTAAATAGCTTGAAGAGGTTCGTTGGCCAGGAGAATCGTACCAGTTTTTTCTGGAACTTTTAAAGTTTATTTTCGGAACATGTTTATACTTTTTTAAATAACAAAGCTATTTTAATGAAATGTGGTACATTGTTACAACCAAATGTCCTTTTAAAAACAAGGCATATTTGACATTGAAAACATTTTGACGAAAATTCGCTACCATAACGCACTTGCTGCGTCCAGACTGTTTTTTATTTTCACACATCCATCCTGTATATGGCTTGGGAAGCTAGTCGATACTACCGAAAAGGTAGGCGTAACCCCACGTAAGTATTTATTAATAATTTAGTTCCCAGTTTAAGAAGTTTAAGGTAAAATAGTACACGGGTGACAAGCGTTTGATAGAATCGTGTTCTCTTTCAAGGAGTTAAGCAGAAAAAGTATGAGCGAGAAAATACTATACATGACAATAGTTAGCCCTCCAGTAAAAGCCGTAATGATGATAGCAAAAACATTGGGTATTGAACTGGAATGCAGAAACATCAAGATATTCGACGGTGAAAATTTAACACCGGAATACTTGAAGGTAACTTCGCCAAATTAGCTTTTTTTTATTAAATAAAAAAATTCGGGACGCAGCAAGTGCGTTTGGTAGTGAATTTTTATTAAATGTTTCAAACTTGGATAACTCAATTTTCGATAAACTTATAAAGTTAAGTTTTGGTACGTAGTAAGACCTTTCCCAAGTCAATATGTCTGCCGAATATCATTAAAATATCTTTGTAATTTTCGGAGAAAAATTTTTTTCTATAAGTAAAATTCCAAATTTGAAAAACTAAATTTTCTATAAACTTAGAAAGTTGAGTTTTGGTACGTAGTAGTGCATTTTCCAAGGAAACGTCTCCACCAAATTTGGTTGAAATATCTTAGTAATTTTCAAAGAACATTTTTTTTTCTAAATAAAATTTAAAATTTGAAAAACTCAATTTTCTATAAACTTATAACGCTAAATTTTGCTATATAGTAAGGCATTTTCCAAGGCAACGTATCCACTAAATTTCATTAAAATAGCTTTGTCATTTTCAGAAGAAAAAAAAACTTCAGAAAGAAAACTCAAATTTTTCTCGGAAAACCTTGTCCGATTTTCCTGGATAACAAACTCGTCCAAGCGATTAATAGAGGAAAGGCAGTTGTCGAGTTTCATCGAAATCGGTTAATTATTTTTTGAGTTATCGGTTGGATACATATATATATATATATATATATATATATATATATATATATATATATATATATATATATATATATATATATATATATATATATATATATATATATAAATTGAAACTGGCCCCGGATATGGATTCTACGGGTCCTAGTTCGCGCTCATTTCAAAAATTTTTCGCGAAGTCTCATCATCGATACCTCTCTATTAGTGATTTTTTTAAAATAAAAATTCACCAGAAACCTGCATCAGCCTCGAGGGCCATTAGCAGGCTGACATGTACATAATAATTATATAAGCTATCCACTTAATGAATATTATGACCACATCTAATATTAAATATTATATAAAACTATTAGATTACATCAGGTGTTCATTCATTTATACATAGGCAAATATACATCATAGCAAGTTTTATACTTGATTTAATAGGTTGTTGTCCTTTATAAAATCGCACAGGTCCTGTATCTTCAGTGTAGGGCCCAGTATAATTCTGATACTTCTTGATAGTTTATGTAATTCTTGTAGGTACTGGAATTTTGCACAATCACATAATAGGTGTTTCACCGTCACTATCACATTGCAAATATCGCACTTAGGTGGAGTTTCTCTTTTAAATAGATAACTGTGGGTAAGCCTTGTATGACCAAGTCATAAACTATTCACTAGCACTTGTTGAGAGCGTGATGGAAGAAGCGGTAAGAGATTTTAAATGGATGGCATCACTAACTTGCCTGTTCTCTGTTCCTAGAGCTCCATGATTTTTGCCACATGTCGCTGATAGTTGCACAGATTGATCTTTTAAGATCTGGTAAAATGCAGAGGTTAGTTTCATGAGTAACTGGAAATTCAGTAGCCTCTTTTGCCAGTTTGTCCGCTTGGTCATTTCCCTCTATTTCTACATCTGGTGAGGTATACATAAAAGTTATTAAGTCCCTTTGACACTTTTTTTGAATTCGTGATAAAGTTGCTTTAATTTGTTCAATGAGAGAGTTATTTGTGTAAATGTGTTTAATAGCTTCCAGTGGGCTGAGGGAGTCGGAACAAATTACATACCGACGAGCACTGTTATTTTCCACATATTCGGTTGCTTTTAGGATAGCGTATAACTCCCCTGAGTAGACTGATGTTGTTTTTGGTAAGCGATATTGTTCCGATCCGCTCGGTGTAACTATTGCTAATGATGACAAGTCAAAAAATAATGTACCTCTGAAAATAACGAAGCTATGGCAACGAAATTTGGTACTTAGGTTTACACTATGAAACTTACCCTACATGCCATTATTCAGATCTCTAAGTTGAGAGGTAACAAATTATAGACATTTAAAAAAAATGGGTACCACTGATGACCAGAGAAATGCACAAAACCTAAATATATTGTGTGGATAACAAGATCTATTGTATATTACAGACAAAGAATATTAAGTTTTCTTGGCGCAAAAAGGGCAAGAAATAACATAAAAATGATTTTGAAAGTTTTTCTTCTTAAAATGTCAAAATCGCGATCTGAAACGTAAAAATTTTCAAGTTTTAGACGGAGAGCCTGAAATAAATACAGGCCATGTGAAGCAAATGTCATAATAAATGTGTTTTACAAAGCCTCACGCTACAGCTTCAACTATCATTGTCCTTCATTTTACTAAAAGATTTGCAGAAAATTCATTTCAAATAGACCCTTCCTTGATGATTTGGCAGTAGTTTCAGTTATAATAGAGTTTGTGGTTTAATAGTCTATTTTCGTTAAAAAAATTGTTCTTTTGAAGACCGCGACTTTAGAATTTTAAAATATTTCTTTAGGAGAGTGCGAACTAGACGCCTCCGTGGTCAATATCAGTTTATACATGTTTATATATACAGTGTGGTGCATTTTTACTGTAAAGCTCAATATATTCGTTTTTATATTAAAAAAGTTATTTATAGTATGTTTTGAGCTGCATCTTATAAAATTATTTTGCCAATCACATTATTTTGACAGCCCATAAGTCGTTGGTGATACAAGTTTTCTTTCTTTTAATGGAACAGCCCATTTATTGTAGCATTATTGCATTTTCCATCCAATTTTATTGCATGCTTGTAAGGACAAAACATTTATATCGCCCATCGTTTTCGAGTTATTTAAATTGGTTCTCAACTTTTCAGATTTGGAAAATATCAGAAATTGTGATGCGGTGTTTTATCAATGGAAATCGGAGTCCCATGAAAATGGGGCATGTAGGGAGGTTTTCAATTATATTACTCGTCAAAAAAATCTATATGCCATATACAAAACGCTCTCAAATCACTTAGCCAATATTTGTAAAAAAAAATGCGAATTATGATGAAACAGATTATTTACAAATCTGAATGTAAACATTTTCTTTATTTCTGTCAAAAACCTTTCTGTGAATAATTGTATCTTGGCTAGTGTAGTTTTTGTGTAAATTACATGGTTACGTTTGTTAGCCAAGCAAGTCATACCAGTTTTTTGGGAAAATTTTTCATTTATCTTCGGAAAATTGTTGTACTTTTCCAAACCAAAAGTTAGTTTGATAAAATACGGCACACTGTTTCTACTATAGAGGTTACACTGTCTACTAAAATTCATGTCTTTCTTTAAAAAAAGGTATTCAACATTAATAACAGTTCCATGAAAATTTGTTACCACAACGCACTTGCTGCATACAGATTTTACTGAATTTTAGTAAAATATTGTCAGAAGATTCATTTCAAATAGACTCTTTCTCTGATGCTTTGGATGTTAGAGTTTATGGTTTAATAGTCTATTGTTTTTACGTAATTATCGTAGAAAAATGCTTAATATATCCATTAATATACAAGAAAAAGTTGTATACGTATGTTAACTATAGGTTGTCTTGAGCTGCATCTTATAAAACTAATTTAACAATCACAGCGTGGACCATAAGTCGTTGGTGATACAAATTTTCTTTTTTTAATCGAACACCCCTTTTTCATCGCAATATAATAGATCTTTGTGGGAAAAGAAATTCGGGACGCAGCAAGTGAGTTATGGTAGCGAATTATCATTAAACGCTTTAAATTTCAATAACTCAAATTGTTCTCAAAAAATGCGCACCAGAACTTGCTCCTGTCCTGGCTCGTCTGTTTCTGACATCTTACAATAGAGGCATATTCCCTAGTAACTGGAAAACTGCTCGAGTACAACCCACCCCTAAGAAAGGATCCAAAGCGCTTCCTAGAAACTACAGGCGTATTTCTCTCCTTTCAGTCGTCTCTAAAGTGATGGAAAAGTATATAAACCCTGAACTGCTCAAATTTCTTGAAAAACACAGTCTCATCCACGACAGGCAGTATGGATTCCGTCAGCGCAGATCAACTGCCGACCTCCTTTCCTTTGTCACCCATTCTTAGAACAAGTCTATAGAACTACACGGTGAATCCCAGATTGTCGCTCTAGACATATCCAAAGCATTCGACCAGGTCTGGCACGCAGCGCTGCTTAATAAACTTCCGGCCTATGGCCTACCACTAAAACTATATGCCTGGACAGCAAATTTCCTCTGCAACCGGAGCATTTCTGTTGTCGTGAATGGCCATTCCTCTAAACTGTATCCAGTTCATTCAGGAGTCCCTCACGGTCCAGCTGTAGCCCCTACTTTGTTTCTTCTCCACATCAATGTCTTCCTCTCTAGCACATCCAACCCAGTTCACAGTTACGCTAACGACAGCACCCTCCACTCAAATATACAATATTCTAAGCCTGTCTCTTTAGCCTAATTAGATGAGGATCGCAGACTCATGGAGGGTTCTGTCTCTGTGGATCTCCAAAAAATATTAAACTGGGGAAGTAGAAATCTTGTACAATTCAACTCCACCAAATCTCAGTCTTGCTTTCTATCTCATAAGATATACACCAGCACTAGACCCATCACAATGAACAACCAAGTTATTCAAGGTAATGAGTCCTTTTCACTTCATTTCTGTGGATCGAAATCTCAATTGGCACCAACATGTCACATCAATTGCAGAATCGGCTGCTAAGAAATTAGGTTTCCTCTTCCGGGATCGCAAATACTTTTCACTAACTAATGTCTATACCTTATATACTTTACTAATAAGGCCAAACCTCGAATACTGCTCCCACGTCCGCTCTTTTGTCCCGTGGAATTCCTTGACAACACATGTTTTTCCTTCTCCTCCGAACCCCCAAACCTTCAAGTCCAGAATTAACAAGTTGCCTCTTTCCTCCTTGTCGACACTCACGGCAGGATAGCATTTAGTCTGTAAGCACTCGTGGTGTAAGTGAGTGGTGAGCGTGTCGCCATCTAGTTGCGGAACCAAGTAGTATGTTGTCACGCCAACTCCAAATAACACAAAGTGTTAAAAAATAGAGACTGTATACAACCAACTAACAATCTAATAAATTGTCAGCCCTAGCCCATTTCTACCCTAATATGGGGACAAACTATGTAAGGCTAGAAGCATTCTCACAGCAATTAGAACCGTAGACCGGTTTCGCTCTAATTAGTGCTCGTCAGCACGGCATACCAATTGCTGCGAAAATACACCTATAAGGTAATACGGCTATAGTAGCCAGCCTTTCAACGCTACGTGAGTGGTGATCGTGTCGCCACCTAGTTGCGGAACCAAGTAGTATGTTGTCACGCCAGCTCCAAATAACACAAAATGTTAAAAAAATAGAGACTGTATACAACCAACTAACAATTTAATAAATTGTCACCCTGGCCCATTTCTACCCTAATATGGGGACACAGTATGTAAGGATAGATGCATTCTCACAACAACTAGAACCGTAGACCGGTTTCGCTCTAATTAGAGCTCGTCAGCACGGCGTACCAATTGCTGCAAAAATACACCTATAAAGTAATACAGCTATGGTAGCCAGCCTTCCAACACTAAGTGAATGGTGAGCGTGTCGCCACCTAGTTGCGGAACCAAGTAGTATGTTGTCACGCCAGCTCGTAGTGTGTTGTTTCTACTATAATATAGGTTATACTGGTAACCAAATTTGATACCTGATTTTATTTTAAAAAAAGACATATTTGCTATTAAAACATTTTTTTTAATGAAAATTCATTTCCATCGCACTTGTTGCATTTAGACTTTTAAATTTTAATTACAGATTATAGAATTTAAGTTTTATGTATTTTGTCTCGAAATTTTCGTATAAAAATTATGAGTCTGTTTTGACGTAGTTTTTTTTTGTATTTTTATAGAAATCATTTATCATTAAAGAGTGCCACTTTCTATTCGCAGATGAATCCACAACACACAATCCCGACTTTAGTAGACGGCGACTTTGTCATCTGGGATTCCCATGCCATAATGATATATTTCATGGACAAATATGCAGAAGATGATTCACTTTATCCAAAAGATCCAGAGAAGAGGGCTATTGTAAATCAGCGACTCCACTTTCACAGCGGCATACTATTTCCACCACTGCTTGCTACTTTTGTAAGTATCGTCATAATGATCATCAGAATCTAAAGGCGATGTCGCCTTCTTATTGCAGCCATGACTGTGTCTGTGTCCAGCAGCACTTACATTTCATTGTAGCTCTCGCACTTCATCAGCTAAGTCAGGTTATGCAGAAATTTTCCTCTTTCTCTGGTTTTCACTTTTTTCCAAGTAGTAGTAGTAGCAATGATGGAGATGCTAGCGCCAGGCAAGTAGGCCACATCGAGCTTTTTTACCAACCTCGGCACCCAGCAACCATGTCCCGCTCCCCTTACCAGCCACCTATAATTTCATAAATCCATTCCGTTTGTAAATAAAAATTAAATTTTCGGTAAATTTGCAGATTAGCCCATGGGGAGTGATTAGAAAAATCGTTTCAGAAATATGCTTAGAACCCCTTCTGGATGCCCAAACCATAGGAAGAATTTCTTGCAAACAGCCCACAAGAAAGTTACGGGACCAAGAGTGAATTGGAGTGCTGGGCGGAGAATATAAAAAGGAAATGTGAGCGGAAAGTACAAAAGAAACAGTTTAGTTGGACCTCTTTAAGCTGCATTTATCCCATTTTGCAACTATACTTCCTTAAAATCCTGTTTACTGCGCGCAGAACCTCTATCTTCACCGCAGGTCCCGTAACTCTCTTAGCGGTTGCTCCAAAGGAATTTTTCTTGTTTATATTGTTCTTGTTTATGCATTGAGGGTGGTGGTGGGCATGCATAAGGGGAAGGAGAACCCCCACGACGAAGCAGCGAACCAAGATTTTAAATTTATGTTTAAATTGTTATCTCATTTCATTTTTTAAATATTTTTCCAAAAATGATTTTGAGGTTACCCTGTTTGTCAGTCTTACATAGTAGGCTGCAATCTTTTATCATTTTCAAAAAGTATGGATACAGCAACCGTAAATAAGTGTTGGAAATGGTCTGGGTGCAGCAAGTATGTTATGGTAGAAAAATATTTCAAATCTGATAGCTCAATAGTAGAGTAAATAGGTATGATCTGGGCCAATTGCGGTTGCGGTTCTATCCGATTAGACCACTTGTCAGATGATATGTCAGATGTCAGCTGCCACCTGTCAATAGTCAACATGTGATACTTAATCAGTGTGTCTTGATGTTTTACGTCATAAATATGCCTTGCTAAGTTGGAAAGGTGTAAATCTGTAATATGTCCAATAGGATCCTGGACACCCCATTTAAATACATGTAAAATTTGTAGTCTTGTTTGGACAACCCAGTCTGTCTCTGTACATTTAAGTCAACCCTGGACATATGTATAACAGTGTTTAAATGTAAATAGATTCGATTATTTCGTAGGGAGTCAGGTAGGGACAAGGTATTATTAATAATAAAAACAGTGGTAAAATATAAAAATATAAGATATTTACTCATGTGTACACTACAACAAGTTAACTAATTTTAAAATTGTCTCTCTTTGCAATTCTGCTTTTTTATTTAGACCCAGTTCCATTAACTGTTTTAACTACTATTTCTTTTGAACTTGTTTTTCTCTGTAAGCCTTTCTGATTGCAATTCTGTTTGGTAAAGCAGTCTTCTCTTTTCATTGTCTTCTTGTCTTCTACGAATACCCGAAGCTCCCCTGTTGTACTGGCAAGCCACTTTATTGTGCAGTTCTTTTACTGATGCGTAAACTGATACATTTCCAACTCCTTTTGATGCTAAACATGATATCTCATCTCTTACAGAGGCACACGTTCTTCCTCTGCAATGCAGCCAAAAATCACAGTACACTCGCCTAGAATAATGCGAATGCGTCGTTTTACGGAGACCATCGCCATCTCTTTGAAGAGGTTTATGCCCATCTGCACAAGCAATATACTTAATTTCACAAAATAACTATAAAGATGTATTATTTATTCAATTTAATTCTCCACTCCTTCAATTCTCCAACTCTCTTCCAATAGCATATAACCTAATTGATTTAATATTTCAGCTCTTTTCTAGCTGGTTTTTGTTTAAGTTGTAGAGTTCATTTAAAGTTTTTCGTTGCTTCTTCCCTGGTTCCGATGTATCCTCTTCTTAAAGGATAAACAGCACTTAACTTTAATTTGTTTAAAAAAATACGGCTCTCTTCGACCGTTTTTTTTATTTTCTTTTTTAGCTTTTTTCTTTAGCTTAGAATACAGTTCTTTACACTGTTTTTCTTTTTCTTTCAAGATTACAGTTTTCTGACTGTATCTTTCTTTCGATTATTTCTTCCCCAGGGTATTGAATTATCCCGAAATTTTAAGTTTCACTTATTTTTGTGCTTGTGATATTTAATTAATGACCAGCGATGTGCAGCTTCAAAGCATCGAAATGTTTTAGGCTTGTTTCTGGTCGGATAAGGATAGTACCCAAAGGCAATAGTTCAAAATACTCGAAGAACCAATGTTAAAGATGGGAATAAGGTTAAGCGTAGTCTGGAGACATTACATAGCACATGTAAATAAAATAAATTTAATGATGATGGCTCCTCCTTGTACAAAATATTCCGGATGTCAAATACCCCTCCATTCGGATCTCCGCGAGAGAGGTATACAGAGGGCGCCAACATCAAGATTTAACATATCCCTTTCTAATATATGTGGCCTAAATTCTAACCTGAACTCCGTCCTCCATTTCCTCCAGGCTAACAGGCCCCAACTCCTCTTCCTCGCCGAAACCCAAATCAGTGCCAAAATAGCCACTAATCACCTTAATTTCCCGTGGTATAAGCTCCTTACTTCCTTTAGATTGCATGGAGGCGTGTGCGCATGCGTCCGTAGCAATCTACCCTGCACCAGACTCCCCAATTTAGAAGCTGGAAGAAAAGACATACTATAGATAAAACTCTCTCTCAAGGCTGCAACTTAATTCATCTGTTGCATTTACCGGTCACCTTCTGACAACAACTTTGTCCAGCTCTTTGACTACCTTTCTGAAAAAACTGACTATCTGATTTCTGAATATCCTTCCTGCGAGATCAGTATTCTTGGTGACTTCAATGTCCGTAATAAGGAATGGCTAGGATCTTCAAAAACCAATCCACAAGGGAGACCAGCGGAGGCCTTTGCAGTCAGCAATTCTTTAGTCAATATGGTTCAGCAACCTACTTACTTTCCTCGTATCCCAACACACAGTTCAAATCCCTTGGATCTCCTTCTTACTACAAAACCTGAATGCTATAAAGTATCAGTCACCGCCCTCCTTGGTCGCTCAAACCACGGCATGGTCACTGCTTTCTGCGCAATGCAACCCGAGGTCACACAAGTCATCACACCCACGTATCGTTTGGCACTACAACTCCGCAAACTGGGACGAAATGCGGGATTACTTTTCCTCATTTCCATGGGTGTCTGTCTGCTTCTCTCATCCTGACCCCTCTGATATCTCACAAAACGTCACCGAAATTATCCAAGCTGGCATGGAATTATTTATTCCACGTACACAGAAAACCTCTGCAGCCACTCTAAATCCTGTGACAAGGCTAGACTTGAAAAGGTCAACACTCACAAAACGCTTCTACACAATCCCAGTCAAGAAAATCGTCAAGCATTTAACTACGCAAGAAACCGCTATGTCCGCATTCTTTCTGGGGCAAAAAAAACTCGTTTAATAACCACATCAAAAACAAAGTCCTCTTAAGCTCCAACGGCAGCAAACCCTTCTGGACTCTTGTTAAATCTATTAGGAATAATTTCTGCAAAAGCATGAAATTGTTTCTACTGCCCTGGACAAGGCTGAACTTTTTGCTTCGTTGTTCGCCGGCAATTCTACTCTCAACCCACCTCCAAATGTTCAACCACCAACAGTACCCAATGTTGCGCATAAAATGACGGATATCGCTTTCAAAACTAAAAAGTAGGAAAGATGCTCTCTTCACTTAATACCAGGAAAGCCTCTGGCCTTGACGAGATCCCAGCAATTGTTCTCAAAAAATGCGCACTAGAACTTGCTCCTGTCCTGACTCGTCTGTTTCAGATATCTTACAATAAAGGCATATTCCTAGTAATTGGAAAACTGCCCGAGTACAACCCATCCCCAAGAAAGGATCCAAAGCGCTTCCTAGCAACTACAGGCCTATTTCTCTCCTTTCAGTCGTCTCTAAAGTGATGGAAAAGTATATAAACACCGAATTACTAAAATTTCTTGAAATACACAGTCTAATCCACGACAGGCAGTATGGATTCCGTCAGCGCAGATCTACTGCCGACCTCCTTTCCTTTGTCACCCATTCTTGGAACAAGTCTATCGAACTACACGGTGAATTCCAGATTGTTGCTCTAGACATATCCAAAGCATTCGACCAGGTCTGGCACGCAGCGCTGCTTAATAAACTTCCGGCCTATAACCTACCACCAAAACTTTGTACCTGGATAGCAAATTTCCTCTCCAACATGAGCATTTCTGTTGTTGTGGATGGTCATTCCTCTGAACTGTATCCAATTAATGCAGGAATTCCTCAAGGTTCAGCTTTAGCCCCTACTTTGTTTCTTCTCCACATCAACGACCTCCTCTCTAGCATATCCAACCCAGTTCACAGTTACGCGAACGACAGCACCCTCCACTCAAATATACAATACTCTAAGCCTGTCTCTTTAGCCCAATTAGATGAGGATCGCAGACTCATGGAGGGTTTTGTCTCCGTGGATCTCCAAAAAATATTATGCTGGGGAAGTAGAAATCTTGTACAATTCAACCCCACCAAATCTCAGTCTTGCTTTCTTTCTCAAAAGAGATACACCAGCCCTAGACCCATCACAATGAACAACCAAGTTATTCAAAGTAATAAGTCCTTTTCTCTTGGCATTTCTGTGGATCGAAATTTTAATTGGCATACTTTTCACCAGCTAATCTCTGTACCTTATATACTTTACAAATAAGGCCAAACCTCAAATACTGCTCCCACATCTGGGGTGCAGCTGCCGCTTCTACGCTCGCTATCCTGGACTCCATTCAAAAGAGAGCTATACGTCTCATCGGTGACCCTACCCTCACCCAAAGGTTGCCATCCCTTGCCCACCGATGTGCCGTTGGTGACCTCTCTCTGTATCTCTTTTATAGATATCTGCACGGGCACTGCTCAGAGGAGCATTCCTCCATAGTTCCACCACTTGCTGTCCCCAACAGATCTACCAGGGGAACAGAGCGAATGTATCCTTTTACTGTCCAGGTCACCAGACATAGAACATCTTGTTATGCCCGCTCTTTTGTCCCGAGGACTTCCAAGTTGTGGAATTCCTTGCCGGCACATGTTTTTCCTTCTCCTCCGAACCTCCAAACCTTCAAGTCCAGAATTAACAAGTTGCCTCTTTCTTCCTTGTCAACACCCACGGTACGATAGTATTTAGGCTGTAAGCACTCGTGGTGTGTTGTTGAAATAAAAAAATAAAATAAAATAAATAGAATATATGGATGCTATATGCACCCTAATAAATGGTAAATAATCAGAACAGTAACTTACTCTTTATTCGCGCGTGATAACAGACCCCTGAAATCCTAAAACTAACGTATCTTAGATAATGATGTGATGTATCTACTCAGCAGTGACCTTAACGACAAAATACATTTTGTTTTGATTTTAAGATAACCATAACACTTCTTTATTTATGAGTGGACAAAACGTGCATTTTCCCTTGCTACTTGTGACCGCTTGTGGAACTTCCCATCGTCAGCACATCGTAATTGCTTGTACGCCTTGACACTGTTTATTTAATAACATTACAATGAAATAATTGTGTCCCTATTCTTAATTATATTATTACTTAAAACTGTTCCTAAAATATATAAAATAACTTCTGTTCTTTGAACATTGATAATACTTTCTTTTTACAAATTTGCTTATAAGTTTTTAACTGAAGAAGATATCGAATCTTTTTCTTTGCAAAATTTGTTAAGAAAAATTAGCTCTTTTTAAAGATGCAAAAGTATAGGTATTATTCCTAAAAAAAATCGATTACGTCATAGCTTCAGTTTCCAAATTTGGAAAAATATGCAAATTTGGCTTAAAATGAACCTTACTTAATGCCATTTAAAAACCTTTTTTCAGACTTTTTCGATTGTTTGTATTTTCCTAATCATAGATCTGAGGCATCGAGTTTCGCTCACCCTGCATCTAACCATTTTTTTTGTTTTTAGCGTCCGATCTTGTATGACCTGAAAAAGAGTATACCTGAAGACAAAGCCGAATTGGTACGAGTGGCATACAGATTCTTGGAAGTATTCTTGGAAGACAAGGAATGGGTAGCTGGAGACTTTTTATCTATCGCTGACTACAGTCTCTTCACTTCAGTCACCACCATAGACATACTAGTACCTGTAGAGGCAGATGTGTACCCAAACATCTCAGCCTGGTTGAAAAGATGCGAAGAGCTGCCTTACTATGACATCAACAGAACTGGTGTAGAACAACTGGCGGAGCTTGTTCAAACAACGTTAGAATCCTAATTTGTTACAAACAAATATATGTAGAATTTTAGTAATTGTTATAGTCATCACAATATATAAATGTTACATAATAAAAGTTCACTCAAGAAGAAGCGTGGTAGAAATTTTTTTGGGGTAAATTTGCAGATAACCTCCGGAACGAAATTTTGAATTTTTTTAGACCCACCCCTGGATGCACAAACCACAAGAAAATTTTCTTGTTCGCAAAAATGCGAATAAAACAGCTTAATCGGTCCTCGAAAGCTTTTCGAGGAATAGGGGTGCTGTGCTGTGCGAGGTTTAAGGGTATATGGCTTCAAACCCCGCCTACCCCGCACAGCACCCCTATTCCACAGTCCCTGTAACATTCTCGAGGAAATTTTATCTTCTGGTTTATACAACGAAGCTGGTGGGTGTAAATATGCGAGGGGGGGAAGAAAACCCCCCGGACGAAGAGACAGCCCTCTCAGCCAAGTTGGTTAAGACGTGTACATCTTCTACATGACGAGTTCTAATTCTAGTAAGTGACTTTAATTTTCATCATTTTTTTTAAATCTGATTTCATTTTACCGTTATCTTGTGACGAAGTCTATATTTTCAGAACAGCTGTATATATTAAAAACGGCTGTTCGAAAATAAATATAATACAATTCATACTAGTAAAAGCCTGGACGCAGCAAGTGCGTTATGGTAGTGAATTTTCATAGAAATGATCTGGCACAAAATATTTTATAACTTTTTTTTCTTGTAACATAGAAATCTAAATTTTGGTATATGGTTTGCTTTTTATATCGTAAACCTACCTACCAAATTTGGTTATCATAGTTTTTTTATTTTTTAAGATAAAAAATTTTTTCAAATGAAAACTCAAAATTTTCCCGGAAAACCTCGTCCGATTTTTTTGATTAACGAACTTGTCAAATCCTTTTACAAAAGGAAGGTACGTGCCAAATTGTATCAAAATCGGCGTATTATTCTTTGAGATAAAAATTTTTTTCGAATGAAAAATTAAAATTTTCCCGGAAAACCTCGTCCGATTTTCCTGACTAACAAACTTGTCAAAGCTATTTACAAAATAAAGGTACACGCCAAATTTTATTAAAATCGGTTAATTACTTTTTGAGATAATAATTTTTTTCGAATGAAAACTCAAAATTTTCCCGGAAAACCTCCTCCGATTTTCCTGACTAACGAACTTATCCAAGCTATTTACAAAAGAAAAGTACGTGCCAAATTTTATCAAAATCGGCCCATTATTTTTTGAGTTATCGGTGTGATACATATATATATATATATATATATATATATATATATATATATATATATATATATATATATATATATATATATATATATATATATATATATATATATATATATATATATATATACATATATATATATATATAAATATATATATATATATATATATATATATATATATATATATATATATATATATATACATATATATATATATATAAATATATATATATATATATATATATATATATATATATATATATATATATATATAATTGAAACTGACCCCGGATATGGGTTCCAGGGGTCCTAGATCGCGCTCATTTGAAGAAATTTTTTCAAAATTCAAAAGTCGAGATCTCCTCATTAGTGAATTTTTTCTAAGAAAATTCACTAAAAATTCCACGCAGTAAAAGTTATTATCTTTATCATTAACATTTCTTAAAAGTACGCAATTTTTCGAATTATCGCGGTGGAGTAAAAACATATCTGCAGAGATAAGGATAAGGTATCTTCCACCGATTAAGATGTTTCAGCCGGAGGCTGCAGAGAGAATTTATTTACTGAAGTAGATAGTTCACCGTTTGCGGTAGCGCGTTGGAAAATATATAGCCAGAAGTTATATTCAATAAATAGTCAGTTCATAGAAATTGTAGTAAAACATTAGGACACCGTACCCTCCGCCCCGTGGTTGTGAGAGGCAATTCCGTAGCGTAATAACCCTACTGAACGCCGTCTAGGTAAGAATATTTTAGGTTTGCCTTATTTAATGTAATTGTAGCGAATTTTCTGATATTTTCCTCAGTTCCCACGCGCCTACCCGTCGACGTCGAGATCGCGAGATCTAGTGCAGTTCCTCTTCATAGCCCTATCCCATTATTGTTGGCGTGTCGTAATACTTCTGGAAGGTGATGCTGTAGCTAACACAGACCTTCCAAGGGTGTTACCTACGACCGTTCCAAGTCGACTCTGGTCTGGACGCTGTAGTACACAAGCAGGCCAAGGTCGAGTTGGTATAGGACAATATCCTTTTACAGGGTGTTCTCCTGTAACCCTCCCGTTCCTTATCGACGCCCTGACGTCGAGGCGTTGGATCTCGTGGTACCGATTCCGTCAGATAGACGCCATCTTAGCTGTTTGAGGAGCATGTCTCCTCTTGACCCACTTAACGGCTGCATCCACGGGTCGTAAACCACCGCACCCGGAGTTTCCGTCCGCAGGACTCACGCATCTTTTTTTGTCCGGGGGGGGGGGGGGGGGGGGGGAATAAGTAACTTCGTTGGCCCGTCACCAGTAACGTAACTTGTCTTAGAGTAAATTAGTGTGATAAGTACATTTCATATTGTGAGCACGCCAGCGTGCTGTAACGTCCTATAATGTAATAAATAGTGTGGAAACTACATTCAGTCTATTTCATAACTTTAAATAAATCTGCTACACCCTTACGAACTTTCGGAAGGTCAGGGAAATACCGGGGGAGCGATTAAAGCCCGCAACCCCGGAGGTATCTCTACGGCCTGCCACATCACAGGCTACCGGACCCTCTCCACGGAGCTATCCAGGCACTCCGGTCACGTCGGTGGTCGGAGTCTTGTGACGAGGTCGCAGACACCCTCGTAGGGAGTAAACCCTCTAAAATCTGGCGCCCGGGACCGTTCCTGTAAATCCATTGATCCGTTTCACTGTATAATTCACCCCGCAAGTCAGGCCCCGTTACAATCTAATCAGATTTTTTGTATTCCGATGAATTTTTTAGCGAGTTTTTGTATAAAGAATAATCTGATAAAGAGGAGATGACAGTTTTAAGACTTAATTCAATTTGAAGCATTAGCACATCTGGTTGTTTGTTCTTGTCCTAACTTAGTGAAACCCTTCCACATTTAAGACAGTCGTAGACTTTTACCGTCGCTTCGGATGTGCTTATTTTAGCGAATTTTCTATAAAAAAACTTCACCAATGAGGAGAAACCGACTTTTAAATTTCGAAAAAATTCTCGAAATTAGTGCGAACTAGGCCCCCTAGAACCCATATCCGGGGTCAGTTTCAATTATATATATATATATATATATATATATATATATATATATATATATATATATATATATATATATATATATATAGCCTTTCAAATGGTTTTCTTCCTGAAGCTCTAGTTGCCATTGTTACCGAGATATGGATGTCGCTCATATCTAATGAATCAGCCTGTAGATCTCAGTTGCGATGCAATTTTGAAACCTTTTTTAACCACTGTTATATATGTTGTATTAGATGGTATCAAAGCATGATAGTTTAATTCGTGGCCGCTAAATAAAGTGATTATCCCAAAATGACCATACCCCTTTAATGATTTCACATCTTTTTCATTTTTATATTAGGCTCATTTTGTATGACAGAGTGTATGAATAAAGTATATAAAAATAAATATAATAGATAAATATAAAATATAAGCACAAGACAAGGATAATTATTTAAGGGGAGACCTTAATTATTAAAATATTGGCGCTACACAAACTTGAATCGCAGAGAAGACGTTCTCAGACATTTAGAGGGCGTTAACAGTCAACAACTTGATTTCATCATAAGTACACTTGGAAAAACCTAAATCACCACAACACTTATTTCAAATACCTTACGATCATTTCGTTCACAAAGTCAACATGTTCAGAGGAAGAAAATTTCTAAACTAAACCACTAGCTACCCTGTATTTATAACGCGTCAAGGTAAACGAACTAGTCCGAAGTAAAATTGTCGTCCAAGAAGGATCGTTTGTTTATTGGGTAGTGAAAGTACGAGGCCGAAGACCTGCTTTAATCTTCTGGTCGACAAATTTCTGACCCCTTATCTAATATACGGGCAATAGGTTTAAAGGAACCCAGTTATTTAAGGAATCTGCACGTTCCCTTTCGATCTAGAAAATTACTATGTGGATATTGGACGAAGCCGACAAACATCTGGTGAGATAAACAACGTCAACTCCGCTCATCCTTTTTTAAAAAAGAAAACTAATATCGGGTGTTTGGCTAATCATGTTAACTCTAACAAAAGATAAATAATTCAACTAAAATACTACATAAAAGCTATATTTATATTGATCTTAATTCTTCGTGACAATATTTATATTGACTTCATAGGTACAAACAAACGAACAACTCTAGTCAGATGTTTGTCGGCTTTGTCCAATATCCACATAGTAAATTTCTAGATTGAAAGGGAACGTGCAGATTCCTTAAATAACTGGGTTCCTTTAAACCTATTGTCCGTATATTAGATAAGGGGTCATAAATTTGTCGACCAAAAGATTAAAACAGGTCTTCGACCTCGTACTTTCACTACACAATAAACAAACGATCGTTCTTGGACGACAATTTTACTTCGGACTAGTTCGTTTACCTTGACGCGTTATAAATACAGGGTAGCTAGTGGTTTAGTTTAGAATTTTTCTTCCTCTGAAGATGTTGACTTTATCAACGAAACGATCGTAAGGTCTCTGAAATAAGTGTTGTGGTGATTTGGGTTTCTCCAAGTGTACTTATTAGTGCTCATCACATGTTCCAGTTTGTCACTTAGTTCATCATCATGTCACAGTATAACAGGAGTATTCTGTTCAGAAATAATTACTTAAAACTGTATGCACACAAACATTAATAAAATACGTAATTTTTTAAAAGGTTATAAGATGAATAAAAAGTCTGGACGCAGCAAGTGCGTTATGGTAATGAATTTTCATTTAAATGTTTTTAATAGCAAATATAACCTATATAGTAGAAACAATGTGCCATGTTTCATCAAAATAACTTGATTGTTTGAAAATGTACAAAAATTTCCAAAAGCAAAGTGTTCCCGAAAAACACTGGTTTCTTGGTCAACCTTATAGGTTAATATCAAACTGAGCTATTAAAATTTTGAAGAATTTAATGAAAATTCACTACCATAACGCATTTGCTGCGTCCCGAATGTCTTTTCACACAAACATGTATTATATTTCGATAATGGAAAATGCAAAAATGCAATAACATAAAGCGTGTTCGATTAAAAAAAAAGAAAATTTGAATCACCAACGACTAATGGGCAACCTTGTAATTGTAGAAATATTTTTTAAGATGTAGCTCAAGACACCCTATAATTAATATATACAATTTTTTTCGTATCTTGTATAATGATAGATATATTGAGCTTTATTGGTTTTTTACGAAAATTCGACAAAAATTATATACCATTAAACGATAAACTCTATAGCCAAGACTACTGCCAAATCATCAGAGAAAGGGTCTATTTGAAACGAATTTTCTGGAAATATTTCAGTAAAATGAAGGACAATGACGATTAAAACTAGGACTTCATGCTTTGTAAAACATTCTTCTTGAGACATTTTCTTTTTATAGATCATATTAGTTTCAGGTTCTTTGCCTAAATATTACCAATTTTGACGTTTTAAATCGCGACTTTGACGTTGTGAGGAAAACCCAAATTTATTTTTCTTTAAATGGCTATAACTTTTTTGCCTTTTAACCTACAAAGCTATGTTTTGTTAGGTAACTTACTTATAATGATATAAACCAGCGTACCAAATTTGGTTGCCCTCACTTTGTTAGTGCCAGAGATATAACACAGAGAAAACACAAAATTTTCCGAGAAAACCTCGGCGGATTTTCCTGGCTAACGAACCTATCCAATCCACTTGCAGAAGGCAGGTATTCACCAAATTTAATCAAAATCGACCCATTAGTTTTTGAGTTAACGGTGTGACACCGTTGATTCCCACCGCCACAATCCGAAACACAAGCAAAAACGTTATACTTTACACTATGTAAAGAGGTAATGATTTTTTCAAGTAACTCTTTAGTCATTTTTTTATCAAACCCATATATATATATATATATATATATATATATATATATATATATATATATATATATATATATATATATATATATATATATATATATATATATATATATATATATATATATATGACATACTTGGTTCCCGGGTTGAACCGCGCCCAGAATTTATGAAAACTCGACATTTCGGCTCCTGTTTTGGAGCCATTTTCAAGAGGTAAAGTAAATATGTAAGGACACTCTAAGGCCTCAATCTGCCTAATCCTTAGAGTGGTGGACAAAGGTGGGTAAAGGAAATATGTAAGGACACTCTAAGGCCTCAATCTGCCTACTCCTTAGAGTGGTGGTCAAAGGTGGGTAAAGGAAATATGTAAGGAGACTCTAAGGTCTCAATCTGCCTAGTACTTAGAGTGGTGGACAAAGGTGGGTAAAGGAAATATGTAAGGACACTCTAAGGCCTCAATCGGCCTACTTCTTAGAGTGGTGGACAAAGGTGGGTAAAGGAAATATGTAAGGATACTTTAAGGCCTCAATCTGGGGAATAGGATTTGGGGAGTAGGCAGATTGAGGCCCCGTAATCAAGCTACAACTGCCCAACCCACCTTTGTCCAATCTTGAACGATAGTAACACCTATGTAAACGCACCGTGGGCACTAAATTAAAGAAAAATAACATAATGAGCTTCGCAGATAACTACAAATTTGTTTTAAAAACCTTTTTTGTTGTTTATTGTTAGTAAAAACTGGCTGGGTTGACTAAAACAAAACCGTCCATGCAATTAATAAGGAAAAATACCTGCCATATTTATAATTTGACAGGTACATTTTCTTTGTAAATAATTAATTTTTTTCTGAAAAACTTTTGTATCTTAAATGAAATTTGTAACACAATTGTCTTAAAGACACTTGCAGTACTTACATATTATATCTAAGACCAAATATTAATTTTTTAGCTCGATATGAAACATAATTTTTTTCAAATAATCGCTTACTGGGACACTAAAACCGATCTCCAAGGTCCATTTAAATTTAAATAATTAGTTTTAATAGTATATCTTACTAATAGTGTACAATTCTTATGAAAATTCACTACTATAACGCACTTGCTGCGTCCCGATATTTTTATTTGTTGCACTGGACTTTCTACAAGACGTCATGCGAGAGTGACAGTTCAAAAAATAGGTAGGCGCATTATTTATCACATCTCTATTTATTTGTACAATGTATTAGCCCCCCACCCCACCCACGTGTCAACCATCTAAAGTCTCAAACACAAGTCAAAACCAAGGTTTATAAATTTGACAGGTTGTCTGGTAACTCGGAGACGGGAGAAACGCGAGAGGAGGGTAATACGTCATGTGAAGTCTAATGCCAAAAGTTTAAGTTTGACTTTGGTGCTTTAAATAATATTTATTAGAAATTTAGTTAACTTTTAATGTGTAAAATTCGAAAACTATCAGTTACAGACATATTTTAATGTTTTTAATAGCAAATATGTGTGTGTTTTTTAAGAAAGCTGGCATCAAATTTGGTTACCAGTATAACCTATATAGTAAAAACAATGTTACATACAGAGAACATCTAACCCACCAGTGAAGTCAGGGAAGTAGTCTCTGTATTTTATTTTTTAAGGTATTTTGTTGTAAACATAAGTGTACAGAATTAACTTGAGGACAAATTGGACGTTATTTAATCAAGAATTAAATTGGTAATTTATCATAAAGGTAGGTATGTGTTTAACTTCAAAAAATTAATTATACATAATTAAAAAAGAATCCAATAGATAACTTAACCTAAATATCTTTTTAGATGCCCAGTGGAACAATTTGTAATGTATCAACGTGCAGAAATAATACTCAAACGGCAAAGAAAAGTGGAGAGACACTTTCCTTCTTTTCTTTTCCTAAAGAGCCTATGATTCAAAAAGAATGGGTAAGAAAATGTTATCGCAAAGGTGTCTGGCATGTTGCAAATAGGAGAATTTGCAGTAAGCATTTTAAATCTGAGGATTTTGAAGATGAGTTGCGGGCGAGGATAATGAATACACAACCGACGCATCCAAACAAATCAGGTGCAAAGTTTGTGTTCGTTGGTTTTGATTATTTATTTATTTTGTGTAAGAGTATGTAGCACCTACGTATTATTTGAGGTTTGCCTGAGACCTATGAGGGTACCTATTATACCTACTTGTAGTAATACATTTATATTTTTAGCTGTTCCTTCATTATATCTGTTGAACGGGCAAGAAACACATAATGAGAGTGAAAGGTCCAAGAGAATGATGCATAAAAATAGGAAAGCGATCGTGAAAAGTTTAATTAGCAGGAATAAAGAATCATCATTGAACATTACAGAACCAGCTGATGAAAGTAAGCGTCGAGAGGAAACGTTGAGCATATACTTCTCAGGAGGACCACCCTTTAGTGAAGAAACAGTATGATATCTTAAAAAGAAAATGTAAAGAATTGCAAATTGAAAACCTGTGTTTGAAGAAAAACATAGATTACTATGAAAACCACCAAAATTTACTGCAGCAACATATTTCTGATCTATAAAAAGGGCTAAAAGAAGCTGGCATTAATTTTGAAGATAGAGTGAAAATAGCCTTTAAAGATCTTTTAACTTCTAATCATATTGAAATTTTATTAAAACGGAAAAGCAAGGCACGATGGACCCAAGAAGAATTATCTACGGCATTTACTGTAAGGTAATGAATTAGATAGTTTTTTTAATTTTTTTAAATCTTACTTAAAAATATTATTAGATATGTTAGCAAGCGAGCGTATATTTATTTAAGGAGCACTCTAAAATTTCCTTTACCTGGATTATCCACACTGCAGCATTGGGCTACAAACATTAACTTGACTGATGTCATTTGAAGATGTTTTAAATGTTATGGATACTGCAGGGTACATAAAACATCATCGTTTTAGAGCTACCATATTGTCATATGATGAAATTAAAGTGTCATCACTGTATGAGTAGTACCAAAATAATGATGAAATTATGGGGCCCCATTCTTATATGCAAGTGAGTGTCTAATAATCATTTTCGTTTGATAGGTTTTTTTTTTCTACAAGCTGTTATGATTCCTCTTTTTTTATAGGTGATTATGGCACGAGGACTTTTTTCTAACTGGAAGCAACCTATATATATATATATATATATATATATATATATATATATATATATATATATATATGGGTTTCATCAAAAAATGACTAAAGAGTTACTTGAAAAAATCATTACCTCTTTACATAGTGTAAAGTATAACGTTTTTGCTTGTGTTTCGGATTGTGGCGGTGGGAATCAAGGATTATGGAAAACCATGGGTTAATGAACAAAAGCTGTTTGTTGAGCATTCAGTTACAAAAAAAGCCTTTTTATTTATTTGCTGATGTTCCTCATGTCCTAAAGCTATTAAGAAACTGGTTCCTTGATACTGGTTTTCTGCTGCAGGATAATACAGTAATTAATAAAAATCCTGTGAGATGGTTGCTAGAAAATACAAGATCAGAAATTAATGCTTGTTATAAACTAACCCCATTACATTTAGAATGTGAAAGAGCTCAGAACAAAATGTTAAATTGGCAGCACAATTGTTAACAAACACCACTGCTACAGCATTGAAGTATTACATCCCAGGGGAAGACCAAAGAGCAAGTGCTGCAGCTGGCGATTTTTTCCAGCTGGTAAATAATTGGTTCGATATTATGAATTCTTATTCAGCATCGACCTCAATTCCAACAAAAAAAACATATGGCACCAATTTTTTTGCTTACAAAATGATTGCAAAAATTATAAAGCTACGATTTTTATGTGTACAGATACCTACGTAAATATTATATACTAAAATTATTTACTTATTGTGCTAACCCAGTGTATTATTTTACTATGAGCTTTTGCTTAGAAATTGATTGTAAAAATTATAAACCTACGACTTTGTATGTGTACAAATAAATATCTACCTAAATATTATGTGCTAAAATTATTTACTTATTATAGATAGCAGCCCAACGTATTATTATTTTACAATCGTAACAAGATGTGTGGTATTTTGCTTTGAAATTGATTGAAAAAATTATAAACCTATTATTTTGTATGTATACAAATAAATACCTATTTAAATATTATATACAGACATTATTTACTTATTGTACTAACTCAATGTACTATTTTACAACTCCAAAGATGAAGGAGTTTTGTGATTGGAAATTGATTGCAAAAATTATACACCTACTATTTTGTATGTGTACAAATACATACGTACCTAAATATTATAAACTTAAAAAATGTACTTATTGTGAAAGTTGCATGTTATTAAATGAAACTTATCAAGTAAAATAGGAAAACAATTTTTAAAAAATGAAACCAAAATCCTAGATTGCAGATCGGATAATAAAATCATGTCCAATTTGAGACATTATGAATTTATAATTTCATAAATATGTAATTTTTAATCCTTTTCAAGATAAACCAATTAATCGAATCCATTACTTTGATATCGAATAATATCCTAAAACTTCAATAGATTCTGTTACTATATGAAAAAAATCTTAATTTCAACTTATTATTAAATGTTTAATCTTGTTATAAGTTCATAAAAACATAACTTTGTAAAGACGCACATAAAAATGCCAGCTGGTTTCTATATTCAATCACCACTAGATTTAAATTCAGACTTCATGTGACGTACTCCCGCGCCACTTTCTGATTGGTCGAAAGTTACCAGACAACCTATATAATCTATAAACCATGAGTCAAAACTTTATATTTTTTGTCAAATAAAATTGTCAGTTGTTTTTTTAATCGATAAAAATAGAGTGGAAAATGATTTACAACTTATCAATGGTACTAATTTTTTTATTTGTAAAATCTACAATCGAAGACTTTTCAAATTTGCATGAAAGCGACTACTGCCAGTACAACTGTAACGATTCCTTGCACGTAGCCTGTCCACAGCCGTGTCTTCGACATGGATGTACGCCTATTCCAGCCACTTTAGAATTTCGCAGCACGATGCTCCATATCCACAATGAAGTGAGAAATTCAACAGCTTCTGGGAAAATGGGCAAATTAGGGCCCGCCTCCGATATGAGGGCTTTATCTTACAGCATAGAACTGGAATTCCTCGCATACTGTTGGGCTCAGAAGGATGTGGAAAAACTGAATTCCTGTTCCAGAACCAAGAATTTTTCCCGTGTTGGACAGAACCATGCACTATTGGATATCAATACTTCGGACAGAAAACAGCTTCAAAGAGCTATTTACCGAAAGTGGATATGTGAATATAAATATGTTACTCCTGTTATAATCAGAAGTTTCAGATATTCTGAACGCAATCCCCATTATGAATACTTCACTCAGATGATATTTGCACAGACCTATTTAATTGGATGCGCTCGGTGCTTGAAGAGAAATAAAGCTACTTACTTAACTTGTTTCTATGCACCCGGTGGAAACATTAAGAGGGAACTGGTCTACATTGCTGGGGATCCAAAAACTTCCTGCGATCAAAAGGCTAGCGATAAAAATTATACTGCTTTGTGTGGTCTTGGAGAATTACCACACGCTGCTAGGTATATTTTTGCCGAAAGCGGGGTCTCTCTAACTTGTTGTTATAATTTGATCTACATTTCTCTGGCGGTACACATTATTTTTAATTTCTTATACATGGCCGAAATTTATATATAGTATGTAAATTTTTCTAATAAAACATTTTTAACTGGTAATTTTGCAACATTAACCACAGAACACCCCCTATAGAAGGGAAACGCCAATGCTGACGTTTTGAACAATATTGCAGCGCCTCTGGCGGATGCGATGAATTTTAGTCACACGCGGGAAATTTGATCTCATTTTCATTTAGCAAATCCAAATAAATTCTATTTAATTTTATACCACTGCCAGTAAAGAGGTTAAATTAGTCAAATAATTTTTTAATGATTTTTATAGTGAAAGCAAAACAAGTTATGTTTTAATAGCACGCATATACGCCTGTTTTAAGCTTTGCAATCATAGGAAAAATTAATAGGCAATTTGCACCTTCTAACACTTGCAGCTTCAGTTTTTACTATCAATATGATTAATGGAAAATCAAACAAGATAAAATACACTTGTGTTTTATTAGAATAGTATTACTATTACATTTATTTAAAAACCTAGAACAGTATTTCTATTACATTTATTTAAAAAAACATTTTAATTCTGAAAGTAAGATGAAGTATATATGGCCATTCCTTATCGATAGGTAGGTATATTACAGCAGTCTGGTGCTTGTACACTATTACGTTTATATGCTCACATGACCACAATGTATGGCAAGGTTGGTTTTGCCTTCTTTTAGGGTATGTATAAATGACGTCATATTGTCATTTATTAGAAAAACAATTGTGCACCCTTTAATTTCCTTCTTTATTTAAAATGACGCTTGGTAATATTCATCTGACAACAGTGTACACTATAAGGCTTTCTGGTCGTCTTCCGAATCCACCCGATCCATTGTTTACTTCCGAGATGTTGTATAAATAGAAATAGAAATTTTTATTTGCACTTTAAAATACCTATATGAATACTTACTCAAAGGAAGATGTAATATAGGAACAGCAGTTCTTTTCAGGCCTCTTCTCATTTCAGGTACTTTATCCTCATCAACGAAATGACGATCACAAATATAAACTCTATCGGAAATGGCTTGTGGATATAAACCAAGCATCTTAGGGCTTTGTACAGCTTTCACCCAGTTATCAAAATGGTCTTCTGATGATTTCAACGGAAAACGATGTCTTTTGCTAAATAATTCCAGGCACCCCGGAACACAATTAACAATAAATCGTTTTCTTGGTTGGTATCATATTTATATCCACAAAGCTTCTGTAAGAAAACGTTATTTACTTATAACCTATAAACTACTAAAACGTTCTAAACTTGCCTGAAAACTAAAACAGTTGTAATTATGTTTCACCAAAACACCTTGAACTATGAAAGCACCTTGCTTTTTTGATAAGAAAACTGAAAATAGAATTGAAATCACATGATTGTTTAAACACAAAGCTTATGATAACGATCATATTTTGATTCATAAAAAAACGCACCTCTAAAACACAAAAGCGACGAACAATGAAAACACTGTAAAGTATCCACTAAAAGTTATAGGTAAAACTTAATGAAAAGAAACATTTAGCAACAAACTTGTATTATAATTATACAATGAAAGAACTAGAAGCGAACAAAAACTTTTTTGCATTCAAAACATTTGAATATTGAATGTATGATAAAATGGCGCACTGAACAGCTTGTTCAGTAGAATTGTAGCATGATACAAATAACGAAAGATATGATATTCCGACTGCCTATTTTTAGACCTGTCACGCGCATGGTGTCAAGTGGTGAGTCCAATGCAACAATAATATGCTGTCGTACAGTGAGGTTTGACGTTTCATCACAACCTCTTAACAAATTACGTATTTTACTAATATTTAAGTGCATACAGTTGGAAGTAATAAAAATAAAATAGGTTAAAATTAGTGCTGTGATCTATATTATTTGAAAAAGACAATATAGGCGTAACTTCAACCGCATTAAACTGACGTATAGAAACTTTTTGATTGCGAATGACTTTGTTTTAAGTGTGTAGTTGGACATCTATAACGTTACTCACCGCGTGACGTCAGAGGAGGGGGCGGGGCATATGCGCAATAGCATATCTCTTCTAAGTCATTATATCATGGAATTGTAGCACTACTAGCGACATCTACTATATGCGATGTCCGAACTAGAGCCCTAATAAAGTCCAGGTTAGCTCCGTTTAGGTGAAACTTCTATAGGGAGTGTTCTGTGCATTTAATTTAAAAAATTATTATTAAATGGAAGACTTGATATAAAAAGATGCTAAAAGACGCAGCAAGTACGTTATAGTAGTTAATTTTCATAAAAATGTTTTTAATGGCAAATATGTGTGTGTTTTTCTAAGAAAGCAGTCATCAAATTTGCTTACCAGTATAACCTATATAGTAAAAACAATGTTACATACAGAGAACATCTAACCCAACATTGAAGCCAGAGAAGTAGTCTCCAAGTCTGTATGTAGTATGTACCAGCAGGGTTGCAATTTCCGACACAGTTGTGCGAAAACCAGCACAATTTCCTCTTTGCAGCACAATCAGCCCAATGCAATAAGAAATCAGCCCATTTTTATTAACTGTAATAACTCATATTAATTTAGCTTATAGAGAGTTGTTTACACCTTGCACCATTAGTTGTATTTTAAAATTTGCTGGAGCCTTCAACGTACATCCCAAAAAACAAGGTAAACAGGCATGCAAATCAAATAATTTATATTTACTGCCCTTGGCCTTCTGGTTTCTGTCAAGCAGGCAACTGTCAAGTCATTGCAAGTCATTACGTCATGTCACATGTCATACGTCATCGTTCGATTTGTAGTAAGTTTGTATTTCTAAATTTCTAGTTTTATAATTTACTTTTATTTTATTTATTATTGCGACGCAAGACGCAAGTTCAGTCAACAAGGCAAATAAAAGCATAATTCGTGCTAAAAAATTCAGTGTGGTTACCAATAATATAATAATGGTTGTACTGCTGCTAAGTGCGATGAAATTGCTATAAAGCTAGGTTATATGAGTGTCATCTAAGTACAATTTTTAGTAATCTAAATAAAAAATATATTTATTATAAGGTTTAGCCAAAATCTTCGTTTATTATTTTTTTCTTTCAGATTAATGCTAGCAATGACAATTTTGAAACGCTATATGTACTTACATGAATAGAAGTGATTCGAAGTTGCCGCGTTAAATTGAATCAAATGCATCATACCATAGACAAGGAAACATATATCTATGGATCATACACTTCGAAGATTGTGCCTGTCCTGATTTAAGAGTAATACTTTGGCGCCAAATTTAAAATTACAGTAGCCTGCACAAATCAACCCTCTATCGGCACAATTTTAAGTTAGATATCAGCACAACGAAAATTTCTAATATTGCAACCCTGTGTACCAGTTTCACCAAGTAAGGGCAACCACAATCAATGTAAAAATGTAAAAACAATGTGCCATGTTTCATCAAAATAACTTTATTGTTTGAAAATGTACAAAAATTTCCAAAAGTAAACTTAAAGTGTTCCCGAAAAAACTCGTTTCTTGGTCAACCTTATAGGTTAATAGCAAATTGAGCAATTCAAATATGAAGCATGTGATCAAAATTCGCTACCATAACGAACTTGATACGTCCAGAATTTCTTTTCTTACAAACATGCATTATATTTCCATGGAAAATGCAAAAATTCAATAGCATAAGACGTGTTTGATTTTAAAAAAAAAAGAGAATTTGTATCACCAACGACTTATGGGCCATCTGTGAGTGTAGAAATATTTTACGAAGATGTAGCTCAAGATACCCTATAATTAATGTATAAATTTTTTTTCATATCTTGTATAATAACGGATATAATGAACTTTATTGATTTTTTACGAAAATTCGACAAAAATTATATACCATTAAACGATAAACTCTATAGCTAAGGCTACTGCCAAGCATCAGAGAAAGGGTCTATTTGATATGAATTTTCTGGAAACATTTTAGTAAAATGAAGGACAATGACGGTTGAAACTAAGACTTCAGTGTTTGTAAAACATTCTTCTTGAAACATATTCTTTCGATAGCCCGTATTATATTCAAGTTCTTTGCCTAAATGTTGCCAATTTTGACGTTTTAAATCGCAACTTTGACGTTTTAAATCGCAACTTTGACGTTTTGAGGAAAACCCCAATTAATTTTTATTTAAATGCCTATAACTTTTTTGTCTTTTAATCTACAGCGCTAAATTTTGGTACGTAACTTACATATGATGATATAAATCCGCGTACCCAACTTGGTTGCCCTTACTGTCTGAATTCGGGAGATATCTTTTTTCGAAAGAAAACACCAAATTTTCCAAGAAAACCTGAGCTGATTTTCCTGGCTAACTAACTTATCCAAGCCATTTGCAAAAGCAAGGTACTCACCAAATTTAATCAAAATCAGCCTATTTTTTTTTGAGTTATCGGTGTGATATATATATATATATATATATATATATATATATATATATATATATATATATATATATATATATATATATATATATATATATATATATATAAATCTCTGTGTGTGTGTGTGGAAGGAATTGGCTAAATATATTTATAATTTGCTGCATGGATATCAATACTTACAGCAATAGGGAGGGTTAAAACGATAGACGTACCTTTATGTGTAGGCTCTTACAGAGTATGACTATTTCTAAATGGCTATAGCATAATAATATTTATCTTCTAATATATCAATTTTGTCAAAATATAAAAAAAAGTTTTTTTCGCAAGTCAGCATCTCCCCATTAGTGAATTTTTTCTACGAAAATTCACTAAAAGGCTCTTGCTGAGTTTCATCAAAATCGGTTAATAACTTTTTGAGTTATCGGTTGGATACACACACACACATAAATTTTTATATATATATATATATATATATATATATATATATATATATATATATATATATATATATATATATATATCGAGTCCTGTGGGCCCAAATCGCGCTCATTTCAAAAAAGTTTTGCAAAGTCTCACCATCGATACCTCTCTATTAGGGAATTTTTTCATAAAAATTCGCTCAAATATCTGCTGAAAATTATAATTGCAGACTCAAAGGTGACAAAGTAATTCAGGCGTTTAGACCAAAAATTAGATCTTGTTCAAAACAATTGTTTCTTCAAATGTCAAAATAAAGTAAAAAAAGCATAAATTCATCGAGCTGCAATTGATCGCGTGACCTTCTGCTTAGGAGGCAAGCGCTATGCGCCTGAGCCATCTAGGCATACGTCAACTAACGTTTTGTTTACATGATACTTTAGATAGGCTTCATGCCCGGGATATTATATTCAAAGTATATGTAACAATTAATGACGGAATTAGTAGAGTTGCACTTGAAACACTGTTTTGGTCTTATATGATGTCTTATGTTTAAGTTTCAAGATAAGATAACCTGTTTTAGAATCATTTTTATAGAGACCTGACTTGATATCTACTGTTATTCTACACTTTCAGTCCAAACCCACAGCATAATATATCTATGCCGGGCTAAAACTGCATTTGGGGCCGTTTATTAACCTACAAATATAGTGCATTTTGAAATTTCATTAAATCCCCCACGGGGCCTACGGCTCGTCCTAGAATTTTGCCGACTCGTCCAAAAAAACAGTATTTTCCGGACTTTTAACGTAAATTACTATTATGAAAATTCACTGCCATAACGCACTTGCTGCGCCGAAACTTTTTTCTCACACAGGGAAGTTCGTTATCCTGAGTAGAGGTATCCATAGTAATTTTTGTTGCATCTGACAGTTACAGGCAAATTTAATTTTTATAAATTTTAGGAAAGGTATTAACAAATCCGAGATGACATTTTATTACTGTTAAAATGATTTCAAGTGATACATTATATGTGCTAACAAAGAAAAACAAATTGAGCTAAAACATATCTTTAAAGAGGCGCCGCCTTCTTCTATTATAACAAAATAAGCTTCTTTAGGCAATTGGTCCGGCCCGCACAACCCTTTGTAAGTTGGATTGCGGTTTTCCTCGGGGCAACTTGAGTTGCCCTTTTTAAACACAGATTTCCGAAGAATGTTACCACCAGGTGCATAGAAGCAAGTTATGTATGTGAATTTCCTCTTCATCAAGCAACGGGAACAGCCCATCAAATAAGTCTCTGCATTAACCATCTGCGAAAAGTATTCATAGTGGACGTTTCCAGAGGAATTCCTAAAACGACTGATAATATAACTATTAATATTTTTATGCTCAGAACACCATTCTTTCTTGATAGCTTTCTTGAGCTGGGTACTATTTGAAGTGTTAATATCGATGACAGCATGGTTCTGGCCAACATATTTGAATTTCTTCGTTCTGGAACATCCGTTCAAGGTCTGGGTATTTTTTTGAGCCCAACAATAGGCAAGGAACTCCATTTCCATGTCATAAGACAAAGCTTTCATGTTTTCGGCAGGACCTAGATCGCTGTATTCTCCTAAAGCGACTTTATTCCTGATTGAGTTGTGCCAATTTAGCATTAAGTAGCGAAAGTTGTAAGTTGATGGCATGTACTTACATCCGTTACTAAAACATGGCCTTGGACAAGCTATGTGCAGAGAATTTTCACAATTGTACTGACAATAATCTTCTTTGGTGTGAGTATTTCCAAAAAATAATTGTAGGGATTGTATAAATATTAGTAAAAGTATATATGCTTTCATTATTATATAAATATATGTATAATTTACTGTGAAAAAAATAAATTAAAAATATACGTTTAGCTTCAACAAAAAGTCAGCTACTTCTTTTTGATTACTATGGATATCAAACGGTATCCACACAACATACTTGCTTTCAGAACAACTGCCATGTAAAAATTTTTACCACAGAATGATATCTATACTATTTAAAAAAGTTCGGGACGCAGCAAGTGCGTTCTGGTAGTGAATTTTTATTAAATGCTTCAAACTTGAATAACTCAATTTCCTTTATGCTTAGAAAATTTAATTTTGGTGTGTAGTAAGGTATTTTCTAATGCAAGGTATTCGCCAAATTTCATTAAAATAACTTTGTAATATTCGGAGAAAAAAAAAATTTGAAAGAAAATTCAAAATTTGAATAACTCAATTTTCTATCAACTTAGAAAGTTGAATTTTGATACGTAGTAAGGTCTCTTCCAAGGAAATATATCTACGAAATTTCATTAAAACAGCTTTGTAATTTTTGGAGAAAAATTTTTTTTCAAAAGAAAACTCTTCCCGGAAAACCCTGTCCGATTTTCCTGGATAACGAACTCATCCAAGCCATTATTAAAAGAAAGGCACTTGCTGAGTTTCATCGAAATCGGTTGATTATTTTTTTAGTTATCGTATGTAAACATATTATATATATATATATATATATATATATATATATATATATATATATATATATATATATATATATATATATATAAACTATAATAGGATTTATAACACGGCATTTTTGTACTATACAAGGAGAAGGGTTAAGGGCAAAACCGCAAGGAGCCAACCGCATACACGTGTTTCAAGCTTATTAGCCATCATCAGTACGGTATAGCCAGGTGAAGATGGGAACACTCTGGATGAAGATGCAAAAATACACGGAGTCACAACAGGCAACCAGTGCACATTTGCAGCAACATTTGGAAGACCCTCAATCCGAGGGAAACAACCAAGAAAGCCACGGAGGCAAAGAAATCACCTGCGTGAGCATCCGGAGCCCATAAAGTTATATTAACTTTTGCCCTTAACCCTTCTCCTTGTATAGTACAGAAATGCCGTGTTATAAATGCTATTATAGTTAATATAACTTCCTGGACTCCGGTTGCTCACGCAGGTGATTTCTTTGCCTTTCCTTTACGCCTCTATTTCATCGACTCCATTTTGCACAAAGGATCATAGAAGAGAACCATTGTTTTATGCTTTGTGACAGTTGTCTTCAACACGTCCGCAGGATTTTTTCACAGAGGTCCAAAAAGGATCGGGAATATCCAACACGAAGCTAGCGCTGAACTGCTGAAAGATGTTTGGGGACCCACCTTGCACTAGTTAGTGAATTTTCTTAAAAAAATTCACTAATGTGGAGATCCCGACTTTTGAATTTTGAAAACAATTCTTAAAATGAGCGCGAACTAGGCCCGCTAGAACCCATATCCAGGGTCAGTTTCAATTTTTATATGTTTATATATATATATATATATATATATATATATATATATATATATATATATATATATATATATATATATAGTATTAAGTTTTTGTGACGGTAATATTGTTATTTATCAAAAAATTGTGGGAAAGCCGTCTGTTGCAAAATAAAACTATTTATTATATGCCGAGCTTTCGGAAAAAAAATTATTCCATTCTCAAGGAAATAACGTGAGTTTTACTAAATAACAAACATGAAAAAACCTTTTAATAAATTTGAGTGAAATTTATTAAAAGGTTTATTCATGTTTGTTATTGAATAATTCGTTTAGTAAAACTCACGTTATTTCCTTAAGAATGGAATAAAAAAAATTCCGAAAGCTCGGCATATAATAAAGAGTTTTATTTTGCAACCGACGGCTTTCCTACAATATTTTTTGATATATATATATATATATATATATATATATATATATATATATATATATATATATATATATATAAATATATATATATATATATATATATATATATATATATATATAAATATATATATATATATATATATATATATATATATATATATTATATATATATATATATATATATATATATATATATATATATATATATATATATATATATATATATATATATATATATATAAGATATACTTGAACACACTGAGACGATCTCCGGCGAGATTTGGGGAGTAGGCAGATTGAGGCCCCGTAATCGAGCTACAACAACCCAACCCACCTCTGTCTACCGCTCTAAGGAGTAGACAGACTGAGGCCTTAGGGTTCATGTCCTTACATATTTCCTTTACCACTTGAAATATGTTTAATTTATTCAAACAGGTAGGTACTCTATTGGCATATATATAATACGTAACGACGAGGTTGTCATAGAAAAAACTTATGAGGCATATTTCACCAGTTATTTACAGTTTAAATTAGGTTTTATTACAAGGTAGCTTGAAATTTACTGGATGTTTGATTTGAAAAATTATTTTGGTCGGACCACACTTTTATGAAAAATATTTATAACTCCCATAATTTGTAAAATAGCAAACCATATTTTCTTATAAGTTTGAACGTGGAGTTTCGTTCTTACTTTTTAATGATAAAACACTAAAATGTGAAAACTTGAACCTGTGATGAGCACTGATAAGTACACTGCTTGGAGAACCCAAATCACCACAACACATATTTCAAAGACCTTATGATCCTCTGATGACGCTGATGTTGTCAGCGAAACGATCGTAAGGTCTTTGAAATCTGTGTTGTGGTGATTTTGGTTATCCAGGTGTACTTATGATATAACACTAAGTGTTTTCCATATTTTCTGAGATATTTTTAGTTGAATATATAAAGTAAGCACCATCTAATAACCAGTATACACTAATTTTGTTATTAGATACTTACACATTAAGAAGTATTTCCGGATTATCATTAATTTTTTGTAATTTCATCAATTATTCCTTCTTTTAGTTCATTTGCGTTTTGTACTCTGTTTTTCGTACCTATACTTGATTCTTTAAGTAACAACAACAACCCCCCCCCCCCCCCCCCACACACACACACACACACACACACACACACACACAGGAAAAATCTAATGGAGTTAAGTCTGGACTACAAGGGTGCCATGAGATGGTGCCAGGCCTACCTATCCATTAGGCAAGGTTGTCATTAATATACTCTGTCACTTCTTGTGTATTATGACAGGGAGCTCCATCTTGCTGCCAAATTACACGCTGCAGTTGATTGAATGGAAGATTTAGTAAAAAAGGATCCACTTGATTTTGCAAAAAATGTTTGTATATTCTACCTGTCAGGGTTCCGTGATATGTAAAATAATATATAAAGAGAATTTAATATACACAATACATTTATGCTTCTACGGCCCTGGAATAATATTTCTTGCATAACTACCAGGATTCTCTTGTGACCATAAATGGCTATATTTCTGTTAAACATACCTACTGTTGTAAATGCCGCTTCATCAGACCAAAATACATTGTTGAAAATAAGGGCATCCTCGTTGTGTTTATTAATCATGATCAGACATTAATTGCTTTTTTGAAGTGCATCATTCAAGAAAGGAATTTGGCCGGGCATGATTTTATATGACCTTACATTGATTTTCTTCAGCAGCCTTTGGACAAAACCACAGGAAACATTGAAATCTCTGGCAGCATCCCTAATAGAAAATTTAGGATGTTCTTCAAAATATAATAGAATATTTAATTGCAATTCTTCACTTTGATCTTGATTTCTTACAAGTATCTTGTCTTAGAGAACAAAACTTTAACGAAATTTTCGTGCAATGCTGATGAAAGTTTTCCCCTCGAGAGTAGGTCTATTAGGATATATATTCCGATAATCACGCACAGCGGCACATGCGTTATCATTGTTAGCTGTATATATTTCGAGAATATTAATACGTTCTTATTAGTGGCGTGCGGTCCATGGAAGCAAGGGAAGCATTGCTTCCCTTAAAATAACGACCACATACCTACTTAAAAATAATTTGTATTAAACCGTATTATTTAAAATCCATTTTGTATTTTAAATATTAATTTTCAAATTCTAAAACTAATTTATCTATTACAATTTTTAATTCGCAAGCTCACACATAATTATTTATTATGCATCATACTGTACTTGTATATGCGCTCTTGGCAAGGACGTCGTCCCAGTAAACCGACCGCCAACCAACAGCATGAACCTGATATTCCTGATACTACGAGAGTGGATGCAATGACTTCAGTTAAATACACGTAGCCAGCAGGCCACATAATGAGAAACCCTTGCTCGATGCTCGACGCAATGTACGTGTATTTCAACATGTAGAACGTGTTGGAAGACCCGATGCACGTACAACGTGAATGTCGCTGATTATTTCGTAGAAATAAGCAGTTGACTAAGTTAAATACATTGGCATTTTATGATTATTAATATGGCTGCAACTAAATCAGCTTTTAACAGCGGCGTCGGTGGGGGTGGGAATTTACAAACTTTACGAACAAGTGGTAATAATAACTGTGATTGTGTCGTGTGTTTTTTGATAACCAAAGGATTTTCAGCTTTATCGTTTGCTGAAAAACTTGCTATTATTAATAAAGGTAGGCCGAAACCTACGCTAAAAAACTTAAATACAAGAATTAAAACATGTATTCGACATTTTAACGCGAAAAAAACTGATAAACAATATAAATGGTTAACAGGAATAAACTGTTTTGTTGGCCTGGTAGTCTATTTGTGACTGAAAAGGGGGTGTGGAATAAAAGTGGGTTTTCCGACTTGAATAATCTACATAAAGTAGTAAAAAGACATGTTATGCCTAAAGCGCATTTACAGACCATTTTAAAATTAAGTGTCTTTGAAACAAACGCGAATTGAACACGCCGTTGACAAGCAGATAGAAATTAGTCACCGCCAACACAATGAACTGGTTGATAAAAACAGAAACATATTAAAAAGATTTATTGATGTTGTGTGTTTTCTTGGTCAGCATGAATTGGGGTTCAGGGGTCATGACGAAACAACTACATCTGCAAATAGAGGAAACTTTCAAGACCTAGTTTCTTTAATAGCCAAATACGACATTTGTTTAAAAAACCCTTGAAACAGTCTAACGTTTTTCGCGGGACATCAAATCGCATTCAGAATTGCGGCTGCTGCCACTATTATTTTGAACAGAATTAAATCTGAAATTAAACAGACTCGTTTCATTGCTATTGTTCTAGATGAAACAACCGACGTAACTAATTTAAGTCAACTATCTGTAGTAATACGCTATGTAAAAATGGATGGGAGTAAGAAAGATTTTTAGGCTTTAAAAATGTGACAGAAGATCGTACCGCAAACACTCTATATAAAATTGTGCTTAATATTATGAAAGATATTGAGGAGACTGATAATAAATTAATTACCCAAAGCTATGATGGGGCTGCTGTTATAGCCGGACATTTAGGAGGTCTTCAAGCTAATGTGCGGGAAACGTTTTCCAGTGTTCTATTTGTACACTGTTGTGCTCATAAATTAAATTTAATTTTATCCCATATTAAAGAATGTAAGGTGCTTTTTGCTACCCTAAGTGGAATGGCTGCTTTTTTTCCATTTCTATGAAGCGCACACAAGCCTTAGACTCAGTTGTTAAAAAACGTTTACCCAAAGTAGCTGCAACCCGATGGAACTACAACGACTTGTGTGGACTATATTTGAACACCGTGAATCGTTAATTGAACTTTTTGAAAACATAAGAGAAAATAGCAAAAATTGGGATGCAGAAACAATAAATAGTTCTAGAGGATTTTTGGATGGTTTGAAAAAAGACTTTAATTTTAATTTTTTACTTCATATATTTTCTGAAATATTTCCGTTTTTAGATAATGTATTTAACATATTGCAATGTAAAACAAATGACTGGCTTTTGCCTGAAGAAAATTAGTGAATTTAAATCCATTATAATTCAAAAAAGGAATGAATTTGATAAGTTTTGGAAAAAACAATGGAATTATGAAAAGTGAGCCATGAGGAAAGCGTCTGCGCACTGATAATGTCGGAGACCTTCAAACTTCTTATCGCCGCCTTTTCTACAAAATCATAGATCAAATTCAGCAGCAAATTAACTGCAGATTTGATCATCTCGGTGACCTGAAATTTCTTGAATTGTGCAATTTTGGAGGATTTGTACGGATACATTTCCCAGAAGATTCATTCAAATCATTATTCCACCACTATGGGCATTATTTTGACAAAGCCTTATTACGATCAAAACTTACAGTCATTTATGAAACCGATGTTATTGACACTAAAACTAACGCGAGTGAACCTTTAACTTTCTTAAAAGAATCAAAATTGGAAAATGCATATTCTGAAGCGTTCAAATTATGTGAATTAGTATTGACAATTCCTGCTACTAGTGCGTCTGTCGAACGAAATTGTTCTACACTGAAACGTATCAACAGTTTTGTTAGGAATTCAACAGGACAGTAAAGACGTTCCCAAATTTCAATTTTGTCAATTGAAAATAACTTCATCGAGGAAATGTCACAGAATCCACAGTTTTATGACATTATTAACGAATTTGCCAAAAACGACAGAAGAATTGAGTTACATTACAAATAGGTAAGTTTCTGAAAATTGCTTCCCTTATTTAAAATGTCACCGCACGCCCCTGGCTTCTTCTTTATTAAAAGGCATTTTACAGGATATACTCACTCAATATGAGTATTATTTTGTTGCCTTATAAATGTCAAACAATTTAAGGTAAATATTTTTTCATGCCAATAGAGTACCTACCTGTCTAAATAAATTAAACATATTTCAATACTTTCAAATCCTGTATCTTCGAAACGAATGATGCAAATATATGACACACACACACACACACACACACACACACACACACACACACACACACACACACACACACACACACACACACACACACACACACACACACACACACACACACACACACACACACACACACACACACACACACACACACACACACACACACACACACACACACACACACACACACACACACACACACACACACACACACACACACACACACACACACACACACACACACACACACACACACACACACACACACACACACACACACACACACACACACACACACACACACACACACACACACACACACACACACACACACACACACACACACACACACACACACACACACACACACACACACACACACACACACACACACACACACACACACACACACACACACACACACACACACACACACACACACACACACACACACACACACACACACACACACACACACACACACACACACACACACACACACACACACACACACACACACACACACACACACACACACACACACACACACACACACACACACACACACACACACACACACACACACACACACACACACACACACACACACACACACACACACACACACACACACACACACACACACACACACACACACACACACACACACACACACACACACACACACACACACACACACACACACACACACACACACACACACACACACACACACACACACACACACACACACACACACACACACACACACACACACACACACACACACACACACACACACACACACACACACACACACACACACACACACACACACACACACACACACACACACACACACACACACACACACACACACACACACACACACACACACACACACACACACACACACACACACACACACACACACACACACACACACACACACACACACACACACACACACACACACACACACACACACACACACACACACACACACACACACACACACACACACACACACACACACACACACACACACACACACACACACACACACACACACACACACACACACACACACACACACACACACACACACACACACACACACACACACACACACACACACACACACACACACACACACACACACACACACACACACACACACACACACACACACACACACACACACACACACACACACACACACACACACACACACACACACACACACACACACACACACACACACACACACACACACACACACACACACACACACACACACACACACACACACACACACACACACACACACACACACACACACACACACACACACACACACACACACACACACACACACACACACACACACACACACACACACACACACACACACACACACACACACACACACACACACACACACACACACACACACACACACACACACACACACACACACACACACACACACACACACACACACACACACACACACACACACACACACACACACACACACACACACACACACACACACACACACACACACACACACACACACACACACACACACACACACACACACACACACACACACACACACACACACACACACACACACACACACACACACACACACACACACACACACACACACACACACACACACACACACACACACACACACACACACACACACACACACACACACACACACACACACACACACACACACACACACACACACACACACACACACACACACACACACACACACACACACACACACACACACACACACACACACACACACACACACACACACACACACACACACACACACACACACACACACACACACACACACACACACACACACACACACACACACACACACACACACACACACACACACACACACACACACAGGGTGTTACATTTCAAAAAATATGAGTTTGTTTGGGTGTACTTTTATAAAACACCTATATATTTACATATATTATAAGAAGAAAATTTATTAAATCCCCTAGATGCCCTTTTTTGACACGCCTTTCTAACTCAAAAAGTAACGGAAAAAAGTGGGGTGGGAAAATTAAGTGAATCACCCTGTACAAACCGCCACTGCCTGCATGTAAAGCTTTCCACCAGGAACATTATTTTTTGAGTTATCGGTGTGATACATATATATATATATATATATATATATATATATATATATATATATATATATATATATATATATATATATATATATATATATATATATATATATATATATATATATATATATAGATAGATAGATAGATAATTTATTTTCGCCTTCTTGCCATAATACATGGATAAGCTCGTCACAATAGTTATAAAAAATATAACAAGAACACAAATATATAATACAGTACAGTATAAAAACAATTATGCTGTTTAGTTACAAAAAAAAAACAAAGATAAAAGTGCACAATGTGAAAAACACAACGCTTGAAACAGTGAGATAAAAACATCTGTATACACTTATATAGACCGCAATATAACAAAAATACACATGAACAATATTAAGCAACAAAACAATCAAGTACAAAAACATCAAAAAAGATTCCAGTTAAATCATCTGCCTCACAGAGCACGAAACAAACTCATCGACCGCATAAAATGATCGCTCACTTAAATATTTTTTTAGACCGGCTTTAAAAGTTCTTATGTTTCCAGTGGACTTTACACTTTCCGGAAGCAAATTGTACAAAACACTACCCGCATACACAGGGGATTTCTTGTACGCCATTCTTTGAAAATGGTTTAAATTAATGTGACTGCAGTGCCTAGTGGAATACGAATGATTGTCTGAATGTCTAGGTAACATATGTTTTTTGCCATGTATGAAACTCAGTACCTTATAAAGGTAAATTTCTACCAACGTCTTAACTTTCTTTTGCTTAAAAAGTTCTCGGCATGACTCAAAGTTGTGCATATCAAAAATTACCCTTAGTATTCTCTTTTGAAGCACAAAAACCCTGTTAACATCTATGGACTGACCCCAGACAACAATGCCGTATGACAGCAATGGATACACCTACCTCCGATATATATATATATATATATATATATATATATATATATATATATATATATATATATATATATATATATATATATATATATATATATATATATATATATATATATATAACATATAAAAATTGAAACTAACGCCGGATATGGGTTCTAGGGGTCCTAGTTCGCGCTCATTTGCAAAATTTTTTTCGAAATTCAAAAGTTGGGATCTCCCCATTAGTGAATTTTTTCTACGAAAATTCACTAAAAAGGCAGACCACCTTACCCAGGTGATTTTCTATCAACACCAGCCTGTTAATGCCTTTTCAAGTTTGGAGAACACACGTATGTGATGTTCAGTGGCGGCGCATGGACATAGATAAGATGTGTTCTGCGAAAAGGGGTAAAGGGGTGAACAAGCGAGGGGGAGTGTAAATTTCGCTGACAACCGGAATATAATGCACGAACATATCGCATAGGTACCTACATATTAAATACCTCTACCTGCCTAATGCTGTGTTAAATGACTTAAACCTTTTGGACCATTCACTATCCATGATTTATCGCCATCAAAACAGCAGGCATGGAAAACAGAACAGTACATTTTTCACATTACGCACCCACATATCCACTTCGATTTAACGTTCACATTGTTATTTGGTTGTCTCTTATAACTTTTATTACGGCTCGACCCACTGATTTCAACATTTAGTTGCGGTGCTGGTCTACCCAGTCCTTCTATTTTAATGTTATCTTCGTATGACATTAAAGAAAATTTATTTAGCAGTAAATGCGACACACTGTTCATATTGAAAGCTAATCAAAAACCGAAAATACCCTGGACAGATTTCGTATCCGAACACGCTCTGTCGTACAGTATACGGTAGGTGTATACACCTACGGCTCTGCCGTACAGTATACGGTAGGTGTATACACCTACGGCTCTGCCGTACAGTATCCATATACCGTCAGTGAAGACTAAAAGCACAATACTAACACTGCATGTGCTGATCAGGTTGCAGCCACATTTTCCCGTATCTTCGTGTATTCGATCCCGTGTTGCATCAGCCAATACAAGCAGAGGATTTTAAATGTTATCCGCTGTTAACAGAATTTGTACGCTTGCACTACGGTTGACGCGAGAGCGAGATGCGAAGTTGATATCCCGCCGTAACAGGACGGGCTTGGCAAATGGCCACGCGATACATGACTAGAACAAGAACGCATTTTAATTCAATTTTGGATATCTATTATTTATTTATTTATTTATTAAAAACTCAATGTGTTCTGCGGCAGTTCTTATGCACAAACCGCCACTGGATGCACACAATGAATATGGCTCTCTCATTAATTAAACCTTTGTTACTAGGCGATTGGAGTTAATACCCATTGAATAAACACATTATCTCTCACGTTTCTGTGCAATGCTAATAATGTAAAAATATTCAAATATTGATACAGTAGCTCCCCACACGGAGATTTCTACAACTACTACTTTCGAATCCTGCTCTTTATCTTTAATTACAAGCGTCTCGCCACAGTAATGACCAATTGCATTGATCATGCGCATCTCGCAGTATTTTTTAAATAACGAAATAAAAGACCTCCCTGGCGTGCTGTTTACACACAATCCTCCCAAATGACCTTCCTGGCCTGCCCTAACATCCGTTTGCCCAATTAAAAGCTAAAAGGGGTAGGAAAATCAACCCTGGCATTCATATGTGTGCTTAATGTACTCCCCCCCTTTTTGTTCCTTCTTTTAGCTTTTCATTGGGCAAACTAATGTCAGGGCAGGACAGAAAGGTCAATTTGGAGAATTGTGTGTAAGCAGCACGCCAGGGAGGTCTTTTATTTCGTTTCTTAAAATATTCGCAAAGTGCGCATGTTTGATGCAACTGGGTCATTACTGTGGCGACACGTTCGTCTTTAATTTAATCATAACCTAAAGACGACGCTTTGCAATTGTCAGGTCTTCAAGACCATCCTCGCTTACATTAGCGATTTTCTATCGTCAGTCATATCACACTGATATTAAGTCAATTATCAGCTAAATCCATTATAATGAGGTTTTTAAGTCCATCATTATTTCCATTATTCATTTTTGATTTTTAAATTATGCTCTGATTTGGGGTTATGACTGCAGACTGTAGCTTAGAGTATAAAACAACAGGAAGGTGCATTTCTATATCTGTACTATAGAAGGCCGTGCGACGTGTCAGCCATATTGAACCTCCTATTTGATGATTGATTTTTGGCGGTTTGTGCCGGTTAGTGAATCTTACATTTGCGTTTATTTGGGAAATTAGTGTAAAATAGTGCTATTAATGTGATCTGTCTTGTATAACAGGTAATTATTTTGTTAATTTCGTGTTCGACAACGAACACGTCATTGCAACCGTCATATCATGACAGTTGCAACCTCTTTTTAGGTCCCAAATATGTTTTAACATGCTCGTTCCTGTTGTTTAAATATTCCAAGGAGTGTAGCGTGCAATTTTAAACTGACAGACCAATTTCAAAATACTGCTTGAATTTAACATTGAATGAGTTCACCAAGCGTCAACAGCTGAGTTTAAGAACTTATCTGCTGACTACAGATACATTTCAGCGGTCGGAGGCTGATGAACGAACTGGAAACTTCAAGCACTATTTTCTGATGCCTGTTTGTCATTCTGCTTTGACAAACCGGCATCAGTTGAGTTCCAGTGGAAACTCAGAGGGACTGTGGAACGCATACAATTCCCGAGTATACCAAGCGCCACAATAGTTGAGTCAACACATTCGCGTTTAACCAGTCCCTTAGAGTTTCTATTAGAACTCAACTCTTGCCAATTGATCAAAGCGGAATCACAGACCAAGGTCGCAAAATAGTGACTTAAATCAACAGTGCATTCTTCAGTCTTCAACCGCTGAAATGCACTGGTAGTCAGTACATAAACGCTTCAATTCAACTGGTGGCGCCAGGTGACCTTATTAATGACACAACTATTCAACTGTTGGTGCCTGGTGAAATCAGCAAAGCGTTGATCCCACTTTCAACTGCTACATTGCATCGGTAGCTTTTAATTAGACAAATGATGTCAGCAGGTCAGGTCAGGTCAGATGGGGGTCCACTAGTTTAGCCAACATCACATAAAGGCTACCAAACCCTTCTCCACAGAGTTGCCCAGGTAATTTATCGTTACATTATTCACATGAGTTCAGAGAGGATCTGTACTTGTTCCAGTATTAATTTAAGATAAACCTATGGGGCGATATTTTTAGCGGAACACTTTTGGGACCCGTGGAACTGCCTCCTACGTTAAATGGCGAAAGCTTTTTGGCGTTTTTACTAAATAATTTGCCAGAACTGCTGGCAGAAACCCCATTAGAACTTCAGAGGACAATGTGGCTTGAAAATTATGGATGCCCAGCCCACAATACCTTAGAAGTAAGGCAATACTTGAATCAGGCATACCCGGGCAGGTGGATTGGAGGCCTAGAACCTGTCTTGTGGCCAGCTCACTCACCGGACCTGAATCCACTAGACTTTTTTTATTGGGTATGCTCAAAAGATAAAGTTTATGAAAATCCAGTAAGATATCAAGAGGAGCTACGTCAAAGGATCAGAACAGCAGCTCAAGAAATTTCACGAGGCAGTCTAAGAAGACTAAGAATCGTTCCTAAGACGATGTCGTTTATATATAAGCCAGAATGGCCATCAATTTAAAGATGTTATGAATAAAATAATTTTTGTAATTTTCACAATCTGTTTGTTTTTATTTAATAGCTACCTGATCTCACTTCCAATTTTATTTTCATTTGTCGACAGTGATTTACTTTTAGAGATATTGGTAATGTTTTATACCATTTTAGAATCTCCATAAAACAGGCAGTTTTTAAAATTATGGGCCAGTAAATTTTACTAATTTTTTTTTCAGTGGGAAGGTTTATTCCAAATGTTAAAAAACAATGGGGAAGAAAAGTCCGGTTTTAATTTTTTTTTTTTCAGATGTTCTTAATATAATACAAAATAATTCAGATTGATTCGATAACACCATTATTGAGGATTAACATGCACAAAAATCACATTCTGGAAATGTATTTTCTGCATGTGGTGGGACAAAATACCTTAAAATTTGAGAATTTTCATTTTTTTTTTTTTTCATAAAATTGTCAAGATCTTGAAAACCATAAACTTTTTGATAAGATCATATCGAATTTTTATGAAGGCTTGCGCTTGCCTGTCTCCGTGTGACTTTTGATTTACGACTTTTAGGACACCTATATATATATATATATATATATATATATATATATATATATATATATATATATATATATATATATATATATATATATATATATATATATATATATATATATATATATATATATATATATATATATATATATATATATATATATATATATATATATATATATATATATATATATATATATATATATATAAACTTTGTTTATGGCCCTAGACATGTAAATCCTTTCGTATGCGTCTAATTTCACCGCTGGTCTTCTATTTTTGATAAGCGTCAGGTTTTCTTTATCTATGTGGTGATTATTATCCCAAAGATGCCGGGCCATGCATGACCAGATTACCGCGTCTCAGTTGTGCCAGATGTTCCCTAAATATGGTTTTGATGGCTCTTTTAGTTTGCGCAACGTATTTGATAGTGATGGGTCGTTATTTAACTGTCTGTTATTTTTAAACGGTTGTCGAGCTGCAACGGTAACCACCAGTTATGGATTTATAAAAATACCAGGTACAAAATAACACTTTTTCACTAAACTAGAAGTTGGACTCGTATCTGTTTCAGTTCCACTGCAACTAGGTTCGATGAATAAACATCGGTTTTCATCGGCAACTGTTAAATTTATTTATGTATTTATTTTTATTTATTCATACACCATCCAACAGCTTAAAAGCCAAATTAAGGATGGGCCAATACACAAAACATAATAACTAACAATAATCAAGCTAACAATACAAAAAAAAGGGGTCACAAATTAGATCGCTTTAAAAAACATTTTTATCTCTGATATGTTACATGAGAAGATATCTAGGCGGTCTTGCAGTACAGAGTAATCATTGCACATCTGGTAAATTGGAGACGATCGCAGCAATCGTGTACGAGCAGTCGGGAGATAAAATGTGCCTGGAAAACGTGCTGCAATACGAGGCACATTGAAATTAAGTTGCTGAAGCAGACTAGGGCAGTCGAACACAGAATTAACCAGTTTATATAAAAATATAATAAAACTGCACTGCCTGCGCATCGACAGACTCTGCGGACTAAAGCGAAGAAGTAAACTTTCCTGAGGAAAACCAATATGTGGGTAGCGGTGATTGAGGAGTAGACCAGCCGAGGCTGAACCAGCCGTCAGACGGATGGCGCAGCCGAGCGGTCTCTCCGAACTGTCCTGCTCTCACGACGGCGTCTCGCTGTCCCAGTCGTGTCTGGTGGCACACGTTCCCGCATAAACGGCAAACCCCGTCCTTGTGTGTGTGTACGTCCGCCGACCGGTCATTTCTCCTGCAGAAAGCTGACGACGACTTGGGACAGTTCGGGCTGTCGGAAATTTGGTGGGTCCCGAAACGGTTGACCCGACACAGCGAGATCGCGGATTTAGCGCCCGTATTCCCTGAATCAGGTGCGGTCCCCATGCGATCAAACTCTCACATTGCCGCCGTCGTCGCTCCCGCGCCCCCAAGGTCAGTTCCAATATAGCAACAAGACAGAAGCATCCAGGGCAGTACCAAAAGAAGGTCAGTTCCAGTAAAGCAGATACAGGGTCAAAGACAACAATACAGGGTTAAAGATCACAGGCAACCAATAATCAAGATCAAAGAAAAACTAAGCATCAGACAAGGTAACAAAACCTCAAATATTTATTAAATCAATTAAAATTAACGAAGCAATGGAGGAATTAAAAATAAAAATCACAAGACGTTCGAGAGAACTAAAATTACGGGTAAACAAATTTATCAAAAAATTAGAAGAAGCAGAAAAAATGGACGATGACGATATACCTATCAAATTTGAAATCATAATAGGAAACTTAGATATGCAATGGGATAAAATTGAAGATAACATAATGGATATAAATAGAATAACAGAATCAGAAAAACTAGATGAAGCTCATTTGACGCCAATGGTATGATAACGTCATGGTTAAGCTGAAAAGAGCAATTAACACAGAAACACACCGCTATTCATCACTGTTTCCAGAATTCAAATTACCAAAAATAAAAATACCAATCTTCACATGCAAGTACAAGGAACGGACAGCATTCCAAGAACGAGTCCAGAAGGCAATAGATTCAACAGTTGAGGAATTCTACGCAAAAATAGCGTCAACAAGCAATCATAAAAAATTTAATTTACAAGTTGATGTTCCATTCGAAAACAAAGTACCAGAGGTAGAAGAAGCCACAAACGAACAAGAAAGATTTCATTTAAATTTAAGTAAAGAAATGCCAGAAGTAGAAGCCAAAAACGAGCAAGAAATATTTAATTTAAATTTAAGTAAAGAAATACCAGAAGTTGAAGAAGCAAGAAGCAATCATGAAAGATTGAATTTAAATTTAAATAAAGAAATGCCAGAAGTAGAAGAAGCCAAAAACGAGCAAGAAATTGTTAATTTAAACTCAAGTAAAGAGATACCAGAAGTAGAAGCCAAAAACAAGCAAGAAATGGTTAATTTAAAGTTAAGTAAAGAAGTAGAAGAAGCCAAAAACGAGCAAGAAATATTTAATTTAAATTTAAGCAATGAATTACCAGAGATAGAAGAAGCCAAAGACGAGCAGGAAAGAGTTAATTTAAAAAGTTATCCAGATAATCTCATATCTGGAGCCAAATCAGAGGCGGAGAAATCAAATGTAAGTAGAGAGAGCAATTCATTAAATTTTGAGGCATAAAACGATAAAGGGAAAGAAAGAGTTACAAGAAGTAAAACAAGCAGTAGTACAAATAGAAAAAGTCCCAATAGAAACGAAAATAGGAAATAAAGAATGTTATATGGAGAAGGTTCAATCTGGAACGGAACCAAAGCAACAAAGAAGAGTAGCACAAACAGAACCCAACAAAATGTTCAAATGGGGTGGGTTCAAGTTAAGAAAATGGTCCAGCAACAAATCTCAGGTTATTGCCAAGCTGAAAATTCCCAAAATTTGGATGAGTCAACCAAGGGGGGAAGAAACAGCGACCACATCAAGGGTAAAAGTTAATGGTTTGACCAATGCGTCCAAGAAAGAAACCACAAAACAGTTGATGGGTAAAGTAAGAACGATAAGAAGTACAACCACCCAGGTATTTACACATACTGGGGTGGTGTATGGAGGTCAGATGCAGGGACAAGTAAAAATTGGCAGAGGCCACAAAGTATACAAGAGCCATCCAGTAAAAATGTAGGGCTCACGAACAGAGAAAAAGTACAAGGTATATGGGTATAAGGTGCATGTTCGCCAATGGAAGCACAGGTTTAGATGGAAGTTCAAGAGGAAGAAAGTACATGCAGGGCACATGGTAACACCCAAACAATGGCCGCTGTGTGGTCAAGTTAAGTCAAGGTTCAATGGTAAAGCACTCCAAAACGACTCAGGATCGGCGTGGCTGGTTTTTGTGGAGTGGGAAGAGCTCTGCAAGCAAAGCAGAAACAGTTCTTCAACTCATTCAGCAGGGGAAGCAACCACAAGACAACATGGAGGAGAGACACCAGAAGGAAGACGAAATGACGTATCCAACCCATCACCCGAAAGGGGGAATAAATTATTAGATCATGTAAATCATTAGTAATTATATTACCATCCTAGAGTGGTATACATAGTTATATTATTTTAATTATTGTTATATGGACGATCAAACGTAAGGTTGTATTCAAAATATTATTTTAATTATTGTTATTTTGATTATGATACGTAGTTGTATTCAAAAATATTAATTTAATTATTATTATTTTACCATCCTAGAGCGGTATACATAGTAATATTATTTTAATTATTGTTATGTCGATTATCTCACGTAACGTTGTAGTCAAAAAGATTATTTTAATTATTATTCCGATTACCATCATAGAGTGGTATGCATAGTTATATTATGTTTATTATTGTGATTTCCATTATCATACGTAGGATTGAATCCAAAATTATTAATTTTATTATTAAGTCCAGTAACATACCTAAGGTTGTCTACATTAATTCAAGTATTAGTAGTTCAAATTCTCACCCTAGGGTACTATACAATTTAACATTCTTTCGATCATTATAATTAGTGCCAAACTTAGGTACAAGATAAATCAAACATTCAGGTCAGAGCCATTCAGCGAGTCATCATTTTTGTTGACTCGGCAAAATGTTCAGAGAACAGGAAAGGTCTTCAGAAGAGCTGTAATAGAAGTAGAAACATAATTGGTAAAAACACTAAAATAATAATTAAAAGTAGTTCATTTTAATTCTTTATAGCAAGGAATGTAAATATTGCGAATAATTAGAGGTCAGAATTGTATCGATTGACATTGTAATTATCACATTCAGTATGTAAACAGTAAACAAAGCAAATTAGCAATATACGCAGGAATGTTGCAATCAGCAATTCGGAAGGTCGTAAAACTAATTAAGAATCAATATAAGTATTATTGTTTGTAAATATAAAAGAGATTAATTTCAGTGAGTCAGAATGAGTGAGTTAAATAAGTTTTTACAATGTAGACGGTAAATTCAGATTGCTTCCAATGTAACGACACGATACTTGTAATTTAAATTATGTAAATATAAAATACTATTGAATTAAGATTCACGGCTGGACATTGGGGTGACGGGCGGCTGTCCTCAGGGCAGCTGCCTTTCGCCTCATCTATGGTGTCTGGTCATGGACGGCCTCTTGGAGCGGCTCTCTGAGAATGGCTTCTACGCCCAGGCGTACGCTGATGATGGGCTGGTCTTAGTCACCGGCAAATTCCTCGGCGTCGTCTGTGAGTGCATGCAAGCTGCCTGTAGCATAATCGAAAGGTGGTGTGGTGAGCAGGGACTCTCCGTAAACCCGGCGAAGACGGAGATGATCCTATTTAGCAAGAAGAGGAAGGTAGAGGGGTTCAGGGCGCCCGTGATGTTTGTAAAACCTTTAGCTTTAGTGCGGGAGGTCAAATATCTGGGGGTGATCCTGGACCCGAAACTAACATGGGGGTCGCAAATAGAACGAGTTGTGAGGAAGGTAGTAGCGACCCTCTGGCAGCTGCGTCGTGTGATAGGGAGGACCTAGGGAGTTAATCCTCGGATCCTTCATTGGATCTACACTACAATCGTCAGGCCGAGAATCCTCTATGGGGCGTTGGTCTGGTGGTGTGGTGTGAACCAAACAACCAGCAGGAAGCTGGCCAAACTCCAAAGGCTGGCTATCCTGGGTATCACAGGCGCTATGAGGACGACACCCTCAGCCACGCTAGAGGTCCTGTTGATGCTGCCACCGCTTCCCATCTGTATCAGAAGGGAGGCTATGGCGTCGGATCTTAGAATCCGGGACTCAGGTAACTGGTGCTGAGAGGGAGCAGTAATAGGGCATGCAAGAGTCGCCAAGGAGGTGGAAAAGGAAATTCCGATTTCCGCCATAAAGGTGAGGGATGCCGAGGACGATATTAGGTTGTCTAGGCCATACACCCTCAGGATCCCCAGTAGGGATCAGTGGAGGGAAAATGAGGTTGCATTCCAGCCCGCAAGCCTGGTCTGTTTCACCGACGGATCGCGGCTGGAGGACCAGCAATCCTCCGGGGCAGGAATATACATCGAGCTATGCTCTTGGCGCATACACCACGGCATTTGAAACAAAGGCGTATGCTATCCTGTCTGTGGCCAATAGACAGGATGTGAAGATGAGTCCCGAGAAATGTGTGTGCATTTGCTCGGATAGCCAGGCGGTCCTCCGGGCAGTCTGCGCGGCCAGAATCAGGTCACCCCTGGTTCAGGAGTGCGCTGACGCCCTCAGATGGCTAGCCAGGACGAAGGAGGTGCAACTGGTGTGGGTTCCGGGACACTGTGACGTAGCGGGGAATGAGGTGGCGAATAATCTCGCAAAACTCGGTTCCTGGCGGCCGTTCTGTGGCCCGGAGCCTGCGATAGGCATAAGTAGGAAGAGAGTCTCTGTCGCCTTAAACAGGTGGACCGAGGAAGCAATGGAGAGGCACTGGGGGTCGGTTGGTGGCTGCAGGCAGGCGACGGACTTCGTGGAGGGGCCGGACAGAGATAAAGCTGTCTGGCTACTCGGAAGGAGTCGACCTACGCTTCGCCGCATCCTCGGGGTGCTGACAGGCCACTGCGCCCTTAGAAGACACCTCACATTGATAGGCGTAGAGAGGGATCCCATTTGCCAGGAATGTGGCGAGGATGAAGAAACGTCCTACCACTACCTGTGTGAATGCGAGGCTTTTGGGAGTCTTCGAGCAGAATTGTTCGGATCAAGGACTCTGCAGAGGAATCAGGTAAGTACCGTCCAATTGAAGACCGTCATGGCCTTCATCTCGAGGTCGAGGCGGTTTGGCGACGGAACCGAGGAAGAGTAGAGCATGGTTGCTGGGGTTGGCAAAAAGGGCCCATTGTGGCCTACTTGCTTGGCGTTGGCCTCCCTACCACTGCTACTACTACTAAGATTCACGATGTAACAGTCTACATTAGGTTCATTAATTTGTTAGTTATAATGTTATTGTTGCGTTTTGTGAGTTTAATATAGTTACAATTATACCGTTACCTATGTCTATATTTGCCTAGTTCGACGATATTTATCCCTATAGTTATCCTCCGCTCCCTTAACACAAGCAATGGCAACTGAATACTGATAGCAAACAATAGTGTCGTGACAATACTCCGATTGGAGTGGGCAGTGTTGACGAATGAAGCCCATGCACTCCGATCGGAGTGATCAGCAGTCAACGCCTGTTAACTTTATAAATGTGAAATTAAATGGTCTAACTAGAAATGTTTCCCATTGTATCGAAAATCTGAAAGAAATAATCACTAACAGTTTCTAAATATTTATTTTAACTTTCAACAAAGTTTGAGTGAAAAAAAAATATGTGAGTTTTAAAAGTAAATATAAGCAGTCGGTTATACTTAAAAACTTATAATCAATAAATATTACTGTAAATAATAAATATACACAACTAATTATGGAGGAGAGAATTATACAATTGGTTTTACATCAGCAGGTTCCCATGTAGAATTTAATAAATCTGGACATACAGTTATAGTTATCTATATATACAATAATAATAATAATAATAATAAACCTGCTGGTGCAATGATAGGATTTATAAAATAAATTACTATCTTTCTGTTCATTACTCTGAATATCATAAATAAGTCTTATGTTGCTTCTGGGTACTAGAGGTATGTGAATTCTTTGTCTCTTCTAATTAATTAAACACTATATTCCTGGTTCTCTTGATATTTCTCATATTTATTATTTAATTTCAAAAATAAAGTACTAAAATACTTTCTCTGCCAGGATAAAGGCCAACGTTCCCTTCATGTTTCTGCCTGAAAAAGGAAACAGTTACATAATGAAGGCAATTTATGCAAATAAAATTTTAGGGTCATACATTTATAACACATATTACACAACTCATCTGTATGGTATATCCGGGTCTAAACAACTGGAGGGAGCAGGACTGGCAATAAGAGAACATAACTTTAGACTCGCCAGGTCCCTAGCGGTTTCGCTAGGGGTTTGATTGTAAGTGGGCCATACCGGTCCCTCCACCGCGACCATAAGGTCTATTGTGGCTCACGCCTAATTGTCTATATTTCACCCAACAAAGCCAGCCTCTTGCAGAGGTTGATAATCTTCATGGGCGAAAGTTGATCCAGATCCTCCGGAGCAAGCTTTATCTTGCCAAAGAGCAGGTATCTAGTCCTGTCCGCTGCCGGACAGGAACACAGTACCTGCTCTGCTGTCTCGTCACTCTCCATACACAGCCGGCACTCAATCTCCTGACCGACCCCAATACGGTGCATGTGGTGACGCAAGCGGCAGTGTCCAGTATACAGGCCGACTAGAGTACTCAGTTCTTGTCTGTTTAACTCTAGAAGTTTTTTAGCCTTTGATTCAGACAGGCCATTTATGAAGAGTGAGCTAATCCTGGAAGATTTTGCCAATACTGGATTGTCATTCTTTCTGTCCAGGTCTTTAAGGTGCGTTTTGCTGTGCATGATGTCATCCCCAGCACCGGTTCTGGTCCGACAAAGTCTCTCTGGGCAACACTCCTGGCAAGCGTGTCGGCCGCAACAGTGCCATCATGGTCCGAGTACCCCGTATCCAGACCAGCAACACCTCATTACAGCTGCCCAGTTCTTTAAGGGCAGATTTACAACTCCATACCGTTTTTGAATTACACTGATAGGAACCAAGAGCCTTTATTGCAGCTTGGCTATCTGCATATATCTTTATCGATTTGTGTGTGCACTGGTTTTTTATACTTTCCCTTGCACACATCTCGATGGCATACACTTCTGCCTGGTGTATGGTTGCGTACTTGCCGAGGCTAGCTGATAGTCTAGCATAGGTGCTGCCCCCATATGCGCCGGCTCCTACTCCCATATTTGTTTTGGAGCCGTCAGAGTACCAGCAGAGATCGGCTCTCAATAGGGTCGTTTGATTTCGTTCCCAGTCCTCCCTTTCCGGGAAAATGGTCTTGAAAGACAGAACTCTACTGATCTTTGTAGGCATCAAGTCTGAGACCATTCCCAGAATCCCATGACCCTCAATGTCATCGAGGAGTCCGGACCCTCTCAGACTGATTTCCTTTGGAATACTGTCAGCCGTTTGTTTTAGTCTGTACTTTGTCCACCTCGCCACCCTCTCCAATCATATGTGAAGAGGTGGAATACTAATGAGGACCTCCAGAGCGGCAGATGGTGCGGTGCTTATCGCTCCCGTTATCATCAGACAAGCTTGTCTCTGTAGATGAGCCAGTTTGGCCCTCGCGATACCACGAAGTGCCTTAGGCCACCAAACTATGGCTCCATATGTTATCATTGGTCTGATAACCACTACATAGAGCCAGTACATCTGTTGGAGGTTTGTTCCCCAGTTGTTTCCACAGATTCCCCGGCATGTCCACAGGGACAGCTTAGCCCTGCAGATTACATTCTCTAACTGTATTTCCCAGTTGAGCTTCTTATCTAGGGTGACCCCCAGATATTTTGCTTGTTCCGAAAATGGAATCGTTTCCCCCATAAGAATAGGTGGTTTTAATTTGTCCAACCTTCTTCTTCTGGTAAATGGAACAATGATCATTTTGCGGGGGTTCACAGACATCTGTTCCCTCCAGCACCAATCATTCACTACATTTAGTGTCTCCTGAAGAGTACTTGCTAGTTCCTCCTCATATTTGCCCCTAACCATTATGACTAGATCATCAGCATACGCCTGGACCTCAACCTCCCACAGCCCTAGGATAGCCAGCAAATCGTCCACAAAGAGAGACCACAGCAGGGGGGGATAGAACTCCCCCCTGAGGGCAACCCCTCGCAGCCCTGAAGCCGACCACCTCCCCCTGCACGAAGTAATAATGGTCCGATTGTAGAGCATGCTTCCGATCCAGCCACAAATCGTAAGTTCCACCCCTCTAGCGATAGTGGCTTCGTAGAGGGAGATAGGTAATGCATTGTTGAATGCTCCTTTAATGTCGAGAAATGCAGCCACCGCCACCTCTCCGTTATCCAGGGAGTGTGTGATCTTCTCGACGAGGTTATTGAGTGCTAACTCAGTAGATTTGCCAGTTTGGTAGGCATACTGGTGGATATTAAGGGGGTTGTTGACTAAGTTGCTCGCCCTAATGTGTCCGTCCAGTATTTTTTTCAATCCCTTCAAGAGGAATGATGTAATACTGAGAGGTCTCAGTGATCTGGATAGGAGGTCATTACGTCCCAATTTGGGAATCTAAACCCCCCTAATCACCGTCCAGCTGGATGGAATATAGTTCCAAGCCAGACTGGCTCTACACAGCCTGATTAGGAAAGGTAGAAGAAGCTCCAGTCCATTTTGTAGTAGGACCGGTACCACTAAACAACTGGAGGGAGCAGGACTGGAAATAAGAGGACCTAACTTTAGACTCGCCAAGTCCCTAAGATAAACTTCCACCATCTTGCAAGTAAAAATGCCTGCAATAAATTTCTGTGCACAGGAGTGCATACAAAGAAGACTCAGATATAGAGAGATCCACATCGTCTCAGACACTCTGTCAGTACTAAAGACTGAAATCTTTCAAATCCGAGTCTAAACTGACCTAGGACTACAAAAAATCCTTGAAGCAACTGGCTACGAACACCAAAGTAACTATGATGTAGGTACCAGGTAGAGGTGTGCGAACCCATGTTGTTTTCGAACCGAACTATGAACAAACCCAAGAAAATATACTACCTCGAACTTCAAACCTCGGAAATAATAAGTCTAAGGTTCAGAGTCAAACTTCGAACTACTTAAAATTTTTAAATCGAACATCAAACTAACCAAAACTCTTTAATGTGCATATATCATTTCCTTAATTACAAAATATAGATATATTGTAGCATACAGCGTTTGGTTTGTGGAAGATCCCCATTCTTTTTAAGAAAAGGAAAAGTTTGACAAAATTTGCAGGTTTCGCTTTCGTACACTGCCATCATAATGTTGTAACCGAAAAATGCGTTGGGATGCTAGGATATATATATTTAAAAAAAAATTCTGTAATTACTACACTTGGAGAACCCAGATCACCACAACACTTACTACGGACTTAGTAAAACGATCATCAGGTTTTTAAAAATGTGTTGTGATTTGGGTTCTCCAAATGTACGTATCAGTGCTCATCACAGGTTCCAATCGTCACTTGCAATATGCATGAGTGACATCTCCTGAAATTAGGCTACCGTCTCAATGGAACCAATACCGGATGCGCCGCTACCGAGTTAATGGGGCCGCTACCGTGTTACAACTTCGCTACCTTTGGCAGCATTGAACGCCTGTAAAGTTCTACTTCAAAGTAGTTTCGAGCCACGAACTATTTTGGAGAATTACGTATTTCGAACTTCAAACTACTTTAACATCACCCAGCGCGAACATTTTTCAAGGTTCGGTTCTAGTTCGGATTCGGTTCAAAATTTCGAGGTTCGCACACCTCTAGTACCAGGGCATTGAAGGAAATAAGAAAGCAGATAGCCTTGCAAAAAGGGCAGCAACAACATTCTATGATACAGAGCCCTATTGTGAACTTGGTGACTTTCGGTCCACCTCCATTTCTCGTTCTTTTTCAGGAGAAAAGTGAGTTATAAATCTTCGGTACCACGAACAAACTCCTAAAAATCGGTGCAGACTTCGGACGTTGTGAGGTGGTGGCATGGCCCTTATTGCTACTACTTAATTGAGGTCGGTATGTATGTCCTCGGCGTCTACTACTTGGCCCAAATATTCAAGGGAACGGAAACAGAAATGACATTTCTCGGGACTAAATTGAAGGTTAGCACCGTGTAAACAGCGGAATACCTCCGAGGTGCTCCTCAAAAGTTTTAGGAGAACGCCCAGCTTAAGGCAGTTAAAACGCTTCATCACCATATCAACACAAGAGTTGTTTCTTGAATTTAACAGGAACAACTTGAGAATAATCACAGGGCTTTTCACAGGACACTCCCCAGTAAGGTGAATTGGTTGGCCAAGAGCTCGGGGTGAGAAAGCAACAGTCATACTGTTTATGAGGAGGAGAAAGTAAGAGAGCCACAGAACTCTCACTCTATATGGTAGAAACATCCCAATGACCAGAGAGGTTAAATATTTTGGGGTCGTATTGTACTCTAAGCTAACCTGGAATGGTCACGTTGAAAAAATACTGTTGTAAGGCAGTTATGACCCTAGCCGACACTAGGCGGCTATATGTAAAAACGTGGGGACTAAGACCTAGTATGGCCCACTGGCTGCACACAGGGGTGGTCAGACCAGCGTTAACATACGTGGCACTGGTCTGGTGGCCTAAGGGGACACAATCCAGTGCCAAACAAAAACTAGGCAAGAGCCAAAGGATGGCTTGCCTCGCTATCACATGGGCCATGACTTCAACCTCAACATCCGCCATGGCGGTGTTGCTGGATCAGTATTTCCCTCAGAGCTCATGCAACGGTCTTTCAGGCCGAAATGTATGCCATCTTGCACTCTGTGCGAGAGAACAAGAGGAGGAGCTACACCAACAAGCAGATCCTCATAGCCACAGACAGCCCTTAAGGCCCTAAGTAACCCAAAAGGTAAATTCCAGGTTGGTAAGTGAATACCGAGACGAGACGAGCGACCTAGCTGGGCAGAATGAGGTCACCCTCATCTGGGTGCCGGGTCACTCGGGGGTCAAAGGCAATGAAGAAGCTGACAGTCTCGCAAAGAGAGGATCAGCAGAACAATGACCAGAACCGGTCCTGACGTGACGAAGAGCACTGCCAGGGGATTTATTAAGTCCTGGGTCAAAAACGAACATAAGGTGTACTGGGCACTGTCCAGGGCTCAGACATGGGAAGTCAGTAATTGAGGAACCCAGATCAAAGAGAACTGTGGAGCTGCTAAATCTTAGCAGAGGACAGCTCAGAAACATAACAGGACTCTTGACAGGAAACATGGCTGTCAAGAAACACCTGGGGCAGTTCGAAGGGGACCTGGCAGGCCGACTCTGCGGCGAGGGAAAGGAATCAGTCCAGCACATATTGTGCAAGTGTAAATCTCTGGACCGCAAAAGACAACTGAGCTACGGTCAGCCTAGACCGGAGACAGAGCTATATAAAACTTTACCCTACAAATTGCTGTGCAGAAAAAACAAGTTATAACACTCTGTTAGGTACATTCAGACTGAATCTGCCCAGAATCTCATTGGAGTCCACAAAACCATTCACAATTCTGAATATAAAAGAGAGTCCGGCCACTGTTCTGTGCGCTTCAAGAGAGCTCAGCGTTAATAAACTTTCTATATCTCCATATTCATGATCAGGTATGGAATAACGAAGTCTATAAGAGCAGGGCCGCAGAAAGGCATGCTGCACACTTTCAACAGCCCCCGTGTGGCTGGCATAATAAGGGGACCACACTACTGATGCATACTCGAGTACACTTCTAACAATAGAACAGTAAACACATCTGACGGTATCCAATAAAAAAAGTATACAGTTTCTCACAATAAAGCCCAAAAGTTTAGAGGCTTTCATGGTAATATTCTTTGTGTTGCATAAAAGTCATCTGTTCATCCACTGTAACACCAAGATCCTTGACCTGATTAACATAAGACAAGCTCACCATTTACCGACTATGAAGTCCTGAATTTCCTCCCTCCTCTGAAAAAGCTGATATAAGAGCATTTGCTGATGTTAATATTTAATTTGTTGTCAAAGCCCCATAAAGAGAGGCGCTCTAAATCATCCTGCAAGTCCTGCTGATCCTGAAGGCTAGTTATCACCTTAAACAGCTTCACATCATTGGCAAACAGCAGACACTCACTACCAGCAAAGATATGGACCACATTGTTAATAAAAAGATTGAATAAAAGTGAACAGTGGCCTCCCTGCGGGACACCAGATGTCATGTGAACAACATCCAAATTCAGCAACTTTGACTCTCTGGGTTTTACCAGTCAGAAAACTCTCAAACCAGGCCACCGAACAATCATTGGAGCCAAGCCCGTGTAATTTAGATAGCAGGAGTGAATGATCGACTGTATCAAAGGCCCTGCTGAAGTCAGTATATATGGCATCAACCTGCTTACCACACACCAAGGCATCCAGTACTGTTAACTGATGAATAATCAGGTTAGTAACTGTGGACCTGTTAGCACAAAAACCATGCTGCTGCGGCACCAAAAGACCCTTACATGACCATGACAGCTGGGCATCGAACAGTTTTGGAATTGATCATTGGACACAGATGCTTCTGTATTTTTTATCTCATCTCTGTCACCACTCTTATACAAGCTCTCCTTCCAGACATCAGGAAAAATGAATTGAAGAGAATATGTAGAGGCTCCCTCAATGTACAGGCACAACGTTTTAGAACAATATCTGGTACACCATCTGGACCGGCCCCAACTCTATCACGAAGAGCAGAAATCCTTGTATACATGTTAGAAATAGATATTTCGGAACAGCTTACACACATTCTGGAGCGATTATTACTGCCAGAAGCCAATAGCGAAGCCATTGCAGCTGCAACAGCGTTCGTTATATACACAGAGGCGAAGAAACTACCAAATACATTCACAATTTCCTGTGCAGTGTCACCCATGAAAGCACCACAGTGCATTCTGGAAGGAATGCCAAAGGATGATCGTTCTTTATTTATAAATCTCCAAATACTTGGGAGCATTCCTAAATTCAGAGTCTTTATCTCGGATGTACTGTGATAAACACACATTTGATAGAGCCTCGCACCGAGATCGAAGTCCTGCAAACTCTAAATAGCTAGTATTAGTTCCATCTTGCATATATTTTGCATGTGCCTTTTTCTTTAGCTTATGAACTGAGGAGGCCATAGAGAAACACTGAAGGTCGGTCAGTGGCTGTAGACAAGGGATTTAGTGGAGAGGCTGAATAGAAAACAAGACGAGTCGATCTGTGCATCGCCGTATCATTGGGGTTCTAACAGGCAACTGTACTCTCAGAAGACAACTTACATTGGTCGGTGTCGAGAGGGATCCCATTTGCCAGGAATGTGGCGAGACCGAAGAAACGTCTTACCACTACCTGTGTGAATGCGAGGCTTTTGGGGGTCTCCAACAGAAATGTTTGGTTCGAGGACTCTGCAGAAGAGCCAAGTAAGTTCCGTCCACTGGCAGACTGTCATGACCTTTAATTTGAGGTCTAGGAGGTTTGGTGACGAAACCGAGGAGTAGGGTGTGGTTGCTGAATGCCGGGGTTGGCAAAAAGGGCATGACGTGGCCTACTTGTCTGGCGTTAGCCTCCCTACCATTGCTACTAATGTCACTAATACCAAAAAAAATCTGAACTTTGTGGGCAACTATTAGGAAAAACAGTCAGCACAAAAGACCCATTGGGATCACAGCACTGGGAGGCCAAAGGCCTATAGTACTAATTAAGCAATCTACAATCTATGTCATGGAAGAAAATAAGATGAAGGGGGTATAATCAGATTGGTGGTGGCAGCTACTTATAAATTCTATTGATTATAAAGCTATTTTAAATAACAATATTTTATTTCAGCTAAGTTTAGCAAAATCACCTTTTTGTCTTCACTAGTAGCTTGCTTCATGTCCTGCTAATATATACAAATCATGTCCTTCTTCATTGGTTAGCGTTCCTGTACGTAATAGGTTGCTTTCTAACATTACAACTCTGAAAAAATATTTAAACATTTAAATTTTGTATCGTCAAATATAATGTTGAGACATACTTATCTGATCCTAATAATTTGTACGTCCTTGAAGGGTCAGTAATTTCTTGTGTTATTTCCCCATTTCTAAATAATCTTCCCTGCATACCGTGTTTATGGAAAGCTAACACACTATCAGGGAGACAGACTGTAACAGAAAAACAAAACATTACAATATATTGACTAGGTGCATACAGACTTGGAGAATACTTCTCTGGCTTCACTGTTGGTTTTTAGTGGTGAAGGACGTAGCCAACAGTGAAGCCAGATAAGTATTCTCCAAGTCTGTATGCAGTATGGACAAGTTTCACCAAGTAAGGGCAACAACAATCAATGAATATTGACTAGGCACAAATTATAAGTATAACTGTACATATAGCATTTGCGGTATTGGATTCCCTAATTGAATTGGGTAGATCTGTTCTGGTATAGTAAGCATAACTGTTTCCATATTTCACAGTTAAGTTCGGATCAGTTTTAGAGCACAGCAACCACAATAATTACAATAACTTTTTTTGACAACTGTACTAATTGTATTCAGAATTTCAAAATATCAAAGTAGGTTTAGGTTTTTAAAATTTTGCGTTCCTGCTCGGTTTTTTATTGCCAATCATCTTTTCTTAATAATATTTTTTCGTATCTCCTAGAGAAAAGGCACTTTACTAGTGTAAAAATTAGTAGTTTGTAAATTTCCAAGACATACTTGAGACATACTTGAGAGTGCTCCAGTTATTAGTGGTTACAGTCCATCAGCCTCACTTGTTTCTAACAGTTTTGACTTTTGGGGCTTGTTCCAAAAAAAAATTGTACTTAATGAACTGAATAGATCTTTAGATTTAGTTTTTATTAATATAGATAGCATATGTGTTGGTGCGTCTTTGGATCCGGTTTTTCCTGCTACTGCACATCATGTGCCCCTGGACATTTCTTTTTCACTTGAGACTCCTCCAACTGAACCCTATGAAGAGTATTTTTATGACTTTCGTAATGCTGATTATTGTGCCATGAATTATTTTCTTTCCGAGTTTGACTGGGAATATCTTTAGTCATTGGAGATAAATGGTGCTGTGAAATGCTTTTATGGCGTTCTGTTTAATGCTGTGGATCGGTTTGTTCCAGTTAAGAGATGTAAAAAATCATATTTCCCTCATTGGTTTAGTGTCGAGCTTAGAGGCATGATAACTGAGAAGAAGAGGGTACACAGTCAATATAAGAAATATGGTAGAATAGATTATTATACTAGGTTTTCTGGTCTCCGAGAGGAATGTAGGAATCTTCGTAATACTTGTTACAGAAATTTTATTGCTTATACTGAGAATAATTTTGAAAACAATCCGGGTTCTTTCTGGTCTTATATAAACAAGTTGAGGATGGTTCATGATCTTCCTGAGGCTATGTACTATGATGATGTTAGGAGTGATTCTTTGCATGATTGGGTGGGTCTTTTTGCTAGTTTTTTCTCATCTGTGTATGAGGGTCAAGCTGGGAGTGTCGGTCCCGATCCTTTTTGTGTGAGTCTGTAAATATGACTGTGCCTAGTGTTACTTCTGCTGATATTATTGATCGTATCTGTAGTTTGAAAGATAAACTTACTTACGGTCCAGATGGAATCCCCTCCCATCTGTTAAAATCTTATGCCTTCACCTTGGCAATTCCACTGAGGATTCTCTTTAACAGGTCTTTGTTGTCTGGTGAGTTTCCACATGTTTGGAAACATTCTTATTTGATGCCCGTTCATAAGCAGGGACCAAAGCATTTGGTTACTAATTATAGAGCTGTTTGTATTCAGTCAGAGATACCCAAACTTCTTGACTTTTTTGTCTCTAGACATATAACTTGGGAATGCAGACATGTTTTCGTCGAACAGCAGCATGGTTTTCTTAAAGGAAGATCTACAACAACCAACCTTCTTCTTTACCAGAATGTATCGGTCTCAGCTTTGGAGGATAGGTTACAGGTTTATTCGGTGTATACAGATTTCTCCAAAGCGTTTGATAAGGTTAATCACGCCTTATTATTGTCAAAACTTGCATTGTTGGGTTTTAATGCCAATTTGTTGTCTTGGGTGTGCAGCTTCCTTACGGGTAGGTCCCAGAGTGTAAAGATCAGAAACTACATTTCTGATAGTATTACTGTTTCTTCAGGAGTTCCTCAGGGTTCATATTTTGGATCAGTCCTCTTTAATCTTTTTATCAATGATGTCATACATTCACTTAAGCATAGTCAGATTTTGATGTTTGCTGATGATATCAAAATTTTCAAGATTGTTCGTTCCAGACAGGACGCTATACTTTTACAGGAAGACTTAAATCGTTTTGCTCGGTGGTGTGGTGACAATCTTCTGACTCTGAATGTTGATAAGTGTTTCTGCATTACATTCACTAGAGCTCAGTTTCCCATTGACTTTGTGTACTTCATGGGCTCTAGTGCTTTACAGAGGAAGGAAATGATTGAAGACTTGGGCATTGTATTGGATAAGGATTTATCTTTTAAGGATCACATAGAATACATAGTATCTAAAGCATATAAAATGTTAGGATTTATTCATAGATCAACTCTGGATTTTCCATGCAATAGCGTGAGAAGGCTCTATTGTGGTCTGGTTCGCTCTTTGTTGGAATGCTCTTCTGTAGTCTGGAGTCCGCATTACAATATTTATATCAATCAGATTGAGGCCATACAAAATAGATTCTTAAGAATTTGTGCTTACAGAATGGGCTTGCAGAGAAATGATCTTAACTTTTCTTATTTGCAGAATCGGCTGCACTTGCAGTCACTCAGTGGCAGAAGGATTGTCAGTGATGTTTGTTTTTTGCATAAATTATTAGTGAATAAAATTGATAGTCCTTCTTTGCTTGAGTTAGTCTCTCTAAGGATTCCGGACCGCACAAGAGCAAGGGAGGTTTTTGTGGTTCCCTTCCATCGAACCAATTATGGCTTTTTCAGTCCGATGTCGAGAGTGGCGAGAACTGCAAATGGGTATTGGGAGCTCTTGGATATGTTTGATGATTCTGACCGTTCAATTAGAGGCATTTTGAGAGGTATTATTGATTTAATTGTCATACATACGGTGTACAGGTTATGTTTTGCTTTTTTGTTTTGTTCTCATATTGAGATAGGTTATTTAAGATTAATGTAGTTTAAGATGTTCTTATTATTTTGTAAATGGTTGATCTGTTGAATAAATAAATAAAAAATACTTGATTTTTGTAAATTAAAATTATGACACAAATTATTTTCTATTCAAGCAGGGCTTAATGCCAGAAAATGAAGTTTCCACTCAAAAAACTACAGTCTTTTTCACCTCTTCATGAGTCGATCCGAGGACACACTTTATATACTGAATTTCTCTTTGCAAATTCTTTTGATACCTTCGTTTCTCGTTTCAATTTAATTGAAAAATACACATTATTTAATATGTAAACCAGAAAAATATATGAAGGAAACAGTTACTTACTCAAGTTTTCAACATTGAAGTTGAACCTCAATTCTGACACTTGCTTCTTGTCAACTTTTACTTTACCCTGAGGAGTTATTATCTTAACAACATTATCGTAACAAACTAGAATTGAATCCTTATCTAACTGGGACACATTCACTATATTTAAATTTTCCCTTTTGGGAATCACAGTCGCCGTTCCATCCATGTCTTGCAGTTCATCCGAATGAAACCAATTAGCACCTAAAAACAATTAACATTTGATTACATTCAAATTATTTAGCAATGTGTGATGTTTAAGTAACACACATATTCCAATCTCGGAAACTGAAATGTGTTACAAAGCCAAGAAAATTTAGTGATACAGGTAATACTGGAAATTCAGCATTGAAACCTGCTTTTAACAAAGAATTTAAAACTGGGAACATGTTCAATAACCACATGCTGCAGTAAAGATAGTGCACAAAGGATCCTCCCTCTCGGTTTCGTTTCTTTTACCTAAGAATCAATATTCATTTATTTATTTATTTAAATTTGCACCTACAGAATTAAACAATTCCAAATGGTGCTTAAAAATAAAACTAAAAAAAAATAACTCAAAGTAACAAAATCACTGTCTTAAGACAGTTTTCATCCTAGACATAGCAATATAAAAGATATCACAATTAGAAAACTTAGCATTATAATTATGCAACAATCTGCCCATGAAACTGTTACATCCATAGTTGGTCCTGTGTGTTCGCTCAAAAAAAGTTGCTGTTGGCGAGTTGAGCGTGGTGGAACATGGAAAAGGACCAACTCGAGCAGATCATTACAGTCAATGAGACCATTAATGAACTTATATATAAACATCAATGAAAGACACTCATGCCGTGCTTTGAGACTGACCATACCACAAAGAAGCAATCTGACATCATACCCAATATCTTGGCAAGGAAAGTGATGCTTATAAAGAAGGTACTTAACAAATTTGTTTTGTACCCTTTCAATACGATTAATGTGGCAAGCATAGGATGGAAACCATACAACACAACAATACTCAATATTACTTCGAACCAAGGATGTATACAAACTAGTGATTGCCCTTGTGTCAGTCATTTGTTTAGTGTGTTTTTTAACAAACTCCAAAAGTCTGCAACATTTCACAACCACAGCATCAATATGCAGATTAAATGACAAATCATTTTTGAAAATTACACCAAGATCTGCAACTGAAGTGACAACGTCCAGCACCGTGTTATAAATGGTATAGCTATGAACAATCTGATTCTGACCCCTAAAATAGCTCACAACCTTACATTTACCCACATTAAGCGACAACAAGTTTGAACTGCACCAGCGAGTCAAGTTGTCGAGATCATGTTGCAAAGTGTTGACACCATGGACAACTTCCGAAAAAAACTTCAAGTCATCTGCATACAATAAACATTTCGATGACTCAAAACAACTCACAACATCATTAATAAAAAGATTGAAGAGAATGGGACCTATATGTGATCCCTGTGGTACCCCAGACAAGATGAGGACCTCATCTGATAGAGCACCACCAATGCTAACAAATTGCTTTCTGTCAGACAGGTAAGATCGAATCCACGAAAGATAACAACCACAGATGCCCATTGCAAACAATTTTTGCAGAAGAAAGGTATGACACACATTGTCAAAAGCCTTCGATACATGAGTGTATATTACATCAACTTGTTTACCAACCTCCAATGCATTCGTCACGTAAGATTGAAAAATGGCGAGATTAGTGACCGTTGACCTTCCACTACAGAAACCATGCTGCTCACCAACAATACTGTGTTTCAAGGTATTGGAAATCTCTTCAGCAATGATAGATTCAAATAGTTTCGGTATTACAGGTTCAATTGAAACACCTCTATAATTGACAACTTGTGTCTTATCACCTGATTTGTGAATGGGGATCAGAGTAGACAACTTCCAGAGTGAGGGGCAAAAACCGGCATTGAAAAACCTTTGAAAGATACTACACAAAGGGCTGTTTAAAGATTGTCGACAATTTTTCAAAAATGAAGAAGAAATACCATCCAAATCAGCTCGTTTTTTGCCTTCTAGATAGTCAATTTTATCCTCGATTTCCTCAATTGTAAACATATGCATAGAAAGGTTATGTGCAGACCGTATATTAGATACATCACAAAAGTCAACATCAATGGACCTGGTCAGAATAACAGGATTGAAAATGTGCAGCAAAGGCGTCTGCTATATCAGACTCATTATTATATATTACATTATTAAAACTCATTCTATTCGGAATCCCAGAGTCCTTCCTCAAGGAATTAACGAAAGACCAGAACTGTCTGACATCAGACTGAATGATCTGCTCTGTACTAGTCACAAACTGTAAATAGTTGTAGTCAATGTGATACTTAGTGTCACGTCTAAGATTAGAATATTTCATATAATCAGACCCAACACCAGTTCTTTTAAATTTACGGTAACTTTTATTTTTCTCAGTGATGAGTTTACGAAGCTCCGAATCAAACCACCGAGGATATTTAGAACTTTTCACTGTTTTAGATGGAACATTTTGGCTAATAGCCCTGTACAACACATTGTAAAACTGATGTGTTAAACTTTGATATGCCTCAAAACAAGAATTAGGAGGAAAATATACCACCCCCAACACTAATTTATTGTCGTATAAATCCATTTTGATCCATAAGTCTTCATAATAAGGAACCGATACAGCGTCAATCACAGATCCATTCAGCTTATCTGAAAGAGCTATGAGAACACCACCACCTCTGCAAAAACCAGTTAAAACAGGGTCCCTATCTCTGCGAAAAGGTAGACAATTATTGCTAAGAAGTTCACTCTTTAAAAAATCACAATTAAGCCATGTTTCAGTAGGCACAATGATTTCATAATTGCAAGCAAGTGTACTGCTAAAAAACTCGTCAACTTTACTGCGAAGACCTCTTACATTCTGATAATAAATCAGGCAGCAATCAGATACTAGTTCTCCCCCAATGGCGGCGCCGTCCCCGGAAAATAAGATGCGCCGCCGCGAGAGCGGGTTACAAATTCTCTTATAGCTATGTTAGTAGGCCATTTTTCTTCATTAATCATTAAATCAAAATCCTGATCAAGGACACCAACCTTGAGAGAACAATAATTGTCATTAAAAGTCAAAGGCAGTACATTTACTTCTTCCACGCCTATCTCATCCTTGATATAATTGGTAATCTGCTCAACAGTAGTGCCTAGCTACACACGATTAACGTGTATCCATCGTCTCCAAAGTGCTGCCCGAATAAATGTGGAACTACCCTTACCAATTATGGGGCCCATACGTCCAACAGGCCCATGAACAGCCGAGACTGGAATCCTCACGGGTCCCTCGGAATGACGAGTATCACCATCAAAAGCCGAAGAAGATAGATAACTATTACAATAGTTATGTCTTTGAACGCAAATTGCTGGCCAGGAAAACCTACTGCACTGCAACTCTTAGGGTTGATAGAAAAGAAAATCCAGTTGATGTGAAAAATTCCAAGTTAAAAAAAGGAGAAACCATAGCGTGTTATTCCAAGGGAGTGATGATTGCAAAATGGAAGGACAAGAGGGAAGTGTTCTACATATCTACAGAATTTGGTAATAATTTGAAGAAGTACTACAATAAAAGGCAGCAAGAAAAGGAAAAGCCAAAAGAAGAACCAATCTGCCAGTACAAATAAAAAAAAAGTTTAAACATACAAAAGTATGTTTCTGTTTCTCTGCACTAAAAGTGAAATTTACCTAGTTTATACTGAAGTGTTTTAACTGATTTTTGCTGAAATTGTGTGTTATCTGCTGCTGCACACGTTGGTGTAATTTACACATTGGTGTTCTTGCTTATAACATAGTTCTAACAGTTTAATTCTGGTTTGGATTATTTTCCATCTTTTTGTGTTATCTGTAACCTTATCAGGATTTTGATAAGTCTGTGATCATTCCTGGCCCAGGTTTCAGAGATAACTGCTGTTTTCAACTTTAGCTGAATTTATGAAAATAATTATATACAGCTGTTCCTAAAATACTCTTCCATTTCCTCGTGTACAATGATTTGTTGTAAACTTTGTAATGGATCTGAATCCTCTGAACTCCAGTTTGTTGTGTGTGATAAATGTGCTACGAGTTTGTGCCAAACATGTTCTGGCCTCACATCTACAGAGTTGAGGGCAGTTGCTCTCCGCAAGAGGAAAATAACTTTTTATTGTGAAGAATATACTCACTGCCTCAGAACTGGTCAGGATAGTCTACCATTGCTTGGTGACAGCAGCATTGTTGGTGCAGCATCACTAAATGCTTTGAAGGACATTGTCAGAGATGCATTTGATGCTTTAATTCTGGATCTTCAGCCCAGATTTCAGGCAATTCATAGTGAAATATCTGTCTTAAGGGACAGCAACTTGGATATGGTCAAACTTCTAACTTGCAATGATTCTAAGCCTAGTGATAAGGATAAGACTAAACGTCCTCAAAAAGGAAGTACGAATACTTATTCAACTGATAATAGACCAAATTTAACTGGGATGAGATCTCATGTCAGTGTAGGTTCTAAAAAACCTATTTTAAGCCAGACCATTGAGGCATCTAATAGAGCTGGTGGTTCAGGTTCTGTCTCTGATGCAGTTTGTTCTCAAACCCAACATGTGAATGATGGCAGTAGCCAACATAAGATGAAGCCTCGACAACGTGAGATAATTCTGGGATCTCGTAAAATTAGTGAGACTGAAATTTCTGCTGCCACTGTTCATAGCAAGGCTTCGATTTACATCTCAAGATTGTCACTGGATGTGGATGGGTCCAAGCTGTTGCAGTATTTGAATAATACCTTTGGTTCGCAGTATGCTTTCAAGATTGAAGAACAATCTGTGCGTTCTGGTGACTATCGCGGCTTTAGACTTGAGACTTGTGCTGACTTGCTACCTCAACTTTTACTTTCCACCAACTGGCCTGAAGGTGTTGCGGTGAAGAGATTTCGGTTCCCAAAATTCAAGCCAACAGCAGTATGAACCTTATGTTTCTATGTCTTCAGTCCATAGAAAATTTAGGGAACAAAGACTGAATATTTATTATCAAAATGTTAGAGGTCTTAACACAAAAATGCAACAGCTTTTTGTTACTTCTTCTTACTTAGACTATGATGTAATATCTCTTACTGAGACTTGGCTAAGAAGTGGTGTAGAGGACTCTGAATTATTTTCTGATGACTATTATGTATTTAGATCTGATCGTCTCTCTAATATTGCTAATGGGGGAGGTGGCTCTTTACTTGCTGTTCGTAGAGAACTCAATCCAATAGAGATTAAACTTTCTGACAAAATTCATGATATTTTACCCCAGTTTGATGTATCCTGCTGTAAGATTTTCTTTCATAGTTCAACTGTTTTCATTTTTTCTGTTTACATCCCTTCATCCCCCATTGTTCCTGTATCCTTTTCTGATTACCTCATATTTTTTGAATATCTTGAAAACCTTGATTTCTTGCAGAACCATAGTTTTACAATAATTGGTGACTTCAACATCGCTGAATTGGTACTCCATTCTTTTCCCTGTCATAAAGTCAACTGTAGATGCTGTCTTTTTATGTGTTCTCCTAACTTTTTTGATGCTAAACAGTTTAACTCAGTTTTGAATCATCAAGGTAAGCTTTTGGATCTTGTAATTTCTAACATATCTTGTGAAGTTTTACCTGAGCCTCCTATTCTCCATGTAGATCCTTTTCATCCCGCATTATGCATAACACTTTCGATACCTTCAGAGAGGGTAATCAGATTCAATTATCTTGATTGTCCCCCTCTTTATAATTTTAAGAGGGCTGATTTCTCTGGTCTTTATAACGAACTGAGTTTAGTTGACTGGTCTTTCTTGTATAATGGGGATGACGTTGATGAAGTTTGCGCTCTGTTTTATAATAGGCTTTATAGCATTCTTGACAGATTTGTCCCGAAAAAGAAGATTTCTGGGTCCAGGTATCCTGTGTGGTATGATCGTAACATTATTCAACAACTTAAAGTCAAACGTATTTTGCACTCAAAATACAGAGTATCCCGCTCTGCAGTAGACTATGCTGCCTTCTCTGAGTGCAGGTCAAGAGTAAAAACTGCCACAACGTCAGCATATAAAAAATATCTGAGCAGCACTGAATCTTCGATACGTAGCGATCCTAAATCTTTCTGGTCGTATATCCATTCTAAAAGAAATAATACACGCATTCCTGGCTGTATGTGTTATAATGACTCGTGCTACACCTCTCCCCAGGATATTGTCAACTGTTTTGCTGACTTTTTTAGTAGCTCTTATACTAATGATAATGATTATACTGATGTCTTTCATGGTTGGTCTTCTGTTTCTAATAATGTTCTGTTTCAGCTTTCCAAGTTTGAGCTGTCTGATATTCAAGAGGCCATTAAAAAACTTAAACCTAAACTATCTCAGGGACCTGACAATATACCTAGCTTTCTTATTAGAGACTGTTCTCCAACCTTTATTGAACCTTTATTACTTATCTTTAACCTTTCTCTTAAGACATGTAAGTTTCCCAAGATCTGGAAATCATCGAAAGTCTGCCCTGTTCATAAAGACGGTGATATGAGCCTGATTGAAAATTACAGACAGGTTGCGATAATGTCTAACTTTGCTAAGGTTTTCGAATATGCTGTTTTTGCTCAAATTTCTCCACATGTTTTGCTTTACTTGTCACAGAGTCAGCATGGGTTTGTTCGAAATCGTTCAACTACTACTAACCTTTGTTGTCTTACACAATATGTGTCAGATGTCCTGGATAAGAATGGACAGGTTGATACTATTTATTTAGACTTCAGGAAAGCATTTGACTGCGTTCATCATGGTCTGCTTCTTAAGAAACTCCATTTATTTGGGTTTTCTGATACTCTGGTTTCGTTCTTTGCATCATACTTGTCTGAGAGGTCTCATTTTGTTTGGTATTCTGGATGTTCTTCAGTGGAGTTCCCTGTTAGATCTGGTGTTCCTCAGGGTTCTGTTCTTGGGCCTCTCCTTTTCAACATTTTTATCAACGATATGGATGATGTCTTAACTATTCCTAGACTTTTCTACGCTGATGACCTTAAGATTTTTCTTTCTATATCATCCATTTCAGATTGTACCATGATTCAAAAGAATATTGATGCTATTCTTCATTGGTGCAACTCTAATAAGTTATTCTTGAATACCTCAAAATGTAAGGTCATGTCTTTCACTAATAAAGTTAACCCTATTCTGTTTGGTTATGTCACTGGTAACCACCATCTTGAGCGTGTTTTAAATATTAGAGACCTTGGTGTAATTTATGACCCCCACCTTCGTTTTAATCTCCATGTTGCTTATGTTTTGTCAGTATCAATGAAAATCTTGGGCTTTATTATCAGAAACACCAAACAGTTCTCAACTAGTGACACACTAATTATACTGTACAATTCTTTATTACGTTCTAGACTTGAATTTGCAAGTTTATGCTGGTTTCCACTTTATGAGTGTCAACTGCATTTGTTAGAATCGATTCAGCGAAGATTTCTGAAATATCTGGTCTACTTCGAAGAAAGACAGTATCCTCCACGTGGCATCTCCCAAGAAATTCTCCTTAGTAGATTCAACCTTATGTCTCTTGATAAAAGAAGAATTATCATGGGACTCTCATTCTTGTACAAACTGATTCATGGGTTTGTTGACTCTCCGGAGCTTCTTTCTTTGTTACCTTTCCGGGCACCCCAATTTCCTCACCATACCCGTTGTACGGACACCTTCTCCCTTCCTACGCCCAGAACTAATATTCTAGTAAAATCTCCAGTTTATTTTATGTGTTCTAACTACAATAAAATACCCCTTGACGTCTTTATGGATTTTGGTAGTACAAGAGCCTTCGAAAAGCAGCTTAAAGAGTTAACTCTCTCTTAAATTTTTCTAGATTTTGTATTATTTAGTGTTAGATGTAGATTTATCCATGTAATTGGGCCTTTGGCCTGTCTTGGATTTTTGAATTAAAAAAATAAAAAAAATAAAATAAATAAAAGTACAATAGTTTTATGTGAGGAGTGGACGAAAAAGATCAAATGATGGCATATTATTCCCCGGAAAGGAAAACTTTACGGTGGTACAAAAAAAATCGGAATACATATATTTTTTATCCTTTTGATGAATTCCTTTTTTGGTACAAAAAGGACGAAGAACCAAGAATTTCCTTGTACGACTTCAGACATCAAATTTTGTAAAACCTACTTCTTTTCATTTCTACAACACACCACGAGGGCTTACAGCCTAAATACTATCGTACCGTGGGTGTCGACAAGGAGGAAAGAGGTAACTTGTTAATTCTGGGCTTGAAGGTTTGGAGGTTCGGGGGAGAAGCAAAAGCATGTGTCAACAAGGAATTCCACAACTTGGAAGTCCTCGGGGCAAAAGAGCAGGCATAACATGTTCTATGTCTGGTGACCTGGACAGTAAAAGGATGCATTCGCTCTGTTCCCCTGGTACGTAAATGTTGGGAGCAGCAGGTGGAGGAACTATGGAAGAAAGCTCCTCTGAGCAGTGCCCGTGCAGATATCTATAAAAGAGAGAGAGTATTCAAGGTTTGGTCCTATTTGTGAAGTTTATAAAGTATAGAGATTAGCTGGTAAAAAGTATTTGCGAGCCCGGAAGAGGAAACCTACTTTCTTAGCAGCCGCTTCTGCAAATGATGTGACATGTTGGTGCCAATTGAGATTTCGATCCACAGAAATGCCAACAAGTGAAAAGGACTCATTACTTTGAATAACTTGGTTGTTTATTGTGATGGGTCTAGGGCTGGTGTATCTCTTATGAGAAAGAAAGCAAGACTGTGATTTGGTGGGGTTGAATTGTACAAGATTTCTACTTCCCCAGTCTAATATTTTTTGGAGATCCACGGTGGCAGAACCCTCCATGATCCTCACCTAATTGAGCTAAAGAGACAAGCTTAGAATATTGTATATTTGGTTGGAGGGTACAGTCGTCCGCGTAACTGTGAACTGGGTTGGATGTGCTAGAGAGGAGGTCATTGATGTGGAGAAGAAACAAAGTAGTGGCTAAAGCTGAACCTTGAGGAACTCCTGCATTAATTGGATAGTTTAGAGGAATGGCCATCTACGACAACAGAAATGCTCCGGTTGGAGAGGAAATTTGCTGTCCACATACATAGTTTTGGTGGTAGGCAATAGGCCGGTAGTTTATTAAGCAGCACTGCGTGCCAGACCTGGTCGAATGCTTTGGATATGTCTAGAGCGACAATCTGGGATTCACCGTGTAGTTCCATAAACTTGTTCCAACAATGGGTGACAAAGGAAAGGAGGTCGGCATTTGATCTGCGCTGACGGAATCCATACTGCCTGTCGTGGATTAGACTGTGTTTTTCAAGAAATTTTAGTAATTCAGTGTTTATATACTTTTCCATCACTTTAAAGACGACTGAAAGGAGAGAAATAGGCCTGTAGTTGCTAGGAAACGCTTTGGATCCTTTCTTGAGACGGGTTGTACTCTAGTAGTTTTCCAGTTACTACGGAAGATGCCTCTATTGTAAGATGTCTGAAACAGACGAGTCAGGACAGGAGCAAGTTCTGGTGCACATTTTTTTTTTTAGAACAATTACTGGGATCTCGTCAAGGCTAGAGGCTTTCCTGGTATTACTTCTAGAGAGTAGAGGCCCTGATCCTGCTGAAAAAGGAACTCTTCGAAATCCCGTTCCAGAAAAAAATCCTTCGATGGGAATAATCCAAAAAACATGCCCATCGAATGTGTACTTATTGCCATAGGAACAAGATAAGAAAGGAGACGGGTTACCATTGTCCTACCTGCCCTGGAAAGCCGGCCTTGTGTTTTCAGCCATGCTTTTTGGAGTTTCATAAGAGTTTGTAAATTTTTTTGTTCAGAAAATCATTTAAGTGACAATGAACCATATTAATTAGCATGACGTCTTTAGACGTCATCAGCTTCTAGTCAAGATTTTTATTGTGGGAGGTTGATAACGTCTTTAGACGTCATTACCTGTTTGACATTGGTTTCGTGTTTTTTTTTTCTTCAATATAACTATTTTTACATATCAATATTATTCTTATTATTCATTATTTCACAAAAAAACCTGTTAGCCTCTTGGTGTATGTAACCATATATGATCAGTAATGAATGTGTTGATACAGTATCAACACATTCATTGTTGAATGAAGTTCGAATTTATTATGGTTATTTGATTGGCGAATAATTCATTTAGGTGGTTTAAATAACGAATATTTGCTAGGTAATAAATCCGACTTATTTTAGAAACACTTTAAAGTATGAAAAGTCGCCACAAGTGGAACGTGAAATGTGTATGATGAAAGGCATACCGCCTGTCCGTCACACACAATGGGATTCATTTTAGGTGCGTGGCGCATGGCAAATAGACAACTGAGAGATGGAACGCCAACAGCAGATGCCTTCAGCACGCGGCCAAGTCAAGGGGTTTCTGGTGGTTGTATGGTAATTCCGAGTATCGTGTGAAAGACAGTTAGGTAAATTAACTGGGAAGTTTTTCGCTGTGCTATGTAGTAGTGAAAGCAGCAAGTTATTTGTTGGATAGGAATGAACGAGAGTCTATAACGACTGTGTTCTACTATCGTGGTTTGCCAGGTTAGTTATGCTTCGGAAATTTGGGAAGTATAATTGCAAACTGAAACAGATAACTGGATATTTTATTAATGCTGTTCTATGTGTAATATTAACAGCGTGTTAGGATTGAAAGTGTATACAGGGTGTACTGTATGTAGGAGTGACAAAACTGTTCACGGGTTTACCCATTTAAGGATGTCGAAATCAGGTAAATGATTATACCATATTATAGTGGATCTAGGGTGTTTAGCGAATTATAGCGTGCTGTATGGGGTAGCCTACGTTTGTTCTGAGGGACGTATGTCCTTGGGAGAAGCATGGAGCTGCTCTGAATAATATGTGATCGCTGAGGTGGTTGATTAGATAAGAGTGCCCAGCCTAGATAAGTGACAAGCTGGTCACGTTTCTTACCCATATAAGGGAAACGGGAGCACAGACAGTGCTGATTAAAGGGGTAGTATTTAGTGTGTCCGGCAACCTGTGCTGTACTGGGTAGCCTACGTTTGTCCTGAGGGACGTATGTCCTTGGGAGAAACATGGAGCTGCTCAGAATGGTATGTAACCGCTGGATGAGACTGTTAGTTATACAGTGTTCGACAGAAATTGGGGACAAGTTACCCGGTTTTATTAGTTAGCAGGTTATAGTCATATGAGAGTGAGAGCCGTTTGCTTGCCCACATAGCAGAGTAGGACTGCAAGGGAATCACGGCAATAAAGCTCAGGGGTAGAACCTCCGACTCAATTTATAGCGGGGTCATTTCCCATTTGATGCATGTGTGTCGCTTTCCGCTTGCCGTTGCTTTAACATGACTCGTTGATTGCTGTGCTAATGCTAATATCACGCTTTATTTGTTGTAAATAGCACAAATATTATTCTGGTCGAATATCATTGTATTAAATAGTAACGTATTTGTATCCTTTCCATTATGAAAGAATGTCTTATCAGAGATAACATTATCTGACCTGAGATATGTTTTCTCTTTAATCGCATAAGCTGTAGCGAATTTTTAATTTTCATAATTTATGGATTTTTATTGTTGTCACTTTCGTTTGTAGATATTTTAAATATTATTAGAAGCTTTTATAAAATTAGTTGCGTTTCACTGCACTGCCTGTAAATAGTTGCACTAGTGTAGGTGTGTTTAAGCTAGAATCCTGTGGCGGATTGTAACTAGCGGAGGTATATCGTAACTGAGATTTACCTGTTAATAGTATTTCTGCTTCCAACTTTGTAAGCTAGGGTAACAGCCATTATTCGGGAGTAGGTAATTAAAGCCTACTTAACTCCCGAGAACTCTATGGGATATAATAACTTTCGACCCCTGGCTATAGTTTTCTTCCCCACTCGAGCTACCCTAGGACTGGGCTGTTATCAAACAGTAACTTTGTGGTGTTCTACGAGGGCCTTAGCAGAAATCCTCACGGGGATCTGACCTTATCCTATTTAATAGGGAATAAAGATGGCGCCCGAGGATATGTAACATAGAATATTTAGGTCAAGCCCGAATGATGGATTGGCAACCTATCTGTCGGGCCTCTCCTTAATCGAGGCATCACAATACAAAAAGGTATTTTTTCTTCGATGGGCATATTTTTTCTTTCATTTGTACATTAGTGTTGTTATTTGGCACTAAATAACTTAAATTGCAATTTTCTCAGAACAGAAATTTTGTATATACGCTTGTTTTGCTCCAAGGTCTCCAAATATACTACAATATAAACAAACAAACAAAAATCTACTAATCACTACAATTTTAAAAGTAGATAAGTATAGCTGTACCTGAATTCATATTAATCAAGTCCAATTTGTATCTGTTAGGCTGGTATGCCTGTTTTATCGAGACACACACCATCGGATATTCCAACTCCGGTGTAATGATCATCTCGAATACATTCAGGGGATTGGGAAGTGAACACTCGACATGCTGAAATGAATATAAAAATAATTTAGAAGGCAATAGCAACTACTTTCACATACCTTCAACAGCATGAACTTGTTAAGCGGGTCATACCATTGCATCAAGAATATACCGGTGGATGAGGCTCCACACAAGTACTTGTACCCGTTATATGGGTTCCTGGCCACACAGCATTTCTGTGTACCCTTAGTGTCAGGTACTCGAGTTGTCAACGCGAATTTTCTAGGTACTAGTCTTTCCGGGATACGATTCATGTGTAAACTAAACCTATGAGACTGTTTGTTCAGTAGCGCCGGCAGATCGTGCCTACACAGCTGTGGTGTCTTTCCTGTAATAAAAGTAGAAAATAAAGTTACTCAACATTCTACAAACCATGCAGAGAATAGTTATTATCATCAATTTATAAACATCATGTTAACAGACAATTTGCAATGATTTTCAATTAACACATTGGCTGCCACATAAGAAGAAAAAAAACTACCACTTGGGCCACTCATTTTTTGTGGCTATAAAGTTTTTTAAATTCACTTATTTTTATTATATAGTGATAATACATATTATTTATATATTTTACACCTAATTTCCTTGCGTGAGTTATATGTAACTCACGGACCGCTATGACTAAAACAAAGGTCTTCAGGCTACGTGCATCGCATCTGACCTGCATTATGCACGTCTGAGCTTGCAAGCAGTTTATTGTCTACATTCATCACGTGAACATGTGAACTACATTGTTTTGCATTTGTGTGCAGCGGAAGTTTAGCTTCCTTAGCTATTTACGGATCTGCCATCAATCTAAATATGAATTATCCAAAATCATTCAACACTTATTTATTTATTTATACATACATCATCCAACAGCTTAAAAGCCAAATTAAGGATGGGCCAATACACAAAACATAATAACTAACAATAATCAAGCTAACAATACAAAAAAAGAGTAATAAATTAGATCGCTTTGAAAAACATTTTTATCTCTGATATGTTACATGAGAAGATATCTAGGCGGTCTTGCAGTACAGAGTAATTATTGCACATCTGGTAGATTGAAGATGATCGCAGCAATCGTGTACGAGCAGTCGGGAGATAAAATATGTCTGGAAAACGTGCTGCAATACGAGGCACATTGAAATTAAGTTGCTGAAGCAGACTAGGGCAGTCGAACACAGAATTAACCAGTTTATATAAAAATATAATGAAACTGCACTGCCTGCGCATCGACAGACTCTGCAGACTAAAGCGAAGAAGTAAACTTTTCTGAGGAAAACCAATAGACGGATATCGACCATCCTCACGAAAGCTAAGAAATTTTAGAAATTTTCTTTGCACTGATTCCAGGCTTGCCACATGTATCTCATAAGTAGGAGCCCACACAACTGAGCCATATTCAAGTCGGGACCTAACCAAACAGCCAAAGAGCAGAAGGAGGGCGTCAGTCTGTGAGAAATTTTTGCTGTTTCTTATCAGAAACCCTAGAGTTTTGTAAGTAGAACTGACAGTCTGCTCATAGTTTGGTTTAAAAGATAGAGTACCATCAAAAACAATTCCAAGGTCCTTAACTGTCCCAGGGCGGTCAAGTGGAAGCCCCCTTCTATCGTACCCGAAAGTGATTGCGTACCTATTTCGAGTAAAGGACATCACACAGCACTTGGAAATATTCACAGCAAGACCACTCTGACAACACCATTCATCAAGGATCTGAAGACAGTTCTGGAGCTGCAAACAGTCACCAACACTCGAAATATTTGCGAAAATCTTAATATCGTCTGCATACATTAAGAAAGGAACATGTAAAACATGTTTAACTGGATGGATAAATATATTAAACAGTAATGGACCGAGTATGGAACCCTGCGGCACTCCCGAAGTTACGTGATAGGTGTTAGATTTGAAGCCCCCAATCTCAACAAATTGCCTCCTTCCATCCAGGTAAGATCTGAACAGGCCAAGCAAGCCCTCGGAGAATCCGATAGCCCTCACCCTGTCAATCAGAACAGAGTGATTTAGACAATCGAAGGCCTTAGATAGATCAGTATACACAACATCAACCTGTGAAGAGGAAGAAGAAAAATATCTTCAGCAGTTTATTGTCTACAATCATTCTAGTGGTTTATATTGTCAGTGTAACATGTGAACTACATTGTTTTGCATTTGTGTGCAGCGGAAGTTTAGTTTCCTTGGCTATTTACGGATCTGCCTTCAATCTAAATATATATTATCCAAAATCATTCAACATGAGGAAAAAGAAAAATATATTCAGCAATTACAAGATCTGTATATAAATATGAGTGACGAGGATGTGGATGATCCTTTTAAAGGCGACAATTCTGAAGATGACTATGTACTATATGAAACTGATTCGAACGACAGTGAGCAAGAACAGCCAACCAAGAAAAAGAAACGAAAGGTGACAAAACAGAAATTGCTTGAACATCATTCGACTTCATCGCATGTTGATGAAGCCATAAACAGTTTGATAGCCCAAACACAGCAGGATTCATCAGAAGATATAGACACCGATACTGAAGAGCTTCCAAATTCAACGGAGTCTGATTTCGCTTGGAGTGCTGTGACAGGACAAAATTTGAAAATGTTTGGTTTTAGTGCTGCAAACACATGCATTTTACCTAACGTCGCAGCTTCATTGGTAAGCAAAGAACCATACGATTTTTTTAAAGTTCTTTATCACCGGCCAACTAATTGAATATATTGTATGTGAGACAAACAAGTACGTCAAACAAACATTAGAAAACTCAACTATTACACAACACTCTAAACTAAGAAAATGGTAGCATTTGACAGCTAAAGAATTTGAGACATTCCTCAGTGTAATTCTTTCGATAGGCCTGGATAAAAAGCCACGACTTGCCGACTACTGGTCTCAGAATATTCTCTATGCTAATAATCTAAAGAAGAATATGTCAAGAAATCGCTTTGAAGTAATACTACATATGTGGAATTTTTCTGACAATAGAGACTGCCCAAAAGGTGATCGACTTTTCAAAATTCAGCCCCTAATTGTGCGTTTGTTGTCAACATTTTAGATGGCTAAAATTCCTAAGCAAGAGGTATGCATAGACGAAACTTTAGTGCCATTTCGTGGACGCCTAGCTTTCAAGCAATATATGAAAAACAAGAGGCACAAATTTGGCATAAAGCTGTATAAATTGTGCACAGAAAATGGCTACATGTTCTATTCGAGGGTGTATTGTGGCAGAGATGTTATTGAATCAGTAGTTTCTGCTTCGTCTTCGGTTGTTCTGACACTGATGGAAAATCTTTTAGACTGCGGAAGAATAATTTATATAGACAATTTCTACACCAGTATCCATTTAGTCCGTTAATTTCTAGATAGATCAACACACCTGGTAGGCACTCTTCGATCTAACAGAAAATTTAATCCTCAAAATGTAGTGAAAGCAAAGCTAAAGAGAGGTGATGTGGTTGCAAGGGAGAGCAATACTGGAGTGGTTATAATGAAGTAAAAAGACAAACGAGACGTGCTCATGTTGAGTACAGTGCACACTGATACTATAGTTGAGGCTCACAACTGTGAGCAAACCAAAAGCAATAGTTGATTATAACAACTGTAAGGCATTTATTGATCTTTTTGACTGAATGAAATCTTATTCAAGCTCCCTTCGCAGAGGAATCAAATGGTACTGCAAATTAGCAGTGGAACTAATTACTGGGTCTGCACTGACTTAACGCTTTTATTCTGTATAAGAATATAACAAAAAAGAAAATCCAAATCACAAAGTTCAGAGAAGAAGTAACCACAAAACTAATCAAAAAAAACTCTCTTGAACGAGTAGACGCAAGACTAGAGAATGTCAATAAATGTTCCCTAAAAAAATGACACCTGCAAGAAGATGTTTAGTTTTCTATGAAATTATGAAGGCGGAACATGGAAGAGAATACACCATCAATAAATGCAAGCAGACTCCATACAAGTGTGAATGATGTGAATCTTTTTTGTGTGTTGAATGTTTTTTTCATAAAACACAAAGCCCTAAAAGTCTAATAACTGCCAACAATGTGGGACTATTTATTTGTATGTATTGCTACATTATATTATTACCAAGAGTACACTATTTCTTTCTTCTGTGTGCTAATAAATTTTGTGTTATCTAAAACCGTAACTGTGTATTCAACTCATTACCAAAAATCAGTCCTACCATAAAATGGTTGGCTAACTGTGATAGTTTGTCACTGGGGCCACATAGATATTACCCACATTAACAAAATACAGTAACTGTGAGACAGATAAAATTCACAGAGCATACAATCCAGAACAAGCTAAGAAATTTGAGAAATTTCCTTTGCACTGATTCTACACTTGCCACATGTATCTCATAAGTAGGAGCCCACACAACTGAGCCATATTCAAGTCGGGACCTAACCAAACAACGAAAGAGCAGGAGGGGGGTGTCAGTCTGTGAGAAATTTTTGCTGTTTCTTGTCAGAAACCCAAGAGTTTTGTAAGCAGAACTGACAGTCTGCTCGTAGTGTGGTTTAAAAGATAGAGTACCATCAAAAACAATTACAAATTCCATCAAGCTATCGACCATCCATCAAACTATCGACCAATAGCCATACTATGTGTCTTCTGTAAGATTTTCGAGGCCTGCCTTTTCCGGCGAATACTGTTTCACATCAAAAACAGACTCTCTATTTCTCAGCATGGTTTCATTCCAAGGAGATCAACTGTAACGAATTTAGTTCATGTTACACAGTTCATTGTGTCCGCTCTCGACCGCTCTTCACAGGTTGATGTTGTGTATACTGATCTATTTAAGGCCTTCGATTGTCTAAATCATTCTGTTCTAATTGGCAGGATGAGGGCTATCGGATTCGCCGAGGGCTTGTTCAGATCTTACCTGGATGGAAGGACGCAATTTGTTGAGGTTGGGGGCTTCAACTCTCACACCTATCACATAGCTTCAGGAGTGCCGCAGGGTTCCATATTCGGTCCATTACTGTTTAATATATTTATTGACCCAGTTAAACATGTTTTGCATGTTGCTTTTTTAATGTATGCAGATATTAAGATTTTCGCAAATATTTCGAGTGTTGGTGACTGTTTGCAGCTCCAGAACAGTCTTCAGATCCTTGATGAATGGTGTTGTCAGAGTGGTCTTTCTATGAATGTTTCCAAGTGTTGTGTGATGTCGTTTACTCTAAATAAGCACGCAATTACTTTCGGGTACAATATAAGAGGGCTTCCAATTGATCGCCCCGGGACAGGAAAAAAAGAATGTTAAAAATGGAGACTAAATAATAAATTGTTAGTTGGTTGTATACAGTCTATTTTTTAACATTCTATGTTATTTGGAGCTGCCGTGACAACATACTACTTGGTTCCGCAACGAGGTGGCGGCACGTGTTTCGTGTCTTACCTCTCACTTAGTGTTGGAAGGCTGGCTACCATAGCCGTATTACTTTATAGGTGTATTTTCACTGCAATTAGTATCCCGTAATGACGAGCTCTAAATAGAGCGGAACAGGTCTATGCTTCTAATTGTGATGAGAATGCATCTAGCATTACATATTTGTCTCTATATTGGGGTAGAAATGTGCCAGGGCTGACAGTTTGCTAAATTGTTAATTGGTTGTATACAGTCCCTATTTTTTAACATTCTGTATTATTTGGAGCGGCCGTGACAACATACTACTTGGTTCCGCAACAAGGTGGCAGCACATGTTTCGTGTCTTACATCTTACTTAGAATATATTTTAATTTAAATGAATCGATAACTTCTATAACTGTTAATGAAAAAATTAAATATCTGGTAGCGAATTTTTCTGATGAAGTGATTTTTTATCAAAAAGTTACTATACGAAAATTTTTCAAAAAACTTGATACGCTAACAATCAAATTTACCTAACTGTAAACATAAACTTGTTGCCTTGAATCGGTATTTATCACCATATTTAATTTACCCTCTTCAAACAGCCCCTGTTGTACAGCTAAACAAAAACTTTCTTGATGACATTGACAAAATTATAGCACAGTTAAAAAAATTCTCCAAATTCCAAATGTTACACCAAATGGATTCTTATATTCATCAAAGTCTTTTTTTATTTCAACAACACACCACGAGGGCTTACAGCCTAAATACTATTGTACCGTGGGTGTTGACAAGGAGGAAAGAGGCAACTTGTTAATTCTGGACTTGAAGGTTTGGAGGTTCGGGGAAGAAGGAAAAACATGTGCCGGCAAGGAATTCCACAACTTGGAGGTCCTCGAGACAAAAGAGCGGGCATAACAAGATGTTCTATGTCTGGTGACCTGGACAGTAAAAGGGTGCATTCGCTCAGTTGCCTTGGTAAATCTGTTGTGGGCAGCAGGTGGAGGAACTATGGAAGAAAGCTCCTCTGAGCAGTGTCAGTGTAGATATCTATAAAAGAGAGAGAGGTCACCAACGGCACGCCGGTGGGCAAGGGATGGCAGCCTTTGGGTGAGGGTACGGTCACCGATGAGACGTATACGTCAGTAAAAGGTCTTCAAATTTTTTATAATTTTTGGAAAGCTTTTTTACAACAGTTAAATAAATTAATATTTCTACTAAATTCAAAATGCATTCAATTAATGAACCAATCAGAATTATCTCAAAAGAGAAGAAAGTTGTGTATAAAAAAATTAGATATCAATAATGATTTAAATATAAATTTCGATTCCGTGAATAGCAAATCAGTTAGACTCACTCTCAGGGAAAGAATGTATGAACAATGGTGCTCTCAGAAGCAAAAAGGACAAGGGGCAGTTATTACCAGCAGGTTAAACAAGCAAATAATTGGTTATATAATCATAAAGGATTAATAACATCCGAATGGCGTGATTGGCTGAAAATGACCTGTAATTTGGCTCCTGTTCGTAGTATTCCTGGTCGCAGTATCGACACATCCCGTTGCAGAGACTGTAACAAGTATGTCCCTCCTTGGAAAACCTGTGTTGAGCTAGGTGTGTCTCTCCTTGGAAATCCTGTGGAAACTCTTGCACATGTGCTCGGGTACTGCACCCATGGAGAACTGCTTCGTAACAGGCGTCATTAAGAAGTTAGGGGACTACTTAGTACCCTAAGAGAGAAATCACGTGCAGATGCCAAGTTTTAATCAACAACATTCAACACAGGATGTAAACACAGAGAAGCAAGTTGACTATTGTACTGTCCCGTGACGTCACAGATCATGGCGGTAAAATAGTGATGTTTAAAATTTGCATTTTCAAATATTTTCTTGCATCGTTATTTTTGTAGTGGGTGAAATGAAAAAAAAAAATTAGAAATCATCTTTGTGGGATGTCTACCATATATTATAAGAAAAAAACATGCAAATTGTTCATTGTGTAACATTATTTTTAATATTATTTATTTACCTGATAATGTCATAAGAACATCTTTGATCACATACATCCAAACAGTTCTTCGGGGATACAACTGGTCTATACAGGTCTCATGGAGCTCATTCAAATTAAGATTATATATTCCTTCTTCTGCTCCTATAAGTATATGCTGATCACGAGTTTCCGGATGGATCCAGGATACTGTACAATGTATTCTAAGTGGGCTGCCATTAAATACCTGTCAGCAAATAGAAAAGTATAGGTCATCAAGGTAAGAACATTTATTAAAATTAGTATCTACAAAGTGAAGATTGGAACCTGTGATGAGCACTAATAAGTACACTTTTAAAACTGAAATCACCAAAACATTTTTTTTTAAACCTGGTGATCATTTCACTAAGCAAGTAAGCGTCATGAAAAATTCTAAACATTTGACGACTACAACTGTGTTTAAATTCTATGCAGGTGCTTGGCTTTAGAGCTTGAGGGTGGTCTAAACAAACAAACTTCCACTACTTTACTAGAAAGTCTCTCTATCGCAGGTCCATCATGTATATTCCCAAGCTTTTGTCGGTGTCTTTTGTAAAGTGGTCGATCAATAAATTATATATTGGAAGGTAATGAATTGATACAACTTTTAGCAAAACTATATTAAGTGATGTATGCAGGATGCCCCGTATCGTTATATTCCAATTTTGTGAGCATTTAGTAGCCTTAATTCTAAGACAAAACAACACAAAAGGGGTTGTTCGATTTTTATTCCTTTCGAAGTTACAAGCGTAGTAGTAGTAGCAATGATGGGGAGGCTAATGCCAGGCAAGTAGGCCACATGAGGCCCTTTTTGCCAACACTGGCATCCAGCGACCATACCCTACCCCTCCTCAGTTTCTTCATCAAATCTCCTCGACCTCGAAATAAAGGTCATGACGGTCTTCCATTGGACGGAACTTACTTGGCTCCTCTGTCGAGTCCTCGAACCAAACAATTCTGTTCAAAGACTACCAAAAGCCCCACATTCACACCGGTAATGACATATCTTATTCTCGCAGCATTCCTGGCAAATGGGATCCTCTCGACACAAACCAATGTAAGGTATCTTCTTTGCGGTGCTATCGGGGCGGCAAGGCCGCGGACGAGCCCTGAGGGAACAAAAAAAAAAGGTATCTTCTTAGAGTACAGTGGCCTGTTAGCACTCCAATGATGCAGCTAAGGACAGATCGACTCCTACCAACAAGCCAGACAGTCTTGCTTCTATCTGTCTTCTCCACAAATTCCTTCGCTTGTCTACAGCCACTGACTAACCTCCAGTGCTTCTCCATGGCCTCCTCAAGCCATTTATCTAGGGCGTCAGAGACCACCTTCCTACTTATGCCTATAGCAGGCTCCGGACCACAGAATTGCCGCTGGGAACCGAATCTTGTGAGGTCATTCGCCACCTCATTCCCCGCCACGCCACAGTATCCTGGAGCCCATTGTAACTTCCTTGCCCTGGACAGCCCCACAAGAGCGTCAGCATACTCCTGAACCAGCATTGATCTAATCCTGGGCACACAGACCGCCCGGAGAGCCGCCAGGCTGGCCGAGCAAATGTATACACATTTCTCAGGGCTCATCCTCATTTCCTGCCGAGTAGCTACAGACAGGATGGCTTATACCTCCGTTTCGAATAACTTACAAGCCTAAGAAATTATTATAATATTTCAATTCTAAAACCAAACAAATTTTTAATTATTTGGCAAATCTTTAATCTATCTGTGCTTGTTCTCATATCCTAATGGATGAAGTGACAATTCTCATTTCACGCTGGTTTTCTCTTATTTGTTGGGCAACTTGTTGAGTATGCTCCAATAATTCTTCTCTGTTATTTGAATCTTGTGTGTATACTAAATATTTTATTCATGCATAAAAATAATAATCTAAAGGATTATGATCATAGGATATAGGCGGATATGCAATAGGTACCACTTGACCAATTTATTGTTGATCATTGTTGTTCATAACGAGCCGGACCTCACTTTCAAAATGTGCTGGGGTCCCATCAATTTGAATCCACGGCTTTCATTGTGGTCAGGGGATATCTTCTAAAAGTGTTGGCAATTCATTCATAAGAACCTGGAGGTAACTCGCAGCATTTAATATTAATGGAAGAATCTAAGGACCAGCTAGCAAATCATCGATTAAGCAGGCCCAAACGTTCATGAAAAATTCATCCTGAAACCCAGAAGAATGTTTTGGGATCTTATAGTTTCTACTGAGGCAGGTTTCTCAGATTGATTAAACTGCGTCTGGTAAACGAAGCTTCATCTGTCCAAAGAACTAGTCTGCAGAAATCAAAGTTTACCCTTGTATGTCGTAGAATCCTGGTAGAATAAACTGGATGATAATCAAGGTCTACCTCAAGCAAACCTAGGACCTTCCTATAACGATATGGATGTACGCCTTGACGTTTCAAAATTCGCCAAACTGTCACTCATGATACTCCAAGTTGCCTGCTAATTCAACGTACATTGGTAGTTTGATATCTAGTAATAGCACTGAGTAGTTGTTCATCTATATTTGCTGGGAAATTTACTCCTGTGTTGAAAAGATAGTCACATAATCCACATGTTTTAAACTGTCTGTGTACTTCCCCAAATGTTCTGTAATTAGGTATTCTTCTATTTGGAAACCGATGTCGGTATTCAATAACTGCTTGACGTGCACTTTCGTTGCAAAAACCACAAACAAAATGCATTTACTCTGTACTAAAATATTGGTAAGGCATTTTAAATGTGTGTGTGTGTTTTGTTTCTTTAACGTCAGCCTATTTCCGCGACTATGGCCAATCGCCGACGCCAGGGAGCAGTTTCACCTCACTATCCTGGAACTTTTGCTGAACCCCTGCCTTTCTGTAAGGACGGTAGGGATCTTTAACGTGCCCAACATAGCATGGACACGGGACCGACGCCCCCTCAAATATAATGTCAGAAACTCGATTGATGTTAATTTTACAGTTTATACTGAAAAAGTGAAAGGAGTACCCTGAGATCGAACCCAGTACCCTTCGGTTCAGAGGCACACGTTCTTACCCCTGAACAACTGAGGTTTTTAGGCATTTTAAATAATAAGTCAACAACTCGAAACCACAAATACAACTGATATTCATACTTCCTATTATTTCAAAAAAATATACTTGGGCGACATTTTTTCTAGTGAAGTTGATGTAGCATGGCCATAGTGGTGAAAAGCTGTCACAAAAACATTCAATAAACTTTTCAGAAACAAGTTAAGTTTTTATGTGGCCTTAGAATTTATATCTTATATTTGTTTGGTTTGTAACTTCGGATTGAATGAAAATAAAACTACCACTTTTATGTTTTTTCCTTTTTTTTTCTCTCCCTCAGGGCTCGTCCGTGTCTTTGCCGCCCCGATAGCACTGCAGCCTTTGGCTTATTGTGCATGCCCTTAGTCTTTTCTACTCCACCCATTTTAAAATCACTGTGCCTTGAACTAGTCTGCACAGCGATTGGTAGGGTGAAGTTTTATGTTGCTCTGTCTCCGGTCTAGACTGACCGTAGATCAGTTGTCTTTTGCGGTCCAGAACTTTACGCTCGCACAATATGTGCTGGGCTGATTTCTCCCCCCTCGCCGCAGAGTCTGCATGCGAGGTCCCCCTCAAACCTCCCCATTTTATGCAGGTGTTTTTTGACGGCCATGTGTCCCATCAAGAGACCTGTTATGTTTCTGAGCTGTCCTCTGCTAAGATTTAGCAGCTCCACAGCTCTCTTTCAACTGGGTTAGTCAATTACTGACTTCGCATGTCTGAGCCCTGGACAGTCTGCCCAATACACCTTGTGTTCGTTTCTGACCCAGGAACTTAATGGCTCCCCTGGCCGTGCTCTTTGTCACGCCCATAACCGATTCTGGTCCCATAAATGGTTCTGCTGACCCTCTCTTCGCGAGACTGTCAGCTTTTTCATTGCCTTTGACCCCCGAGTGACCCGGCATCCAGATGAGGGAGACCTCTTTCTCTCCAGCCAGCTCGCTCGTCTCGGCACTCACTTACCAGCCTGCAATTTACCCGTGGGCTACTTAGGGCCTTAACGGGTGCCTGGCTGTCTGTGGCTATGAGGAACCGCTTGTTGGTGTATCCCCTCCTCTTGCTCTCCCGCACACAGTGCAGGATGGCGTACATTTCGGCCTGGAAGATAGTTGCATGGGCTCCGAGGGAAATACTATGACTTACCCTCGGTCCTTCCGAATAAACACCTGCCCCCGTCCCACGCTCCCCGCCGGATCTGTTCGTGAACCAGACGAGCGCGTCCCGTGGTAAGCCCGGCGTCTCCACTCGCCATGCCTCGCGGTCGAGGATTTCCACTGTAAAGTTGTTTTCTCTGCAGATTCGCGGGCTTCCGAAGTCTGACATCATTTCAAGCATGGGCTCCTTCACGATCTCTTGAATTTTGCAGTGGCCCCTGAAGCCTGGGTTGATCTTCAGTCTACCATTGCAGGCTAGTCTGTATAGTCCTAGCCTGGCCTCCCCCATGATAACTAAGTGTGTGTATGGGGGCAGATCCAGCAACACCTCCATGGCAGCTGTTGGGGTTGAAGTCATGGCTCCTGTGATGCCCAGGCAAGCCATCCTTTGGATCTTGCCTAGTTTTTGTTTGGTACTGGATTGTGTCACCTTAGGCCACCAGACCAGTACCACGTATGCTAACAATGGTCTGACCACCCTTGTGTACAGCCAGTGGGCCATACTAGGTTTAGTCCCCACGTTTTTCCATATAGCCGCCTAGTGACGGCTAGGGTAATAACTGACATAAGCAGAATTTTTTCAACATGACCATTCCATTTTTACCTCCCTGGCCATTGGGATGTTTCTACCATATAGATTGCGAGTTCTGTGGCTCTCCCACTTCCTCCTCCTTGTAAACGGTATGACGGTTGCTTTCTTGGGGCTCACCCCGAGCCATTGGCCAACCGTCCACCTTTCCACCACTTTCAGTGCTGTCTGCATGCGCTCCCACACTGGCTGTTTTTTTCTCTTAGAATTAGGTCTACTGTATGCTCACAAAATTTGACTATAATGATACGGGCCAGATTGTATATATACTGTCAAAAACACTTAGCTGTCCTGGTTGTGCAACATTTTTGATTAATTTTAGGTTCTCTTTATCTAGGTGGTGATTATTATCCCAAATATGTCAGGCAACACATGATCTATATTATAGTACTGTATCTTAGTTGTGCTAAATGTTCTTTAAATCTTAAGGAACAGATATTTTAGTTTGCCTGACATATTAAGGATCACAAGCTTTACAACTTAGTTCATAGGTCGCCGACATTTAACGGTAGTGTTCTTGTCTTTTGGGTTACCTAGCAACATTTTTTTAAGTATTTTTTGTCGGTTATAAAAGAGGAGTAGAAAATATCAATTATTTTAAATTTTAGTTCTAGAAAAAAACTGCTAAATTATGCTAAAATTATGAAGGGACAAATACCTTTGAGAAACAAGCACCCATATGAACTTTTGGTGTTGGAGGTAACCCATTACTAGGTGGCCTTGGTGGAGTGTGTCTTCTTCTGTGCTTCCGAGGAGGAACCGGTGGGCATGCTACTAAATCAGGAGTACTTGTTTCATGATTTTCCCTTCCTAAAAATGAGAAATAAAAAATAATTTTCTATCTATTTGCAGGTTTAATATTCAATAGAAATTTGCGATATTTTGCTCACACTGACTTAAAAACAATTTAACTCATCAGCTGTCGTGAATTTTGTCATTCGTTTTATGTTATATTTTACAACATAACAAGGTGAGCTTGCAGATTACAAACATGAACGAGAATGTAAAGCCGATATATTAAAAAACTCTGGACGCAGCAAGTGCGTTATGGTAGTGAATTTTCATAAAAATGTTTTTATAGCAAATATGTGTGTTTTCTTTTTAAGAAAGCAGGCATCAATTTTGGTTACCAGTATAACCTATATAGTAAAAGCAATGTGCCATGTTTCATAAAAATAACTTTATTGTGTGCAAATGTACCAAGATTTCCAAAAGTAGACTTAAAGTGTTCCCGGAAAAACTCGTTTCTTGGTCAACCTTATAGGTTAATAGCAAATTGGGCTATTCAAATATGAAGCATTTGATCAAAGTTCGCTACCATAACGCACTTGCTGCATCCAGAATTTCTTTTCTTACAAACATGCATTATATTTCGATGGAAAATGCAATAACATAAGGCGTGTTTGATTAAAAAAAAAAAGAAAATTTGTATCACCAATGACTTATGGGCCATCCTGTGATTGTAGAAATATTTTTTAAGATGTAGCTCAAGACACCCTATAATTAATATATACAAATTTTTTTCAAATCTTGTATAATAACGGATATATTGAGCTTTATTGATTTTTTACGAAAATTCGACAAAAATTATACACCATTAAACGATAAACTCTATAGCTAAGGCTACTGCCAAGCATCAGGGAAAGCGTCTATTTCAAATGAATTTTCTGGAAACATTTTAGTAAAATGAAGGACAATGACGGTTGAAACTAAGACTTCAGTGTTTGTAAAACATCCTTCTTGAGACATTTGATTTCCATAGCCCGTATTAGTTTCAAGTTATTTGCCAAAATGTTGCCGATTTTGACGTTTTAAGTCACAACTTTGACGTTTTGAGGAAAACCCCAATTTATTTTTCTTTAAATGCCTATAACTTTTTTGTATTTTGACATACAGAGCTAAATTTTGGTAGGTAACTTACATATAAGGACATAAACCCGCGGACCAAATTTGGTTGCCCTTACTTTGTTAATTCGGGAGATATAAATTTTTTTCGAAAGAAAACACAAAATTTTCCGGGAAAACCTGGGCATATTTTCCTGGCTAACGAACTTATCCAAGCCATTTGCAAAAGGAATTTATTCACCAAATTTAATCAAAATCGGCCCATTATTTTTTGAGTTATCGGTGTGATACATATATATAAATATATATATATATATATATATATATATATATATATATATATATATATATATATATATATATATATATATATATATATATATATATATATATATATATATATATATATATATATATATATATATATATATATATATATATATATATATATATATATATATATATATATATATATATATATATATATATATATATATATATATATAAATATATATAAATATATATAAATATATATATATATATATATATATATATAAATATATATAAATATATATATATATATATATATATATATATATATATATATATATATATATATATATATAAACATATAAAAATTCAAACTGACCCCGGATATGTGTTCTGGGGGGCCAAATTAGCGCTCATTTGAAGAAATTTTTTCAAAATTCAAAAGTCGAGATCTCCTCATTAGTGAATTTTTTTAAGAAAATTCACTAAAATTAAGAACATCAAGGAAAATCTATGGCATCACAGGGGCCATGACTTCAACACCAACAGCTGCCATGGAGGTCTTGCTGGATCTGACATACACCACCACCCCCCCACTTTGGGGGAGGCCAGGCTAGGACCATACAGCCTACCAGCCTACCCAGGCTTCAGGGGCCACTGCAAAATTCAGATCGTGAAGAAGCCCATGCTTGAAATGAGGTCACCTCGCGAGCCCGCGAATCTGCAGGGAAAACAATTTTACAGTGGAAATCCCCGACAGCGAGGCATGGCGGGAGGAGACGCCGGGCTTACCACGGGACGCTCTCGTCTGGTTCACGAACAGATCCGACGGGGAGCGTGGGACAGGGGCAGGTGTTTATTCGAAAGGACCGGGGGTAAGTCATAGTATTTTCCTTGGAGTCCATGCAACAGTCTTTCAGTTCGAAATGTACACCATACTGCACTGTGTGCAGGGGAACAAGAGGGGGGGCTCCACCAACAAGCAGATCATCATAGCCTCAGACAGCCAGGCAGCCCTTAAGGCCCTAAGTAGCCCACGGGTGAATTCCAAGCTGGTAAGTGAGTGCCGAGACAAGACAAGCGACCTGGCTGGGCAGAATGAGGTCACCCTCATCTGGGTGCCAGGTCACTGGGGGTCAAAGGCAATAAAGAAGCTGACAGTCCCGCGAAGAGAGGGTCAGCAGAACCATTTATGAGACCAGAACCGGTTCTGGGCGTGACAAAGAGCACGGCCAGGGGAGCCATTAAGTGCTGGGTCAGAAACGAACACAAGGTGTACTGGGCAGATTGTCCAGGGCGCCGACATGGGAAATCAGTAATTGACACAGTTCAAAGAGAGCTGTGGAGCTGCTAAATCTTAGCAGAGGACAGCTCAGAAACATAACAAGTCTCTCAAACACCTGCATAAAATGGGGCGGTTCAAGGGGGACCTTGCATGGAGACTCTGCGGCGAGAGGAAGGAATCAGCCCAGCACATCTTGTGCGAGTGTAAAGCTCTGGGCCACAAAAGACAACTGATCTACGGTCAGTCTAGACCGGAGACAGAGCAATATCAAACATCACCCTACCAATCGCTGTGCAGACTAGTTCACGGCACAGTGATTTTGGAAAATGGGTGGAGTAGAAAACACTAAGAGCATGCACAATAAGCCAAAGGCTGCAGTGCATCAGTGCGGCAAAGACGCGGACGAACCCTGAGGGAGAAAAAAAAGGAAAACCTAGCAAGAACACTGCTTGAGTTAATGCTACAAAAGGTACTAACTTAGAACAGCTAAGATATTTTCTAGAAGAATAGTAGACGAGTGATGAACTTTACGAGTACTGAATATAATTGGTCAAATACTTTAATTTGAGGCTTCAATTAACACTGTGAATAACCATATACAGGGGTGTTAATTCAGTATGTGGCCAAACTTGAGGACATTATTCCATACTCAGTTTTAAGACAAAAAGTTTATATAAACATAAGTCCTAAATAGCTCTGCTTCTATTATACTGAGTATTGAAATATGTTTTTTTCGCTCAGATTAACTGTTGTCGATAAAATGGAAAAGTAATAAAATTATGCGTAACATTTATTTCTGCAATGCTTTGAAAGTGACAAAAAAAGTAAGAGTGACGTGGAAGGAAAATCATTTCTTTACAGAAATTTGACAACCAATGTCACTTTAAACAGTGTGTATGGTTTAATGCTTTAGATCGTAAGTTGAAGTGTTTTAAGAGTTTTAAGCTGTAACATTCGTTACTAATATTAGAAAATGGTTCAATTTACAAACAGAGAAATGGCCGGGATGCATTTTGTTTATGGAATGGCCAAAGGCAATTAAAGAGTGACTCGAAGCCTATTCTTGTCTTGTACCAAATAGACAAACCTTTGTAAAAATACACAAAAGACTGTGAAAATCTGGCACCTTTAAAAGATCGGCTGCTGTTATTGGGAAACCTGCAGCAGTAACAACAGTGCAGCTGGGAGAAGCAGTTTTAGATGAAATTGAGCGTAGCCCCGACACATGTACATGACAAATTGCACACCAATTAACCATTATTCGTGTTTCTATATGGAAGCTATAAAGGAAATATCAGACGTATCCTTACCACATACAGCTTGTTTAAGTGTTATTACCTACTGATTTTCCCCATTGCGAGTCGTTTATTGTTAAGTACAATTTACAGAACCCAATTCATCATAATATAGTATTTGACCTGCCGATCGTTTCGCTAACAAAGTTATCGTCATCAGAGGAACGCACAACTTGGTTAGCTAAACAATTGTCAGATCTAAAAATTGTATTGTGATGGATTGGGTTCTCCGAATTGTAATTATCAGTGCTCATCACAGGTTCCAAAATTCCCTCATTGTGTATTGTACTTGGATTATGGAACAACAGAATTTTGTTTACCGACGAAGCGTGTTTTCCCCAAATTAAATTATAAACTTTCATAATCATATCTGTGGTGAAAATCTCCATGCGGTTACAGAGGATAATTATAAACAACAGTTTTCCGTAAATGTTTGGATTGGTATTGTAGGTATTTTCCTCATTGGACCTCATTTTTTACCCCCCAAGATTAAATGGTCAAGAGTATCGCCATTTTTTTTAATTTGTCACCTGAACTAATAAAAAACGTCCCACTGGCAGAAAGAGCAAGAATGTGGTTCATGCACGACGATGGGGGCCCCACCTCACTTTAGCATAGTATCACGTCAAATTCTGGATGCAGATTATGGAGAACACTAGATTGGTCGCATGGGTCCACAGTCCTGGCTACCCAGGTCACCGAATTTAAGTCCCTTATTTTTTTTTCTTTGGGGGGCAGTTAAAGGCCCTTGTTTATAAAATAGTCAACACTGAAGAAGAATTAAGGCAATGAATACGAAATTCATGTCATCAAATAAGACATACGCCAGGGATATTTCAGCATGTTCGGCAATCGATATTTAGACGAGCTAATGCTTACATTGAAGTTGAAGGTGGACATTTTGAGCAACTGTTATAATGTTACTTATTGTTAATTTTTTTTTTCAAGCATTGTTTTTTTTTTGCATGGTACTCTTTTTGTTACTTTCAAAATGCTGCAGTAATAAATCTTATGCATAATTTTACTATTTTGTCGGTTTTCTAGAAAACACTCCTCGGGTGTTCTGTCTCTGTGGATCTCCAAAAAATATTAAGACTGGGGAAGTAGAAATTCAACTTCACCAAATCTCAGTCTTGCTCTCTATCTCATAAGAAATACACCAGCCCTAGACCCATCACAATTAACAACCAAGTTATTCAAAGTAATGAGTCCTTTTCACTTGTTGGCATTTCTGTCGATCGAAATCTCAATTGGCATCAACATATCACACCAATTGCAGAAGCGGCTGCTAAGAAATTAGGTTTCATCTACCGGGCTTGCAAATACTTTTCACCAGCTAATCTCTATACCTTATATATACTTCACAAATAAGGCTAAACCTCGAATACTGCTCCCACATTTGGGGTGCTGCTGCCGCTTCTACACTCGCTATCCTGGACTCCATTCAGAAGAGAGCTATACGTCTCATCGGTCACCCTACCCTCACCCAAAGGCTGCCATCCCTTGCCCACCGACGAGCCGTTAGTGACCTCTCTCTCTTTTATAGATATCTGCACGGGCACTGCTCAGAGGAGCTTTCTTCCATAGTTCCTCCACCTGCTGCCCCCAACAGATCTACCAGGGGAACAGAGCGAATGCACCCTTTTACTGTCCAGGTCACCGGACATAGAACATCTTGTTATGCCCGATCTTTTGTCCCGAGGACTTTCAAGTTGTGGAATTCCTTGCCGGCACATATTTTTCCTTCTCTTTTGAACCTCCAAACTTTCAAGTCCGGAATTAACAAGTTGCCTCTTTCCTCCTTGTCGACACCCACGGTACGAAGTATTTAGGCCGTGAGCCCTCGTGGTGTGTTGTTTAAAAAAAAAAACTCGGTAATTTTGTGCTAAATTATATGAAACATGATTGAACAGTGATATGGTTGAAGTTAACGGGCTTACTTATCAAACTTACCATTACTACTATTTGTATTACTATTATTACTATTACGTTCAGTCCTGCCACTATCACTGAGTGACCTCTGCCTCTGTCCATTAATATTCATTGCATTGACTAAACCGAACAGTTCATCCACTGAGGAATGTCTTCTTGGTGAGGAATTAATACTAGCGTCATTGTTTGGACTAGAAGGTATCGTATGAACATCACATTTTGTTTCTGAATCCTGCACTGGCAATGTCGCTCTAGAATGATATTTAATATTTACTTACAATATTTAGTGATAAAAAACTAATTGGCAACTAAACAAACCAAGCATTAATGCAGAACTACATACTAATCTATCCTAATCATCTAATAGTATAAGCTGGTAAAACAAGCCAAACCATGTTATAAGTTAACCATCTCAAAAACTAGTGTTAATGTTATTAATCAATGCACAAGCTATCAAACCATTAATAATTACAAAATCATGATCCAATAATACGTTTTGTTTACTTATTTTTCAAATCTGTAGTAACAACACTACATGGCCATATCTCTTCAGATTTTACAAAAGTAAATTATGCTTTTACAGTATTGTGCGAATTAATGTGAACATTGGGAATTCCTGTATTATATGGCAACACTGCTGTGACAATTCTGACAGATGTTTATCAACTTGTCCCATAACCTATCATTCTGCATTAAGTTATTGTCTATGTCGGTCGTTTTGCCGGTTATTCTAACTAAGTTACAAGTGTTTTTGTAGTTTTGCGAAAAATATCACGTTTTAGTGATTTTTTCGTGTTTGCGGCATCAGTGACATTAGTAGTAGCAGTAGTAACAGTGGTAGGGAGGCTAACGCCAAGCAAGTAGGCCACAATGGGCCCTTTTTGACAACCCCAGCAAACCAGCAACCATGCTCTACACTTCCTCGGTTCCGTCACCAAACCACCTCGACCTCGAAATGAAGGCCATGGCGGTCTTCAATTGGACGGTACTTATCTGATTCCTCTGCAGAGTCCTCGAACGGAACAATAGTTCAACTGCTCGAAGACTCCCAAAAGCCTCACATTCACACAGGAAGTGATAAGACGTTTCTTTATCCTCGTCACATTCCTGGCAAATGGGATCCATCTCTACGCCTATCAAGACACCTCACGTCTTCTAAGGGCAAAGTGGCCTGTCAGCACCCCAAGGATGTGGCAAAGCATAGGTCGACTCCTACCGAGTAGCCAGACAGTTTTATCTCTGTCCTGCACCTCCACGAAGTCCCTTGCCTGCCTGCAGCCACCACAACAGCTGCACATCCTTTGCCCTGGCTAGTCCGTTAAGGGCGTCAGCGCACTCCTGAACCAGTGTTGACCTGATTCTGGTCGTGCAGACTGCCCGGAGTACTGCCTGGCTATCCGAGCAAATGTATACAATTTCTCGGGGCTCATCCTCACATCCTGTCTATTGGCCACAGACAGGATAGCGTACACCTCCATTTCGAATGTTGTGGTATATGCGCCCAGAGCATAATTCTCGTGCACCCCCGGGCACTCGATATATATTCCTGCCCTGGAGGATTGTTGATCCTCCAGCCGCGATCCGTCGGTAAAACAGACAGGCTTGCGGGCTGGAATGCAACCTCATTTTCCCTCCATTGATCCCTACTGGGGATCCTGAGGATATATTGCCTAGTCAACCTAATATCGTCCTCTGCATTCCGTACCTTGATGGCGGAAATAGCAATTTCTTTTTCCACCTCCTTGGCGACTCTTGCATGCCCTATTACTGCTGCCTCTCCGCACCAGTTTCCAGAGTCTCGCATTCTAAGATGCGATGCCATAGCCTCCCTTCTGATACAGATGGGAAGCGGTGGCAGCATCAGCAAGACCTCTAGCGCGGCTGAGGGTGTCGTCCTCATAGCACCTGTGATACCCAGGATTGCCAGCCTTTGGAGTTTGGCCAGCTTCCTGGTAGTAGTTTGGTTCACACCACACCACCAGACCAATACTCTATAGAGTATCCTCGGCATAGTGTAAATCCAATGAATGATCCGAGGGTTAAGTCCCCAGGTCCTCCCTATCACTCGACGCAGCTGCCAGAGGGTAGCTACTTCCTTCCTCACTACTCGTTCTATTTGCGACCCCCATGTAAGTTTGGATTCCAGGACCACCCCCAGATATTTGACCTCCCGCACTAAAGCTAAAGGTTTTCCAAACATCACGGGGCGCCCTGAACCACTCCATATTCCTCTTGTTGGTGAATAGGATCATCCTGTCTTCGTCGAGTTTGCGGAGAGTCCCAGCTCACTGCACCACCTCTTAATTATGCCAAGGAAAAGAGAAAGGATAATTACACTTAGTAAGTACACATCCATGACGCAAACAGACATTGCTAGTGAGTTCCCTGGGTTTAAGAGCTGTAAATAAGACAAACAAAAAAGGGAGACTGGATCGTTTGAAGTTTAGTGGAAGGGGAAATGTGGGAGAAAAAGAAAGACAATTTCCCGAGATGGATCGTTCCTTTTCAGAAATAGTAAGCTGGACCCCAGAAAGACAATATTCAGTAAGACTTAAAAAAGACTGGAGTGAAAATTCACAACTCTACAATTCGTAGGCGCCTTTTGGGGGAGGAATAAAAGCTGTAGGTTAGGTTAGGTTTAATTGTGAGTGGGCCATACCGGTCCCTCCACCACGACCATAAGGTCTACTGTGGTTAACGCCTAATAGTCTATATTTCGCCCAACAAAGCCAGCCTAATGCAGAGGTCGATAATCTTTGTGGGCAAAAGTTGATCCAGATACTCCGGAGCAAGCTTTATCTTGCCAAAGAGCAGGTATCTAGTCCTGTCCGCTGCCGGACAGGAACACAGTACATGCTCTGCTGTCTCGTCACTCTCCATACACAGCCGGCACTCCAGTCTCCTGACCGACTCCAATACGGTGCATGTGGTGACGCAAGCGGCAGTGTCCTGTATACAGGCCGACTAGAGTACTCAGTTGTTGTCTGTTTAACTCTAGAAGTTTTTTAGCCCTTGACTCAGACAGGCCATTTATGAAGGCCTTAGAGTGAGCTAATCTTGGAAGATTTTGCCAATACTGGATTGTCATTCTTTCTGTCCAGGTCTTTAAGGTGCGTTTTGCTGTGCATGATGTTATCCCCAGCACCGGTTCTGGTCCGATAAAGTCCCTCTGGGCACCACTCCTGGCAAGCGTGTCGGCCGCAACATTGCCATCATGGTCCGAGTGACCCGGTATCCAGACCAGCGACACATCATTACAGCTGCCCAGTTCGTTAAGGGCAGATTTACAACTCCATACTGTTTTTGAATTACACCGGTAGGAACCAAGTGCTTTTATTGCAGCTTGGCTATCTGCATATATCTTTATCGATTTGTGTGTGCACTGATTTTTCATACTTTCCCTTGCACACATCTCGATGGCATACACTTCTGCCTGGTGTATGGTTGCGTACTTGCCGAGGCTAGCTGATAGTCTAGCATCGGTGCTGCCCCCATATGCGCCGGCTCCTACTCCCATACTGGTTTGGAGCCGTCACAGTACCAGCAGAGATCGGCTCTCAATAGGATCGTTTGATTTCGCTCCCAGTCCTCCCTTTCCGGGAGGACGGTCTTGAAAGACAGACCTCTACTGATCTATAAAAGCTGTAATACCTCAAAAAAAATATGCTTATTGGACAGAAGAACACTAGAGAAATATCTCAGATGAGACACCGTTTTTGGTGCAAAGGTACTGATCAAAATTCGTTGGAAAAGGTATGGACAAAAAGTTAACTGCAGCTCACTTGGTACAGACAGTGAAACATACAGTCAAAAAGACTTTTTGGGGTTGTTTTTCATATATGGAAACAGGGTAACTTATACCTACCAAAGGCATGATGAACAGTGAAAAATATACTGAGATGTTAGAAACGTGTTTGTACTGAAGACTGGAAAAAGTAGTTTAAGCAGTTGGCGAACCAATCTTCCAGCAAAATTCAGTGCCGTGTCATGTGTCCAAGAAAATGGTGAAATATTTCATGGACAAAAATATTAGACTGGCCTGGAAACTCACTGTACATTAATCATATTGAGAACCTGTGGTCTATATGCAAGGCATACCAGCCCGCAAGCCTGGTCTGTTTCACCGACGGATCGCGGCTGGAGGACTAACAATCCTCCGAGGCAGGAATATACATCGAGGGCCTGGGGGTGCGCGAGAGCTATGCTCTTGGCGCATAGACCACGGCATTCGAAACAGAGGTGTATGCTATCCTGTCTGTGGCCAATAGACAGGATGTGAAGAGGAGTCCCGAGAAATGTGTGTACATCTGCTCGGATAGCCAGGCAGTCCTCCGGGCAGTCTGCGCGGCCAGAATCAGGTCTACACTTGTTCAGGAGTGCACTGACGCCCTCGAAGGACTAGCCAGGACAAAGGAGGTACAACTAGTGTGGGTTCCGGGACACTGTGGCGTGGCGGGGAATGACGTCGCGAATAATCTCGCAAGGCTTGGTTCCGGGCGGCCGTTTTGTGGCCCGGAGCCGGCGATAGGTATAAGTAGGAAGACGGTGGCCCGGAGCCGGCGATAGGTATAAGTAGGAAGACGGTCTCTATCGCCTTAGACAGGTGGACCGAGGAAGCAATGAAGAGGCACTGGTCGGTTGGTGGCTGCAGGCAGGCGAGGGACATCGTGGAGGGGCCGGACAGAGATAAAGCTGTCTGGCTACTCGGAAGGAGTCGACCTACGCTTCGCCGCATCCTTGGGGTGCTCACAGGCCACTGCGCACTTAGAAGACACCTCACATTGATAGGCGTAGAGAGGGATCCCATTTGCCAGGAATGCGGCGAGGATGAGGAAACGTCCTACCACTACCTGTGCGAATGCGAGGCTTTTGGGAGTCTTCGAGCAGAAATGTTCGGATCGAGGACTCTGCAGAGGAATCAGGTAAGTACCGTCCAATTGAAGACCGTCACTGCCTTCATCTCGAGGTCGAGGCGGTTTGGCGACGGAACCGAGGAGTAGAGCATGGTTGCTGGTTTGCTGGGGTTGGCAAAAAGGGCCCATGGTGGCCTACTTGCTTTGCATTGGCCTCCCCACCACTGCTACTATATGCAAGGCCAGATTGCTAAAAATAGATTGTAGAACAGAAGGTAAGATGATTTGAGGCTCTCATACAGCTGCAGTTTCAAGATGACAAAATCTAGGAGAATTGCAACAAAAACTAAATTGATTCTATGCCAAAACTCGATACAGTTTAATTAACCATATATGGAACACGTAAATTCATAAACATTAAATTACTTCCTACATCCTACAATTTAATTTAAAGAACAAACACAAGATACTGAGAAACAGTGGTTTCAGATAAATCAACATACATATTAATCAGGTGATAATGTCCTATCATCGGATATCTACATTTTATCACTGACAGATGCATATAAAAGGCCGAGAATTCAAGGGAAAGCAGTTCTCTCCGAGCATTCAGCGATACACCGATATAGTCAGTACAAGCAGCAGTCCACGTGCCAGCCGAGCTTCTTCAGCCCTGGGTGAATTTGCCCTGCTATTATACTGCAGTGTGGTAAATGATTTGCCCGCTATTACAACAGATGTTGGCTCCTGGATGTACCAGCATGGTACGATCTAGCTTAGTCTAAACCGCCTGCCCCAGTTGTTGCCTGGGCGTAAGCGTCGAAGATTAAACAACGCCGCCGCCCCTTTTCCCTCCTTACATTGACCGACCCGGGTGCCTATGAGTGGCACTGATTCCTGATCGTATGGCTAGTCGAATATTATTGTATTTTTAAATATTAACGTATTTATATCGTTTGCAATATGAAAAAATGTCTTATCAGAGATAGTTTTATCTGGCATAAGATATAGTTTCTCTTTAATCGCATGAACTGTAGCGAATTTTTAGTTTTCATAATTTATGGATTTTTATTATTGTAACTTCCGTTTGTAAATACTTTGAGTATTATTAGAAGCTTCTATGAACTTAATTGTGTTTCACTGCACTGCCATTAGACGGTCGTACTAGTGCATGTGTGTTTAAGCTAGAATCATGTGACGGATTGCAACTAGCGGAGGTATATCTTAATTGATATTTACCTGTTTATGATATTTTTGCTTCCATCTTTGTAATATAAGAAAACAGCCATTATTCGGGAGTAAGTAATTAAAGTTTACTTAACTCCAGAGAACTCTTTTGACCCCTGGCTATAGTTTTTTCTCCACTCAGCTACCCTAGGACAAGGCTGTTATGAAACAGTAATTTGTGGTGTTCTGCGAGGGCATTAGCAGAAGTGCTCACGGGGATCTAACCTCGTCCTATTTAATAGGGAATAAAGATGGCGCCAGAGGATGCGTAATTTGGAATATTTAGATCACGCCCGAAGCACGGATTATCACCATATCCGTCGGGCCTCTGCTTAGCCGAGTTCATCGCACATTAAACACGTTTGTTTCACTCATATTGATTTCACACTATCAAGTGTCCTTTGCAATTAATTTTCTGTCTCCTATCCATGCTATTTATCTATGTACCTAATGCAATGAAACTTATTATATACACCTCTAATATTTTTGTCTGAATCTGAGAGATTGGCTACTTATTTTATATACCCTGTGTACCTTCAAATATTTATGCTGATGTCTGTAGCAGTAAATTTACCTATCATACTTCTAGAAGGACTCTAAACAAACAACTACAAACTATCTCGAAAATTTAAACTAGACAAAAAATTATTTAACAAAGCTATGTAGACGACATCTTGCTATTATTTAAGACGACATCTTGCAATTATTTACCATCATCGTAGATACTTACTGTTGTGTGTAATAGTCTGAAGGTAGGTGCTTGAAGGTGCCCCTAAAATAACAATCAAAACAACAGGTCAACTACCAAAAACAATCAAGTACCTCTGTATTATTGGAATGACCCTATCACCAAGCAATAGATGTGTTAAAAAAAATTAAAATGTGCCATAAGAAAAAAAAAGCGTTTGTGTTAAAAAGCTGCATGAAATCAATGACAATTACCTCATCATTAACTCTTCATCTATGTACTGCAAGAGACTCCTGAATAAAATATATAATGAGTTAAATTATCGATTTACTAAAACTATCTTGTTAAAAAATTGTTATGAGGTATTATTCGGAAAAAAGCTGTTATGGAATTTAATAGGTAAGTATCAAACAGAGGCGAAATGCATGTACTTTTAAAATACCAATTTTATGATTCAATGAACACAAAAACTTTAAGACACTCTAACATTATGAGATGTACGACAGGGTCGCCATCTAGGTGCAGAACCATGTAGTATGTTGTCACGACAGCTCCAATTAACACAAAATGTTATAAATAGAGACTGTGGACAACCAACCAAGAATTTTTGTAAATTGTCAGCCCTGTCCCATTTCTTCCCTGATACTGACTGGGACAACGTATGTAGACTACATGTATGCTCACCATAATCAGAAACGCAGACCGGTTTTGCTCTAATTAGAGCTTGTCGGTGTGTTATACTAATTACAGTGAGAACACACCTATAAAGTAATACAGTTATGGTAACGAGCCCACTAGAACATTGTGAGATGTACGACAGAGTCCCGATCTCGGTGCGGAACAAGGTAGTATGTTGTCACGACAGCTACAATTAACACAAAATGTTATAAATAGAGACTGTGTACAGCCAACCAACAATTCTCTCTAATTAGAGCGAAACTGGTCTGTGTTCCTAATTATGGTGAGAATACATCTAGCCCGACATACATTGTTCCAGTATTAGGGAAGAAACGGGCCAGGGCATTACAAAAATTGTTGGTTGGTTGTACAGTCTATATTTATCAAGGCCGGTATCCACTTGTATAAAATGACTCGTAACGTAACTGCGAACATGTTACGATACGGCTAGTGGATACGAAAAACTGTTGCATATTACCCGTAACCAACTAGACATGCGTAACCGTTACAACCCGAACCACCATTTGTCGGTTTTTTACTGTCGCATCAAAGAAAGGACACGGTAACGCGCAGCGACAAGTTGGGACGGGTGCTCTAGTTGTGTGTCGTGTACTGTTGCATTCGAAAATTCCAACTTATTTTTCAGTCGTCATTCGTCTGTTATTTTGTGTGCATCTTTTTTTGTGTGTATGTGACCATGGAGTGGACTAAGGAAGCTACAATTAATTTAATAGAACGTTATCATGAAAAAACTATAATTTGGAATCCTCAACATTCCGACCATTTCAATAAAATTAAGAAGCAGGATGTGTGGATGGAGAACAGCATTCATATTACTGAAGTCAGATAAAGACTGCGGGCTTTTTTGATGAGCGTCGAGAACAAGTCCATGTATGTGGCGTAACCCCATTCGGTTACGTTACAAGGTGATTGACATGGCCAAAAATTAAAAAAAGTCAAAATGTGTGTCGTGTCATCTTGCAACACTCTGCAACATGTTCGCTGTTATGTTACGGGGCATTGGCTCATATGGATACCCGCCTTTACATTTTGTGATAATTGGAGCTGTTGTAACAACATACTACCTGGTTTACTACACATTTTCAAAAACCGCACGATTGTTTCATAAATAAATAAAATTTCTTCTCTGATGACGCTAACACGAAACGTGGTGATTTGAGTTGTACCAGTGCACTTAAGACTATGAAATATCTATCATTTGATTCAGCAAATCGACATGTAAATGTAATCAGATCTTAGCTGACAAAACAGAAAAAAAAAACTATTTTCAAGGATGTTGTTACGAAAATGTGAGTAGAGCTAAGCAAACGAAAACGAAAAAAATGACTTGACCAACTTGATCTATTCCATCATATGGAGACCTTAGAGTTCTTTTTTCTTAATATTTCCTCAACCCGTTGAAAATGGCTCCAACAAGGAGCCCCAACGTCGGGTTTTAAGAAAATATAGACGTGGTTCAAGCGAAGAACCAAGTATTTCCCACACGTATGACTGTGGAGATGTTTTTGAGAAAAAAGTGTATATATATATATATATATATATATATATATATATATATATATATATATATATATATATATATATATATATATATATATATATATATATATATATATATATATATATATATACTAAGATGACACATCTTCTAGTAGGCTGGCTACCACAGCTGTATTACTTTATAGGTGTGTTCTCGCTGTAATTAACAGAGTGCACTAACAAGATCTAATTAAAGTGAAACCAGTCTGCGTTTCAAATTATGATGAGAATACATCTAGCCTCACTACAGAATCGTTTTATTTCACACATTATGAAAAAGCTGGTTAATCATAGATACATGCTTTAAAATTACTTCGTTTCAATTGTATATGAGTGATCCAGTTAATAATGATGAAAATCTAGCAATGATTATAAGAAATCATCAAAATAAACTAGAAGATGCAAAAAGAATCTATTTAATTTCCAAAACCAAACACCGCTTTTTTCTTAAAGTTCTCAAACCCACAATACAACCTAAAAACATGATGAACACCTCAAGCGATAAATGTAGGTTTGAAGTGCCCTAAGGTTGCATTCCAATGCATTTATTGTGTATTGTCTTTGAGTGATTTTAAATCAATAAATGCAATAAAATTCACGTTTTTAATTGGTCCTTGGTAAAGTATCTTATTGGGGTCGAGGAGTTGTGGGCCAAAGGACTCCAGGGGGCAAGCTGAGGAAGTGGAAACAACAACATAAGCTTTCGATGAAGGTTTCCCCAAGACCGTCATGCGCGGTGAAGAGCCGCATCCTGCATGAAGTGACCCTGCTGATAACTAAACATGACGGATCTAGACGTGAAGGTCGAAATAAACTCCCCCAACTATGGTGTCACGTGACCTGTGTCTAGGAATGGATGGCACCAGGGTGATGGTGTCGTGAACGGAACCTCTGGAGTACCGAGCAACCCTCCAGAGTAACCCGCCTTGCACCACACAGGGGGTTCTGATGGTGTGGACAGTATTTCCCCCATTCTCGTGGGAACAACATGAAGATCATAAATAAATATAAAACCAACCCTAATGAGGCTCGAGGAGTGGCTCCGGCTACAGACTCGTGCCTTGAGTCTATTCCGGAAACGGAGACGACCCAGGGGTGGCAGCGTTCGGGGACTCTGGAGGTCTCACGACCGTGCACTATGCATGCGGCCACACGTGCTTGGGCGTGTATGTGTGTGTGTGTGTGTGTGAAATAGCGACATGTGAATAAACTGAATGATGAGACAAAATCGAGTGACAAAGTAAATTGGTAATAAATATGGGGTACGCTGTTGAATAATAGACGAGTGTACTCATGGTTGAAAAGCTTGTGTTGCTTTTCTTTTACTTAGGCGGAAGTGTGAGATTTGTGAATAAAGTGAATGATGAAACAAAATCGAGTGACAGAGTAAATTGGTAATAAATGTGGGATATGCTGTTGAATAGTAGACGAGTGTACTCATGGTTGAAAAGCTTGTGTTGCTTTTCTTTTCCTCAGCCGGAAGTGTGAGGGAAGGATAAAAGAGGAACAAAAACTAGGGAAAAAAAGCAGATGTGTGCAAAACGATAATGGTGCTTGTGTGCTGGAGTCTCATGTACAAGTCCTTGTACCTCTATGAGAATACAGTAAGTCCCCGCTTAACGTCCTAGTTCGGTAGAGAATATATTAATAGCAAAGAGCGTGCACCAGTCAAGTCGTATCAAAAATTTGGAAGAAATGGTCAATTGACTATTTACAACAGTTAAGAAACGCTAATGTAAACATGAGCAGCTGTTTATCAACGTACGAAAGGGAAAAGGTGAATGACCACGCTTTTTTGTACGATCAATACACACCCCAGCTCGCTTGGAAGATGGTGCGAATTAGCCAAGTGTACCCTGGTGGAGATGGAAGAACCCCAGCCTAGGAGGTCCAGCTTCCTGACGGAACATTACTTCGAAGGCCTATACAGTTGTTATATCCATTGGAACTTCCTACTGCGCCCCCCGAGGATGGAGAAAATATATTAATGGCAAAGAGTGTGCACCAGGTATGGTCCAACTTTAGAGTCTGCACACACAGAATCAAGGACAGCAAGTACTGCAGCGCCGCCAGAACCTCCAACCGCCCTTAGTAGTAGCAGCAATCGATTCGAGCCAGAAACAAGTAACGGTATGCAGATGCAGGGTAGCTAAAGAACATTCAATACTAATGTAACGCGACCGCGATTTCTTTATATGTTATTATTCGTATTAACCCTTTTTATTAAAAAATGCAATATTTATTTCTAGTGTACATTTGAATCGATAATAAAGTCTTAAGTTTAGCTCACTTCTTTTAAGGCCCCAATAACGAAATAGTAATCTTTATATGGTGCCGAGATTATTTACAGGGATCTACCAATCGCGACGTTAAGTGAAACGACGTAAACCGATTCATTGGAAATGAATATAATGTACATACATATGTACATATTTGTGATTGCAAAATCATTCAGAAAAAAAATCAGGATTCACTTATGTATGAATTATGTACAGGGTGGCCAATTAAGCGAGGTAAGCGGCTGTATCTCGGAAACCGTTTACCATAGAGCTTTGGGAAAAAATATCTTTTTTGTCCTAATTATTTGTCCTAATGTTTACATTGTTGCATATATTTCTTGTTATTCTGCTATGTGTGGATAAATAAATTCTCAGTATTATTATTAAGAACACTTAATAATAGATGAATAGTGTTCTGAGATTATATGAATTTAAATGAGTTGCTGAATTTTCATCACAAAAACTAGATCACTCTTATCCAGAAAATAGCATCATTACACAATATGTTATTAAAAAATTTAAGCAGTTGCCATAAGCTAATAGTTGCAAGAATCATGTTAATTTAGGCAACTAGCCAGTTACAGCACCTACTATGAGATAATTGCCAATCAGTTTTGCGAAAAAAAGAAAAAATTTCAAATACAAAACAAACAAACATGACACGAAACAAAATAAATATTAAAAAAACAACACACTCTTACGTAAGCGACATTTTCAAAATTTGTGAACCTGTCATAGATTTTCTTTCAGCACTAAAATGCAAAAACAATAATTTTTAAAATGAAGTGGTACGAAACTGATATGTAGAAGGCTAAATTAATAATGCAATTTCTATAAGCAACATTCCAGCATATTTTTTAAATAAGAACAAAGCAGTGATGCATCAACAACAAAAATGCCATGTATAGTATTATATTACTTCACAATACTAATTGTCTGAGTGTCTTCTCTATGAAGTAGTTAAGTACTTTGTTTCTTTAACATCCGCCTATTTCCACGACTATCGCCAACCACTTACGCCAGCACGCAGTTTTACTTCACCAACCTGAAAATATTGTCTAACCTCTGTCTTTTGTAAGCCGGATAGGTACGGTTTATGTGCCCAACATCACATGGCATCTGGGTGAAATGCACATTCAGAACCTCTGCATAAAAAGCCTACATTCCATCCGATGTGCTACTGAGATCATGAAGGTAGTTTTTAAAGTTAATAGATGACCACACAATTGATACATACTCGAATTTACTTTTGACCAGAAAATAAAAAACCCCTTTAGTGCTTGTGGGTCATCAAAAACTCTGGTAGATCTTATTTGAAAACCAAGAATTCGGAGTGATGCTGCTACCGAACTCTCAATATGCAAATTAAAACTAAGTTTGCTATCAAATAGAACACAGAGGTCTCTAAAGACAAGTCTCCTCGTCAAAACAGTATCTTGTAGAGAATTATTGAATATATGACAAACGCCATCTATGTAGGCAATGGCAAGTTACCCACACATGTCTATGAAGTAGTTACTTTCGTTAGTAGTTTATTTTGTCTATAGTCAGTTTTCGTTTGACAAGCAGATATATAGTGTGTAATAATGTGCTGGTAATGGTTGATGTTTTGTAGAAGCTGTGTATGGTATTAATTTCCTTTTAAAGGTCAAAATGCACTTTTGTTTTTGTATAAACATTGCGTTTAATAAAAACATTTAATAAAAGGAAAAGTGAGTGAAATTAAAACAATCCCCGAAACTAAAAACTAACAAGAATAATAAAACTCAAAAATAGAATGTAGGCGGCTGTAAGAAACAACACAGCACTAATCTACATTGAGGTTTATATAAGCACCAATCAAAAATATGACCAAGATTTCTTTGCAAACAAATACAGCCATCTATGAAATCAATGGCCGAGTAAATCGTCAAGTCATCAGCATAAAGAAAACATGGAACATCAAGCACCTTCACTGTCATTAATAAAAATGTTAAAAAAGACGGGCCCAAGAACCGAACCCTGAGGTACGCCAGAACTGATAAGAGAGTGATTTGGCTTAAAACCAAGGCACTCTACACGAGGAGAGGCTACATCAACAAGCGGATTCTCATAGCCACAGAGAGTCAGGCAGCCCTTAAGGCCCTAAGTAGCCCACGGGTAAATTCCAGGCTGGTATGAATGCCGAGACAAGACGGATGACCTGGCTGAGCAGAATGAAGTCACCCTCATCTACGTGCCGGGTCACTCGGGTGGTCTAAGGCAACGAAGAAGCTGACGAAGGGAGAGGCAGCACAACAATTTATTGAACCAGAACCGGTCCTGGGCGTAACGAAGAGCACTGCCAGGGAATCCATTAAGTCCTGGGTCGGAAACGAACATAAGGTGTACTGGGCAGACTGTCCAGGGCTCAGACATGGACAGTCAGTAATTGAGGAACTCAGTTCAAAGAGAGCTGTGGAGCTGCTAAATCTTAGCAGAGGGCAGCTCAGGAACATAACGGGTCTCTTGACGGCACACATGGCCGTCAAGAAACACCTGCATAAAATGGAGCGGTTCGAGAAGGACCTGGGATGCAGACTGCGGTGAGAGGGAGGAATCAGCCCAGCAGATCTTGTGCGAGTGTAAAACTCTGGACTGCAAAAGACAACTGATCTACAGACAGCCTAGACCGGAGACAGAGCAATACAAAACTTTACCCTACCAATTGCTGTGTAGACAGTTCAAGGCACAGTGATTTTGGAATGGGTGGCGTAGAAAATACAAAGGGCATGCACAATAAGCCAATGACTGGGATGCTATCGGGGCGGCAAAGACGCGGACGAGCCCTAATGGGAAAAAAGACACTCTACAAAAGCCTCTCTATCAGAAAAATAGGGAGCAAACAGTTCAATAAGATGGTCAGAAAATCTGTAGCATGAAAGTTTATGGAGAAGAATTCCATGAGGTATACTGCCAAATGCCTTGCTACCATCAAGATATATTACATCAGCCTGTTTAGCCACATCCAAAGCACCCGACAAGCATCGAGTAATACACAGCAGATTGGTGACTGTTGACCTACCACTCATAAACCCATGTTGGTTCTCAGAGATAAGATGTTTAATGTGAGAGTGAATATGAGGAAGTAAGGCCAGTTCACTTTTGAAAAATTAGAGCCAATCATGACCTGTCTGTAATTTTCTATATTAGCTCGGTCCTCATCTTTGACAAAGATACAGAAACTGATAACGTCCAAAAGGTAGGGAACAAAGCATGCCACGTAATGACGTTGAAAATGAAGGTTAGTGGTGTTACAAGCTTGGGAGAACAATCTTTCAATACAAAAGGAGGAATATTATCTGGACCAGCAGTTATATTTGCCCGCTCTTTCGAATGACTAGTGAAACTTCTTCTGCGGAAATTTCAGGCATTCAATAACAGATTTAGACAGTAGACCCTGTTTCCAGATGCTTCAGCTGAATAAGAGGAAATATTTGATTGATATGTTATAGAAAAATGGTCAGCAAATCTATCAACGATATGCTGGAGATCAGTCAGTTGGACTGAATCAAAATGCATGCGGGGTGGAACAGCTGAACTCCCCTGTATAGAATGTATATATGACCAGGAGGTTTTAGGATCCCGTTTACTATTGTTGGATATATCCCTCAAATAATTTTCTTTTGCCTGCTTGATTTCACTCCTTATTTTTGTCCTGAGGTACAAAAATATGTCATGAGCCTCAACATCACCATTAACCTTGTATCATCGAAAAGCCTTATATTTGAGTTTTTACTGCCTTGAATTAAATACTAGCGATAGTCAAGTCTGGACAGTCTTAGGGAGAGGATGAAAACTAAGGAGGCAGAAAAACAACTCGAGGAGGTTAATACCTCGACTGTGAATCCCGAAGAGAACAAGCGGCTGTGCCCAAATGGCAGTACACCACGACAGACGACGAAAAAGTCCTCAAGACGACATTCACTGAGGTTCTAAGCCCTTTTTGATCAAAATCAGGTTTCTAACTTCCCCGATTTTTTTACAGTTATCCTTTTGTCAGGGGTCTTTTAATTAGATGGAATTATAATAGATTTTTTTGTATATTATTATTAGACGAAAATGATCTTAAATTTTATGTAATCAAATTAAACTCTGCTGTATCACAATAAAGTATGACTGTTTTTAATTTAATAATAGGAGCCTCGGTGGTCCAAGAGTACGAACATGTGCCTCTCAACCGAAGGATACTGGGTTCGATTCCCGGAGTTTCCCTTTCTGTTTTTCAGCACAAACTAACAAATTAACATCAACCGAGGTACTGGCCTTGTATCTGAGCAAGTTGAATGTCTTCACATTCCGCCCTTCGGAGGGGGTGTAAAGCCGTCGGTCCATGCGATGTTGAGCGCATTAAAGTGCCTACCCTCTCTACAGAAAGGCTGAGGTTCGACAACATTTCCAGTATAGTGAGATGAAACTGCTCCCTGGCGTCGGTGATTGGCCATAGCCGCGGAAATAGGCCGACGTTAAAATAAAAAAAAATTATAATACAATATTTTTTTAACTAGAACCCTCGGCACACAGGGAGCTTGGCGGGACGTGACGTTATCGGGGCGTGATGATAATGTGCCAGTTATTATGGAAATGTATGAAACACATCACACAGAAATGTCTCGCCACTGCCAAGCCAGGCCTGACATGGTAAGACACGCTGGAGTCTCATCGCAATGGCATACGAGTGCTGTAGCGTGTCGTGGCGTGCTGAGTGCGTAGTCGCCGGTTCTGTGTTAAATGGGATTCCAGTAACATCGACACGAATAGAGACCGGTATGTGAACACGTCGCACCTGGCTGGATGGAAGACGACGCGAACTTTGTATATTTCTCCAACATTGATGTGGCACGAAACATGAATGTCGAATGTCTAATTGAGTGTGTGAGGAAACATGTTTACCTATATGACTTGAGTCATAAAGAATATAAAAATACTGGTTTAAAAGCAGCTCTATGGGAGTCTATTGCGAGAGAATTAAACTAAGGTAAAAAATAGGTGTGGAATATGTCTTCATGAGATTCACGCTCTCTACACAATCTGTGAAATTCTCCGGATTGTTCTTTTCTTTTATTCAGTTCATGCACCCATTTTCTTTTTTTACGTTTGCTAGAAACTGCAAACAATAGCAGTAGTTCTTCGACGTCTGATTCGCTTGAGATTAGGCTGGAAGTTATATAATAATCGGCAGGCATAGTGTCCACAAGCACCACTAGAAGGAAATTGGGCGTGGCGTCCACAACTATACGCGACGTGACGCGTGCCTCTCAGTGTGACGATTACGCCATGCTACTGACACGCTACAGATGCGTCTTGACAACATCGCACTCGCTGTGTGCCGAAGGCTTAAACAAATTATAACTGATTTTGATCAAGTACTGGGAGAATTAATAAGTATCACTACTTTGTTCTTATAAAAAAGCTTGATAATGCATGATAACAGAAAATATCTAAACTCTTTGAGTATTTGTTTATGTAATGTAAAAATAAATAAAAATAAAACAGGACATGTATGCATGAAATGTATAAGAATATGATTTTAAGGTATAAAATGTAAATTTACCTGTTATAAGACGTTTAAACTAGATTTAACTGATGTGAATTAATGATATAAATAAATGTTTATGTGATTTTTTAGGGTTATCTCATCTAGTTTCTAGAAATACTTAATATATGATTTGTTGTCTGTAGGTTTGCATGTTAAAAATGAAAAATGACTAAAATGTTATTCATTGAAAACAAACAAACCTTATCAGAATGCAAATAATAGTTCATATTATGATAAGTTCAATAATTTGTTTTGGTTAATTAGTTTGCAGAATTTCAAGGATAAACAGCTTGAGTGTTTCATATGCAAAATTAGTTATCGAATGACTCAATATTGTGGAAGCAGTGAAATCAAATTTACAGAGTTAATCAAGTCCTGAAAATAATATTTATTTATTTATTTATTTATTTATTCATACACCATCCAACAGCTTAAAACCAACCAATAGCTAGGAAATTTTAGAAATTTTCTTTGCACTGATTCCAGGCTTGCCACATGTATCTCATAAGTAGGAGCCCACACAACTGAGTCATATTCCAGTCGGGACCTAACCAAACAACGAATGGGCATGGGATTTTTCGATATGTCTACATCTTTCATCACAACTTGGTCTTAGTCCTTGATAAATTCAAAATTTGTAAAGCTTAAAATAAAATGAGCAGTAGATGTAGCTACCCCGGTCTTGTTTTCCATACTTCAAGTTGATGTTTCTGGATTTTTTATAACGGATTGTAAGACTAGGTATTGTTTTCTTCACTAGAATGTTTTTTTCTTTTGTAAAACTACCTCCTTTCATTGTAACATATAATTGACCTTGTGAAACGTCGCAAAAATAACACTAATATAGAATAAAATTGATTTTTTCATAATTGACAATAGTCTTTTTTGTTGCCATGGGGTCGATTCATACTACACTAAAATGTTTTAAATTTATTAAAATGATTGTTTTTTTTTAAATAAAAACCTAAGGAAGCATATTGTGCCGTACATTGTTGCATTCGTAATGGGACATGTTATCCAACATAGGTTGAAACCATATAAAAAATAAAGTTCATGATGGTTTCTTCGATACAAAACGTTGCATTAAAAATTAGAAATGTTATCTTTTAGAACAGAAAAAGTGACAATGAGAAAGCGCCTTCTGCTATTTTATACCTTTTCAAACACAAAGTTTCTTAGAAACAAAACACTGCCTTGAAAATTGTAAATGCTATATTGTAGAACAGAAAAGGTGACAATGAGAAAGTGTCTTCTGTTATTTTATACATTTTGAAATACAAGATGGTTTCTTCTAAACAAAACACTGCCTTGAAAATTGGAAATGCTATATTGTAGAACAGAAAAGGTGACAATGAGAAAGTGTCTTCTGTTATTTTATACCTTTTCAAATACAAGATGGTTTCTTCAAAACAAAACACTGCATTGAAAATTGTAAATGCTGTATTGTACAACAGAAAAAGTGACAATGAGAAAGTGTCTTCTGTTATTTTATACATTTTGAAATACAAGATGGTTTCTTCTAAACAAAACACTGCCTTGAAAATTGGAAATGCTATATTGTAGAACAGAAAAGGTGACAATGAGAAAGTGTCTTCTGTTATTTTATACCTTTTCAAATACAAGATGGTTTCTTTGAAACAAAACACTGAATTGAAAATTGGAAATGCTATCTTGTAGAACAGAAAAAGTGACAATGAGAAAGTGTCTTCTGTTATTTTATACATTTTGAAATACAAGATGGTTTCTTCTAAACAAAACACTGCCTTGAAAATTGGAAATGCTATATTGTAGAACAGAAAAGGTGACAATGAGAAAGTGTCTTCTGTTATTTTATACCTTTTCAAATACAAGATGGTTTCTTCAAAACAAAACACTGCATTGAAAATTGGAAATGCTGTATTGTACAACAGAAAAGCTGACAATGAGAAAGTATCTTCTGTTATTTTATACCTTTTTAAATACAAGATGGTTTCTTCTAAACAAAACACTGCCTTGAAAATTGGAAATGCTATATTGTAGAACAGAAAAGGTGACAATGAGAAAGTGTCTTCTGTTATTTTATACCTTTTCAAATACAAGATGGTTTCTTCAAAACAAAACACTGCATTGAAAATTGGAAATGCTGTATTGTACAACAGAAAGGTGACAATGAGAAAGTGTCTTCTGTTATTTTATACCTTTTCAAATACAAAATGGTTTCTTCGAGAGAAAACACTGCATTGAAAATTGGAAATGCTATCTTGTAGAACAGAAAAAGTGACAATGAGAAAGCTCCTTCTGCTATTTTATACCAATTCACCACAAAGTTTCTTCGAAGCAAAACACTGCCTTGAAAATTGGAAATGCTATATTGTAGGACAGAAAAGGTGACAATAAGAAAGTGTCTTCTGTTATTTTATACGTTTTCAAATACAAGATGGTTTCTTTGAAACAAAACACTGCATTGAAAATTGGAAATGCTATCTTGTAGAACAGAAAAAGTGACAATGAGAAAGTGTCTTCTGCTATTTTATAGCTTTTCAACACAAAGGTTCTTCGAAAGAAAACACTGCCTTGGAAATTGGAAATGCTATATTGTAGAACAGAAAAAGTGACAATGAGAAAGTGTCTTCTGCTATTTTATAGCTTTTCAACACAAAGGTTCTTCGAAAGAAAACACTGCCTTGGAAATTGGAAATGCTATATTGTAGAACAGAAAAGGTGACAATGAGAAAGTGTCTTCTGTTATTTTATACCTTTTCAAATACAAGATGGTTTCTTTGAAACAAAACACTGAATTGAAAATTGGAAATGCTATCTTGTAGAACAGAAAAAGTGACAATGAGAAAGTGTCTTCTGTTATTTTATACATTTTGAAATACAAGATGGTTTCTTCTAAACAAAACACTGCCTTGAAAATTGGAAATGCTATATTGTAGAACAGAAAAGGTGACAATGAGAAAGTGTCTTCTGTTATTTTATACCTTTTCAAATACAAGATGGTTTCTTTGAAACAAAACACTGAATTGAAAATTGGAAATGCTATCTTGTAGAACAGAAAAAGTGACAATGAGAAAGTGTCTTCTGTTATTTTATACATTTTGAAATACAAGATGGTTTCTTCTAAACAAAACACTGCCTTGAAAATTGGAAATGCTATATTGTAGAACAGAAAAGGTGACAATGAGAAAGTGTCTTCTGTTATTTTATACCTTTTCAAATACAATATGGTTTCTTCGAAACAAAACACTGCATTGAAAATTGGAAATGTTATCTTGTAGAACAGAAAAAGTGACAATGAGAAAGCTCCTTCTGCTATTTTATACCTTTTCAAATAAAATTTTTGTTCTTTAAAACAAAACACTGCATTAAAATTGGAAATTCTACCATGTAGAACAGAAATAGTGGCAATGAGGTGTCTTGTTATTTTATAATTTTTAGTGAATTTTCTTAAAAAAAATTCACTAATGAGGAGATCCCGACTTTTGAATTTTGAAAAAATTTCTTCAAATGACCGCGAACTAGGCCCCCTAGAACACATATCCGGGGTCCGTTTCAATTTTTATATGTTTATATATATATATATATATATATATATATATATATATATATATATATATATATATATATATATATATATATATATATATATATCACACCGATAACTCAAAAAATAATAGGCCGATTTTGACTAAATTTGGTGGAAAAATTCCTTTTGCAAATGGCTTGGATAAGTTCGTTAGCCAGGAAAATCTGCCCAGGTTTTCCCGGAAAATTTTGAGTTTTCTTTCGAAAAAAAATTATATCTCCGGAATTAACAAAGTAAGGGCAACCAAATTTGGTACGCTAGTTAATATCCTTATAGGTAAGCCACCTACCAAAACTTAGCTATGTAGGTCAAAAGACAAAAAAGTTATAGGCATTTAAAGAAAAATAAATTGGGGTTTTCCTCAAAACGTCAAAGTTGCGATTTAAAACGTCAAAATCGGCAACATTTAGGCAAAGAACTTGAATCTAATACGGGATATGGAAATCAAATGTCTCAAGAAGGATGTTTTACAAACTCTGAAGTCTTAGTTTCAACCGTCATTGTCCTTCATTTTACTAAAATGTTTCCAGAAAATTCATTTCAAATAGACCCTTTCTCTGATGTTTGGCAGTAGCCTTAGCTATAGAGTTTATCGTTTAATGGTATATAATTTTTGTCGAATTTTCGTAAAAAATCAATAAAGCTCAATATATCCGTTATTATACAAGATATGAAGAAAATTTGTATATATTAATTATAGGGTGTCTTGAGCTACATCTTAAAAAAATATTTCTACAATCACAGGATGGCCCATAAGTCGTTGGTGATACAAATTTTCTTTTTTTTAATCAAACACGCCTTATGTTATTGCATTTTTAAATTTTTCAGCGATGCATCTTTGTAAGAAAAGAAATTCGGGACGCAGCAAGTGCGTTATGGTAGCGAATTTTCATTAAATGCTTCAAATTTGAATAGCTCAATTTGCTATTAACCTATAAGGTTGACCAAGAAACGAGTTTTTCCGGGAACACTTTAAGTTTACTTTTGGAAATTTTTGTACATTTTCACACAATAAAGTTATTTTTATGAAACATGGCACATTGTTTTTACTATATAGGTTATACTGGTAACCAAAATTGATTCCTGCTTTCTTAAAAAGGAAACACACATATTTGCAATTTAAAACATTTTTATGAAAATTCACTACAATAACGCACTTGCTGCGTCCAGAGTTTTTCAAATGCGAAATGGTTTCTTTGAAACAAAGTCTTGCATTGAAAATTGAAAATGTTGTAGAACAGAGAAAGTGTCAATAAGAAAGTGCCTTATATTATTTCATACCTTTTCAAATAAATTCAAAAAAAAAAACGAAACCAGCAAATTTTCAGATTGTAAAAAAGCCTTATGAGTAGCATTTTGAAACTCATACGCCCAAACTGACAAAATTTTAAAATTTCACCTGACTTTCCAGACTGAAAACTATATTATTATCAAAGCACATAAGCTATCTGTGAGTCAAAACAAATTATTGAAACATCAATGATTGCTAAAATTAAAAACAAATACTAAATACATACTTGTCACGATTAAGAGAATCGAATGCCGTTCCAATGCCGACTTTCTTATTCTGATGTTCAACACAGTTGTGCACTGTTGTCACATTGTTCATTATATCTGTAACATCCCACTGTTGTTTTTCATCATCGAGCACTTCATCTGAAACTGAATTAAAAAACTATTATATGGTAACATTTTTTGGAGCTTATATAAACCAGAATTATATCTGGACACTAAATCATCACTATCTCAAGCTTGAAGCTCTGATAAGCACTGATAAATGAACTTAGATCTAGAGATATCTAATTTGCTACAATGTGGGTTTAATCCTTTCAATATTTTACTGGGCAGACTGTCCAGGGGTCAGACATGGTAAGTCATTAATTGGAGAACCCAGTTCAAAGAGAGCTGTAGAGCTGCTAAATCTTAGCAGAAGATAGCTCAGGAACATAACAGGACTCTTGATGGGACACATGACTGTCAAGAAACACCTGCATAAAATGAGGCGGTTCGAGGAGGACCTGGCATGCACACTCTGTGCAGAGGGGGAAGAATCAGCTCAGCACATCCTGTATGAGTGTAAAGCTCTGGACTGCAAAAGACAACTGATCTATGGACAGCCTAGATCGAAGACAGAGCAATTTAAAACTTGGCCCTACCAGCTGCTGTGCAAACTAGTTCAAGGCACAGTGATCTTGGAATGGGTAGAGTGGAAATGGCATAGGGCATGTGCAATAAGCCAAAGGCTGCGGTGCTACTGGGGCGGCATCACGGAAGGACCCTAAGGAGGCAAAAAAGGCGTTTTAATCAAAACTAACATAGCCAGCTATGAAGAATGTTGAGAAATTTTTTTTCTCTTCTTTTTTTATTTATTTATTTAGTTATTTATAGGAATACCCCATTAGATGTTACAAAATGACATACAATTATAATACTGAGATAAGGTATAAACTTAAACATTAAATTATGTAATAAACTAACAATAAAATAAACACAAATTTAAAAATAACAATCAGTCTTAAACGAAAACCAACAGGACAATAGGAACCAAAACTCCAAGTGAGCACGATAAAAATCTACAATGAAACACCACATAGGGATCTTTTAAACTGAGGTAGTCATATTCCGAAAACCTTCATAGAACAATCATTTATAACCTTTAAATAACAATCAATGGGACAGCTCACTCCATAAGTACTTCTGTGAGAAGTACTTAAGTACACTAAACACCCTATAGTATCTCAAGTTCCTTGATGGCACATGAATCAAAACTAGTTCTAAGAGTTCCCTAGAGTCAAGAATTCCATTAATAATCTTGAAAACAAAGCACACATCCTGTTTGTCTCACCGCTCCCTAAGTGTACACAAAGAGAGACTATGTTCTAGATCTGTATCATTGTGATCAGATACCCTTACATTTATTTTAAAAGCACAAAACCTCAAGAGCTTGTGTTGCACTTTTTCTAAGGTGTATTGGTGAGTTCTGTAATAAGGAGACCAAACTATGCATCCATACTTTAACACAGACCTAACCATCGAGCAGTATATAGCTTCAACTGCCTGTATAGAGAATTGATTGCAGTTCCGTATGACAAAACCCAACAATTTAGAAGCACTTACCGAAACTGAAATTATATGCTCACTAAATGACATATTTTCATCAAATATGACTCCCAGGTCTCTTAACTTTCGACATTCGTGATAACAGTTGATCGTTAATAGTATATGAAGTTTCTATTCGATCATTTTTCCGACAAAAACTTATAAAACAACACTTGTCTATATTAAGCTTTAGTTTGTTCATGTTACACTATAAAGTAAGCCTATCCAAGTCTTCCTGAACTAAATTCTGATCTGCTGTTCTTTCTATAGTCTTGAAGAGCTTCATATTGTCTGCAAACCTTAGACAATCACCGTTTTCAAAACATTCTGTAATATCGTTTATAAAAAGGTTAAATAACAATGGAGAGCAGTGGCCACCCTGTGGAACTCCCGATGAAACTAATATGGCCTCCAAAAAATAGCTACCTACTTTCACAAATAAGGTTCGATCTTCCAGGAAGCTCTGGAATCAATTCACCAACTGTGGTGTATATCCAACTAAACGTAGCTTATTCAAGAGTATATGGTGATCCACCGAGTCAAACTCCTTATAAAAATCCTTGTATACAGCATATATCTGTTTTCCCGACTCTAATGTGTTTAGTATCTTTGTTTGGTATATGACTAAGTTGGACACAGCACATCTATTAGGGCAGAATCCATGTGATTCTTAGAAACCAAACCCTTACATGCCCATGACAGTTGATTATAAAGTAATTGATCTAGTAATTTTGACACAGTCGACTGATTGCGCACACTTCTGTAATTCACTACTAAATCTCATTCACCGCTTTTGTAATTCGGAATAAAATATCCATTTTTCCATATGTATATCAGGACCGACTGTATAACTTGTTGGCAAATTTGATATCCCATTGAAGACCTCCGATATGGAAATATTTCCACAAAAGATGGCTCCACTAATAAAAGTTTCATGAACATCTCTAGATTCAGTGATTAACTGATACGATCCGAAAAAGCCCCAAAATGTTTTTTGCTTACTTTCTCGTTATCAAGAATGAAACATGATTAGTTATTAATTTTTTAGTGTATTGTAGCAAAGTTTGCTGTTAATTTATGCAGTAAATCTTACAGCGATAATATTTTTGAATCGAAAATGACGAGATTTTTCATATGAGGTCTCACAAGTCCCAATTTGCTATTTAAAAAGTTGAAAGTTGCAACTGTCACCTTTTTCTGTGAAGTGGGTGTTCTTAAATTATACTTACAAAAAGTAGATTCATTTAAAACTTAATATTATAAACATAACCACTGTAAATAGAAAAAGGAGTGGAAGTTACAAACCCTTTCGCTGTAATGTATTGTTGACTTCATCAATGTTCTGAACATCTATTGACATATTTATTGCACTTGGTTTCGCTCTTGATGTTAATCTTGATGCTATTCTCTGTGGTACGTTTGGCACAGCCTGCAAACAAACAAACAAACAAAATTTTTAGCTGCGGGTGGTGAAATTGTAGCTTTGGTTGGCAAATAATTTTGAAGTTTTATGAATGCTTTAATTTGTTATAAGTTGTTTTGGTGAAGAATTGATAGGTTCTTTGATAGTGCAGTCTCAAAATATGTTTGTATATCCCACAGAAAACTGCTTCTGGTAAGAAAAAAATGCTGTACATCTCCACATACAACATCAGGGTTCCCATGAAAAACAGCATATCAATTTCCCTGACTTGTCCATGATTTCCCTTGATATGCCAAAATCTATTTCCCTGACTTTGATCTTCTACAATTTACCCCCAACATATGTAACACTACTACAGGATACAGTAGGTCCTCGCGTCATGGCGGAAAACACACTTCCTCATTTCAAATACAGAACGACCAATGAACGCAAAAAAATAATTATCGTGGTTTTGTGGAAAAAGAAATCATTAAATGAATGGTTCAGAATTGCACAAAAAGCAAACAAATAATTTTTTCTTGGCATGGATAAAAATTTCCTGACCCTTAGTCAATTTTCGCAATTTTTCCCTGACAATTTTTTTTATCTACAAATTCCCTGACTTTTCCCGGTTTTCCAGACGAGTGGGAACCCTGAACATATAGTACATAAAAATTATGTTAAGGAAAAACAGCAATGAGATAAAACAGTTTTTAATTGCTATAAAATTAGTTGCCTTTAAAACATGAATTTGTCCAGAGTTATTTTCATATGAACAGTTTTCATTTATTGTGCAATACCAAAAAAAAAATCATAACCATGGAAATTTAAACATTATAAAGGTCTGGACACAGCAAGTGTGTTATGGAAGTGAATTTTCATTAAAATGTTTTTAATAGCAAATATGTCTCTTGAATGCAAGCAGGCATCAAATTTGGTTACTGGTATAACCTATATAGTAGAAACAATTTACCACATTTCATTAAACTAACTATATTATTTGAAAAAGTAGAAAAATATTCCGAAAATAAACTTAAAATGTTTATAAGAAAACTGGTTTCGTAACCAACAAACTTTATGGTTAATAGCAAATTGAGTTATTGAAATTTGAAGCATTTAATGAAAATTAGCTACCAAAACGCACTTACTGCGTCTGCATTTTTTTATTACAAACATGCATCATATTTCGATAAAAAATACAAAAATGCAATAAAGGATGTTAGAAAAAAAACTCTGGACGCAGCAAGTGCATTATGGTAGTGAATTTTCATTAAAATATTTCTAATAGCAAATATGTTTTTTTAAGAAAGCAGGCACCAAATTTGGTTACCAGTATAATCTATATATTAGAAACAATGTGCCATGTTTCATCAAAATAACTTTATTGTTTGAAAATGTACAAAAATTTCCGAAAGTAAACTAAAATTGTTCCCGAAAAAACTGGTTTTCTGGTCAACCTTATAGGTTAATAGCAAATAGATTCAAAATTTGAAGCATTTAATGAAAATTCGCTACCATAACGCACTTGCTGCGTCCCGAATTTCTTTTCTTACAAAGATGTATTATATTTCGATGGAAAATACAAAAATGCAATAACATAGGGCGTGTTCGATTAAAAAAATTCACTAAAAAAAAAATTTGAATCCCAACGACTTATGGGCCACCCTGTAATTGTGGAAATATTTTTTAAGATGTAGCTTAAGACACCCTACAATTAATGTATACAACTTTTTTCGTAACTTGCATAATAACGGATATATTGCGCTTTAATCATTTTTTACGAAAATTCGACAAAAATGATATACCATTAAACGATAAAGTCTATAGCCAACACTACTGCTAAAGCACCAGAGAAAGGGTCTATTTGAAAAGAATTTTCTGGGAATATTTTAGTAAAATGGAGGACAATGACGATTGAAACTAGCTTAGGCTTTGTAAAACATTATTCTTGAGACATTTTCCTTCCATAGATCATATTAAGTTCAGGTTCATTGCCTAAATATTTACAATTTTGACGTTTAAAATCGCGACTTTGACGTTTTGAGGAAAACCCAAATTTATTTTTCTTTAAATGCCTGTAACTTGTTTGTCCTTTAAGCTACAGCGCTAAATTTTGGTAGGTAGCTTACCTATAATGATATAAACCCGTGTACACATAAAGTCTGAAACCGACCTCGGATTTGGGTTCCAGGGGACCTAACTAGCGCTCATTTGAAGAAATTTTTTCAAAATTAAAAAGTCGAGATCTCCTCATTAGTGAATTTTTTTTTTGAAAACATTAGATATCACCGACTTATGGGGCAGCCTGTGATTGTCAATATAGTTTTATAAGATACAGCTCAAGACACCCTATAATTAACATATACAATTTTTTAGTGAATTTTCGTAGAAAAAAATTCACTAATGCGGAGATCCCGACTTGAATTTTGAAAAAAATTTTGCAAATGAGCGCGAACTAGGACCCCTAGAACCCATATCTGGGGTCAGTTTCAGTTTATATATATATATATATATATATATATATATATATATATATATATATATATATATATATGTATCACACCGATAACTCAAAAAATAATGGGCCGATTTTGATACAATTTGACACATACCTTCCTTTTGTAAATGGCTTGGATAAGTTCGTTAGTCAGGAAGATCGGACGAGATTTTCCGGTAAAATTTTGAGTTGTCATTTGAAAAAAAATTATATCTCCCGAATTAACAAAGTAAGGGCAACCAAATTTGGTACGCGGGTTCATATCATCATAGGTAAGCTACCTACCTACCTACCTAGCAAATTTAGCTCTGTAGGTTGAAGGACAAAAAAGTTACAGGCATTTAAAGAAAACTAAATTTGGGTTTTCCTCAAAACGTCAAAGTCGCGATTTCAAACGTCAAAATTGGTAATATTTAGGCAATGAACCTGAAATTAATATGAGGTATGGAAAGAAAATGTCTCAAGAAGAATGCTTTACAAAGCCTGAACTCTTAGTTTCAATCGTCATTGTCCTTCATTTTACTAAAATATTCCCAGAATATTAATTTAAAATACACCCTTTCTCTGATGCTTTTTGGCAGTAGTGTTGGCTATAGAGTGTATCGTTCAATGGTATATCATTTTTGTCAAATTTTCGTAAAAAATCATTAAAGCTCAATATATCCGTTATTATGCAAGTTACGAAGAAAAAAAAACGGTATACATTAATTATAGGGTGTCTTAAGCTGCATCTTAAAAAATATTTCCACAATTACAGGGTGGCCCATAATTCGTTGGTGATTAACAAAAATTTTTAATCGAACACGCCCTATGTTATTGCATTTTTGCATTTTCCTTCAAAATATAATAAATACATCTTTGTAAGAAAAGAAATTCGAGACGCAGCAAGTGCGTTATGGTAGCATTCATTAAATGCTTCATATTTGAATAGCTCAATTTGCTATTAACCTATAAGGTTGACCAGGAAACCAGTTTTTTCGGGAACAATTTAAGTTTACTTTCGGACATTTTTCTACATTTTCAAACAATAAAGTTATTTTGATGAAACATGGCATATTGTTTCTACTATATAGATTGATGCCTGCTTTCTTAAAAAAACATGTTAGCTATTAAAATCATTTTTATGAAAATTCACTATCATAACGCACTTGCTGCGTCCAGAAGTTTTACTTCTCATATAGAGTATACTCTTGATTACCTGGACTAATGGGGGGGGGGGGGTGTCGGCAACACGGATAATTGAAAAACACAGATAATACGAACATAACCATAACTTAAATTTGAAAAATCATTATAATGTGGCATGCTAACACAGATAACAAGAATAAAGTGACAATTAATAATACTTGTTTAATGTCAGTCGATTTTGACAAGTTATTGTGAACAAGTTCCTAGTTGCTAACATAACATACTTAGCAACAGAGTAAATGCAGATTTTTTGTTTTCATTGAAAAAGTCCGTTTATTTTGAAAACAGTAAACTTTTTAACATACAATTTACACTAAACATTTTGCTAGTTACAGTATTTTTACAATAAGTATGGAATGGCGTCATATTTAGTACTTAAAAACAGGCAACACAAAACTAAATTCTGAAAGCAGATTCATATATCACATTACAGCTGAAATAAAAATTTAACTCTTAAAAATTGAAAACCCTTCACGACGTAGTGCAATCGCATAATTATTAACGTGAACAAATTGGTGTGCCAATGTTTGACGTGAATTAATAGTTGTTCGTTTATTTGTGATATTTTATTTAATTAAACAACCCAAACAGGCAGGAGCCCAGTTACATGGATTTATATAAGAACTAATAAACTAAGAGAAATTAAAAACTATACATTAAAACTAAAAAAAAATAACAAAAAATAACTAATATGTGGTGTCCCCACAAAGCAGGTATTCCCTAGAGGCTGCGGAAAAGGACCCAACCTTAGCATGACTAAATATGTCAGTACCGGAACAATTATATTCTGCACACATATAATACAAGGGTGATTTCAAAAGCAAATTAGTTCTGGAATTCGGAAGTAAAAAAGTATGAGTAGAACGAGTCTGGCAGCCGTGGAGAGGAGAGCGAAAAGGCAGCTGGCAGAGAAGTTCAGGTGCATCAATTATTCCGTGAATAGGCTTGAATAAAAAACACTGACCTGAAAGAATTCTCCTGTCAGCAAGCGACAAAACCAAATCTAGTGAGTAAAAAATTGTAAGATATGCCTCTTTGAGGATAAACATTGTCAACAAAATAAGACAAATACTTCAGAAACCTATGCTGGACAGATTCTAGAAGCATAATGTGGCAGGAGTAGAAGGGCATCGAGGATAAGTTGGCATATTCAACATGAGAACGGGCAAAAGCATTATATAGACAGATAAGAGTTTCAGTAGATGAAAAATTCCCAGCGCTTCTAACAACAAATCCTAGGCTTTTCATAGAAGTTCTAAGGATACTGTTCAGATGTAAATTAAACTTCAAGTGTGGATCCATGGTCAAACCCAAGTCAGTAATATTAGACACACATATAAGATTTTCACCATTCACCTTATAAGTGAAAACCTGCAAGTGATGTTTATTGGAAAAAGACCAAATACTACATTAAGAAAGATTTAGAGGTAACTTATTTATGTCACACCATTCCGAAATCCTATCAAGGTTGTGCTGCATGGCCTGACTGTTGACAAGAGAATTGATATTTAGAAAAATTTTTAGGTCATCAGCATACAATAAATGAGGAATAGAAAACATAATCCAAATCATGAATAAAAACTTTGAAGAGAAGGGGACCAAGTACAGATCCTTGTGGTTCACCAGAAGAAGCATGAAACAGGTCAGAAGAACAACCAGCATACCAGACATAATGATACCTATTGAGGAGGTAGGATCTAAACAAGGATATAAGACCATTGGAAAGTCCAAAAGAATGAACTTTAAGTAACAGCAGCTCATGATCAACTGAGTCAAATGCCTTCGAGAAGTCTAAGTAGACTGCATCAACCTGTCCATTCCCATCCAAACAAGACGATACATATTGCACTAAACAAGAACGGTCAGTCAAGGACGAACAGCCCCTGACAAATCCATGCTGATTTAGTGAAAGATACAGACCTACATGAGGAAGTAGATACGCAAAAAGTGTATACTCAAAGACCTTCGAAAGGTTCGACATGATTACAACCTATCTCCAACCAATATGTCTCGTTAAATAATTAAAATGGTTCTTTTGGACTAATACAGGTTCCATTAATGTTATTTATTGCATGAACTGTTACAATGCCTAGGCGCTTACCAAGTTGTGCTCATGAAATGAAAAAGCTTTTTCTACCTCTTACTCTCTGTACATGTTAGCGTAGCATTAATTTATTTTTTTGACAAATTGTTGGTGCATGACGATATTTGGAAGTCAAAGCAATACAGATTCACTAAAATGAACCACTAAAAAGGTTTGTTTTTAAAATACAGGCATCCTCAGAAATATCTGACAATCTGGCTACATAGCACCGCTTTCCATCATGGCGTCATTCCACACTTATCGTAAAAATACTATAGAACAAAAACTATGGAAACAACCTTATATTTTAAAATCAATAAATTTTTATTTTTTATTTATTTTCTTGTTTGCATTATTTTTTAAATTTTTCATATTGTCAAATATACAGCCTGTTTGGCATTTAAATTGTAAGAAAATATAATCCATTAAGATTATTTCACTTAAACTAAACCGATGTCTGCTTTTGTAAAAAAATGTAGAAAACATGTTTTACAAAAATTATATTAAATAAAAATATCCAAAACTTTGTAGATACATACCCCATCATCATCAGGTTCAAGATCAGCAAACATATGAGAGGGATTATTAACCTTCTGTAACAATTCCAAAGCCAGTCTTTTATGCATATCTCCTTGGAAAAAAGGATGCTGCAAGATTAAATCGCTTAATTAAACAAGGCTGTATAACATCAATCTACATAATTGTGATTACATTGTATCATACATACAATCTACATAAATTTAGCCCAATAAAAACTATACTAAAAGGGGCCATTTAGTTATTTGTTGTACACATTGAATATTCTATACAGAAACAGACAATGATGAGGGAAAATATATTTATTTATGTATTTATTTATTTATCATACATTATCCAACAGCTTGAAAGCCAAATTAAGGATGGGCTATTACACAAAACGAAATAACAACAATCAATAATCAAACAAATTATTAAAAAGAGGGATCCACAAGTTACATCGCTTTGAAAAACATTTTTAACTCAGATATATCACATGAGAATAGCCATCACTTTCGTGCTGGTTATGTTGGAAGTCACACCAGTATGCTTCAACGTTCAATTTCTTCGTCTTCATAAACGATATGTTTCTCAAAAATTACAAGATGATATCTCTATGCATGAGGAAATGGCAACTTTATCAGTTATCTTGTTGACACCCGGTATATATATATATATATATATATATATATATATATATATATATATATATATATATATATATATATATATATATATATATATATATATAGGGCTTTCATTAATTACAAAAATTACAAGATGATATCTCTATGCATGAGGAAATGGCAACTTTATCAGTTATCTCGTTGACACCCGGTATATATATATATATATATATATATATATATATATATATATATATATATATATATATATATATATATATATATATCAAGTAGTTTCATAGAGGTAAAATGATTAAAATATGTTATTTTACATATTATGCCTGTAAATAAAATAGTAAATGGTTACCTGTAACAACTTCTCTGCATTGGGCCTCTTCTTTGGGTTTTTAGTGAGAGCAGTCTTCACAAAGTTATGAAATGTAGGGCTCCTACAAAAAAAAGTAGATAAACGTTAATTTAAACGTGCTAAAATTAAAACTAGGTCAGTATTGAAGTATTCATGAGAACTGAGGAAAATAGTGCTGCGAATTGAATCATAACTTCCACATACCTGTGATAATTTATTCTCTTCAGAAAGACATTCTCATGGAATGAATTTAGGGCCCATGACTTGACAACAAAGAAAATATTTGTATTCCTGTACCCATCAATTTTCAAAACGTTATTTTACTCAAGTTTTATTTTTCTAGAATGAAAATTTTCATCAAATCACCCCTTATTTATCCCATACTCCCTGAAGCGATCCTACCCAAAAACAATTTGAGGCGTTCCTTTGTCGGGTACTAACTGGATACCAAATTTGAAGGTGCTATCTCAATTCGTTCGAAAATTATTACGTCTATTATCAGACAGACGTACATGCCAACAGACCGACCGACCGACAGACAACAAAATGTTCGTCCCAGAATCAGGTTTTCTATGTTTTGAGACTTTCTATGCTGTTTTAGTAAAATAAAATTTTTGAAAGTTTTACAACAATATTCCACCCCCCACACATTGAACCCCTAATTTAATTTCAGCACAGAATACGAGATGATTGATGAAATTAAAAGTTTTCTAATAAATAAACCATAAAACGTTGTTACTCGAGTTACAGAGACGGAACTGCGATCCTCATCTAATTGGGCTAAAGAGACAGGCTTAGAATATTGTATATTTGAGTGGAGGGTGCTGTCGTCCGTGTAACTGTGAACTGGGTTGGAGGTGCTAGAGAGGTCATTGATGTGGAGAAGAAACAAAGTAGGGGCTAAAGCTGAACCTTGAGGAACTCCTGCATTAATTGGATACAGTTCAGAAGAATGGCCATTCACGACAACAGAAATGCTCCGGTTGGAGAGGAAATTTGCTGTCCAGGTACAGAGTTTTGGTGGTAAGCCATAGGCCGGAAGTTTAGAAAACCTGATTCTGGAAGGAAAATTTTGTTGTCTGTCGGTTGGTCTCTCTGTCAGCCTGTAGGTCTGTCTGTTAGTAGGCACAATAACTTTCGAATAAATTGAGATATCTTCAAATTTGGTATCCAGTTAGCACCTGACAAAGGAAGAATTGTTTTTGGGTAAGATTGCTTCAAGGGGTAGAGGATAAATGAGGGGTGATTTGGTGAAAATTTACATTTTTGCGTAAAAACTCGAGTAATATAACGTTTCAGAAGTTTATGAGTACAGGAATATGAATATTTTCTTTGTGCTCAGACCATGGACCCTAAATTCATGTCATGAGAATGTCTTTCCAAGGAGAGTAGATTATCACAGCTATGTGAAAGTTATGATTCGATTTGCAACAGTATTTTTATTTTTTTTTATATTTTGAAAACCAATTAATTGACATTAAATTCTCTTAAACTTTCCTAATCCAAGTACTTAGGTTCTTCAATTTCTTGTCCAGTTTCAGAAAGCCTAGTCAAATATTTTTAACATGATGTTTGTTAACCATCAAAGATACAGATATAGAGACTATTTGGTATGGAACGGTTTCACCAAAGGCAACAACAATTATTAATGTGTTTAAGAAGACTTTCGGCAACTGGACATAAGGGTTCCCAAAAGGTATAATCAGAAAGAAATGAGACGTTCAAATATTGAATTACAAAAAAGTATTTTACTTTTTTAACTGATATTTAAAATAATATTTAAAAACCTTATATAAAATCAGGTATGATAAATTGTGCAACTTCTAAGATAGGGATGTCAAAAACTTATGAACTAAGAAAGGTGTAAATTTAATGTAGGAGTTCAGCCTTCAAATCATAACAAATGGAACAGGGCCAAAGCAGTATAGGTAAAAATATGACAGTTTTAATTTTGCTAATATTTAGCAGGCTATAGAGATACCAACCATTTTTCTTTATCTTTAAGTGTTGGAGGCTTGAATCCACTTTTTGCCATGAGGAACAAGGCCCTCATCGGATGAAGATCAAACATTGGTGGCTGCAACTCTGCTAATTCTATCGCTGTTATACCTATAGCCCATATATCACATAACTGATTATAACCACCCTTGCGCTCAACAGCAGCAACCTAAAAACATTAAATTACATTAATCAAACCATTAGAGGGCACACATTTCAATTTAAGTTTAATAGGGCAATAGAACAGACAAAAAATAATATCCTTAAGCAGGCTTTACATTTTAGTTAAGGTCGGGATTCGAAAGTGGTAGTTGTATAAATCTCCGTGTGGATGGCTCTGTATCATTACTTGAATATGTTTAAATTATTAGCATTGTACAAAACCGTTGAAAGATAACATTTTCTTCTGCAAAAACTCATTATCACATAGTAACAGTAACAAATAATAAATGACACTCTCCCGTCCAAAAGCTCTGAGTAGCTTGTGCGGGGGGAGGTTACATAGAAAAGACAATGGACACACATCCAACACACAGTAACAGAAACTGCCACCACCAGGAATCATACCCGGACACTCCGTGTAGCAACCAAACACTTGATCCACTGCACCACGGAGGTGTGTGTAACTAATGAGAGAGGGGTTAAGGAGTCGCGGGCCAAAGGACTCCAGGGGGCAAGCTGAGGAAGTGGAAATAACAACATAAACTTTCGATTAAGCTTTCCCCAAGACAGTCATGCGCGGTAAAAATCCGCATCCTGCACGAGGTGACCCTGCTAATAACTTAACATGACGGATCTAGACAAGGAGGTCGAACTAAACTCCCCCAATCTACGGTGTCACTTACCCGTCCCTATGGATGGATGGCACCAGGGCGATGGTGTCGTGAACGGAACCTCTGAAGTACCGGGCAACACTACAGAGTAACCCGCCTTGCACCACACAGGGTGTTCTGATGATGTGGACAGTATTTCCCCCATTCTCGTGGGAACAACATGAAGATAATAAATACATATAAAACCAAAACCAATGACTACAGACTACAGACTTGTGCCTTGAGTCTATTCCGGAAACGGAGATGAGCCAGGGGGCGGCAGCGGACTCTGGAGGTCTCACGACCAGCGTAGATACGGGGATCAGGGGGTAGCTTCGGCCAGTGACCTGTCCCCGACACCCAAGCTGGAGGGTGGGTCCCACCGGAGGGCGGCGAGCTCCGCGGACTCCGGGGGCCCCTCCACCAGTGAGGACTCTACTGTAAGAGTAGAGAGACTGCCCCGGCAGTCCAAGCGTCTTTCCGGGGCGCAAAGAAAGAAGTTCCGGAGGGCGCAGAAAATGGCGAACGAGACGTGGAGGGTCGAGAAACTTGTAAAGGCGCAAGAGGGGAGTGCGAGTCAGAAGAGGACGCGCTCGAACTCTTGCACGCCCACTACAGACAGACATCCCAAAAGGGCCAGGGCACCTGTAAAGGCGCAAGAGGATAGTGCGAGTCAAAAGACGCCGCGCTCTGGCTCTAGCACGCCTACTAGACAGACCTCCCAAAAGGACCAAGGCCGGAACACCGGCGCAGACTGGCTCGTATAGGGAGGCTGCGGAGGGCCTCAGGATGGCGGTGATTGACAGACGCCATCCTGAGGTCACGCTAGACCAGGCGAAGGCGGACCTGATCCAGGCTGCGGTGGTAGCTGCGGTGGACACGCTTCAGGAAGGGGAGAGCCCGCCTCAGTTCCACCGGGCGCGCCTGGCGGGGGGCATCCTCTGGATAACCTGTGCCGGCCCGCAGTCGCGGGACTGGCTGCGGAAAACGATTGGGGGCCTCAGACAGATTTGGGAGGGGGCGGACTTGACAACCGTCGAGCCCAAGGAACTCCCAAAGAGATGCAAGGTCCTCGTACAGATCTCTGACACTGTCCCGCAGGAGACAGTGATCAGTAGACTTAAGATCCACAACTCTGAACTGGGGACACAACACTGGTCGGTTCTAAGCAGGAAGGCAAAGGAGAAAGGACAGACTCTCGCCTTCTCGATCGACCAGACGTCTTACAGAGCCCTTGAAGGAACCTCCTTCAAGGCATTCTGGGGCCTGGGAAGAGTTAGCTTCCACCCACTGGGGAAGCAACTACGGGTTAATGGGACTTAGGTTCCTTCAGGTCAACATCCGACACAGTAGGGCATCCACATCCGGACTACTGATGGCTCTGAGGAACACGGATGTGGCCCTCATCCAGGAACCATACTCCTATAAAGGAGAGATCAAGGGACTCGGCGGAGCTACTGGAAAGCTCATCTACAGCAGATCCAACTAGAACCCGAGGGCCTGCATTTTCGTCAGGGAAGGGATAGAGTTTCTGCCTTTAATGAATTTCTGTTCCAGGGACCTGGCAACGATCAAAATCCGATGTGGAGGAGCGGATGGGCTGAGGGACATCACTGTCACGTCAGCCTATCTGCCAGGGGACAGCACGGACCCTCCTCCCCCAACGAGTTGGAGCAGCTAATGGTGGGTAGCAGAACAGGTGGATGGCAGACCATCATCGGCATGGATGCGAATGCGCACCATGAGTTGTGGGGTAGCTCGGACACGAACTCTATGGGTGAGGCACTTTTACAATTCTTTATGAAATTTAATTTAGACATATTGAATAAAGGTAATAAACCGACCTTCGTCACAACACGGCGTGAGGAAGTTTTAGATCTAACAGTTTCCACCGTTTCTGGTTGACTCTGTTAAGAGCTGGGCTGTGTCTGGGGAAGTGAGTAGCTCAGACCACAGATACATCCAGTTTGAAATCGCCAAAGTCTAAAGACAAACGGTATGGTACCGGGACCCCCGCAAGGCGGACTGGGAAGCCTACAGGTCAGACCTAGCTATGGAACTGCGGGGGGTTAAGAGTACCATAGACAATTCAATAGACCTCGAGATTGCAGCGAGACGCAATCACCTCGGCCTATAACGCCAACTGCCCCTTGAAAATGAGGGTGTCCACCAGGAACGTCCCGTGGTGGAACGAGGACCTCAGGCAAAGGAGGACGCAGGTTCGTAAGCTGTTTAATGCGGCCAAAAGGTCGGGAGCATGGGATGAATATAGACAGGCCCTAACGACCTATAACAAAAGACTGAGGGACGCCAAGAAGGAGTCGTGGAGGAGGCACTGCGAGGAAGTGGGAAAACACGTCGGAGAGTGCTCGACTACACAAGATCTTGTCCAAGGGCCCTCAGACTAACATAGGCTCCCTTAGAACATCCACGGGAGGCTTTACAAGCCCGGGGGAGGAAACTATGAAAATTTTACTCCAGACGCACTTCCCCGGCTGTAACATAATAAACCAATTACCTCCGGACTTGGAACACTCAAAAATAGAGGCGCCTTATAGGCGGGCATCTAGAGTAGACTGGACAGTCGCTAAAGAGGTGGTTACCTGGAGCAAAATCAGATGGGCGATTAACAACTTTAAGCCATACAAATCGCCGGGATTTGATGGAATAATGCCCATCATGCTCCAAAAGGGGATAGATATACTGGCGCCGGTGCTTACCCTCATTATGAGGGCCAGCCTGGCTCTGGGGTACACTCCGAGGGCATGGAAAATGGCCAGGGTTGTATTCATTCCTAAACCTGGGCGTCCAACAGACGAGGCAAAGTCGCTGAGGCCAATAAGTCTCATGTCCTTCTTGCTAAAAACAGTGGAAAACAGCTCGACCGGCACATTAGGGGCGGTGTACTGGAAGCATATCCCCTACACTGCGGACAATATGCATACAGAGCAGGATTCTCAACAGAAACAGCACTGCACCAACTGGTGCTGAAACTGAAGAATACGCTGGAGAACAGGGAGGTGGCGCTGGGGGCCTTCCTAGACATAGAGGGGGCCTTTAGCAACACCTCGTTCGGATCGGTTCTGGCAGCTGTCCAGGAGCGTGGAATAGAGGAGACCTACTGCAGGTGGATCGGTTCCATGCTCAGGGACAGGGCGGTGTTCATCTCAATCGCAGGAGGGACTCTGTGCCAAACAAAAACTAGGCAAGATCCAAAGGATAGCTTGCCTAGGCATCACAGAGGCCATGTCTTCAACCCCAACAGCCGCCATGGAGGTGTTGCTGGATCTGCCCACCCCCCCCCCCCACCCCCCTAAACTTAGATATTATGGGGGAGGCCAAGCTAGGACTATACAGACTAGCCTGCAATAGTAGACTGAAGATCAACCCAGGCTTCAGGGGCCACTGCAAAATTCAGGAGATCGTGAAGGAGCCCATGCTTGAAATGACGTCAGACTTCGTGAGCCCGCGAATGTGCAGGGAAAACCACTTTACAGTGGAATTCCCTGACCGCGAGGCATGGCGGGAGGAGACGCCGGGCATACCACGAGACATGCTCGTCTGGTTCACGGATCCGGCGGAGAGCGTGGGACAGGGGCATATGTTTACTCTGAAGGACTGAGGGTAAGTCATAGTATTTCCCTCGGAGCCCATGCAACGGTGTTTCAGGCAGAGATGTACGCCGTCCTGCACTGTGTGCGGGAGAACAAGAGGAGGGGCTACATCAACAAGCGGATCCTCATAGCCACAGACAGCCAGGCAGCCCTTAAGGCACTAAGTAGCCCACGGGTAAATTCCTGGCTGGTGAGTGAGTGCCGAGATGAGACGAGCGACCTAGCTGGGCAGAATGAGGTGACCCTCATCTGGGTGCCGGGTCACTCGGGGGTCAAAGGCAATGAAGAAGCTGACAGTCTTGCGAAGAGAGGGTCAGCAGAACCATTTATGGGACCAGAACCCGCTCTGGGCGTGTCAAAGAGCCGTGTCCTGGGTCAGAAACCAACACAAGGTGTACTGGGCGGACTGTCCAGGGCAGACTCTGTGACGAGGGGGAGGAATCAGCCCAGCACATTTTGTGCATGTTTTTGTGCGAATATAGGCGAAATAGAGAATTTTCAAGCTATCCAAATTGGAAAATGATCTGCTATTCCTCATAATGAAACCCATCAACTTCAAACAGGATGCTGTGATTGTTTGAATATGTCCAGTGAAACTTAAATGTTCATTATATAAAACGCCAAGATCCTTGTGCGTTTCAGTCCTAGCCAATGGTACACCACCCACTTTGTAGGGAAAAGCTATACGGCTGGTTTTCCTAGTGTATGTCATCACTTTGCACTTCGAGACATTTAATTCAAGTCCGTTCTCAACACACCACAGCTGCAAGTTGTCAAGGTCCACCTGAACAGTCATCAATATCGTGAACACTGGAGTATAATTTGAGATCATCAGCAAATAATAAATGATTACCAGAAAGTACAGAGCTTATGTCGTTGATAAATAACAAAAAGGGGAGCGGGCCAAGATTGGAACCCTGTGGAACGCCGGAGCCAGCAGTGAAGGGTTCAGGCTTAAATCCATTATAAAAAACATATTGCACACGGTTATTGAAGTAGGATCCAAAGAATGCTATCAGCCGTCCATCAAGGCCCGCCAAATGCAGCTTGTACAAAAGTGTTGAGTGGTCAACATGATCGAACCCTTTGGAGAAGTCTGTATAAATGACATCCACCTGACCCCGTCGATCCAAAGCTTCACTTACATACTGTGTGAACAGGGATAAATTCGTCAGTGTTGAGCGCCCCTCCATAAACCCATGCTAGTATTGTGACATCATACAGAATGTGTGTGCTAGGCGTTGAAGCCGACAATATAATAAAAAACAAAACAAAAACAATAATAAACTGTTAGGCAGGCATCAGATGCTGGTAATACACTGCATGTACTGGTTGCGTCTGGCAGTGAGCAAGCAATAACCTGTCATGTACAACAAGACATCATGAGTATAGCCAATTTCAGGACAGATGTCTCTCTGTTTAAACATGAGGTACTTTAAAAATCTTCGCTGCACCTTCTCAAGGCTTACGACATGCATCTAATAGTTAGACGACCACACAAATGATGCATACTTGAGTCTACTTCTGACCAGAGAATCAAAAAGCACCTCTAGCACTTGTGTGTCAACAAAATCTCTGGTAAATCTTATTACGAATCCTAAAATTCGAAGTGATGCTGCTACCAAACTCTCAATAGGCAAGTTAAAACTAAGTTTGCTATCGAATAGAACACTGATGTCTCTGAACACAGGTTTCCTTGTCAAAAGAGTATCGTGTAGAGAATAATCAAACTCAACAAATAATTAACTTACCTCTGGAGCCATCCAATAAGGTGTACCAATGAAAGATTTTCTTTTGTTAATTGTATTTGTAATCTGAGCAGAAACACCAAAATCTGCCAATTTGACATCTCCAATCTCAGTCAACAAAATGTTTGCACCTTTAATATCTCTGTGCATTTTTCCCATGGCATGCAGGTACGACAGGCCCAACAAAGTTTCTCTGCACATATAAGCTATTTGTTGCTCCGTTAATGGCCCAGTAACTTGAAAGAAAAAAGGTTGTGAATATAACAACTAGATATATACTCTTCAAAATGAAGTCCATTTTTAGTCTCGTGTGCTAGTTAATGGAATTTAGGAATAACAATAATAATAATAATAATAGTAATAATAATAATATCTGCACCATCAGTACATATAAATGTGTAAAACACATCAATACAAAAATACACACAAATATAACGCCAAAATAAATAAAAAAGATGCCAATAAAGTCAACAAGCACAGTTTCAGAATCGGCCTGTGCCTTAAAAACATTTAAACAGTTTAACATTTTCTCAATTAATTTTAAAAAGTCTGGACGCAGCAAGTGCGTTATGGAAGTGAATTTTCATTAAAATCTTTTTAATAGCAAATATGTCTCTCTAATGCAAGCAGGCATCAATCTGGTTACTGGTATGGCGTATATAGTAGAAACAATGAACTATATTTTTTCAAAATTACTTATTGTTTGAAAATGTACAAAAATTTTTAGAAAAGAAACTTTAAATGTTTCCGAGAAAAGTGGTTTCCTAGCCAACAAACCTTAGGTTAAGAGCAAATTGAGTTATTGAAATTTAAAGGCTTTAATGAAAATTCGCTGCCAAATCGCACTTACTGCGTCGCCATTTTTTTCTTACAAACATTCATCTTATTTCGATAAGAAATGCAAAAATGCAATAATATAAGAGTGTTCGAAAAAACAGTTCTAGGGATCACCAACGACTTATGGACCACCTGTGATTGTCAAAATGCTTTTATGAGATGCAGCTTAAGACACCCTATGATTAACGTATACAGTTTTTTCTCGTATCTTGTATAATAAGAATTATATTGAGCTTTACCGTAGAAATACGGCACCTTGTATATATGCAAACAGATAAAAACTGAAAGTAAACCTGGATATGGATTCTAGGGGGCCTAGGTTGCGCTCATTTGAAGAATCCTTTTTAAAATTCAAAGGTGGCGTTCTCTTCATTAATGAATTTTTTCTACGAAAATTAGCTAAAAATTATAGACCATTAAGCCATAAACTTAACTAAACCTACAGCCAACGCATCAACTTGACTAAACCTACAGCCAAAGGATCAGAGAAAGGGTCTATTTGGAATAAATTTCCTGTAAACATTTTAGTAAGATGAAGCTGAAACTTAAGGGTTTGCAGAACACTCTTCGTGAGACATTTTTTTTACCTAATCCCTATTTGTTTCAGGTTCTTTGCCTAAATGTTGCGAATGTTGCCGTTTCAAATCGCGACTTTGACGTTTTAAGGAAATTCCCAATTTTTTTTTTCTTTAAATGCTTATAACTTTTTTGTCTCTCAACTTATAGACCTAAATTTTAGTGTGTGGGTCACTATTTATAACAAACACGCGTACCAAATTTGGTTGCCCTTACTTTGTTGTCTCCTCCGGAGATATAATTTTTTTCCGAAAGAAAACACAAAACTTTCCGGCAAAACCTGCGGCGGACAAAGGTGGGTTGGGTTGTTGTAGCTGTTGTATATTATGGGGCCTCAATCTGCCTACTCCCCAAATCTCACCGGAGATCATCTCTAAGGTCTCAGTGTGTTCAACCCTAGGCCTATTCCCGATAGATTTAGCAAGAGTCCAGAAGGGTTGACTACCGTTGGAGCTTAAGAGGACTTTGTTTTTGATGTGGTTATAAAATAAGTTTTTTGGCTCAGAAAGAATGCGGACATAGCGGTTTGTTGCGTCGTTGAATGCTTGACGATTTTCTTGACTGGTATTGTGTAGAAGCGTTTTGTGAGCTCTGACCTTTTCAAGTCTGGCCTTGTCGATTTAGAGAACCAGAGCTTTTGAGTGGCTAAAAAGGTTTTCTGTGTACGTGGAATAAATAATTCCATGCCAGCTTGGATAATTTCGGTTTTGTGAAATATCAGAGGGGTCAGGATGACAGAAGCAGACAGACGCCCATGGAAATGAGGAAAAGTAATCCCGCATTTGGTCCCAGTTCGCGGTAGTGCCAAACGATACGTGGGTGTGATGACTGTGTGACCTCGGGTTTTATTGCGCAGGAAGCAGGGACCATGCCGTGGTCTGAGCGACCAAGGGGGGCGGTGACTAATGTCTTATAGCATTCAGGTTTTGTAGTAAGAAGGAGATCCAAGGGATTTGAGCTGTATGTTGGGATGCCAGGAAAGTAAGTAGGTGGCTGAACCATATTGGTTAAAGAATTGCTGACTGCAAAGGCATCCGCTGCTCTCCCTTGTGGATCGGTGTTTGAAGATCCTAGCCATTCCTTATTATGGACATTGAAGTCACCAAGAATAGTGACCTCGGAGGAAGGATATTCAGAAATCAGATGGTCGGTTTTTTCAGAAAGGTAGTCGAAGAGCTGGACAAAGTTGTCAAAAGGTAAATGCAACAGATGAATTTAGTTGCAGCCCTGAGAGAGAGTTTCATCCAAAGTATGTTTTTTCTTCCAGCTTCTAAATTGGGGAGTCTGGTGCTAGGTAGATTGCTACGGACGTATGCACACACGCCTTTATGTAATCTAAAGGAAGTAAGGAGCCCGGGAAATTTAGGTGATTAGTGGCTGTTTTGGCAATAATTTGGGTTTCGTTGAGGAAGAGGAGTTGGGGCCTATAAGCCTGGAGAAAATGGTGGACGGAGTTCAGGTTAGAATTTAAGCCACATATATTCGAGAAGGATATGTTAAATCTTGATGCCGGCGCCCCCTGAACACCCCTCTCCCGGAGATCCGAATGGAGGGGTATTTTATCTCCGGAATCTTTTGTATAATGAAGAGCCATCATCATTTTTGTTTATAAGCTAATCCGACTCATACACCAGAACCGGAAACGTCCGTTGGAACTTCACCGGCCCCTTGATGTAAGGGGTGGTACCTCCTCGGGCGTGAAAAAATCCTTTACTATCAAGTAAAGGAAAAGTCCACTAACACCAAGTGACTCCAATTGAATATTTTACAGGATCTGCAAGTGGCCAACCAAGGCTTCTAATATGCACAATAAGCCAAAGGCTGGAGTGCTATCAGTGCGGCAAAAACGCGGACGAGCCCTGAAGGAAAAAAAAGGCTTCTAATACTACCATACGAAAGACATTGATCGCCCAAGGTTTCTACCAAATCAACAAAAAATTCTTTCCCAGCTAACCCTTTCAAAAATGAATGTTTAATAACTGACGGAAACTTTTTTTTATCAAAATCTAGCTTTTTCTCAGACATGCTGTTTTCAAGCATTCACAGTTTTGTCACTATTTAACTTTTGGATGTCAAACTTTGACAGAATATTTACAAAACATCAAAGTTGTTGCCATAGCAACTAAATTCAAATTTGCATACTGGAAAGTTTCCAGGCTTACTAGATGTTAACATACCATCCTAATTATCAATGTATAAATATTATCTAATAATAAATTCAGGTGCAAGTACTATCAACCATTGAAATAATATAGCTATTAAACAAGATAACAGATAATAAAAATGATCAAAGTTATCTATTCTACTTAATCAGACTTTTATATTTAAGTGTCTTAAAACTAAATGGTAATTATTACAAGATCAAAGACCACTTTAAACTCTTTTAATCTTTGATCAGTAATGTTAGTTTGTAAAAGTTATTTTACTGAATTTTTGTAGAAAAAATTCACTAATAAGCAAATCCCGACTTTTGAAAAAAATCTTTCAAATGAGCTCGAACTAGGACCCCTAATATATATATATATTAGGGGTCCTAGTTCGAACTCATTTGAAAGATTTTTTCAAAAGTCGGGATTTCCTTATATATATATATAAAGTAATGTTAGTTTGTAAAAGTTATTTTACTGAATTTTTGTAGAAAAATTTCACTAATAAGCAAATCCCGACTTTTGAAAAAAATCTTTCAAATGATCTCGAACTAGGACCCCTAATATATATATATATATATATATATATATATATATATATATATATATATATATATATATATATATATTAGGGGTCCTAGTTCGAACTCATTTGAAAGATTTTTTCAAAAGTCGGGATTTCCTTATTAGTGAAATTTTTCTACAAAAATTCAGTAAAATAACTTTTACAAACTAACATTACTTTATATATATATATATATATATATATATATATATATATATATATATATATATATATATATATATATATATATATATATATATATATATACACAGGGTGGCACATTTATTTATTTATTTATTTATTTATTGAATACATGCCCAACAGGATAATCCCATTAATAGGGCACCATACAAAAAGAACAATATGAATATGAACAAAAAATACTTCCAAAAAAAAAAACTAAAAACTAAACTAAATTAAACTAAACTACAAAACTAAAATAATGTGCAAAACATCACAAGGCAGAAATTCTACAAAACAGTACATATAATGGTTCTAATAACCGACAAAGTAAGACATAGCCACCCTACGAATAACCGCAGCATTATCCGAATAGAAGTCGCACAAGTTTGCAATGTTATTAAAGTCAGAGCTCATTGTACATTGAAAAGGAAACAGACCGATTTGCATCCAGAGAAATTTTTTTAAGAAACGCTGAAACACGTCAATTTTAATATTGAGCGGGACATGTTTTGACATAAAACTCAACTTTGTCACATCAACCCCTTAAGGGTGGTGATAACAACCCTTATGTTTTAAATAGGGAACATGGGTCGAGTGTTGCATCATTTGAAAGCTCTTTCTTTTCTGAATTCTGCACACTAATTTTTTTGGAAGTTTTATCAACTCGTTTAAAAATTATTCACAATTGGAGTTGCAAGAACGTATTTCATTCATTGTGATAAGAAATGCACTAATTAGTCAATTTTTCGTTAAAAAAACTAAAAAACAAAACCAAACGTTCAAAAATGTTTATTCAGTTACGTAAGTGTTCAAATTGTTGACCACCAGCTTCCATACAAAAGTACAAATTTTGTTCAAAACGAGCTCTGATATTCTGGAGCATTTGTGGAGTTATTAGATGGCATTCTTCGACAATGTGTCATCGTAATTCTTCCAGAGACTCCGGTTCTGTTGCGTAAATTCTACTCTTTAAATGGCCCCATAGAAAGAAGTCTAAGGGAGTTGAATCCGGTGATCGAGGGGGCCACTCAATAGCACCTCTACGCCCAATCCATTGCTCTGGAAACTCTCTGCGGGGGAGCTCCATCTTGTTGAAACACTAATTGATGTTCTTGATAGTGATCATCAGTTCAACAATGTCAATTAGTAGAGGGTAAACGATATCTTCTAGTAACTCCAAATACGTTTCCCCACTTAAATTGCCATCAACAAAAATTGATCCGATTAAACGGTCTCCAAAAATGCCAAATTTGCGGTACGGTTGGCACAGTCATCGTTTTTGAAAAAAAAGAGTAATTTTTTCAACTCTTTCTTCTACAGAATACACCATTGTGAAATTAATGTCCGGTAGTACTATCAAGTATCAAACCGACCGATAAACTGAAATAATAAACCGCATTTCTCTCATTCCGATAAGAAATGTTCTGATGGTCAATTTTTTGTTTACAAACCAACAAAATATTGACTATCAGCACATTTCTTATCGGAATGAATGTAATGCGTTTTTGCATCTTCAACTGTGAATAATTTTTAAACGAGTTGATCGAACTTCCAAAAAAATTAGTGTGCTGAATTCAGAATTGAAAAAGCTTTAAAATGATGTAACACTCGACCCATGTTCCCTATTTACAATATAAGGGTTGTTATCACCACCCTTAAGGGGTTGATGTGACAAAGTTGAGTTTTATGTTAAAACATGTCCCCTTCAATATTACAATTGACGTGTTTCAGCGTTTCTTAAAAAAAATATTCTCTGGACGCAAATCGGTCTGTTTCATTTTCAATGCGCCACCCTATATATATATATATATATATATATATATATATATATATATATATATATATATATATATATATATATATATATATATATATATATATATATATATATATATATATATATATATATATATATATATATATATATATATATATATATATATATATATATATATATATATATATATATATATATATATATATATATATAAATATATATATATATATATATATATATATATATATATATATATATATATATATATACACACTGAAAAAAGAATGGGTCGCTTTTGATAAAGATTGGCATGTACCTTCATTTTGTAAGTGGCTTGGATAAATTCGTTAGCCAGGACAATCGCACCAGTTTTCCGGGAAAATGTTAGGTTTTCTTTGGGAACAACTTTTATTCCCAAAAATAAAACAGCTATGGTAATCAAATTTTGGTACGTAGGTTTATAATATAAAAAGTAAACTATATATGAAAATTTTGATTTCTATCTTACAAGAAAAAAAAAGTTATAAAAAATATTTAGTGCCAGATCATTTCTTTGAAAATTCACTACCATAATGCACTTGCAACATAAGTTGAACCAGATCTTTTAGTGCAGCCGGACAGCAACATAGCACATGCTCTGCTGTTTCATCACTCTCCATACACAGTCGGCACTCAGTGTGTTGACTGAGACCAATTAGGTGCATGTGGTGATGCAAGCAGCAGTGTCCTGTATACAAGCCAACTAGAGTTCTCACTTGTCTGTTTAGCTTTAGAAGTTTTTTAGCCCTCAACCCTGAAAGGCTATTTATGAATGCCTTAGAGTGTGCTAATCCTGGCAGATTTTGCCATTGCTGTATTGTCCTTTTATCTGTGCAGGTCTTTAAAGTGTGTTGTGCTGTACATGATGAAGATCCCAGCGCAGGTTCTGGTCTGATAAAGTCCTCCTCGGCACCACCTCTGTCAAGCGTGTGGGCAGCTACATTGCCATCAAGGTCAGAGTAGCCCAAGATCCCGATCAGCGATACCTCATTGAACCTGCCTAGTTGGTTGAGGGCAGATTTACAGCTTCATACCGTTTTTGAATTGCAATGGTAGAAACCAAGTGCCTTTATTGTAGCCTGGCTATCTGAATATATTTTTATCGATTTGTGTGCGCAATGGTTTTGTATAAATTCGCTACCAAACATCTCGATGGCATACACTTCTGCCAGGTGTATGGTTGCATACTTTCCAAGGCTAGATGATATTCTTGCATCAGTGTTGCTTCCATATGTACCGGCTCCTGCCCCCCGATCGGTCTTGGAATCATCAGGGTACCAGCAGAGATCTGCCCTCAATAGGGTCGTTTGGTTTTGTTCCCAGTCCTTCCGGAAGGACGGTCTTGAGAGACATCTCTACTGATCTTTGTAGGCATCAGGACTTGAGACCATTCCCAGAACCTCATGACTCTCAAGTATTTGCCATAGCTGGTTTGGTGTAATTCAGTGCCCGGCATGTCAGGATTACGAACAGTACATGGACAAACTCTTATTTTGAATTTAGATAGGATATCGCAGCTAAGTCCATTGAAAACTTTGTAAACAAAACATAGGTCGAACATAATACGCTTAGTATGAAGGAAATGTAGTCCAAAATAACAAAATGTAGTCCAAAATAACAAATTCTCATTTCCATGGGCGTCTGTCTGCTTCTCTCATCCTGACCCCTCTGATATCTCACAAAACGTCACCGAAATTATCCAAGCTGGTATGGAATTATTTATTCCACGTACACAGAAAACCTCTTCAGCCACTCAAAAGCCCTGGTTCTCTAAATCTTGTAACAAGGCCAGACTTGAAAAGGTCAAAGCTCACAAAACGCTTCTACACAATCCCAGTCAAGAAAACCATCAAGCATTTAACGACGCAAGAAACTGCTATGTCCGCATTGTTTCTGAGGCAAAAAACTTGTTTAATAACCACATCAAAAACAAAGTCCGCTTAAGCTCCAAGGACAGCAAACCCTTCCGGACTCTTGCCAAATCTATTGGGAATAATTTCTGCAAGAGCACGTTCCCACCTCTTGTCTCAGGGGATGAAATTATTTCTACCGCCCTGGGCAAGGCTGAACTTTTTACGTCGTTGTTCGCCGGCAATTCTACTCTCAACCCACCTCCAAATGTTCAACCACCAACAGTCCCCAATGTCGCGCATAAAATTACGGATATCATTTTCAAAACTAAAAAGGTACGAAAGATGCTCTCCTCTCTTAATACCAGGAAAGCCTCTGGCCTTGAAGGGATCCCAGCAATTGTTTTAAAAAAATGTACACCAGAACTTGCTCCTGTCCTGACTCGTCTGTTTCAGACATCTTACAATAGAGGCATATTCCCCAGTAACTGGAAAACTGCTCGAGTACAACCCGTCCCCAAGAAAGGATCCAAAGTGCTTCCTATCAACTACAGGCCTATTTCTCTCCTTTCAGTCATCTCTAAAGTGATGGAAAAGTATATAAACACCGAATTACTAAAATTTCTTGAAAAAAACAGTCTAATCCACGACAGGCAGTATGGATTCCGTCAGCGCAGATCAACTGCCGACCTCCTTTCCTTTGTCACCCATTCTTAGAACAAGTCTATGGAAGTACACAGTGAATCCCAGATTGTCGCTCTAGACATATCCAAAGCCTTCGACCAGGTCTGGCACGCAGCGCTGCTTAATAAACTTCCGGCCTATGGCCTACCACCAAAACTCTGTACCTGGACAGCAAAATTCCTCTCCAACCGGAGCATTTCTGTTGTTGTGGATGGCCATTCCTCTAAACTATATCCAATTAATGCAGGAGTTCCTCGAGGTTCAGCTTTAGCCCCTACTTTGTTTCTTCTCCACATCAATGACCTCCTCTCTAGCACATCCAACCCAGTTCACAGTTACGCGGACGACAGCACCCTCCACTCAAATATACAATATTCTAAGCCTGTCTCTTTGGCCCAACTAGATGAGGATCGTTGACACATTGAGTGTTCTGTCTCTGTGGATCTCCAAAAAATATTAGACTGGGGAAGTAGAAATCTTGTACAATTCAACCCCACCAAATCTCAGTCTTGCTTTCTTTCTCATAAAAGATACACCAGGCCTAGAACCATCACAATGAACAACGAAGTTATTCAAAGTAATGAGTCCTTTTCACTTGTTGGCATTTCTGTGGATCGAAATCTCAATTGGCACCACCAACATGTCACATCAATTGCAGTAACTAGTAATTAGGTTTCCTCTTCCGGGCTCGCAAATACTTTTCACCAGCTAATCTCTATACCTTATATACTTCACAAATAAGGCCAAACCTCGAATACTGCTCCCACATCTGGGGTGCTGCTGCCACTTCTACACTCGCCATCCTGGACTCCATTCAGATGAGAGCTATACGTCTCATTGGTGACCCTACCCTCACCCAAAGGCTGCCATTCCTTGCCCACCGACGTGCCGTTGGTGACCTCTCTCTCTTTTATAGATTTCTGCACGGGCACTCCTCAGAGGAGCTTTCTTCCATAGTTCCTCCATCTGCTGCCCCCAACAGATCTACCAGGGGAACAGAGCGAATTCACCCTTTTACTGTCCAGGTCACCAGACATAGAACATATTGTTATGCCCGCTCTTTTGTCCTGAGGACTTCCAAGTTGTGAAATTCCTTGCCGGCGCATGTTTTTCCTTCTCCTCCAAACCTTCAAGTCCAGAATTAACAAGTTGCCTCTTTCCTCCTTGTCGACACCCACGGTACGATAGTATTTAGGCTGTAAGCCCTCGTGGTGTGTTGTTGAAATAAAAATAAAATAAAAAAATCAATAAACTGTAACTATAATTATAAAAGCATCTTGAATTTCTATAACATGAAGCTTTGGCAAATCTTCGCTGCACATTTTCAATTCTATCAATATGCACAGCATAGCGAGGTGACTGAATCACTGAACAATAATAGAATATTGTACAATCGATTAAACAGAATTTGAGCCACTCTTCTCGGTTGTTTGTCATCGCCAGTTCTGAGTAGAAATTGCTTCATTACCATAAAACATGGCAACTTTCCAAAATATATTGGATACTAACTACTATGAGCATATAAATTGTATTTATCATCAGCAATTCGCAACGGAAATTGCTTCATTGACTTTTTTAAACTCATTCAAGGTTAAGACCTTAAATAAAAACAAAGATTTCAAGGAGAAACCTATTTTGAACCATTTTTATTATAGTCATATTATCATTTATTTATATTATAAAAACATTTGTTCACCCCTTAATTCCCTTGTTTATTTAAAATGACACTTGGTAATATTCATCTGGCAACAGTGCACATCCTCACCTATTCATTTCTGCATTCAGATTCTACCTGATTATTTGTTTACTTCATAGATGAGTACAAGACAAGATTACTGTATATTTCTCCTTAACTTATTTATGAACAGCATCGGAATAAAATAAAAACTTCATTGGAAATAAAGTAGTTTTTAAAGCAAAAAGATATCAATATAGTAGGGAAAAAAATTAAAAACTATAACACGTTATTTAATGTGTTATAATTTTATATTATAGTGATAAGCAATATGATATTTTTGTATAGGTCATATTGCAATCATATCTTAAAAAACATTAAACCATAAGTCGCTTAATTTAGTTTTAATGAGCTGTTTCTAGTTTACACATTGGAATGGGACAGCCACCAATATATAAATAATTTGTAAACAAATGCTAATATGGTCTGATAATATCCAATGATTAAAAATATTGTGGGAGGGCTTAATCTTTATAGGGCTGGACCTTTGTACCACTTAAATAAAATACATTAGGTACATACACATATGTATCAGATAACACAGTACCTAGTTTAATACTACTACACTTTTAAAAAACTATTTTGCAATAAAAGGAAAGGAAACAGAGATTTTCATTGGTGGTTGAAAAATGTGACCAGTAAGTTATACATGTAAAAAAACAAGACTCACTGTGGTAAATATCTTGGAGTGATCCACCTCCACAATACTCCATACAAATCCATAATTTGTCTCTTCGCAAGTAGCTTCCATAATATGCGATGATATTTGGATGTCGACAATCTTTCATCATTAAAATTTCCTGTTGTATTACTTGAAAATCATCTCCTACAAAATAAAATATAAGCAACCTAAATTCCTTAACAATGTGCTCTATACTGCTCACCTGGTTCAACTTTGATGACTTTAATTGCAGCTAATTCATTCGTTGACAATCTTTTAGCCTGTAAATTACAATTTTAGTATAAATTTTACTGTTATAACTTAGTAAAAAGTATGTTTTAGTTTCGCGTGTTACCTTGTATACATCACCATAAGTCCCACTCCCAATCCTTTGAATGAGTTCGTATTCATCTTGAGGATTTCTCCTCGAAATGTCTGAACTGAAAACCCCTTGAGCCATTATTTGTAAAGTGTGATCATTTCGTTCTATGTGTGAAACTCAATTCTTCCTCACATTATTTTGGTGGAAGGTAAAATACAAAATAAAAACAGTTTACTACGTGAATTTTTGACAGTATCAAGTACGACCATCAAATGTCAACGTCATTGCATTGCAGATATTCCACAACAGCAGCAGCCGATCATCTGGCACGGAAGCAGTGAGGGCAATATTAGAAAACTGAAACAAATTACTTTTTAATTACAGGAAAATTCAACAATATTTGTTTTAATAATTACCTGTTGTAAGTTACTTTCATGTTAGGAAATTTTGAATTACACATTAGAAATAAGTTAAAACTTCTTTTTTATTGTTTCAAACGTTACGTACGATACAAGCAACAGAAATCGTTTGTTAAAGCGAAAATATTGTGCACAAGAAGACTGTATATTATGACGCATTTGAGAATAAAGTGAAAGAATTTTCAACTATTATATATAATGGAGTAATAGGTACACTACTAAATGGAAAATGATAAATTAAAATTCTGTGCAACTATTTAGGTCTGTGTATGTTCAGTTAATTAATTTTATTATAGAAAACAACATTTTAATAAAACAGTATCAGTGTTTAGATAGTATTACAGTGGTGGGGCTGTTTTTCAGTAACTTCTTACCCACTGGAAGAAAACCCAGGCTGGCGGACAGACTACTGTTGTTGCATTTCTCGATTTACAACATGCTTTTGAAACTGTCAGTAGAGAACGATTTTTATGAAAGCTAGAATGTTATGAAATTATTGGCGTGGTGCTAAAATCGTTACATAGCTTTTTAGAAAACAGATTTCAGAAGGTAAGGTGTGGGGATGCAGTGTCGGGTGTTATGCCAATTACAGTGGAGATGCCGCAGGGAAGTATACTTGGACCTCTTCTTTTCATTTTATATATAAATGATATCGGTGAGGTGGTTATAGGGATTGTGACATTGTGACTCCCACCTCTTTGCAAATGATATTGTGGTTTATGCTAGTGGTAAGGACCCAGAACAAACAATAACAAAATTAAATAATCAATTGAAGGGTATTGCATGTTGGCTACAAAATAATAAGTTAAAATTATATGTATATTTTATATAAAAAATACTTAGTCCAAGTTCTGCCGTCGTCTACTATACAATGTGCAATCTTTATCCTAATTTTTAAAAACAAATATAAATGCAAAAACCTGGAATATTAGGAATTAAATTACATGCATTTTTTTCGCAACGGATATTCTACTAGGCAAATGTAAAACTATAATATGGCAAGTTGGAATTATTAATTAATTTGTAATTACAAAGGTCAAGGTCTCATACATTTTATAAAGGAAACCAAATGTATAGTCTAGGGAAGAGAATACGTACAAATTGTGAGCCTGTGAGCTACTGTGTTGACCCCACAGAACACCCCATATAGAAGGGAAACGCCAATGCTGACGTTTTGAACAATATTACAGCGCCTCTGGCGGATGCGATGAATTTTAGTCACACGCGGGAAATTTGATTTCATTTTCATTTAGCAAATCCAAATAAATTCTATTTAATTTTATACCACTGCCAGTAAAGAGGCTAAATTAGTCAAATAATTTTTTTTAATGATTTTTATAGTGAAAGCAAAACAAGTTATGTTTTAATAACACACATACGCCTGTTTTTAGCTTTGCAATCATAGGAAAAATTAATTGGCAATTTGCACCTTCTAACACTTGCAGCTTCAGTTTTTACTATCCATATGATTAATGGAAAATGAAACAAGATAAAATACACTGGTGTTTTATTAGAACAGTATTAATATTACATTTATTTAAAAACCATTTTAATTCTGAAAGTAAGATGAAGTATAGATGGCCATTCCTTATCGATACATAGGTATATTACAGCAGTCTGGTGCTTATACACTATTACATTTATATGCTCACATGACCACAATGTATGGCAAGGTTGGTTTTGCCTTCTTTTATGGTATGTATAAATGACGTCATATTGTCATTTATTAGAAAAACATTTGTGTACCCTTTAATTTCCTTCTTTATTTAAAATGACACTTGGTAATATTGATCTGACAACAGTGTACACTATCAGGCTTTCTGGTCGCCTTCCGAATCCACCCGATCCATTGTTTACTTCCGAGATATTGTATAAATAGAAATAGAAATTTTTAATTTTTATTTGCACTTTAAAATATATGAATACTTACTCACAGGAAGATGTAATATGGGAACACCAGTTCTTTTCAGGCCTCTTCTCATTTCAGGTACTTTATTCTCATCAACGAAATGACGATCACAAACATAAACTCTATCATAAATGGCTTGTGGATATAAACCAAGCATCTTAGGGCTTTGTACAGCTTTCACCCAGTCATCAAAATGGTCTTCTGATGATTTCAACGAAAAATGATGTCTTTTGCTAAATATTTCCAGGCACCCCGGAACACATAACAATAAATCGTTTTCTTGGATGGTATCATATTTATACCCACAAAGCTTCTGAAAGAAAACGTTATTTACTTATAACCTATGAACTACTAAAACGTTCTAAACTTGCCTGAAAACTAAAACAGTTGTAATTATGTTTCACCAAAACACCTTGAACTATGAAATCACCTTGCTTTTTTGATAAGAAAACTGAAAATAGAATTGAGATTACATTATTGTTTAAACACAAAGCTTATGATAACGATCATATTTTGATTCACAAAGACACGCACCTTTAAAACACAAAACCGACAATGAAAACACTGTAAAGTATCCACTAAAAGTTAATATAGTTAAAACTTAATTAAAAGAAACGTTTAGCAACAAACTTGTATTATAATTATACAATGAAAGAACTAGAAGCGAACAAAAACTTTTTTGCATTCAAAACATTTGAATTTTGAATGAATGATAAAATGGCGCACTGAACAGCTTGTTCAGTAGAATTGTAGGACTGCTAGCGACATCTACTATATGCGATGTCCGAACTAGAGCCCTAATAAAGTCCAGGTTAGCTCCATTTAGGTGAAACTTCTATAGGGAGTGTTCTGTGGTTGACCCTTAGTAGCAGACAAATCTCACCATATTCAGGGGTCCAACATAAAAATATTAGGTCAGCTCAAATAACTGTCAACAAGTAACGTCAAACGTCAACGTCATTGTCAAATGTCGTCTTGTGGAATTTATCTTTCTGTGCCGTGTGCCCTGTGCCTTCAATTGACTTTCCTTTCCAATTTCCAAACTTATTGGTTTGAATTTAAGCACGTGGTGTATATTCATTGTTAAACAAATTTTAACAGCAAAATGGAGAAACCAGTGGTTTTAGCACGTGTAATTAAAGTTTTGGGGCGTACAGGATCGCAAGGCCAATGTACACAAGTCAAAGTAGAATTTATTGGTGAGCAAAACAGACAAATCATTCGCAATGTTAAAGGTCCGGTAAGAGAAGGCGACATTCTTACACTTCTAGAATCCGAACGAGAAGCGAGAAGACTAAGGTGAAGCCTTGCAGTGGTAAGTGTAACTTATTTACTACAAACCTTAAACAATACTTAGTCTACGGTTTGTATTCTTAGATGTGTAGCAGGACTTGCATGTGACATTTCATAATTTTTGAATTTACACCTATGGCATTCATTTCAACCTTCCTTTTTAGAAGCTACTAAAAGCATCCCTGTATGCATAAGCAACAATACCGAAAAATGTTCGCGAAAGTTACAGGACCTAGAGTAAATAGATGTGCGGGGCATGGAATGAAATATAGAATCAAAAGCGACAAAAAACCGCTTATTTGTACTTTTATAAGCAGTCTATTTCACATTTTGCATTAACAGCTCCTCTTAATAATGTTCTGGTAATCCTGTGTTTAAAGTGCCTCTTTAGTAAACATACGATTCGGGCGAAATCGGAACGTGAACTGGACGCGGCACGATGTGCACTGTTGCCAGATGAGTATAAGCAAGGGTCATTTTAAATATAGCAGGCAATCAAGAAATGAACAAATGTAAATAAATGATAGTATTGCGTCATGTACATAGATCGATATTTGACATATTTTGCGGAAAGCAGTGGGAAAACAGAAATGTAAACAGTTAATTTTCAGCAATTGTGGTCCAGGGGGAAAAACGTGATGTAGAAGGAAATCAAGGGGTGGGTGAACAAATGTTTTTATAATTTTAATAAATTAAAATATGGCGTCATCTACATAAATCGATATTTGACATATTTTGCGGAAAGCAGTAGGAAAACGGAAATGTAAACAGTTAATTTTCAGCCTCAGGGGGAAAAACGTGTGCCTCTCCTCCCTTTTTTGGTACATCAGTAACATCAACAGAGGTTGTGCCATTGTGATTGAGCAAGGTAATCTGCACGTTCCACCATTCCCAGGGGGCGTAAAGCCGTCGGTCCCGTGCCCATGCGATGTTGGGCACGTTAAAGACCCAAATTCCCCGGACAGTGAGGTGAATGAATGACACTTTAGTAAAGTCAATGAAGCAATTTTCGTTGCGAATTGCCGATGATAAATACAACTGTATATGCTAATATCAAACGGGAACCAGTATATTATTTCGAAAAATCGCAATGTAATCGCATGGTAATGAAGCAATTTCTACCGACAACTGTCGATGATAAAACCGAGAAAATTGTTCAAAATGGGCTTACCTTCGAAGTGTCTGTTTATATTTTAGTTTCCAACCTTAAATGAGTAAGAAAAGTCAAAAGCAATTTCTGTTGCAAATTGCCGATGATAAATACAACTATATATGCTAATATCAAACGGTAACCAGTAATTTTGGTTTCAATTGCAAACCTATCTACCACATTTGGTTGTCATAGCTTTTTTAATTTTTGACATAAAAATGTTTTCCTAATGAAAAGTTACAATTCTTTTGGAAAACCTCGTCCGATTATCCTGACTAACGACCTTATCCAAGCCATATAGAAAAGGATGGTACATGCCAAACTTTTTCAAAATCGGCACAATATTTTTTTTGTTCTCGGTGTGATTCATACATACATACATACAAACATATATATATATATATATATATATATATATATATATATATATATATATATATATATATATATAAAATGGAAACTGACCCCAGATATGGGTTCTTGGGGCCATAGTTCGCGCTTATTTGCAAAAACTTTTTCATAAATCAAAAGTCGTCCATTAGTAAATTTAAGGTTAGAAAGTAAAATATAAACAGACACTTCGAAGGTAAGCCCATTTTGAGCAATTTTCTCCGTTTTGTTTATCATCGACAGTTATCGGTAGAAATTGCTTCAGTACCATGCGATTACATTGCGATTTTTCGAAATAATATACTGGTTACCGTTTGATATTAGCATATACAGTTGTATTTATCATCGGCAATTCACAACGGAAATTGCTTCATTGACTTTACTAAAGTGTCATTCATTCACCTCACTGTCCGGGGAATTTGGGTCTTTAACGTGCCCAACATCGCATGGGCGCGGGACTGACGGCTTTACGCCCCCTGGGAATGGTGGAACGTGCAGATTACCTTGCTCAATCACAATGGCACAACCTCTGTTGATGTTACTGATGTACCAAAAAAGGGAGGAGAGGCACACGTTTTCCCCCTGAGGCTGACAATTAACTGTTTACATTTCCGTTTTCCCACTGCTTTCCGCAAAATATGTCAAATACCGATTTATGTAGATGACGCCATATTTTAATTTATTAAAATTATAAAAACATTTGTTCACCCCTTGATTTCCTTCTATATCACGTTTTCCCCCCTAGACCACAATTGCTGAAAATTAACTGTTTACATTTCCGTTTTCCCACTGCTTTCCGCAAAATATGTCAAATACCGATTTATGTAGATGACGCCATATTTTAATTTATTAAAATTATAAAAACATTTGTTCACCCCTTGATTTCCTTCTATATCATGTTTTCCCCCCTAGACCACAATTGCTGAAAATTAACTGTTTACATTTCCGTTTTCCTACTGCTTTCCGCAAAATATGTCAAATATCGATCTATGTACATGACGCAATACTATCATTTATTTACATTATGAAAACATTTGTTCATCCCTTGATTGCCTTCTATATTTAAAATGACCCTTGCTTATACTCATCTGGCAACAGTGCACATCGTCCCGCGTCCAGTTCACGTTCCGATTTCGCCCGAATTGTATGTTTACTAGAGAGGCACTTTAAACACAGGATTACCAATGTTCTTTCCCCTCCACCAAGCCTGTTTGCCCCAGGTCCTCACAGGTTTGCAGGTTGAAGTGATAACATTTTTCTCCTCGTTTATGCACAAAACAGTACCAACTAGGTCATGTAAGGTAGTAAACTTAATCATCTATCAGCAGTCGATGTATCATACTCGTTTGCCTCTCATCGGTAGTATCACCAATACAGGATCACAATAAATTACAACATATCTGTTGAAATTGAAAACTATTCACTTGTTGCATGTCCATAAGGCGGTTTATTTTGTGAACATTAAGAAACAGTATGATCTGCTAATCTGTAAATTTGGCAAAATAAAATTTTAGATCTCTGAATGGCTGATTGCTGTTTAAAGTAATGTAGGTGATCCTTAAGATTGATACTCTAAGACTTCGCTCATGTTTGCATGCATTCTGAAGCATCGATCGGCTGTTTGAAATGTCACACAGCGTTGCCACATCCTATTCCAGAATCAATAATTAGATGAAATCACTTAAAATAATTATCAATAAATATTTCAGTTTATATTATAGAATTAATGTATCTGAATAATCAAATGAGTGAATCCAATAAATATTTATCTGTTACTCACTAAGTGAAATACTATTGTACTTTGAAGCATAAGCCTTCATGAAATAATATTATAGGATTTGTGTACTTTGAAACATAACCCTTTTTTCTCCCTCAGGGCCCGTTCCCTTATTGTGCATGCCCTTTGTCTTTTCTACTCCACCCATTCGAGAATCACTGTGCCTTAAACTAGTCTACACAGCAATTGGTAGGTTAAAGTTTTATATTGCTCCGTCTCCGGTCTAGACTGACCGTAGATCAGTTGTCTTTTGCGGTCCAGAGCTGTACACTTGCACAAGATGTGCTGGGCTGATTCCGTCCACTCGTCGCAGAGTCTGCATGCCAGGTACCCTTCGAACTGCCCTATTTTATGCAGGTGTTTCTTGAAGGCCATGTGTCCCGTCAAGAGTCCTGTTATGTTTCTAAGCTGTCCTCTGCTAAGATTTAGCAGCTTGACAGCTCTCTTTGAACTGGGTTCCTCAATTACTGACTTCCCATGTCTGGGCCCTGGACAGTCTGCCCACCTTGTGTCCGTTTCTGACCCAGGACTTAATGGCTCCCCTGGCAGTGCTCTTTGTCACGCCCAGAACCGGTTCTGGTCCCATAAATGGTTCTGCTGACCCTCTCTTCACGGGACTGTCAGCTTCTTCATTGCCTTTGACCACCGCGTGACCCGGCACCCAGATGAGGCTGACCTCATTCTGCCCAGCCAGGTCGCTTGTCATTCACTTACCAGCCTGGAATTTACCTGTGGGCTACTTAGAGCCTTAAAGGCTGTCTGTGGCTATGAGGATCTGCTTGTTGGTGTAGCCCCTCCTGTTGTTCTCCCGTATACAGTGCAGGATGGCGTACATTTCGGCCTGGAAAACCGTTGCATGAGCTCCGAGGGAAATACTATGACACCCTTGATCCTTCCGAATAAACACCTGCCCACGCTCCCCGCCGGACCTGTCTGTGAACCAGACGAGCACGTCCTATGGTAAGCCTGGCGTCTCCTCCCACCATGCCTTGCGGTCGGGGATACATAACACTTATATTATGCTGTTTATATTAATTTGTTTGTATTTTTGTTTTAATGTTTGCCTGTTTCCACGACTATGGCCAATCAGTGACGCCAGCAGTTCCACCTTATCATTTCGTACATTTTGCCTAATCCGTTCCATTCTATAAGGAGCATACAAATATTTAACGTATCAAACATTGCATAGTACACGGGACCGGTGTCATTATGCCCGCTACCAAATAACATTAAACTTGGTCAAAGATAATGCCACGTACTGTTTTTTTTTTAAGCTGCAACCCTTGTCTTCAGAGGCACACTATTACCACTGCGCCACCATAGCGGCTGCTCTTGTTAGAAGTGCAAGGTCATGTGGTGCGGAATTTAGAAGTAATGTACTTTACCATATAATCTCTAGGGTTTACCATACTTTATCAGTCGAAATCTCACACAGGACAGGCATTAAGTAAGATTAAAATGCAGTGTAGGTTAGCAAAGTAATATTATGAAAGAAAACCTGAGTTATAAAATGCTGTCAGATAAAACCTCCTTGCGTTTCGCACTTATAAAATGCTGCCAGATAAAACCTTACGTTTCGCACTTCGGAAGGAACATAAAGCTGTCAATCCTGTTTGCTGTGCGATTTTCGGCACTTTAAATATCACTACGTTTCTAACCTAAGAGAATGGGGTTAGGCAGAATTGACAAAATGGTGAGGTACTGAAGAAACTGCTCCCGGTCGTCAGTGGTTTTCCATAGTTGCAAAAATAGACCGACTTAAAGAAACAAAATTATTAACTGAAGAAAATAAGTTTGTGTTCTGAAAAAAACATTACGAGAGTAATGTATTATTGGATTGTATTTGTATTTTGTCTCTTTAACGTCGGTCTATTTTCACGAGTAAGGGCAATCGCCAACGCCAGGGAACAATTTTCCCTCACTATGCTGGAAATTTTGCCGATTCTCTTCCTTTCTGTAAGGAGGCTAGGGATTTTTTACGTGTCCGACATCGCATGGTGCACCGGACCGACTTCTTCACGCCCCCTCCGAAGGGAGCGTAATTAAACATTTCTGGTGTGATTTGACCAGGATCCCTGGGTCCAGAATCACATGTTCTTACCCCTGACTTGGGCTTTCAAAGCGTACTTGAAGTGCTTATCAGTGTTCATCACAAGTTCAAATCTTCACTTAGTGCATCCCTGGACCTTCGAGGCTGCAAGACAATTATGTAAAACAATGTAAGACTCTCAGCAAATGCCTCATAGCAGAATATTTTGCCTTGACATATGACAAAGAAAAATAATAATAAATACATTGATTGTTGTTGCCCTTACTTGGTGAAACTTTTCCATACTACATACAGATTTGGAGAGACTACTTCTCTGGCTTCACGTCATTCACCTACAAAAACCAACAGTGAAGCCAGAGAAGTAGTTTCCAAGTCTGTATGTAATAATAAATACTACACTTAAATTGAGTGTTACCAATTTAAAAGATTATTTATAAATTCTATGATAAATTTTTAATGCTATAACAGGTTAAGAAATTACTAAAGGATAGTATATTGTTTTAAAAATAATTTGTGATTTTTAAACCATATTTCCTATTTAAAATTTAACTGATTTCAAATTAATTTAGGAATTGTCAAATACAAATTTTACATTGCATTAGCGGCGTTAAATTTAATTTTTAATTAACGTTTTTTTTTTTTCAGATGCTGCTCCAAACCAAAAGATTTCCATTTATATCATATTTATAGTTTATTTGTAAAACTTGCTGAAATAAACATGTTTGTTTCTTAGATGTTTGTTTTTAAGTACCACCTTTGATTACTCCTTAAGATTGTTAAATTATGCACAGGCCGGACTATCTAAAGCATCAAAGAAAAAGAAAACCAACTTGTCATTAGCAAATGGGCATTTATTTAATACAGTTGGGTCTAGCCAATGTAACTATACCCCATTGCATATATTCCAGTGGCGTCTCCTGACCAAAAAGTTCGGGTGTGCGCTACAAGTTGCTGTTAGTAGTGACGGCGAGGAATACAACTTTTTTTGCATACAAAATGTCAATTTTAAATTACACTGAAAAATTTTCTTTAGCAAAAATAGATGTGAACATGTAGTTTGTCACTCAAACAAAAAATGCATTGACAGTGACTTAACAGACTTACTACAGTGATGTATTGTGTTATAAGATCGGTTACAAGCGGTCTTAAATATAATTTTAAATGTCAACATGATTTACGTAAAAATAAGATTACATTTAAAATTTAAAAAAAAACTTACATGGCTACTATTTATATATAAATTCCAATCGTCGATCCTGTTTCAAAAAATGGTTTATAACAGAATCATAAAAGTATTTTTTATTGCTTTGGAGTTTGACAAGAATACTTTTTTCAATTGACATCAAAGCCAGTCCGGTGAGTCTCTTCTCGTTGGGTTGAACGATTATAAATTTTTATCCTCTTCAGTGCAGAAAACGACCTTTCTACGGACGCCATTGTCGTTGGTATTGTTAAAATTAATATTGCTAGTTTATAAACTTCTTTTAGTCCCATATTAAGCTTATTAGTGTACATAAAATCAACGATTTCATGTATAGCTTTATTTTCAAACTCGGTAGATGAATAAATAACTATTAGTTCATTTTTAAGTCTTATGAAATCAAACACGTCTTTGTATAAAGTCTTGAGTTTATCGAATTCACTGTCTGGAAACTTTGTTTTAAAAAAAGGAAATTTATCACTATGTAAAAGATTAAAATAACTAAGTGTTTCAATTGAAGAATATCTCCTATTAATTTGAACACATACATTGTCTATAATTTCACAAAATAGCCGGCGAAAAGATAATTGGTTTGGGACAACAGAATCGTCGATTTTCTGCCTTTTTGCCGAACGCGCATCATTATAGTTTGTAGAATCGTTTGGAGAAATTTGGTCATTTGTCCATTCATACACTTCCACAAATGAATTCTCATTTTCGCGAATCTCTTTAAAGGCATTTAATGTATCGACTACCTTCTTACTGCAATAAAGTATGTCAAATGTTTTCGTTTGCAGAATATCATACAGAACATCTGTGTGGGAAAATATTTTTGAGAATAAACGCAGCAAAAAAAATGTTATCAAATTTTTTGAGGAAAGCTAGAAACCCTTGGAATTTGACATTAGAATCATGATCCCAATCACCAGAGTTTTCGATGCAATGTGAAAAAAATGCCAGCAACTGAGATCTATATTCATAAACAGTATGAACTAGACGGGAAGCGAAATTCCATCTAGTTGAGGCAACAGTTGGAAGTTTTTATCTACAAAATCCTTTAACAAATGGGTTCGTTTCGTCGATTTACTAAAAAATGCAGCCAAACCATTTAATGTTTGACAAAATATTCTGCACTGCGGAACATTATTTAACGACTGTTGCAAAACTAGGTTCAACACATGAGCATAGCAATGTGTAAAAATGGCATTTGGGTATTTTTCCAAAACTTTTGTTTTTAGTCCATTTAAATTGCCAGCCATAACGGATGCTCCATCATAGGTCTGCCCAATGAGTTTACGACCTATGTTAAAAGTATCGACGACATTTTCCACATGTTGAAATAATCCTGCAGAAGTTCGGTTAGCACTTATATCAGTAAAATTAATGAACCTTTCGTAAGTCGATCCATGGTATACGTATCTAAATACAGTTGAAAGTTGAGACTTATTTATGATATCAGTGGTTTCATCCAACATAATGGACACAAAATCAGTTGCATCGATTTGTCGTTTTATCTCATCCATCATTACATTATTTATGGCCTTGATTAAATCATTTTGTATAGTTGCAGATGTACCGCGAAATATTGTTGATGTTTGCAAATGATTGTCCAACAGTGGATCAAATTCTCGAGTAGATTCTAAATATTCTCGAAAATTTCCTTTATTTAAAGATTCCGCCGACTCGTCGTGTCCTCGAAACGGCAATTCTTGTTTTCCCAGAAAACATGTAGCTTGTATTAGCCGTTTTAGAATTTCTCGATTTTTTCTCACTTGTTCATTATGAATGCGAATATTGTCTCGTTTTTGCTCGTCAAGTTGAACATAAATTCTTTGTTTTCCAAATAAACTAAATTTTAAAAAACAATTCGCATGAAATTGGCTTTGTTCATGTTTTTGCAGCGCTGCTGATAAATGGTTTAGATCTGAAAAACCTTCTGTATTCCAAACATTTTTCATAGATTCTGACTTAAACAACAAACATGGCCAACAAAATAATTTATTTTGTATGGGACACCCTGCCAACCAAATTGTTTTTTCATATTGCGTGAGTGAAAAATGTCTGGTATAGTCATTGCAGTTATCTTTTTTAACTGTATGTTTCATAACAAGATTCGGCATTTGCGGACAAGGTTGTTTTCCTATTAGCTGCATTTTTTCTTCAAAAGACCTAATGGAAAAAGGTTTTTGAAACAATTGCTGAATAGTTATTTCTTCTGCCATTATGCAAACACAGATAATTTATATCTTTGTTTTAAAAATTATGAACACTAAATGTACATACATATATTGTATCTATATGGGAATAATACGTAGATAAATAAATTAATCCCACCGCAGCACTAACAAATTAAAATCACTTAAAACTTTAAACACGAAAAAAACAAGGAATTATTATACAATATCTTCACACAAAATTGTGTTAGCGTTAGCACCGTCCGGAAAGGGGTTGAAGACTGAAAACATTAAAAGTAGTTCAATGTTAATATGGTACTAAATAATAAAATGTGTAAAAATGTATTATAGTCTTTGATTCTAAATTTTGTCGTCTCTGCAAGCGCAGTGGTGATGCTCGTAAATAATGCTGTCGCAGGGTTGGGTAGACAGGCGTTCCTTTTATTTGTCTTGAGCTATATTTTTACAGCTCATCCCATCCTTAAAATCAATGGTATTTTTTCTACTATTGTAAAGACGTGGGTGAGGGACTGCATTGTATATTAATATATCTCAATCGACTCAAGTTGTTCGGAAATATTAACGCACACCTAACCCGAAGTCATTCCCCGTTGCTATTGACCTACTCATATTCTCTGAATATGTTACTATTAACCGATTATTCATGAAATCAAATAAGTAAATTAAATCGATTTTCACAAAATATGTAGTGTATTAAGACTAAGGGAAAAACAAATAAAACATATTTAACTGTGCACATTTTGATTATATTTTAGGGTGTGCGGCGCACACCTAGCTCACTAGGAGAAATCGCCACTGATATATTTATATAGGAGAGAGACTAAGTGATGCAAAAATTTTCAAAATACTTCAATATTCTTTACAATGATGTCTTATTTGTGATAATAATGGTAATGTAGAAACTATGAGAACTTAAAAATCATTAAACTTAAAAGATTATTGGTGCACTGAAATGGCTAAGGATGAGCAGAACTGTTTTAATTTTTCAAACTTTTAAGGTTTTATCAGTTGATATAAACTCTGATAACTGTAATGCATCAGAAAAGCATTAGCAAAACTTCTCATTCTGTTAGTGAATTTTTATTAAAAAAAATATATATACAGGGAGGGGCATAATGGAGGGGCGTTTTTAGAGCGGTTAGTACACGCGAACGGGTGGGGGTAGAAGGCCGCGGTTGACATCGTTCGATTCAGGCAAGCTTACCGTTTGTTAGTCACAATGGTTATCTGGACAAGAGAACATCGCACGTTCGCAGTTGAGGAGTATTTAAAATCCGGCGAGTCCGTTATTGTTGTGCAGAGGCGCTTTCGTCGACGCTTTAATATCGGTCGTAACGGTTCAGTTCCTAAACGTGACACAATCAACAGGTGGGTACAGAATTTTAGAACGGCGGCATCAGCAATTAATCCAAAACCTAAAGGTCGTCCCCGAAGTGTAAGGACAGCAGCTGCCGTAGAAAGGGTGAGACAAGCAGTCCACAGCTTTCTGTCCGAAAACGGGCTGCAGCAGTTCGAATGAGTAGTCGAACACTTCGTAGGATTTTACACAAAGACCTTAACTTTCACCCCTATAAGCTAATGGTTGTCCAACAACTGAATGAAGGAGATTTTGCTCAACGCCAGTTATTCGCTGAAAGAATGCAAATGATTTTTGCGGATGAAAATGAACCTGTAATAATGATGAGCGATGAGGTTCATTTTTATTTGTGCGGTTCTGTTAACAAGCAGAACTGCCGATATTGGGCAGCAGAAAACCCCTGTGAACTGCATCAACGCCCACTTCACAGTGAAAAAGTCACTGTTTGGTGTGCCGTGAGCCGTCTTGGAGTAATCTGCCCTTATTTCTTCGAGGATGCACAAGGAGCAACCGCAACTGTAAACTCCGTGCGGTACATTGTTATGTTAGAAAACTTTTTCATCCCAGGATTGCAACGACGAGGAATCGATACAAGAAATGTTTGATTCCAACAAGACGGTGCCACGGCACTTACAGCCAGAGCCTCCATGGAAGTTGTGCATCGCATTTTCCCTGGACACGTAATCTCCCGCTTCGGTGATGTGCCATGGCCCCCTCGTTCCCCTGATCTCTCAGCTGCTGATTATTTTTTATGGGAATACCTAAAAGCAAAAGTTTATGCCGATAAGCCTCGAAATCTGCAAAAGTTGAAAGAAGCAATCACAGCACAAATTAGGGCATTTGACATCGACTTGTGTGCGAGGGTGATGCGGAACTTTGAGGAACGACTACAGCAGTGCATTGACGAAAACGGTCGTCATCTGTCTGACATTATTTTCAAAACATAATTTCACATTTTAGTTGTTAAATGGTAATATGTATACTTTTTTAAATACATTTTTTTTAAATTCAAAACAGTTATTGTTATTTTAAAAACGCCCCTCCATTATGCCCCACCCTGTATGTATATATATATATATATATATATATATATATATATATATATATATATATATATATATATATATATATATATATATATATATATATATATATCCAACCGATAACTCCAAAAATACTTCACTGATTTGGACCAAATTTGGGAATACCCTTATTTTGATAATAGCTTGGATGAGTTCGTTCATCAAATCTTAGCAGCCAATTTTTCTTAGTAAAAAATTTAAAAATATTTTTTAAAACGCAATATCTCTCAAATTGTCTAAGTGATTGAAACCAATATTTACAACTTAAAAGAATATAGATAGACATGGTTGTGTACCAATTTTCAAGTCTTTGATCAAAGGAAAATAAAGTAATTCGAAATTAATAATAAAATAATCTTGGACATCACTTCAGATTCTGTAATGTAATATCTACAATGTTGGACAAAGACAGATGACGTTATCTGTACTGCTATTCTATTTAAATAAATCGTAGATAAAAATCTAAACAATGGAAGTTGTCGCAGGGTTCAGCCTAAAGAACGTTGTGAAAGATACGACAGGGACGCCATTTCGGTGCAGGACCAGGTAGTATGTTGTCACGATAGCTATAGTTTACACAAAATTTTATAGATAGAGCTGTGTACAATAGTCAACAATCAACTAACAATGAAGGCCATCGCGCTTGAATTAGGCGCTAGTCTAGAGTAAGGTCTCTGGAAATGTCAGATAGTTAAATGTCACAACTTTTACATTTTAGGGTCAGTTTCAACTTTTATATGATATATATATATATATATATATATATATATATATATATATATATATATATATATATATATATATATATATATATATATATATATATATATATATATATATATATATGTATATGTATCACACCGATAACTAAAAAAAATATGGGCTGATTTTAATTAAATTTGGTGAATAAATTCCTTTTGCAAATGGCTTGGATAAGTTCGTTAGCCAAGAAAATCTGCCCAGGTTTTCCCGGAAAATTTTGTGTTTTCTTTCGAAAAATATCTCCGGAATTAACAAAGGGCAACCAAATTTGGTACGGGGGTTTATATCCTTATAGATAACTTACCTACCAAAATTTAGCTATGTAGGTCAAGAGACAAAAAAGTTATAGGCATTTAAAGAAAAATAAATTGGGGTTTTCCTCAAAACGTCAAAGTTGCGATTTAAAACGTCAAAATCGGCAACATTTAGGCAAATAACTTGAATCTAATACGGGCTATGGAAATCAAATGTCTCAGAAAGGATGTTTTACAAACCCTGAAGTCTTAGTTTCAACCGTCATTGTCCTTCATTTTACTAAAATGTTTCCAGAAAATTCATTGACCCTTTCTCTGATGCTTGGCAGTAGTCTTAGCTATAGAGTTTATCGTTTAATGGTATATAATTTTTGTCGAATTTTCGTAAAAAATCAATAAAGCTCAATATATCCGTTATTATACATGATATGAAAGAAAATTGTATATATTAACTATAGGGTGTCTTGAGCTACATCTTAAAAAAATATTTTTACAATCACAGGGTGGCCCATAAGTCGTTGGTGATACAAATTTTCTTTGTTTAATCAAACACGCCTTATGTTATTGTATTTTCCATCGAAATATAATGCATGTTTGTAAGAAAACAAATTCTGGATGCAGCAAGTGCGTTATGGTAGCCAATTTTGATCAAATGCTTCATAGTTGAATAGCCCAATTTGCTATTAACCTATAAGGTTGACCAAGAAACGAGTTAAGTTTACTTTTGGAAATTTTTTATGAAAATTCACTACCATAACGCACTTGCTGCGTCCAGAGTTTTTTACAGTGTTCATTATTGTTGTAAAGATTGTGACATCAGTGATTAATTATGGCAGACATACAGCATAGCTCAACGAATGTAAGTGCTTTAAAAGATCTAAGAAAAAGAGGTGCAAAATTAAGCGGAACTAAATTCACAGGTTAGTACCTGCGTGTTTACAACTTATTTATTTAGCAAAAGTATGTGTTGTAGAGTTTTGAGCTTTGTTTTTCTGTTCACAGACTTAAAGACTATGATAGAAATAATAATTATAATAGTAAACCAAATACTATCGAAGAATTAGCACTGAATGTACTAATATTTCTCTAGAGATTATAAATAGAGTCCAACAAGAATTTGTCAACCGTTTGGAATATTGTCAGGTACAAAAAGGCAGGCATTTCAAACTGTGGCATATCATTCGGCATACAGTTCTTTCGACTGACAGTTCGTTTAGTCAACACTACAATAGAGCGGGGATTCCATCAAGAATACAGCTTTTTTCAGTATTTGTCTGGCCGACTGGGTGAAACGTTATTTCCTTTTATAAAACCTAATATTGATCTCTACTTCATATTTAGTTCCAAAACATGACATATAAGCGAAATTGAAATAAAAATGCCAATTTATATGCAGGGCAATACACACTCTATAGGTTTAAAATGACTTACCTAATTGCATAGCAATATTTTGAGGTTTAGTTTGATTTTGATTTTTGTTTTGCTTTAATATAACATTCTAAAAAGATGTTTAAGTTATTAAATACAAATAAACATACTTATGGGTAATTGTTATATATGTAAATATGTATGAAACTCAATCCTGACTCACCCTAATGAAAAGGTCATTTTCTAATAAAAAAAAATTGATTTACATAAGATTTATTCCATATTTTAATTACAAAAATGAGATTTAAAGTGAAGCCACATGTTAAGCATTTATTTGCTGATTTTCAAGAAAGTTATCTTTGGTGGCATCTAGTTTTTCACATTTTATAATTCATAGTTGCGCAAATGTTTGAAAATTTATGGTTGAGGGCAGAAGGTAAAGTACTTCTTTTGTTATAAATGTATATAGGCAATGAAGAAAAAATCATTGGATATGGAATATGGTGATGCCATTAAAGTTATTTATGTAAAAAAATATATGTTGAGTTAGATATAAATAAACATACTTATGGATAAATCGTTGTTTTTGAAGATCTAAATAAATGTAAGCTTAAATCACTATGTCCACATTTAAAGAAAGTATGCAGAATGACAGGCAGTTCAGCAGATTGCCTATGGCATAAACTTAAACACTGAGGGGATGAAATATAGTCGGCCAGTATATTATTGTACATATGCCTAAATAAATTGGTGTATGCAGGGGTTGCATACATTTAGGAGCTGTCGGTCCAACAATACATACTCCAAAACACATGAGTGCATTTTTGAGCTGAATAAGTTTCATTATATTCTTTTCACCCTGTCAAATTACTTTGGAAAACTGATCAAGCAAAGGCCAGTTAAGAACAATTCATTATTTCATTCTTTTTTTTTTGGCAGTGACATTGCTAAAATTGAGTTACATGCATTAGGCTAGAATTTGTTGCTGAAGCAGGGCATGCAGCTACTTCTCACTAAATAACCTATCTGGCCAGATCATATATGTTACAACTTTCAGTATAAGTTAGTTTAGAGTTCGATTGATAATCATAATAGCTGAATCATTGTCAATATTGACAAAATCTCACATTTACATGCTATGTTATGCTTTAACCACTTAATAAAAACGATTGTTCTGTTTTACTCCTGATTATCATTGAAATAAACCTACTTGTCAGTGTTTCCCAGAGTTCATTAGCAAAGTAAGTAAGCTAAATAATTGTGAATACCTAGATATCGAGCCAATACCGTCATATAGATAAAGTGTCACAATTTTGTACTAAGGGTTTAATAAATATGAGATTTTGGTCTAAATCAACCCAAAAAAAGTATGCGCTTTGAGTAAACTTTTAAATATTTCCAATTGGCCAGCAACGTTGTTTAAATTAAGAAACGAAAAAAATAACACCAAAAAAACCTTACTAAATCTTTGTTTAAAATTACACAATTTTAACCTGCGTATTAAATCATCAGCTTAATATTTGATAGGTTTTTTTTTTAAGTAATTAATATTCATACTATACAATAGCGGTATGGGGCAAAGGCAATATGCAATTATCCGCATAAAATCTGAAAAATTACATTACAAATCACTTTTGAATACTGCCATCATAATTTTGCAAGCAAAAAAGGCATTGGGATGCTAGGTAATATCAAAAAATTAAATCCGATTGTCATATGGCTCTTGTCAGGCCAGATCTCAATGTATCCTACCAACTGTCAAAAATATGCATTAGTAAAATCCCCAATTTCGTTAGCGACTCAAGAGTTTAAAGCACAGCTAGAGAGTTAATGAGGCTGCTCTGCGTTACAACTTCGCTACCTTTGAATGAATATTGTGGCGACCGATTACGGAGCATGATTATTCACCAACAGGGAACGTGGACGGAACACGAACGTTGGGGGAAATGGATTCATTGTTGAATGTAACGCAGTCTAGTTAAGATATAAAATAATTCACTGTGTAATCATGATATATTTATATATTAATAAAACTATTTGTGACTATAGAAGATTGTGTATGTTATTGTGAATGCTAGGGCCCAACAAGTATACTGTTCAATTTTGAACAACGAACTTCGAACTATTTTGGATAATTACGTATTTCAAACTTCGAACTGCTTTAACAGCGTGGAAACAAAACTTGCTTCGTCGTCTATGGCACAATTTCTGTGTTATCTTGCAAACACAGTCTAGTATCTCTATGTACCCTGGTCAGTAGTGGTGTAATAGCTGGTCTTCTACTAGTACGGGATCCGGCTGCTAAATTAGTACATTAATAATCTAGATTATCAAGATTAATTTTTAAGTATTTTTACAACTAGGAGAAGTCACTTTTCATCAGGTGCCAATTAAAAATTACCCGCCAGTATTATTAATTAAAATATAATTAATTTACTTTTAGAGAAACAATTCGTTAACATCTTACGGAAATAAAACCTACACAACTTCACAACAGTGTATTTAAAATATCTGAAACGTCATAGTTGCTGCTGATTGCTTAACCGCTACCTCTACGCAGCCAGGTGTAAACAGGTATAATTTTATTAAAACTTTTCGTTCTTAACGTACACTAATTTCATTTATACCACATTAAAGCTCATTTTTTTCTGTAGTTAATGATATAAAGGTGCCTATATAAAAAAAAAAACGCAAATCAAAGTTTCCTACCCTAAAAGATGCTAGGTATGAAAAATAAAGTGACAGAGAGTGATCGCGCGACGCTACTTGTTAGACAAGGATGCTCAATGCCAGCTGAACGTATTTTTTGAGCTATTGCGCATGCTCCGATAAATAGGGTTCTCAACCAACGATCTAAGTAGTAATAAAAATGACTGAACTCAGATGCTTATCGGAGCATGCGCAATAGCTCAAAAAATACGTTCAGCTGGCATTGAGCATCCTTGTCTAACAAGTAGCGTCGCGCGATCACTCTCTCTGTCACTTTATTTTTCATACCTAGCATCTTTTAGGGTAGGAAACTTTGATTTGCAGTTTTTTTTATATAGGCACCTTTATATCATTAACTACAGAAAAAAATGAGCTTTAATGTGGTATAAATGAAATGAGTGTACGTTAAGAACGAAAAGTTTTAATAAAATTATACCTGTTTACACCTGGCTGCGTAGAGGTAGCGGTTAAGCAATCAGCAGCAACTATGACGTTTCAGATATTTTAAGTACACTGTTGTGAAATTGTGTAGGTTTTATTTCCGTAAGATGTTAACGAAATGTTTCACTAAAAGTAAATTAATTATATTTTAATTAATAATACTGGCGGGTAATTTTTAATTGGCACCTGATGAAAAGTGACTTCTCCTAGTTGTAAAAATACTTAAAAATTAAATCTTGATAATCTAGATTATTAATGTACTAATTTACCAGCCGGATCTTAGACTATACTGTTCAATCCTCCTTCATTAAGCTTTCTCCTGACAGTTTATGTAAAAGTTGCTACATTTAGAGCTGATGCTAGGGCTCTGCATAGTCCTAAGCTGATGGAGCATTTGTTTCTTAGAGCAACTTGCATAAGAAGTGGCATGACTTACCTATACAACGGGCGAAAGATAGGATGAACTGAGTGGGGTCAGCAAATATGCGCTGTGGAATGTGTTTCCGAAGGCAATGGCAAACCACTGAGTATATTTGCCAATCAAATCTCCTTCAGGGAACAGCTAGACTCAAAAAAGTCATATACTAGTACCAATCAACAAAATTAAAAATACACAAATACAATATATTATGTAAGTTTTTATTTACTAAAATATTCTTCAATCAGTTTTTTCACTTTAGTTCGGTTGCACATCTTTGTAACTTTCGCTTGAAACTTGTTTCCTTTTCCAGCTCCCTTGCCACATAAAATTTCACAAATCCTAGAAGAAAAATTACATTTAAATGTTTGTATTAGTTATTTATTAGTGATATAAACATTATTAAAATAGTTCACATTTAAGACATTTTCGGTCGTCCTTCTGGGGCAGGTTACAAGGCGCCATCAGCTTGTAAAGTGAGAAGTCCTGGATTCAAGTCGCAGGCAAGCCAAGAGCCATTAAAATAATTATTACTATCCACAACAAAAAATATTTTGGAATATAAAATAATTTCCGGGCTGTTATGCCATGTTCGGACTTTAGTGGGTTGCTAGATGTTTCGTCAACCATAGCTGCTCGCTTCTTTAGTAGCTCGACTGAAACTGAACAGTAACCCTAGACCGGAGACAGAGCAATATAAAACTTCACCCTACCAATCGCTGTGCAGACTAGTTCAAGGCACAGTGATTTTGGAATGGGTGGAGTAAAAAGACTAAGGGCATGCACAATAAGCCAAAGGTTACAGTGCTTTCGGGGCGGCGAAGTCGCGGACGAGCCCTGAGGGAAAAAAAGCCCTGCAACCTATGGATGATGCAATGTATTAATAGATTGGCCATGTGATACAGGCAAGTGACGTCGTTGCAGATGATGTCATCATTATTGATTTTTCCAATTGTATCTACAGGGTGGGCCAAATTGCTCAAAGGAACTCCAACTTCTAAACAAGATAGGCAAAAACTAATGCTGGTGTCTTGACGCTCAATTTTCATGACGTAGTTAATGGTGAAAACCGCGTATCAATATGTATCACAGTTTCGTCCCCTGTGGCTCCGGGGACTAACTAAAAGAATAGACCCAAGGTAACTCTTGCCTGTCGTAAGAGGCGACTAATCAGAGTCAAACACTCGCGGAGGTCTTGTCCATGTGGGCCTGGAGGGAGGCGGATATCTCTGGGAAGTGATGTACACCCAAACTTTGAGGCGTCCACTGTGGGCTTAGAAGTGGACAATTGATCTCACTTGATTGCTACTTGGGAGCGGGCTTCCAGATGATACTGACTTGGGTTGAGCACTGGCGAGTGTCCAGACGACCCCGAGGGGGGTTGAGATCTCTGTTGCATGGTATACACACGGAATTTGAGGCCCCAGCTGTGTACTTCAAAACAAACGGACGGCTTCGCTTGGGTGATGCTCGGGAACAGAATCGATGAGATATCGCCTTGAATCTAGCACTGGAGGGTGCCGGGTCTAGATGAACCCGGAGGAGGGCTGAGATCTCTAGGGTTGGATTACAATTAAAGATGGAGGCCTCTTCTGTGAGCTTCGAAACGGGCAAACCACGTCACTGGATGCCTGGTCCAGACGAACTCGGAGAGAGGTTATCTCTTTTTGAGCTTAAAACGGGCAAGCGACTTCACCCTCACAAATATCGTCTCCTGCAGGGAGTTCAATTTGTTGGGTGAAATTTAAGCAAACACTGGCGGGTATCGGGTTTAGACGAACCCAGAGGAGGGCTGAGATCTCTAGGGGTGAATTACATCTGGAGATTGAGGCCTACTCTGTGAGCTTCGAAAGGGCCTAATGACCCTACTTGGATGCTGCTCAAGGGCGGGACTTCATGATACCGCCTCAAGTCAATGAAACACTGGCGGGGGTCTGGTCCAGGTGAGCCTGAAGGAAGACGGATATCTCTGGGGAGTGATATGCACCCGGATTTTGACGCCTCCACTGTGGACTTAGAAATTGACCTCGCTTGTTGTTACTCGGGTGCAAGGTTCCAGATAATACCGCCCTGGATTGAGCGCTAGCGGGTGTCGTGTGTCCAGACGACCCGGAAGGGGTTGATATCTCTGATGGGTGGTGCACACCCGGAGTTTGAGCCCCCCACTATGTGCTTCGAAACAGACAGACGGGTGTTGCTCGGGAGCGGGGCTCGATGGGATGTCGTCTTAAGTCCAGCACTGGTGGGTGTCGGGTGAATGAGAGCTGAGATCTCAAGGGGTGGATTACAACAGGAGATTGGATGCTGCTCGAGAGTGGGACTTCATGATACTGCCTCGAGTCAAACACTGACAGGTGTCTGGTCCAGACGAACTCGTATAGAGGTTATCACTTTTTGAGCTTCGAAAAGGGCAAGCGACTTCACTCAGATGGCAGTACATCTGCCAAACAAACTTTCACGTTCAAGAAAAGATCGACTTCCGCAGGTAACTGGAATTGATGGGTGAAATTTAAGTCATTAGACGTGAGCCACAATAGACTTAAGGTCACGGTGGAGGGACTGGAATGGCCCATTCACAATGATCTTATCTAATCTAATCTAAATCACAGTTTCAAAGATGTGAGGTATTTTTCGAAACTGTGCATTTTTGGAATGTGGCTATAACTTTTTTTCCTATTGAAAATGTTGTATTCCTATGAAAACATTTCTAAAGCACTTTTTTATGTACATTTTTTAAAATTCATATTTTTGTAATTATAAACGAAAAATGGGTTACCCAGCGTATTTTGGCATATTTGAGTAAAGCTTGAAATTACCATTCCAAAAATATTATCATCCATTCTTGGAACAAGTCTATGGAACTACACGGTGAATCCCAGATTGTCACTCTAGACATATCCAAAGCATTCGACCAGGTCTGGCACACAGCGCTGCTTAATTAATTACCGCCCTATGGCCTACCACCAAAACTCTGTACGTGAACAGCAAATTTCCTTTCCAACGGGAGCATTTCTGTTGTCATGGATGGCCATTCCTCTAAACTGTATCCAATTAATGCAGGAGTTCCTCAAGGTTCAGCGTTAGCCCCTACTTTGTTTTTTCTCCACATCAATGACCTCCTCTCTAGCACATCCAACCCAGTTCACAGTTACACGGACGACAGCACCCTCCACTCAAATATACAATATTCTAAGCCTGTCTCTTTAGCCCAATTAGATGAGGATCACAGACTCATGGAGGGTTCTGTCTCCGTGGATCTCCAAAAAATATTAGACTACACCAGCCCTAGACCCATCACAATTAACAACGAAGTTATTCAAAGTAATGATCATTTTCACTTGTTGGCATTTCTGTCGATCGAAATCTCAATTGGCACCAACATGTCACATCAATTGCAGAAGCGGCTGCTAAGAAATTAGGTTTTCTCTTCCGGGCTCGCAAATACTTTTCACCAGCTAATCTCTATACCTTATATAATTCACAAATAAGACCAAACCTCGAATACTGCTCCCACATATGGGATGCTGCTGCCACTTCTACACTCACTATCCTGGACTCCATTCAGAAAAGAGCTATACGTCTCATCGGTGACCATACCCTCACCCAAAGGCTGCCATCCCTTGCCCACCAACGTGCCATTGATGACCTCTCTCTCTTTTATAGATTTCTGCACAGGCACTGCTCAGAGGAGCTTTCTTCCATAGTTCCTCCACCTGTTGCCCCCAACAGATCTACCAGGGGAACAGAGTGAATGCACCCTTTTACTGTCCAGGTCACCAGACATAGAACATCTTGTTATGCCCGCTCTTTTGTCCCGAGGACTTCCAAGTTGTGGAATCCCTTGCCGGCACATGTGTTTCCTTCTCCCCCGAACCTCCAAACCTTCAAGTCCAGAATTAACAAGTTGCCTCTTTCCTCCTTGTCAACACCCATGGTACAATAGTATTTAGGCTGTAAGCCCTCGTGGTGTGTTGTTGAAATAAAAAAAATAAAAAAAATAAAATATATATATATATATATATATATATATATATATATATATATATATATATATATATATATATATATATATATATATATATATATATATATATATAGCAAACTTGATGATTTCCTGAACATTTCTTTGAAAAATAGAGCTTTGAAGTTTTTTACATGTAACTTGTCAGCATTGCCATTTTACCAGTAGGTTTTTGTTTATTGTTAGCTGTCAAATTTTGAATCAGGTGAGAAAGCTTGTTTTTTATTTTTGTCGAGGTTTTTTTTGAGGCAACAGAGTACTTGACATGATATAATTTAAGTTAACCTCAAAATTATATGTAATTTATATTATTAATTGTATAACTATTGTTACCAGTACAAATGTACTGTTTTGAGTACATAAATGAAGAACATTTAAAAAAATTCTTCTTTATTTGACTTAAAACATTCTTTTTTGATTTAAAATTTTACACTTACTGATTTCCCAGGTCTGCAATCACTTTCTCATTTCCATGGAGTACAATATTCCCTGTAGTTTTGTCATCTCCAGTTGACAAAAATAAAAATGTTTCTGTGTCTCCGACCTCCTTTAAAAATACACTCATAAAATCTGGTTCAGCTTCTTTTTTATGCAGAGAATAGTGCTTAGGAGCTGGTGCCATGCTTGTGAATTTCCGTGCTTCAAATACTGCAAGCTCCTTCAGAACATTTTGCAAATTCTTTGTTAACGCTTTGGTATTTTTCATTATCTTGTCAACTAATTCTGGATGTTCAGGTGGACCATTCCTGAAAAATATGATAACAAATTACAAAATTGCATAGTCTTTTGCCCATCGATATTTTCAAATGGGAATACATACCATATCAACAATAGAATATTTGTAGTAACAATTAAAGCAAAGCCCTAGAATATCGTGATTATACAAGTATACTTTCCGACATCACAAAGCGAGGAGGATGAAGTGGAAAATATGTATTTCAATACAAAAAAAGTGTAAGAAAGTGAAGAAACAAAATAGGTAATTATAAGGGGGGACTTTAACGCGGTAGTAAACCTTTGATATTTTCCAGATATCTGGATAAGTGGATGGACTAATAGCACGACTTAAAATATACTGCAAAAGATTCAGCAAATACTCCAGCACAATCCTTAATTATAATAGAAAACTGGGAACACTATCAGGTCCTTGTGACAATTTAGACTGAAGTGTTTTAATACCTTTAAGGACATCATCTAAGGAGATTTGTTCAAGAAGAAATAATGGGCAGTCGAAGGTGTCAAAAGGAAGTGATTTGATTGCAGTAGTGGACCCAACTGACTCTCTAAAGAAATGTGCAAAAGCGTAACAATTTGTTCAAAAGATACATAAATGTGCTGCCTTTGTAAGTTATCAAGCCGGGAGTTCCGGTCTGTTTAATTTTAGATTTTTTTTCCCTCAGGGCTCGCCCGCGGCTTTACCGCCTCGATAGCACTGCAGCCCTTGGCCTATTGTGCATGTTTTAGATATTATAAAGGACCAGAAAGAAGAATGGTCTGATTGAATATTAATTTATACTAGAAGTGTAATTATGATAAGCATTTTTAATTAATGTTTTAATTTGGGCTCTACATCAAGATAATGCTGTATAATCTTCATCAGCCAAAGCAATTTTATATCGGATCTCCGGGAGAGGGGTGTACAGTGGGCGCCAGCATCAAGATTTAACATATCCTTCTCGAATATATGTGAACTCCGTCCAGTCTAATAGGTCCCAACTCCTCTTCCTCACCGAAACTCAAATTAGTGCCAACACAGCCACTAATCGCCTTAATTTCCCGGGGTATGAGCTCCTTACTTCCTTTAGATTGCATGGAGGCATGTGCGCGTACGTCCGTAGCAATCTACACTGCACCACCATTTAGAAGCTGGAAGAAAAGACATACTATGGATAAAACTCTCTCTCGGGGCTTCAATTAAATTCATCTGTTGCATTTACTGGTCACCTTCTGACAACAAATTTGTCCAGCTCTTTGAAAACCCTTCTGAAAAAACCGACCATCTGATTTCTGAATATCCTTCCTTCGAGGTCACTATTCTGGGTGACTTCAATGCCCATAATAAGGAGTGGCTAGGATCTTCAAAAACCAATCCACAAGGGACAGCAGCGGAGGCCTTTGCAGTCAGCAACTCTTTAGCCAATATGGTTCAGCAACCTACTTACTTTCCTCGCATCCCAACACACAGCTCAAATCCCTTGGATCTCCTTCTTATTACAAATCCTGACTGCTATAAGATATCAGTCACCGCCCCCCTGGGTCGCTCAGACCACGGTGTGGTCACTGCTTCCTGTGCAATGCAACCCAAGGTCACACAGTCATCACACCCACGTATCGTTTCGCACTACAACTCCGCAAACTGGGACGAAATGCGAGATTACTTTTCCTCATTTCCATGGGCGTCTGTTTGCTTCTCTCATCCTGACCCCTCTGATATCTCACAAAACGTCACCGAAATTATCCAAGCTGGCATGGAATTATTTCTTCCACGTACACAGAAAACCTCTGCAGCCACTCAAAAGCCCTGGTTCTCTAAATCCTGTGACAAGGCCAGACTTGAAAAGGTCAAAGCTCACAAAAAGCTTCTACAAAATTCCAGTCAAGAGAACCGTCAAGCATTTAACGACGCAAGAAGCCGCTATGTCCGCATTCTTTCTGAGGTAAAAAACTCGTTCAATAACCACATCAAAAACAAAGTCCTCTTAAGCTTTAGCGGCAGCAAACCCTTCTGGACTCTTGCTAAATCTATTGGGAATAATTTCTGCAAGAGCACGTTCCCACCTCTTGTCTCAGGGGATGAAATTGTTTCTACCGCCCTGGGCAAGGCTGAACTTTTGGCCTCATTGTTCGCCGGCAATTCTACTCTCAACCCACCTCCAAATGTTCAACCACCAACAGTCCCCAATGTAGTGCATAAAATGACGGATATCACTTTCAAAACTAAAAAGGTACGAAAGGTGCTCTCTTCTCTTAATACCAAGAAAGCCTCTGGCCTTGACGAGATCACAGCAATTCTTCTCAAAAAATGCGCACCAGAACTTGCTCCTGTCCTGACTCATCTGTTTCAGATATCTTACAATAGAGGCATATTCCCCAGTAACTGGAAAACTGCTCGAGTACAACCCGTCTCCAAGAAAGGATCCAAAGCGCTTCCTAGCAACTACAGGCCTATTTCTCTCCTTTCAGTCGTCTCTAAAGTGATGGAAAAGTATATAAACACCGAATTACTAAAATTTCTTGAAAAACACAGTCTAATCCACGACAGGCAGTATGGATTGCGTCAGCGCAGATCAACTGCCGACCTCCTTTTTTTGTCACCCATACTTGGAACAAGTCTATGGAACTACACAGTGAATCCCAGATTGTCGCTCTAGACATATCCAAAGCATTCAAACAGGTCTGGCACACAGCGCTGCTTAATAAACTAACGGCCTATTGCCTACCATTAAAACTGTACGTGGACAGCAAATTTCCTCTCCAACCAGAACATTTCTGTTGTCGTGGATGGCCATTCTTCTAAACTGTATCCAATTAATGCAGGAGTTCCTCAAGGTTTAGCTTTAGCCTCTACTTTGTCTCTTCTCCACATCAATGACCTCCTCTCTAGCACATCCAACTCAGTTCACAGTTACGCGGACGACAGCACCCTACACTCAAATATACAATATTCTAAGCCTGTATCTTTAGCCCAATTAGATGAGGATCGCAGACTCATGGAGGTTTCTGTCTCCGTGGATCTCCAAACAATATTAGACTGGGGAAGTAGAAATCTTGTACAATTCAACCCCACCGAATCACAGTCTTGCTTTCTTTCTCATAAGAGATACACCAGCCCTAGACCCATCACAATAAACAACCATGTTATTCAAAGTAATGAGTCCTTTTCACTTGTTGGCATTTCTGTGGATCAAAATCTCAATTGGCACCAACATGTCACATCAATTGTAGAAGCGGCTGCTAAGAAATTAGGTTTCCTCTTCCGAGCTCGCAAATACTTTTCACCAGCTAATCTCTATACCTTATATACTTCACAAATAAGACCAAACTTCGAATACTGCTCCCACATCTGGGGTGCTGCTGCCAAAGGCTGCCAGCCCTTGCCCACCGACGTGCTGTTGGTGACCTCTCTCTCTTTTATAGATATCTGCACGGGCATTGCTCAGAGGAGCTTTCTTCCATAGTTCCTCCACCTGCTGCCCCCATCAGATCTACCAGGGGAAGAGAACGAATGCACCCTTTTGCTGTCCAGGTCACCAGACATAGAACATCTTGTTATGCCCGCTCTTTTGTCCCGAGGACTTCCAAGTTGTGGAATTCTTTGCCGGCACATGTTTTTCCTTCTCCCCTGAACCTCCAAACCTTCAACTCCAGAATTAACAAGTTGCCTCTTTCCTCCTTGTCGACACCCACGGTACGATAGTATTTAGGCTGTAAGCCCTCGTGGTGTGTTGTTGAAATTTAAAAAAATTAAAAAATCTATATATGATATGGTACAGATCTGTCAATTACCGAGTATAACTTGTCATAGAAACTTGCACAAGCCTCGCTGACACTGTGAAAACTGGAGATAAATGTCTAGCCAATCCTAAAAAGTCTGCTTTCTCATACCTTGTAGCAGGCCAAGAAGGCGGTTGCAAGTTAGAATCCCCCATCATAGATCCAGATTGAGAATGAGATGCTGTTGCAGACTTTACACCAGATGTCCCCACAGATGGAAGATAACCAGCACCCAAAGACAACAACCCCATTATGTCCATGTTGCTCTCCCTGAGCACAGAGACCTCGCACGATATTGCATCACAACCAGCTTTGATAGCTGTGTCCAGATAGATTGAACGGACTTCAGCAATTCCTCCCTGTGAGTTGACACCATGGTATAACTGTTCCCAATATTCGAAAGTAAAAAGACAGATTTCGGAGCTGACCCAATACATTCGACACAAAAGAACTTGATCATCCTCAATCTCTCTGAGAACAACTGCCCTCACTTCAGTGGACAACAAACCAGAGCATCGCAGTAATAAGCATGGTGGCCATTACAATTTGCAAGTTTGTTATTGGAGGACTCCTACTTGCTACAAACTTTGCCACTTACAAATAAATATTGTTTTACGACTCCTGCCTATTGTATCAATGCAAAATAATAAAATCACTTTGGAATTAATCAAAAGAAAAACCAACAGATTCAATGTTATTGTTCCAATATCAATTGTTGGTAAAGTTTTTAACAAAAGTCCCTTTAACTATGCCCAAATTTCACTTCAAAACTCCTGAAAAATAAGATCTGAGAAGTGAAAGTAAATAATGTGACAGTATTCAATGTGATTTACAAAACTTCACCAATCCCATGATATGGTACAAATCACAAATTTATACAGGACAAGTCCAGGCATTAAAAAGTGCCACTGAATGCAGCGCAGAAAATTCACAACTTTACTTAAGAAATATATTTATAAATGTGGGATCTAGACAACAGTATGGCTGTCGTGTCTGTTTCCTTGAATTATTCAAAAGCTCTTGACATGATATATCGTGACATACTATGCACTAAGTTAAATTATCTTGAATTTGATCAGGCTAACCCAGCTTTTCCCTTGTTATTTAAATAAATGTTGTCAGAGGGTGTCCATCAATGGTCAGGCTTCTCCTTCTAAGATGATAATGTCTGGAGTACCACAAGGCTCAATACTGGGGCCGTTATTGTTTTTGATGTACATCTTTGACATTGTATTACTATTATTGCTATCCTTCTAAGATGATAATGTCTGGAGTACCACAAGGCTCAGTACTGGGGCCGTTATTGTTTTTGATGTACATCTTTGACACCGTATTACTATTATTGCTATATACGGGTGTGTTCACAAAATTGTGCACACCATTTGCCCTCTTAAAAAGGAAAAGCAATGAAATTTTAGTATGCAATTATAATATAGACCTGTATATAATTATTTTTGTAAAACAATGGCAATACTTACTTTAATAACTGCGTCAGCTTTTGCTCTCTTGCAATACACGTTGCCAATCTATTAATTACTCTGTTTCCAACTAAGAAATACAGTAATGTTTTGTCTTTGCGTTTGCTCTTTTCAGAGTGCAATAATTTGACAACTTGAAGCTGACATAAGTTTGTAACATGGGTACCACAACACATATTCCCTTCCACTCCTTCTATGTTAACCACTCTTATCAAACCCTTGTGGTCTGCAGGTAAACCTCGACTTCTTATCTGAAATATTTTTCTTCGATATATTTGGAAAACTAAATTAAAAATACTATAAAGTATTTGGTATAAATTAATATTTATAGTTGGTTAAAAAACAACATAAAATCTCCATAATACAATGCTGGGCAAATAATCAATAGGTACTGTAAGTTCCTGTTTTACATTGGCCTATGTATTTATATAACCTTAGCCAAGAATTTCAACAAGCTTTAGAGTTTCTTGAAGGAAGGTCATAGAACTTACATTCCCTTCGGGCATAAAATAACGAGACTATTGCTGTAACATATTTTATTTTGAATTTATACATATTTAGTTATTATGGCCTTTAATATACACCCCTCCTCTATACCTACAACGCTCCTTGCAAATTTTCTATTGTTAGAAACAGTGCTGGAAGTCTCCTTCTGTGAGCCCCTTCATGATGCCTGCCGCTGTTTCTTTGCATCTGTTGTTGCAGTGAACTTCTGAACTGACTGTCTATCTTTTGTGTGGCAGTTCTGCTGTGATTCTTTGTAGATTTATGTGTGCATATTTGATTTGTTTTGTACTTTTACTTGTATTGTAGCACTTAGTGGGGTTTCCCATATAAATTAAATTAAATTGTTTAAAACCTCGATTTGCTTCACTTGCTAATCCCTAATGTAAAATACCAAACCTTAGTTGTGAGTAAAAACATGCATAATAGTGACCACACCCTACAGATACTGCATCTTTAGGTTAGTGTTCTTATTGCATACGAAATGGATGCGATTCGCGAGCAGAGTTAATCAATGTGGACATTCCTTTTTAGCTCAATATCGTCCTAATAATTGCTAGGGGTCTGCAGTGTTACGGTTTGGCCATCAAGTTCTACATCTTGTCCAATATCTTTTCTTGATTTTGAGGACTTAAGAAACATGCATGGTGTCTTATCCTTATTAAGTGCAAGGTTGTTTTTATCAACTGAGTTGGTAAGCCTTTTGAAAGTTTTGTCAGCATCACCCACAATGTCCTGAACATTATGTCCCATCAGAAAGTTGGTATCATCAGCATAGGCGATGACATTTATTTTGTTGTCTAGATTGATCTTGTTTCCAGATTAATGCGCTGTGTACTGAAGTAGCCTGTTGGCATAAATAATGTACAGCATAGGTCCAAGAACTGTTCCCTATGGCACCCCAACCATCACTTCGCAAGTCCTAGATGAGTAGGTACTGGTAGAATTAGATATTACAACTCTTTGTGTTCTATTTATTCATTAGTTTCTAACAAAATTTTAAAAATTAGAGACATTTGTCTACAGGATAGAAAAAAGGTAGAAAGGTGTTGACCACACTAGTCAGAAAACTGGAATGGACTTATCCGAATGAACAGTTCGAATACGCTTGGTGGAGCAAGGGTTCAAATGCTGGAGGCCAACAAAAAACCCAGATTAACAGCAGCCATGAAGAAAAAGCGACTGAAATGAGCTAGAACTCGTCATTTGACATCAGATGACTGGAAAAACTTAATGCTTGTTAATATTCAATATTACTAATGAAAACTCATCACTGCTTTAATCGTTCAGGTTTGCTTCTCAGACGTGTCGACTTTCAAAATACCAGCAGACAAGTGTCCATTCGGATGAGTTAGTTACAGCTTTCATGCATATAAATAAATTAAATTAAAATAAATAAATACATACTTCAGCCATCTTCTCCTCTGGAACTTTGTCTTCATAAACATCAACAGTCACTCTGCGGCCTTCTCTTATCAATTCATTTATTTTTTTCTCTGCTTTATGTATCTCTTCTGAACTAATTGATGGTGTATCTACAGTAATGTTAAAAAATATTATTGTCAAACATAATCAATAATAAAATACAAATGCTGAGTTTCTCTACATAACCCATATTAATTTCAAGTTCTCTGCCTAAAAGTTGCCAATTTTGACGTTTCGAATCGTGACTTTGACGTTTTAAGAAGAAAAACGATAAAATTTTCAAAGAAATTTGTCTAGTATTTCTGGACCTTTTTGGACCAAAAAACTTAATCTTTGTGTGTAAGATTCAATAGATTTTGGTATCCACACAAAATCAATTTTTTTATGTTGCTCTGGTGAAAGTTTTTTTCTGTAAAAGCCTATAACTTTTTTTTAACTTAGAGATCTAAATTTTAAGATATAGTATACTTTTCATAATATAAACCAGCATGCCAAAGTTCGTTGCTATCGCTTTGTTATTTTCAGAGATACAAAACATTTTCTAAAGAAAACCCAAATGTTTTTCTACAAAAATTCACCAAAAACAGTGACGTTATATTTGTTTTATATTATTACTTGATATTTACCAAGTTCAACATGTGAAACTTCTTCTCCAAGCCACCAAGATACTGTGGGATAACCAAATTCACTATCTATAACGGCTGTAACTAGATGTTGCCCTGAATGTTGCTGCATGTGGTCAAATCTGCGATTCCAATCAACCAGCAACTTCACAGTTTCGCCAATATTCAGTGCCTTTTCAATGTAATGAATAGCTATGTCACCCTTACGACCAACATGGTACACTTTCTGATCGTTTATGTAACCATAATCAGAAGGCTGAAATAAATGTGTTTGTCAGATTAATATTTTGACACAATTCTATAAGAAAAGATCCAGCAAATAGCTGATTAACATCTTAAATGTTTATAGAGAGCCAGCTATGATAAAGCAGAAACATTCTCCTTAAGTAATGGAATGTTGTGTGGCAAAATATGTACAGGGTGAGTCAATGATAGAATGAAGTAAGTTTGTCATTTTTTGGTACAGTTTTAAATGAAATGTATGTACAGTATTGTGCGAATTAATATGAACGTTAGGAATTTGTGTATTATTTCAATATGGCAACACTGCTGTGACAATTTTGACAGGTGTTTTCAGACATATCCCATAACCTGTCATTCTGCATTAATTCATTGGTAGTGGACTTTTCCTTTACGTGATAGTGAAGGATTCTTTTAACGCCTGAGGAGGTACCACCCCATACATCAAGGTGCCGGTGAAGTCCCAACGGACGTTTCCGGTTCTGGTGTATGAGTCGGTTTCCCTTATAAACAAAAATGATGATGGCTCCTCCTTGTACAAAAGATTCTGGAGATAAAATACCCCTCCATTCGGATCTCCGAAGAGGGGTGTGCAAGGGGCGCCGGCATAAAGATTTAACATATCCTTCTCGAACATATGTGGCCTAAATTCTAACCTAAACTCCGTCCACCATTTCCTCCAGGCTAATAGGCCCCAACTCCTCTTCCTCACCGAAACCCAAATCAGTGCCAAAACTGCCACTAAATCACCTTAATTTCCCGGGGTATGAGCTCCTTACCTCCTTTAGATTGCATGGAGGTGTGTGTGCATACGTCCGTAGCAATCTACCCTGCACCAGACTCCCCAATTTGGAAGTTGGAAGAAAAGACATACTTTGGATGAAACTCTCTTTCAGGGCTGCAATTTAATTGATCTGTTGCATTTACCGGTCACCTTCTGACAACAACTTTGTCCCGCTCTTCGACTACCTTTCTGAAAAAAACGACCATCTGATTTCTGAATATCCTTCCTCTGAGGTCACTATTCTTGGTGACTTCAATCTCCATAATAAGGAATGGCTAGGATCTTCAAAAACCGATCCACAAGGGAGAGCAGCGGAGGCCTTCGCAGTCAGCAATTCTTTAGTCAATATGGTTCAGCAACCTACTTACTTTCCTTGCACCCCAACACACAGCTCAAATCCATTGGATCTCCTTCTTACTACAAAACCTGAATGCTATAAGACATCGGTCACCGCCCCCCTTGGTTGCTCAGACCACGGAATGGTCACTGCTTCCTGCGCAATGCAACCCGAGGTCACACAGTCATCACACCCACATATCGTTTGGCACTACAACTCCGCGAACTGGGACGAAATGCGAGATTACTTTTCCTCATTTCCATGGGCGTCTGTGTGCTTCTTAATAATAATAATAATAATAATAATAATAATAATAATGCTTTATTTCACAGATACTCCTACATGAATGTACACATAGGTAGTTCGTGACATCGTCATTACAAACATTAGAAAACATAAAAAGTCAACACAACAATACAAAACATAAACACAAATATAAAATTATAAAGTACACAAATAAAATACAATACAAAATATAAAGTATACAAGTTTAAAATATATAAATATAAAGTATATGACTCGACAATGTTCACACACTAAAAGAAAAAAACTCATGGATAGTGTAACAACTGATCTGACAAATATAGGATTTAAGATTCTTTTTAAATATCTGAAAACTGCCAGACCTCTTTATTGTCTCAGGAAGGTTATTATAGAATTTACACCCATTGTAGAAGACATTCTTCTGATAGAAGGCAGTGGAGTGCGCATCAGGAACCAAGCAGCCCCTAAATCTAGTATCATAGCTGTGGCCGACCTCGATTTTAGAAAAGGCTTCATAATTTTTATACACGAAGCAACAAATCTCAAAAATATACGTATCATAAACTGTTAAGACACCAAGTTGTCGAAAGAGAGGCTTGCAGGAATGACGAAAACCAACTCCAGCAATAATTCTTATGATGTACTTCTGAATCAGGAATATTCGCTCTGCGCCAGAACAGCCACCCCAGAAAACAATACCATAACGAATCACTGAATGAAAACATGCATGGTAAACATTCATGACAACCCTTCTACTACATACAGCCACCACTGACTTCATAGCATAGCAACACCTCCTCAACTTACTGGAAAGATATTCAATATGAGAATGCCAGTGCAAATTACAATCGAGAACCAATCCGAGCATCTTAGCACTGCTCGATAAATTGTAAAGCCTCCTATCAACACACATGAATTTCGGAGAACTGAAGAGGAGTTTGACTGTTTTTTCCTGGTTTATGTTCAACTTGTTTTTGGTGGCCCACAAGTCTACTAATTCATACACCGAATCACCTTTAATTAGCAACTGGTCTAAACCAGCTGATCTGACCAAAACGTTAGTGTCATCTGCATAGCATACAACTGTTAATTCTGGAATATTGTGAAGAAAGATGGGAAGATCATTAGCATAAACTAAGTAAAGTAAGGGCCCTAAAATAGAACCCTGTGGCACTCCTGTAGTTACAGGCATAGCCTCACTCAAAGTACCATCAGATAACTTTATCCTCTGGGATCTACCCTCTAAGTAAGATGTCATCAATTTCAAAGGTATTCCTCTAACGCCACATCTAGACAATTTATGTAAAAGAATACCATGGTCCACACAATCAAATGCACAAGAGAAGTCGACAAACAAACCCAAGCAACATTCACTCCTATCTATCACCTTTACAACCCGACAAATAAAATCAAATAAAGCAGTGCTAGTACTTTTGTTGCTTATAAATCCATGCTGAGAAGACTCAATCACACCATTCCCAATCAAGAAGTCTCTCAACTGACCATTAATCGCATGCTCGAAGACCTTGGAGAAACAGCTTGGCACACTAATTTGGCGATAATTTGAAAAGCTTTCTGGATCACCACTTTTAAAAAGTAGACGTCCCACGGCCTCCTTAAGCTTTGCTGGAAAAATACCATACTCAAAACTCAAGTTAACAACAAATGAAAGTGGCTTGCAAACGAGATCACCTACACCCTTCAACAAATTATTAGATATTCCGTCAAATCCCGTGGAGTTAGAAGCCTTCAAATCTTTAATAATGTCCAGGACACAATCCTCACTTACAGGAGCCAGAAAAAAAGAGTTACAAAGGGGAGGAATGAGATCAAAAAATTCCCAGTCAACTGGACTGTCACTACAATGCACTGTGGTAAATCTGTTATTAAGTTTATTAGCAAGTTCTAGATGAGACTCACAGTTCATGTTTATATTCAAATCATTCTGACATACTTTCTTATTTCTAAGCTGGTTAACAATAGACCACATAGCCTTTGCTTTATTTCCTGAGCATTCAATTTGGGTATCATAAAACTTTTTCTTTTTAACCTTCAAGAGATCATTATATTGCTTACACAAACATTTCCTCACCTCATTAAATTGGGGATATTGCTTTGATAGATCAGTGAACATTGTCAACTTATTTCGTAAGTCAGACACTTCCTCAGACAGCCACCAACACTCATTGTGTACATAATCTCGTCCAGCAGTACAAATGCGACGCCTCCTCAAGGGAAAGCAAATGTCAAAATAAAATAAAACGTGCTAAAAAAGGACTCAAAGGCCTCATCAGGACAGCCAGAGTTATAAACTGCAGACCAAAGTTCTTTCTCCAGATGAGAGCGAAAACAACACACTGAATCTGTGGTGATATTCCTCCGATACACATATGTTTTCTCCTCAATTTTTTTGTCCAAAAGAACTGTGACAATCTGACAAAAATGATCAGATATAAGAGGATCAATGTTCAGAACATCACTGACATCTATATGATCGCTAATTAAAACATAATCAATACATGTCCCAGAGGTAGCCGTTACCCTTGTTGGAGTATCAATCAAACTGGAAAAACCAAAAGACTCCAAGAAATCTTTAAACCTAACAACATTAGGAGACTTACTAAAACTGTCCAAGTTCAAATCACCAGCAATCACCACTCCGCAATCCTGAGAGGACAACCAATAAACCAACGAAGAAAATAGCTCAAAAAAGGCCTCAAAGTTTCTACCAGTCTGAGGGCAATAGATGACAACTACAGTTATATCCACATCAATTAAGTGCAATCCACAACATTCAAAAATCTCCTCCTTACAAAACTGTGAACAACTTAAAACTCTTGCCCTCAATGGCAACTTCTCCCTCACATAAATTGCGGTACCACCGTGAAGTGCGTTTTCCCTACAAAAATGTGCTGACAAAAAATAGCCTCTCAAATGAAGCAACTCCAGCCTCTCATCGCGCTGCCAATGTTCTGTGAAAAGCAGTATATCAGGCAAAATTCTGAGAGAGTTCAAAAATACTTCTAAAGGCAAAAGTTTCTTTCATCCTGACCACTCTGATATCTCACAAAACGTCACCGAAATTATCCAAGCTGGCACGGAATTATTTATTCCACGTACACAGAAAACCTCTGCAGCCACTCAAAAGCTCTGGTTCTCTAAATCCTGTGACGAGGCCAGACTTCAAAAGGTCAAAGCTCACAAAAAGCTTCTGCACAATCCCAGTCAAGAAAACCGTCAAGCATTTAACGACGCAAGAAATCGCTATGTCCACATTCTTTCTGTGGCAAAAAACTCGTTTAATAACCACATCATTAAGTCCTCTTAAGCTCCAGCGGCAGCAAACCCTTCTGGACTCTTGCTAAATCTATTGGGAATAATTTCTGCAAGAGCACGTTCCCACCTCTTGTTTCAGGGGATGAAATTGTTTCTACCGCCCTGGGCACGGCTGAACTTTTTGCCTCGTTGTTCGCCGGCAATTCTACTCTCAACCCACCTCCAAATGTTCAACCACCAACAGTCCCCAATGTCACGCATAAAATGACGGATATCACTTTCAAAACTAAAAAGGTACGAAAAATGCTCTCTTCTCTTAATAGCAAGAAAGCCTCTGGCCTTGACGAGATGCCAGCAATTGTTCTCAAAAAATGCGCACCAGAACTTGCTCCTGTCCTGACTCGTCTGTTTCAGACATCTTACAATAGAGGCAAATTTCCTGAAAACTGAAAACCTGTCCCCAAGAAAGCATCCAAAGTGCTTCCTAACAACTACAGGCCTATTTCTCTCCTTTCAGTCGTCTCTAAAGTGATGGAAAAGTATATAAACACCGAGTTACTAAAATTTCTTGAAAAACACAGTCTAATCCACGACAGGCAGTATGGATTCCGTCAGCGCAGATCAACTGCCGACCTCCTTTCCTTTGTCACCCATTCTTAGAACAAGTCTATGGAAGTACACAGTGAATCCCAGATTGTCGCTCTAGACATATCCAAAGCCTTCGACCAGGTCTGGCACGCAGCGCTGCTTAATAAACTTCCGGCCTATGGCCTACCACCAAAACTCTGTACCTGGACAGCAAAATTCCTCTCCAACCGGAGCATTTCTGTTGTTGTGGATGGCCATTCCTCTAAACTATATCCAATTAATGCAGGAGTTCCTCAAGGTTCAGCTTTAGCCCATAGTTTGTTTCTTCTACACATCAATGACCTCCTCTCTAGCACATCCAACCCAGTTCACAGTTACGCGGATAACAGCACCCTCCACTCAAATATACAATATTCTAAGTCTGTCTCTTTAGCCCAATTAGATGAGGATCGCACTCATGGAGGGTTCTGTCTCTGTGGATCTCCAAAAAATATTAGACTGGGGAAGTAGAAATCTTGTACAATTCAACCCTACCAAATCACAGTCTTGCTTTCTTTCTCATTAGAGATACACCAGCCCTAGACCCATCACAATAAACAACCGAGTTATTCAAAGTAATGAGTCCTTTTCACTTGTTGGCATTTCTGTGGATCGAAATCTCAATTGGCACTAACATGTCACATCAATTGCAGAAGCGGCTGCTAAGAAATTAGGTTTCCTCTTCTGAGCTCGCAAATACTTTTTACCAGCTAATCTCTATACCTTATATACTTCACAAATAAGACCAAACCTCGAATACTGCTCCCACATCTGCGGTGCTGATGCCACTTCTATACTTGCTATCCTGGACTCTATTCGGAAGAGAGCTATATGTCTCATCGGTGACCCTACCCTCACCCAAAGGCAGCCATCCCTTGCCCACCGACGTGCCGTTGGTGACCTCTCTCTCTCTTTTATAGATATCTGCACGGGCACTGCTCAGAGGAGCTTTCTTCCATAGTTCCTCCACCTGCTGCCCCCAACAGATCTACCAGGGGAACAGAGCGAATGCACCCTTTTACTGTCGAGGTCACCAGACATAGAACATCTTGTTATGCCCGCTCTTTTGTCCCAATGACTTCCAAGTTGTGGAATTCCTTGCCGGCACATGTTTTTCCTTCTCCTCCGAACCTCCAAACCTTCAAGTCCAGAATTAACAAGTTGCCTCTTTCCTCTTTGTCGACACCCACGGTACGATAGTATTTAGGCTGTGGTGTGTTGTTGAAAAAGAAAAAAACTTGATGCATCCAGAGTTATTTTTGTTACTGACAGTTTTCATCATTCTTTGTAATATAAGATTTTTATTTCTTGTTATACTCCTTGACTTGATATACTTATGATATACATTTTAAGCACAAACAATGATAGTTTAATGACTAAAGTAAGAACAGTTGCTCCACGTTTAATGGATCATTTTGGATAATGAATTTCTTGTTATTTATCATTCTTAATATTCTGTAGTTGTTGTAATAAGTTTAGTATATTTTATATGCACCATCATTATGCCATAATTAATGTTAACTATGGAACAACACAAACTGTCATCGTTTTTGTTTGCACAATTTTGAAATAGTGCTGCAAATTGAATCATAATTTCCACATAGCTGTGATAATCTATTCTCCGCAGAAAGACATTTCATGAAACACATTTAGGGTCTATGACTTCACTACAAAGAAAATATTCATATTCCTGTACTCATAAACTTCTGAAACGTTATACTACTCTAGTTTTAACAAAAAATGTTAATTTTCACCAAATCACCCCTTATTTATCCCCTACTCGCTGAAGCGATCTTGCCCAAATCAATTCAAAGCGTTCCTTTGCCGGGTGCTAATTGTATACCAAATTTGAAGATGATATCTATATTTGTTCAAAAGTTATTAGGTGTAGGATAGACAGACAAAAGATGTTTGTTCCAGAATCAGGCTGTCTATATGTTTTGAGACTTTTTGCGCCATTTTTGCAAAAAAAATGTCAAAATTTCTATCACTGATATTCCACCTCCAAGCATTCAGCCCCTAATTTAATTTCAGCAGAGAATACCAGATGTTTGATGAAATTTAAACTTTTCTAATAAACAAACCCTAAAACGTTATACAGGGCTTTCATTAACTGCTGAACCCCACGTGATCGGATTCTGTCTCTCTCTCTTAGTGGAATATGATTTTATGAGTTGGCAGTCAAAAAGTAACCCAAAAAACCACTAGACTAGGGACCCTATAGTTACTAAATCAATTGACAATTGACAGTTCAGTCCAGTGGCGCTCAATTCCCTTTTGACAGGTTATTTTGTATGTATATTGTGCATTTTCCAAGTTCGACCAGTGTTTACCTTCTTCAAATAATTTTCTATCTGTTGGACAATAAAAATAAACAGTTTTTATCAAAACTTAGCATTTTCATTGCGTTTTTACGTAAGTTAAAAGTGCAGGTATGTTAAGGTTATGTTGTCGACGATATTCGACATCGCATTCAACGAAGCCCTACCATATCTGTTCGTCGGTAATCTGCCCAAACAGGTACATATTTGTTACATGTTACACAATACACATTCCTAAAACTGTAAATTAGAAGTCTAAATAATCGGACATCTATTTGTTTTCGTACATTACAAAATTTCGATATCTATACACAAAATAAAAGTAATATTTTGTTTTTAATTTATTTTTTTTAACAATAACAGTAAACCATACATGAACAGACTTGCTGTTAAAAATACTATATAATAAATACATTTAAGACATTTACTGTTTCAACTTATTATTGTTTCTATATTTGTTATAAAACCCCAAAGGAAATATGAGACAACACTGGCATCTTAGGGATTTCATTAATTCAGGTTGTACAACCGTGTATGCCAGGTTGCCTACCTTAAGCGGTCATGTGGGGTTCGGGAATTAATGAAAGCCCTGTATTACTCGAGACGAAAAAATGTCAATTTTCACCAAATCACCCCCAATTCATCCCCTACCCGCAGCAGTGATTTTACCCAAAAACAATCCTCACAGTGAGTTTGGTGGGTGCTAACTGTGTACCAAATTTGAAGACGATATCTTAATTCGTTCTAAAGTTATCGTGGCTACAGACATACAACAGACTGACAAACACCAAAAAAAAATGTTCGCTCCCAAATCATGTTTTCTATGTTTTGTCCTTTTTTTACAACGTTTAAGAGAAAAAAAAATTGAAATTTTGGTGAAATTGCAGATTAACTCTCAAACGATTTTAAAAACATCGACTGTTGATAGATAAAGTTTGGTGTCTTACATGCACGCTGACACTATTGTTACTTTTTGTTCTCTCTTATTTCCTGAGTTATTGGCATTTAAAGTTCCTTACACATTACACAGTTTTTTAACAATTTAGTACGCTCCTGTCCTGTGACATCTCTTTCCCTCCTATACATTACATGTGACATAAAGTTCATATTGAGTTTGGAAATCCCTAGAATATTCTAGACTCATGGGCATCGCCATTATAACTGACAGTTTATCACTCGCTTTCAGTACGGCACTAGTACCGGTACACATTTAGAAGGTTTCTTATATTCGTCTGTTGCGAACATTATATCTGAAATTGTGCATTGTTTACCTTGTTCTGTTAATGACCATTGCTGTGGTAGTGGCTTATAAGGTGCATCTGTGGCCTTTTTCTTAGTCGGTGACATGTTATTTGTTTTCTATGTTGTTTTTGCGATGAGGAAATTGCCATGTCGGAGGCTGTTAAATGACAAGGTCACAGGTTGTTTACACGAGGGCCGGACCTACATAATTTGCTTGAGATGCAAAAGGTAAGTGTTATGTAAATTTGTTGATATTTTTTGTAAATTTCAATCGTTTCACAGTATTTGCAATGGGATGTTCTCTTTTTTTGTACATACTTTGTCACTTATATTGTAATGAGTTTTCCTCCCTCTGGCGTGCGTACAACCACCCTCGTTGCATAAACCACAAGAAAAATATCTTGTTCATACCCCCTAAGGAAGTTACGGGCCCTGGCACAAACAGGGGTGCTGTGCGGGGTAGGTAAGGTTTAGGGCGGATATGGCTTCAGGATGTGAAAAAGACAGCTTTCAAGCCATTTTCTTCACATTTTCTGCTCGTTTCCTTTTCACTACCTACCCCGCCCAACACCCCTATTCACTCCTGGTACTGTAACTTCCTTGGGGGTTGTAAACAAGAAATTTTTCACGTGGTTTGTGCATCCAGGGGGGATCCTAGGCATGTTTTTGAAAAAAAATATTTGAAAAGCGTTCGGGAGTTAATATACAAATTTATCGAAATTTTTATCACAGATGCTATACTTCCACACCAGAGGATGTGGAAGTAAAAATAAATATTAAGGCAAATATGGCTCAATCATTAGAGATCAGTCTTAATATAAATTTACCTGGCCTCCACCTTCTGGGAAAAGTATTGTATTTTCAAATATTATGGCAAAACCATCTAATTTAATCTTTTTACCATCCACTACAATGTCAATTTCAGCCTTATCACAGGAGACTACAGTTGTTGAAAACTAGAATTAACATTAAATAAAATGTACTGTTTATTTCTGTATAAGTATAATCCATTATTACTTCTTTTAAATAACTATTTTCTTCACATTTTAGCAACATATTTTATTGTTTATTATAAAATATGACATTAATTATAAAGAAAGCCAGTTGCGACAAATTTGAAGATTTAAAAACTTTACGCCTAATGTACAGCTTACAACCACAACCTACAGCATTTAAGCATTTGCCTTAATTTTAAGGTTAGGGGACATCACATCAAATGTCAAATTTTTTGAAATTGAATCAGTGTCATTGCCCTTGAATATTAATGTAGAATTATTTTTGTTTTCTTCTTCCATGTTCTATGGTTTCTTCTTAGTTTTTTGACTCATTTTTTACGCAGCTGACTTATATTAGATACTTTCAGTTGTGGAGAATATTCAGACATATGTTCTAAATCATGAATATTTTCTCTTGCGGTCATTTTAAACGTATTCTATTTATGAAGAACGTGAATACGAGAACACACAAATTTACCTGAAATATAAATATAAAGCTAGGTTCATACCCTCGCGAATTGCGAAGCTAATTCATATTGGTCCATTTTAAATAATATTACGATATTATTTAAAATAAACCAACAAGGATACGCTTCGCTGCAATTTCGCCATTCGCGAGTGGATAAACCGCATGATATAATGACTTACAAGAGATATGATATTGCGCATATGCCCCGCCCCCTTCCATGACGTCACAAGTATAATAATTAAGGGGAGCCCTGAATTAACATTGGGGATACAACTTAAAAAGTAGAGAAGACGTTCAGAGACATTTTGATGGCGTTGACATTCATAAACTTGATTTCATCATTATGTCACATAATCACAATGTAGTATCTGATCTTGTCTATGTTTAAAATTCAAATTAATAGGTAAGGTTAAATCATTGAAATGACTTACACTGGAAGGGACCCGACTGTGTTTTCGCGTTTGCATCCATTTTCTGAGGCACAAGTGAGATCGACAATATTAGAAGTGCTTATCTCTGTCGAACGCACACTGAGATAAGGTTCATTTGTAATAGTTGTATAATTTTCTAATTTTTTTTTGAGTTTTCTCCCGGAAATTTTTCTATTTCACAAAGTCACAAAGCTATGGCATCCAAATTTGGTTTGTGGGTTTTTGTTATAAAAAGTAAGCTATATACCAACATTCGGATTTCTATGTCACAAGAAAAAAGTTATAGGCATTTAATATCAAAAATATTAGGGCCAGATTATTTCTATGAAAATTCATTACATAACGCACTTGTCGCCTCCAGACTTTTTTTCGTTTCCGGGACTCAAGCTGCTGTACCCTTGCCTTTTTTAATTTAAAAATAATTAATTTTGCTGCTGCGTTTGGATGCAGTAACGAAAATAATCTACAAAAACCAATTTCTTTTTTTTTGGGCAAGTAAAAGACATTTAACGGTAATTATGCAAATCAGCGACATACGTGATTTCTGAAAAATGTTTCGAGAAACACTCTTAAAAGCACCACTGTATGCATAAGCAACAAGAGAGATCTTGTGGAATTAATCTCTCCAAAAGTTACGGGACCCGGAGTGAATAGCGGTGCTCGGCGGGGAAGGAAATATGAAGATAAAATCAACAAAAACGGCTATAAACAGCCTTTTTCACTTTTTGTATCAACACTTTTCCACAGTTTTCCCCACCACCACGTGTATTTGCCCCCAAGTCCCCCAGCTTTTTAGGGGTTTAAGAGACAACATTTTTCTTGTCGTTTATGCACTAAACGACCTGACCTAACCCGACCTGGCATAACCCGATTTGACCTGACAGTGACCTAACCCTGACCCCGACCTGACCCTTACCTGACTCTTACCTGATCCTGTCCTGACCAAAAAACGCAGGAGACAACCGAAAAAGCACAAAAACATGCATTTTACAGAAGAAAATCTTATAATTTAAAATATTTTTGATACCGCTAACTATTTCTCAAGACAGGGTCAGTGGGCCTTATCCTGAAAATCTATAAGCTACACAAACAAATTTTGTTAAAAACTGAAAAAATATCATGAAAAAGCAAAAGCAAAAGCAACTACTTAAAAATAAATCCCCATAATTTTAAAGATCTTTTTCACTGCTAATAAGTATTCTTTTAGACATTTGCAATAAATAGAAATTTTTCTAATGAAAAATTAAAACTAAGTACCTTTTTTAGGCATGTCATTCCCTTCGTCAATGACTAAAGTTTGTTTTTGCTACATTTTTCTTTTGCTCAATGATAAGATAATAATAATATGTTCAACTATATATATATATATATATATATATATATATATATATATATATATATATATATATATATATATATATATATATATATATATATATATATAATTGAATAATTCGAATTGTATATTAATGTAATAAAATTCTAGATACAATAAAAAAAGATGATCGTTACAATATCTCTTAATTATGTCTTCGTCAGCTATAAAATAAACTGCATATTCTAGAAAACCCTAGAGTACAACCTCATTTCAAACTGATGTTTACATAAGGGTAGAAGGGTATTGTTTGCATTTAATCCATCCGTTTATATGAACTGGAATAAGGAAATGTAATATTTATGACATTGTTTTAATTTGTTTAATAGATGCCTTAATAATAACAATTAAAATTTACAAACACTAGAATACTTATCTGCTTTCTCTTTTCAAACTTTACTACGAGAAGGTTGAATCTCGCGCCACATGTGTCGTCTTATTTGATTGGTTCCTCTTACTGTCCGATTTGAAGGGAGTGCTCGTCAAATTTCTTGTTTTCGCGCTGTAGTATTAAAATAAGTTTATGCAGTGATAATATTATATGAATCTTTGTAAACCGGTAAAAGGAATATGGGTTATTAAGTTACGGCTCGCGTTGCTTATGCGTCACCTAGAGACCTACGATACACGCAATATAAATTGATCTCTCATTCCTTAAACGTTTGTTATTAGAGGATTGAAGTTAATACCTATTGAATAAACATGGCCAATGCTAATAATTTTAAAATATTCAAGTATTGATACAGCAGCCTTCCACACTACGGAGATTTCTACAACTACCACTTTCGAATCCTCCTAGTTCATACACTCGGTTTCATTTAAAATAATATTACGATATTGTTTCAAATGAACCAAGGGGAATACGTTTAGCCTTTCGCCTGTGTATCAACCTAGCTGAAGATGAGTATTGTTAAACTTCCGATTTTCTGTAATGGTTCTGATGAATATCAGTGAATAATAATCCTCATAATTGTAAAATGGCTGAAAACATCTTAGTTCTTATATGAACCTGAAAGATAAACCTACATCTATATATATATATATATATATATATATATATATATATATATATATATATATATATATATATATATATATATATATATATATATTTTATTTATTTATTTATTTATTTCCCATACATACAATAATACTTACTGACTAATATTAAGAACAGTAGCACGTAAGTTCAGAAGAACTTGTGCTGAAAAACTCCTCCTACATATTCTACAGAGCAGTTGCATGCATCTTTCCAGTTACAGTGCAACAGGACGTATCACGTCCGTATGATCCGGTTCTCCAATCTTATCTCTATTATTTACCATTAAATGATCTCTACAATCAGCCGTGATTAAAGTCTACTCCCCTCTCATCACAATAAAAAGGAGGAAAGAGGAAGATCCGATATTTAAAACAAATTACTAAACCACTTGTTTCCCGATTCAATATATACCTACCCAATCACAATTGAAAATAACACTCACTTACCAAGTTAAATACCCACCAAGTCTCTCACGTACGCGCACTCACACTCACACATTCCCACACATCCACACTCTTTCATGTACATTCATTATCCAAATATATACACGCAGTATGAAAACATCACTCCCTCTTTTCCCGTATCACTTGCTCAAATGTTACAAAGTTCTCAATTAAATGATTTAAAAGTTTTTTCCTAAACTTATAATTATCTTTCATTTTTTTAATCTCCAGTGGCACAAGATTAAGTAGCACTGGACCAAGGTACGATACATAACGCTGTGAAATGTTCTTCCTACACGCCGCAGCCGTCATAAAATCACCCATTTTGCCCCTTGTACTGTAACCATGCGTTAACAATTTCTGAAGGCTTATAGTTGTGTGCGTGTATTGTATGAGTGCCATTATGTACAATCCAGTGATATTGAGTACATTGGTTGCCTGGTTATACAACAAGTTAGTGGGATATTTAATCTCCTTGTTCAATATAGTCTTCATTATAAAGTTCTGTGTGATGCGTAGAGGATTCATGTAAGTGTCATATGCCGATCCCCAACACGATATTCCATACCTCAAAATTGACTGGACCAGGCTATCATACGTCAGAAGCAAAATCCTTTGACTTAAGATGCCTCGTAGAATATAAAAAATATGTACAAATTTCCTAAGCCTTTTGTTCAGGGTTTCAAGATGACAATTCCATTTTGGATGCTGGTCTATGATGATCCCCAGATACTTCACGTTAGTCTCGCACTTGATTATTTCATCTTTCACTCGTATTACGGGAACAATGTGCGGGAGACCCACCCTCGTAGGTGAAAAAGTGATAACCTTCGATTTCTTTGCGCTCAGATTTAGTTTGTTAGAAGCCAAAGACGCAACAAGGTCTTGAAAAATATTAGAACTGCACACAACAGCCTCGCTCCAGGTATTTGCACCATACATCATCACAATATCATCCGCATAAGCTACAAGATCGCAGCGGGTCTCAAATTTCTCAAGGATGTCATTTATGTAAATCAAAAACAGTATGGGCCCCAGTATAGATCCCTGAGGAACCCCACATTTTATTACTTGTGGATTACTTAGAACATTACCTATTTTTACTACCTGCTGTCGGTTGTTCAAGTAGTTTCCAATTAAAGTGAGGCCTACACCCCTTACACCCACCCGGTCCAGTTTTTGCATCAGTATGTCGTGGCTCACCGTATCAAATGCCTTATGAAGGTCTAAAAATATTCCAACTGTTTTTAAATCTTTATCAAAATTAGTCAACACCTTCGAGCAAAGTTTGTGTAGGGCCTGTTCGGTAGAATAGTTTTCCCTGAAGCCAAACTGATTAATAGATATTAAGTTATTTTTATTGAAATACTCAGTAAGTCGTAAATAAAGAGCTTTCTCAAATATTTTGGCCAGCGTGTTAAGTAAGCTTATGGGACGATAGTTGGCGGGGTCAATTCGACTTCCTGTTTTAAATATGGGCGAAACTACAGATATCTTAAACTGCTCGGGCACCAAACCTGTTTCAAAAATTCTGTTTATTATGTGAACGATTGGTTCAACCAAAAAAAGATGACCAACCTGGAAAAGCCTACCACCCAATCCGTCCATGCCAGGTGCAGATCTTGCCTTTAATTTACCAATTATAATAGTAATTTCACTACCAGAAACAGGGCGGAGGAAAAACGAACTGGCGCCTGATCTTGCAGTCTGATAATGCACCGTTTGTGTACCAACATTAGAATCCTCAGCACCCACTGACACAAAATACCTGTTTAAAATATTTGCTATTTGTTTCTTATCTCGTACCACTTCATTGTCGCTTATTCTCACGGCTTCAATTCTTCCCTGGTCTTTACCTCTGCCCAATGCAACGTCTGAAATAACATTCCATATTTTCCTGATATCTTTTCCTGCATTCACGACCCTACCTTTATAGTAATTACTCTTGGTAATCTTTATTAAATTAGTCAACTTGTTTTTATAGACTTTATATTCCAGTTCCAGTTGCCTATTATTCCTGTCATTAAGCCACTTAATTTTTAATTTGTCTCTAGTTTTAAGTGATGCAACAAGACCATTCGTTATCCATGGGCTTTTCTTTCTAGTTTTATTAATAGGTAATACAACCTTTGACTTCTGTACTATAGTACTTAGTTTATTTACAAACCCATCCACAGCACCCTGAACATCTTCACAATAAATATTATCATCCCACACTGTTGTTTCCAAGTTTTTTAAGTATTCTACCTCATCTATTCTTTGGTACGTGCCGTTTCCATCACTCGCACTAGCAATGTTAGTTTCATCAGAGTGAAGACCACCACCCAAATCAATCGTCAGAAATACAGGGTAGTGATCGGTAACATCCGACTTTATTATGTAAGATCTTGTTGCAGACCCATCACCCTTCATCTCTTTGTCAAAATTTTTACTATACCATAAGAACATGTGATCGATACAGCTTTCAGATCTGTCCGTAATGCGCGTGGGAGAATTAATGCAGGCAATATATCCATTTTTTTCAAGTACATTGATATAAGTGAGGCTTGAAGGATTTTGAAGATTCAACAGGTCAATATTAATGTCACCAACTATCAAATCTATATCAGCCCTACTTTTATTTAGAATAAAAGCCTCCAGTTCATTTATGAATAGATTTAAGTCACTAGATGGGGGTCGATAAATTCCCGTAATACTGATCTTCCGATTCTGAATTCCAAATGACAAATTAATAACAGTTAACTCTGCCCCAGATTTAGACATTCTGAGTTCGCGTTTAGGGTATATATATATATATATATATATATATATATATATATATATATATATATATATATATATATATATATATATATATATATATATATATATATATACCGGCGGATTTGCAGTCATGGCCGCCCCAGGCCATGTAGTAAGTACCAGCCGCCCCTTTCTCAGCACCAATCATATAGACTACATAATGAATTGACTTTATTGCCAACATTATATACATATGTATCATATCTATATTTTATACATAAAATGTGCGAAAGTGATTTAGGAAGATTATTGTTATACAATGCGGTGCAGACTGCACCGTGCAGTGCGGCCGCCATACGTCATAATGTGTTTTTTTTTCCACGATTGGCCGCCCCTAATATCTGGCCGCCCTAGGCTCGGGCCTACTGGGCCTTAGGGCAAATCCGCCACTGTATATATATATATATATATATATATATATATATATATATATATATATATATATATATATATATATATATATATAATTGAAACTGACCCCGGAGATGGGGGTTTTAGGGGTCCTAGTTCGCGCTCATTTGAATAATTTTTTTAAAAATTCCAAAGTTGGGATCTCAAATTGTATATTTTTTTTACGAAAATTCACTAAAAGTGGAGGGATGTTTAGTTGGTGTTTTAATTTACTATAGAACACTTGTTAGTAGAACCAATTCATGATAAAACACGTCATCTTTCAAAATTAAATGTCATTAGCTGACGTTTGTCTTGTAGCTCTGTAGCTTTTGTAGTGGGGAATGCCATGTGTATCGCAAGTTCCACGTCCCGAAAAGTTGGAACCGCAAATGCGTGAAATGGACAAGTGCTAGTTGATAGGTAGAATACGTTACAGGGAAAGTGTAGTTTCTTAAGATAGGGAGAAAGGTAGCTGTTTACTACCTTATTTAAGAACAAATTTTGCTTTAAAGACTGTTAACAGTGATCTCTTATTTCACAATGAAGAATTTTTTATTATTAGCTTTATTAATTTTACCAGCGGTAATATTCACAGTTGATAACGGTAAGTTTATTTTACATGTAGCTAGTATAGAAAATCGAGTAGGTATTTTTCTGTATGTACATTATTACAAATGAGCTTAATCATATGTAGTACTAATGTGTACCCAAATGTTTCATTTTAATTGAGAAAAAACTAAAAAAGAAATCATCTGACAGTTCCTTGAAAAATGAGAACCATATGTTGTAGGCAGTTAAATAATGTTGATGTGCTTTATGAGTCTATTTTATACTTGATAAGAAAATGCCCAGTTATAGTTATGAATTATTTTCAGGTAATCGAATGCTATCTTATGCTGAAGAGGATCCATTAGAAGATGAAGCAGACGTTGAAGGTGAAGCTGATATTGAAGAGGTCATAGGTACAGAAGAAGAGGATGAAGAAGAAAAAACAACAGCTTCGCCAGATGCCGATACAACTTTGCTCTTTGTCAAGCCATTACAGCACGGAGCTTCTCAATTAGGTCTGTTTTGTAATTTTGTATTGCTTTTTAATGCTGCCTTCTCATAAGCATACACAAGATACACTTTTAAAAAATTTGAAGCAACGGTAATCCTGTCTTGTAGACACCTCATTAGTAAACAAAAAATTCGGGTGGAATCGTTCAAAGTGGACGCTGGACGATGTGCCCATGTTGCCAGATGAGTATTACCAAGGCTCATTTTAAATATAGAAGGAAATCAAGGGGTGAACAAATGTTTTTATAATGTAAATAAATTATAATATGGCCTCATCTACATAAATCGATATTTGACATATTTTGCGGAAAGCAGTAGGAAAATGGAAATGTAAAAAATTAAATTTTCAGCCGTGGTGGTCCAGGGGAAAAACGTGGGCCTCTGGACCCAAGGATACTGGGTTCAATCCCAGATTTCCCCTCCTCCCTTTTTAAATACATCAGTCACATCAACAGAGGTTGTGCCATTCTGATTGAGCAAGGTAATCTGCACGTTCCGCCCTTCCCAGCGGGCGTAAAGTCGTCGGTCCCGTGCCCATGCAATATTGGGCACGCTAAAGACCCCAATTTCCCGGACAGTGAGGTGAATGAATCACTTTAGTAAAGTCAATGAAGCAATTTCCGTTGCGAATTGCCAATGATAAATACAACTGTATATGCTAATAGCAATTGGTATCCAGTATATTATTTTGAAAAGTCGAAATGTGTCATGGTAATGAAGTAATTTCTACTGACAACTGTCGATGATAAACATAACCGAGAAAATGGCTCAAAATGGGCTTCCCTTCGGACTGTTTGTTTTTATTTTAGTTTCCGACCTTAAATGTGTGTGAAAAGTGAATGAAACAATTTCCGTTGCGAATTGCTGATGATAAATACAACTGTATATGCTAATAGCAATCGGTATCCAGTATATTATTTTGAAAAGTCGAAATGTGTCATGGTAATGAAGCAATTTCTACTGACAACTGTCGATGAAAAACAACCGGGAAAGTGACTCAAAATGGGCTTCCCTTCGAGGTGTTTGTTTATATTTTAGTTTGCTTTAAATTGCTTCATTACCATGAAACATTGCGACTTTTCAAAATAATATACTGAATACCGTTTGCTATTAGCATATACAGTTGTATTTATCATCGGCAATTCGCAACGGAAATTGCTTCATTGACTTTACTAAAGTGATTCATTCACCTCACTGTCCGGGAAATTTGGGTCTTTAACGTGCCCAATGTCGCATGGGCACGGGACCGACGGCTTTACGCCCATTGGGAAGGGCGGAACGTGCAGATTACCTTGCTCAATCAGAATGGCACAACCTCTGTTGATGTTACTGATGTACTTGAAAAGGGAGGAGAGGGGAAATCTGGGATTGAACCCAGTACCCTTGGGTCCAGAGGCCCACGTCTTTCCCCCTGGACCACCATGGCTGAAAATTAACTTTTTACATTTCCGTTTTCCTACTGCTTTCCGCAAAATATGTGAAATATCGATTTATGTAGATGACGCCATATTATAATTTATTTACATTATAAAAACATTTGTTCACCCTTTGATTTCCTTCTATATTTAAAATGAGCATTGGTAATACTCATCTGGCAACATGGCACATCGTCCAGCGTCCACTGCTGTGTTCCGATTCCACCCGAATTGTTTGTTTACTAGTGAGGTGTCTACAAGACAGGATAGCAACTCCTAAATTTAAACGATTATCATCTTTTTTCACATTTATTGATGTGTCCAGTGATAAGTTCTTTTTGTTTTTGTAGAACTTCCAGCTGGCATTCCAGTAGAATTTCTGGTGGGTTTCCGCAACAAAGGAAAACAGGACTTTGTGTTGGAAACGCTGGAAGCATCTTTCCGTTATCCTATGGACTTTAACTTCTATATTCAGAACTTCTCAGCCATCCCATATAACAAAGTAGTAGCTCCAACACATGAAGCTACACTAGCTTACAGTTTTATACCATCAGAAGCATACTCAGGCAGGCCATTTGGTTTAAATATCAATTTAGCATACCGTGATGCTGGTGGCAATTCCTTCCAGGAAGCCGTCTTCAATGAGACTGTACAAATTATAGAACTTGAAGAAGGTAAGTTGAAATGTATAAATTCTAAAATTGACGGGATGTGTTTGAATTAAATGGTCATCTAATGTTAATTTTAGCGAATTTTTCATAAAACAAAAATTAACGTAATGAGGAGATCTGTTTTATTTTATTTTCTTTATTTATTCAACGGATCAACCATTTACAATAATAAGAACATCTAAAACTACATTAGTCTTAAATAACCTATCTCAATATGAGAACATAACAAAAAGTAAAACATAACCAGTACACTGTATGTATGACAATTCAATCAATAACACCTCTCAAAATGCCTCTAATTGAATGGTCAGAATCATTAAACACATCCAAGAGCTTCGAATACTCATTTGCAGCTCTCGCTACTCTTGACACTCTCGACATTGGACTGAAAAAGCCATAATTGGTTCGATGGAAGGGAACCACGAAAACCTCCCTTGCTCTTATGCGGTCCGGAATCCCTAGAGAGACTAACTCAAGCAAAGAAGGACTATCAATTTTATTCACTAATAATTTATGCAGAAAACAAACATCACTGACAATCCTTCTACCACTAAGTGACTGCAAGTGCAGCCGATTCCGCAAATAAGAAAAGTTAAGATCATTTCCCTGCAAGCCCATTCTGTAAGCACAAGAATCTTATTTTGTATGGCCTCAATCTGATTGATATAAATATTGTAATTCGGACTCCAGACTACAGAAGAGCATTCCAACAAAGAGCGAACCAGACCACAATACAGTCTTCTCAAGCTATTGCATGAAAAATCCAGAGTTGATCTATGAATAAATCCTAACATCTTATATGCTTTAGATACTATGTATTCTATGTGATCCTTAAAAAACAATTCCCTATCCAATACAATGCCCAAGTCTTTAATAATTTCCTTTCTCTGTAAAGCGTTAGAGCCTATGAAGTACACAAAGTCAATGGGAAACTGAGCTCTAGTGAATGTAATGCAGAAACACTTATCAACATTCAGAGTCAGAAGATTGTCACCACACCACCAAGCAAAACGATTTAAGTCTTCCTGTAAAAGTAAAGCGTCCTGTTTGGAACGAACAGTCTTGAAAATTTTGATATCATCAACAAACATCAAAATCTGACTATGCTTAAGTGAATGTATGACATCATTGATAAAAAGATTAAAGAGGACTGGTCCACAATGTGAACCCTGTGGAACTCCTGAAGAAACAGTAATACTATCAGAAATGAAGTTTCTGATCTTTACACTCTGGGACCTACCCGTAAGGAAGCTGCGCACCCAAGACAACAAATTGGCATTAAAACCCAACAATGCAAGTTTTGACAATAATAAGGCGTGATTAACCTTATCAAACACTTTGGAGAAATCTGTATACACCGAATCAACCTGTAACCTATCCTCCAAAGCTGAGACAAATACATTCTGGTAAAGAAGGTTGGTTGTTGTCCCGAAAGTAGTAAATCAAATGTCGCACGAAGCTAGATGGCTCAAGCCCTTTCAGTAAAACTCTGTATGATCTTATCAAAAAGTTTACGGTTTTCAACATATTGACAGTTTTATGAAAAAAAAATTAAATTGTCAAAATTTAGGGTATTTTGTCCCACCACAAGAAGAAAAAACATTTCGGGAATGTGATTTTTTTGCATGTTAATCCTCAATAATGGCGTTATTGAATCAATCTGAAATATTTTGCGTTATTATTTAGAAAATCTTAAGAAAAAAATAATAAAAATCGGATTTTCTTCCCCAATTTTGTCATTTGGGAATAAACCTCTGTACTGAGAAAAAACTTTAGTAAAATTTACTCGCTTGTAATTTCAAAAACTTCCCTGTTTTATGGAGATTCTAAAATGGTATAAAACATTATCAATATCTCTAAAAGTAATTCACCATCAACGATTGCAAGTACATTTGGAAGTGAAATCAGGTAGCCAATAAACAAACAGAAACAGATTATTACATTTATAAAAAATATTTCTGTCAGTGTCAGTAAGATTACTAATTTGTACTTGCTACACGTGCTCACTTCTCAGTAAATTAATTCACCAGCGAACTTTGTTTTACTCTGGATTTTTGATACAGTGGAAAATCAAGTGAGAGTCGAGAGACTTGATACATGCCGTGCAGAGGTGGTGTGGTTTATAACGCCAGACAAGCAGCAAGGATTTAGGCACAGCGCTACCCAGGCCGGCAACATCAACGGCATGTTCATAAGAACCCATAAGGCCTGCAGCGCTGGTAGAATGCCTGGCATTGATTGTGTTGATCAAACTGGACGACCACGAACTGCAGACGAGGATGCTGTTATCGAAGAACCTGGTACCTCGACGCAGAAAGTACAGAGACGAACTGGTGTCCCAAAGTCTACTACTCATAGAATTTTAAAAAGGTATGGGTACCATCCCTACAATATTCAGAGGGTCAAAGTTTTGGAACCGCATGACTACGCAAGGCGCAAGCGATTTTGCGAAATTATGTCAAGAAAAATCAGACAGGATCCCAATTTCTTCGATAAAGTTTTATGGAGTGACGAGTCAGCATGTAAAATGATGGATACATGAACCTTCACAACTTTCGTAGTTGGAAAATTGAAAATCCACATGAGTTCACAGAGGATCAGTCCCAGCATCAATTTAAGATAAACCTCTGGGCCGCTATTTTTAATGGAACACTTTTGGGACCAGTGGAACTGCCTGCTACGTTAAATGGCCAAAGCTATTTGGTGTTTTTACAAAATAATTTGCCAGAACTGCTGGAAGACATCCCATTAGAACTTTAGAGGACAACGTGGCTTCAAAATCATGGCTGCCCAGCCACTATGCCTTTTTTTCTCCCTTAGGGCTCGTCCGCGGCCTCGCCGCCCCGATAGCACTGCAACCTTTGGTTTATTGTGCATGCCCTTAGTCTTTTTACTCCACCCACTCCAAAATCACTGTGCCTTAAACTAGCCTGCACAGCAATTGGTAGGGTGAAGTTTTATAATGCTCTGTCTCCGGTCTAGACTGACCGTAGATCAGTTGTCCTTTGCGGTCCAGAGCTTTAACACTCACACAAGATGTGCTGGGCTGATTCCTCCCCCTCGCCGCAGAGTCTGCATGCGAGGTCCCCCACGAACTGCCCCATTTTATGCAGGTGTTTCTTGACGGCCATGTGTCCCGTCAAGAGACCTGTTATGTTTCTGAGCTGTCCTCTGCTAAGATTTAGTAGCTCCACAGCTCTCTTTCAACTGCGTTCGTCAATTATTGACTTCCCATGTCTGAGCCCTGGACAGTCTGCCCAGTACACCTTGTGTTGGTTTCTGACTCAGGACTTAATGGCTCCGCTGGCAGTGCTCTTTGACACGCCCAGAGCTGGTTCTGGTCCCATAAATGGTTCTGCTGACCCTCTTTTCGCGAGACTGTCAGCTTCTTCATTACCTTTGACCCCCAAGTGACCCGGCACCCAGCTGAGGGTGACCTCATTCCGCCCAGCCAGGTTGCTCGTCTCGTCTCAGCACTCATTCACCAGCCAGGAATTTACCTGTGGGCTACTTACGGCCTTAAGCGATGCCTGGCTGTCTGTTGCTATGAGGATCCGCTTGTTGGTGTAGCCCCTCCTTTTGTTCTCCCGCACACAGTGCAGGATGGCGTATATTTCGGCCTGAAAGACTGTTGCATGGGCTCTGAGGAAAATACTATCGCTTACCCTCCGACCTTCCGAATAAAAACTTCCTCCCATCCCACACTCCCTCCGGATCCGTCTGTGAACCAGACGAGCGCATCCCGTGGTATGCCCGGCGTCTCTTCCCGCCATGCCTTGTGGTCGGGGATTTCCACTGTAAAGTTGTTTTCCCTGCCCATTCAAGGGGGCGGCTGTTGGGGTTGAAGACATGGCCCCTGTGATGCCTAGGCAAGCCATCCTTTGGATCTTGCCTAGTTTTTGTTCGGCACTGGATTGTGTCACCTTAGGCCACCAGACCAGTGCTGCGTATGTTAACGGTGATCTGACCACCCTTGTGTACAGCCAATAGGTCATACTTGGTCTTAGTCCTCACGTTTTTCCATATAGCCGCCTAGTGACGGCTAAGGTCATGACTGCTTTACACAGTATTTTTTCAATGTGACCATTCCAGCCCAGTTTTTTCGGGAAAATTTTTGTATCTACGAAAATAACAGAGCTATGATAACCAAATTTGGCATATGCCACCTTCTATTCGTTCAGTAAATTAACGTGCGAATACTTGTTACTCATCAGCAACCACTTTTTGCACCACACTACACGTTTTTTTCTCCGTTTTTATTTGCCTCTAAAACGGCCAATAAAGCGAAAATCACACCAGCATCTTCATCACTGGGGAACATAATTTAAAAGTACAAATGAAAATAAGTAAATTTCGACTTATAAAAGATGGTGTCGTACGGCTTGCCGGTACCTGTATGGAGGTTTCAGTTCAACAGGCCGCCAGTATCCAGTAAACAGTTCAAGAGTAACTGACAGGCCGGCTGATACGTGTATGGCGAGCCTAAGAAATTGTAGTAGAAATTGATACAGCAGGTTGAAAGAAAACAACTTCTTCTGTTTTCAGCAGAAAACATTCATTGCAACACAGATTTTACTAAAAGCCCCAGTTAAAATAAGTATTTAATACTTGGTTTATATTTTTAGGCTTAGATGGGGAAACTTTCTTCCTGTATGTGTTCCTGGCAGCAGTACTGATCCTCGTGGTGGTGGTCGCCCAGCAGACTCTCTTATCTGTTACTAAAAAACGCACAGTTCGCAAACCAGCCCCAGTTGAAACTGGTACAAATAATCACAATGGTGTTGATTTTGACTGGTTGCCCAAACAAACCATTGCCAACATGAGTAAGTAGAGCTTGTCAGATTTATTTACAAACTCGTTACCTGTTAACTCATCTATTTATAATTAGTTTATAATTCATTATGTTACTATAAAGTCTCCTCGGAAAATAATTATGTTATTTACTTTTTTCGTAGCTAGGAGGATGTATTGTAAGTTCTATTAAGTAATCATTAGGTACACTTGGCGAACCCAAATCACCACTACACATTTTAAATAACCTGACAATCATTTCACTAACTAAGTTTGCATCATCAGAAGATGAATATTTCTGTATATCTTACATCTACAACCCTATTAGCGAATTTTCATTAAGAACAATTCGTTAATAGAGACGTCACGATGAAAAGCTTTTGAAAAATTTTCTTCCGATGAGCGCGAATTTGGGTCCTTAGAACTCAAAAACAAGGTCCGTTAATTTTTTATATGTATATATATATATATATATATATATATATATATATATATATATATATATATATATATATATATATATATATATATATATATATATATATATATATATATATATATATATAAATAAATTATAATTATAAATATAATTTATATATATATATATATATATATATATATATATATATATATATATATATATATATATATATATATATATATATAATATACACACACATACAAAAGGTGTTTCAAAAATGATGGTCTACTTTACAGGTACATTCAGCACAAAAAAATAAGACTATTTTTTCATATAAACATGGGTCCGCAAATACTTAGTTTTTTTAATTACAGCGTGTTAAAGTTATTTGTTTTTGTCAGTTTTTCACGAATGTCTGAGTCAAATTAAAAATGTGGCGTGAAAGTTGGCATGCGGGGCGATTTGAGGGCAAGAAATTAAAATATGTTATTGTTAATAACACTGCTGGTAGAGGGCGCCACCTATAAGACTATGCTTGCATTCAATTGGCTATAATTTTTTGACACCCAGTAATATCGACCTACCGTATAGCTACATTGCAGCCATTATCAATTGTAAGCAAAAAATGTATATTTGATTTAAATCTCTGGGACACGCCATTTTCCAGATATTTCAATTTTTGTATGTCGATGTCGCTCAAAAATTAATTTATATCAAGTAATTAATTGTATTGCCTGCAAATTTTAACAGCAAATAAAACAACAAATAAAAAAGTTTATAACATTTTATGATACCTGACTACAATAGATGATCAAAATGGCCACCCTCCACTTCAATACACTTTCGTATTCTGCGGAGCATACAACGTCGTACTCTGAAATATTTCTGGTGTATTTCTAACTTGTTCGCATCCAAGTACAATTCTTTGCTGCAGATCATCAATATTTTCAATATTTGCTTCATAAACAATACTTTTGAGATGCCTCCATAAATAAAAGTCCATAGGATTTAAATCAGGGGATCGAGCTGGCCATGGCTGAGGTCCACCGTGTCCGATCCATCTGCGTCCAAAAGTATTGCTTAGGTAATTTCTGACATTTAGGGCGAAATGTGTGCGGGGGGTGGGGGTGGGGTGGTAATGGTGGGGGCGCTCCGTCATGCATAAACCACAGGTTATGTCTTATGTCAAGAGGTACATTTTCTAATAACCCATTTAGTTGGTTTTGCAAGAATTCAAGATAAGTTTGTGAGGTAAAAAAATTGGTCCTATCAAATTACACCCAACAATTCCAGCCCATACATTTAAGGAAAATTGCTGTTGATGTTGGCTTTCAAAAACTGCATGGGGATTTTCATCAGCCCAAATATGGCTGTTACGAAAATTGACGATTCCGTCGCGCCTAAATCCAGACCCGTCAGTGCACAATACACAATTCAACATTATTATGTTGAAGAAACCATTGGCAAAATTGTAGGCGAGGTATAAAATCTCTTTCAGGCGATAGTGCCTGCACACGTTGGATGTGATATGGACGCATCTGTTGCTCGTGAAGAACTCGCCATATCGTTGCATTGGATGCTCCCAGATGATTGGCCATTTCCCTAGTACTTATTTTTGTATTTTGTTCAATTTCATCTAGAACAGCCTCTTCAAAATCAGGATTTCGTGCACTTCGTGGTCTGCCTAGATCAGCAGTAACTTTATTAAGGGTACCTGGTAAAAAAAAATATATTCGAAAGAGACAGATCGATGTATTAGATAATGTAAGTATGTACTTGTTTCTCGCAGATGGATGTCAATCCGTTGAAACATCCTTCTGTCTGGAATTCTCCGATTTGGGAAGGCTTCTTCATACAGTCGTTTCGCCTCATAACAGTTACCAAAAGCCCGTGAATACATAACATGCATGTCTGTTAGTTCATTTTTGGTAAAGACTTCCATATTTAATTAGAAAAATTACGGACAATACAATTAATTACTTAAAAATAGTGAGTAGTCTCATACGTAAAAGTCAAATGTAGTATATGTCACGACGAAAACGCAAAACTCAAGTCCCGTAACGATGGAAACCACTTTGTTAAATGGTTTGTTCAAAGTTTGTTATCATGGCTTTTTATTTTATCTTCATGATTGTGTCTTGTCAGTTCTTTTTTCTGATAAGATTTTAATTTTTAACTAGAGAATAAGAAAATTTAGTTTATACATACTGATAGCAATTAAAAGGTGAAAAATTTATTCCTATGATTTGTCGCAGAGTTACTTTTTGAGCGAGATCGACATACAAAAATTGAAATATCTCGAAAATTGTGTGTATGAGAGATTTAAATCAAATATACATTTTTTGCTTACAACTGATAAGGGCTGCAATGTAGCTATACGGTAGGTCGATATTACTGAGTGTCAAAAAATTATAGCCAATTGAATGCAAGCCATGTCTTACAGGTGGCGCCCTCTGCCAGCAGTGTTATTAACAATAACATATTTAAATTGTTTGCGCTCGAAAACCCCCACATGCCAATTTTCACGTCAAATTTATAATTTGACTGACTTATTCGTGAAAAACTGACAAAAACAAATAACTTTAACACGCTGTATTTAAAAATCTAAGCATTTGCGGACCCATGTTTATATGAAAAAATAGTCTTATTTTTTTGTGCTGAATGTGCACCTGTAACATAGACCATCATTTTTGAAACAACCTGCATATAGTGAGTGTAATTGACCATGCGTGACAATTCGAAAAGTCAGATTGATTCTTTGCAGAAATATTTGCAAAAATGTATAACTGATTCAACTAAGAATTTTGCTTTGGACATTAGAAATGATACTAGAAGCGAGAATGGTGGTTTGCTTCAAAGGTTTATAGGGGTTATTTTGTCGGCTTTCTCTTTTCTAAAGGTCATTGATTCTGCTACCATTTTTTTATTTTGTTTTCTATTTGCCAGTAGGCAAGCAGTGTATCCTTTATATTAGGCCACATTCTTAATATATATTATAATAAAATATCTATAAAACAAGAAGCGGCCTTGTTATACTATCAGGCCAACTCCCACCCCCAAAAATAATTGACTCCTACCAGAGTTGGATTGGATGGGTGAAATTTTAGCAATTAGACGTGGGCTACACGTCCAATTGCTAAAATTTTACCCATCCAATCCAACTCTGGCAGGAGTCGATTATTTTTGGGGGTGGGAGTTGGCCTGACAGTATAACAAGGCCGCTTCTTGTTTTATAGATATTTTATTTTAGAATTATCGAGCGGCATGGTCTTTTATAAAATTGACCTGTTTTCTTAACCCCTTAAGTGTGGAGTCAATTTAAGAACAGTCGACCATATGGTGGAGGACTTTTTTTCTTCGTCTAGTTTTTAGTTTGTTTATAAAATTGTAGGCAAGTAAGGTTTTCACGGCGGGAAAAAACGACACTAAATCATCAAATCGATGTAGAAATGTATTGCATTTTGGTCCCGCATTGCAGATTTCTGCGGCACAACATACACTAGTTTTTGTATGCCACTGGCTCGCAGCGACCTTTCAGAGTTCTGCATATTTAATTTTTGTTTGTCTACTTGGATCGCTCCATATTTGTATTTCTATTTGCTAACAGGTGTCGCTTGCGATCTTGAATAGAGTTATAAATTAAACCAGTCAAAATATAATATGTTTATTATGTTTTTTCATAGAGGCACTTTTGTGCACAGATCCACCACGTGATGTAGATAGCAGCGTGCACTATAGTGCACGGGTCCACTTAAGGGGTTAATAATAATTTTTAAAGGCCCTCTTGAAGTCTGATTAATTTATAAGGTGAATGGTACAGTAGAGCATTGGTGTTTAAGCAAACTCAAATTTTACTATGTCTACTGTACTCTTAAATTACAATCGTACTTAAAATGTGATGTTTACAATGGTGGTTTATTAACGTAGAAATAAAACCAAGATAGTTTGATACTATGTACTTACTTTAATAATAATAAAACAAATTAGAACAAACTGTCAATGACATAAATAGAATTCATATGACTAGTTTACATAATTACAATTATCTCAACAAACATTTTAATTATCACTCTCTGTTTATCCTACGTTAATACAATTAAATTCTTCTAGAGTCCTTTGCGGGTCAAACACTTATATTGATATCTTACAAATCTCTTTCAGCCTCAAAACAACAGTAATAATATAATAATAATAATATAATGACAATAAAAGTGTTTACAACAAACACATTAAAAATAATTGAACTTAAGGAAACATACACTTTGTCTCCACGCAGCAGCGACGCATACAGCAGTACCGCCCACGAAAGTGATATACTTGTGCGTAGGCATCTGTATCACTGTGAACATGCGTGCGTGCACACCTATGAGCTCACACGTTCGGGCACACCAACAAAAACACTAACTGGTAGTTGCCCATTTAACACTAAAGTAAACTAGTCTAAATAACCTGAAATAACTATTACCAGTCCAAACAATACAAAATAATAACATAAAATCGTCAGTCACGTAAACTAGTTTAAATAAAATAAAATAAACAACACTTACCGGCCTAAATAACACAAAGTAACAACATAAAATCATCAAAGTAAATAAAACCAGAAACCAAACAACCAACCACACATACATCAGTTGCAGGACACAGTCGTCACATATGTTGCATATACATACCACAGGAATACTCCAATATATATATATATATATATATATATATATATATATATATATATATATATATATATATATATATATATATATATATATATATATATATATATATATATATATAATATAAAAGCACAAATAGTCATCGACACCAAGAATTAAAAACGTTGCACATATAAAAATCTCCAATACACCTCACACACTCCAGGGCAGGAATCAGGATTAAGAGCCCACTTCAATACTGTGTTTTAACTCAGGATCCAGGGCTGTAGTTGCCTTTTAAACCTGTTTATACCGGTCAATGATCTTAAACTGCCTTTTCTTTTGATACAGGAGGGAGAGAGATGCCTCATGCAGACCTCATTCACGACACCATAGTGCCGTGGGATATCGAGGTACTGTGAGACTCGTACTCTTAGTACACCTACTCACTAAAACTCCCTCCCTAGGAGTATCTGATCTTAGTCCCTACCTCCGTCGGATAGAATACACACAATAACTTTTTAGGTATAAATGTTTCCATTCTGCTTTCGCCGCGGGGGCGTTAGCGGATAAGTATAAGCTTTGGAAGCTTATGCTTATGTGGAAGTTGCTTATCGTAGCCGGTGGCACTACAGAGATGAGAATTTGGGTGAGAGGCGGCTTTTGCGAACTAAGTTGTGGATAGTTGAGTTATGAACTCAAGTATCGAAGGCATTTCCATATCAGAGTGAATCTGAGTGTTTCGGACAAACCATGGCGCTCCGGTAACCATTCTCAGAATTTTGTTCTGGATGATTTGAAGGGTCTTGATGTGTGTTGCGGCCACGGTGGCCCATGCAGGTGATGCATATGTCAAGGTTGGCCGGATGATGACTTTGTACATGAGAAACTTGTTGTTCATGGACAGTTTGGAACTTCTATTTAGAAGTGGGAACAGCTTCGAGATGAACATCGAGGTTTTTTCGGGCGTGATCGACATGGGGGCGCCATGTTAAGTGTTTGTCGAGGAAAACCCCGAGGTATCTGGCGGAATCTTGCCAGGGAATTAGACGGTTATCTAATGATACGTGTTCGTGGGGTGTGTGTCTCCTCTTGGAAAATAGGACAGCTGAACATTTATCGGGGTTTATGGCTAGAAGGGATTTCCTATACCATGCTTGCAGCTCGGCTACGGCAGACTGAAGCCGTTCGGTTATTATCCTCGGCTGAGTGGAGCTGCTGAGGATGGTAGTGTCGTCTGCGTACAGTGCGTATGTCACGTTTAGGGGGGCTGTCTGAATGTCTGCGACAAATATATTGTACAGCAGAGGGGAGATAGCAGAACCCTGCGGGAGACCAGCCGTGGCTGGGTACGTTCTAGATCTGGCTCCGAGATGTTTGACCTGATACTTCCCCTGTGGCAGGTATGACCTGATTAGCAGAATCAGAGGGAGAGGATAGTTAAATGATAGAAGTTTGTTTAGGAGGCCCGCATGCCAAACCCTATTGAAGGATTGAGCAATGTCAAGAAATATTGCACCAGTTGACTTGTTCTTGTTTAATCCTTGGGTGATGTTTTCCACCACACGAAGGACTTGGTCTGTGGTGGAGTGCTGGTGTCTGAAACCGAATTGCTCATCCTAGAGGATGTGATTTTCTGAGGTGAATGAAGCTAGCCTTTTCTGGATCAGTTTTTCGGCGATTTTGTCGATGACTGGTAGTAGGCTAATGGGATTTTAGTTCTGAGGGAACAGCGGATCTTTGCTGGGTTTCGGGATGTTGATAATGTCGGCAAGTTTCCACATGGAAGGCAAATGTTGAAATCGTAGCAAGGCATTCATAATCTTAACTAGGAATACCACGGCTTTGCGGGGGAGGTTTTTCAGGGCTACGTTGGAGATTCCATCGTAATCCGCAGCTTTCCTATTTTTTAATGATTTGACTATTTGGGAAACTTCTTCGAAAGTTGTGGGCTCGATAGTTATGTCTGGGGTGGCGCGAAGCGCATTCCTGACGTAGAGGTGCGTTCTTGCTACATGCGACAGATCAACGTTGTTATAATTTGGGCTGAATTGTAACTCCAGATGATCTGCGAATGCAGTAGCTTTCTTCGCATCCGTGTATACGACATCGTTACGGCCGTGAAGCGGGGATATCGGAAGTTTTTGGGAGCGAAGGGCTTTAGCCATTTACCAGATGGAATTGTCTTGGATAGACAGGGTTTGCAGGCGCTCCTCCCAACGATTAATGCAGAGTTCTTGTAGGGCGGATTGTACTTGTTTGATGAGTCTGTTTGCGTCTCTTTTGTCGGTGGAGTTTCCGGTGCGTTGAGCTAGTCTATGCCCGCGGTTTTTTCTAGTATCATTTCTCTGATACTGAACGGAAATGGTGGCAGATTGCTCTGGGCGAGGTACGTCCTTGATGCATGTTCGATAGAACATTGAATTTTGGACTGTAGATTATCCACTGCACCCTCAAGTTCGGGAATGCTGCGGATAACCGGAATATTGCCAAGGGTGTTTTTAAGGTTATCTGTGAAAACTGACCACAGTACCTTTTTCCTTGGGAGGGCGGGTTCGTCCCTGACGTCGCCGAGCTGCAATATGACTGGGTTATGGTCCGACGAGAGGTCGTTTTGGGTTGATATTTCATGGAGAAGGGTGGTGTTCGACATGATTACTATGTCAAGCACGTCAGGTCTCCCCACACTGCTGAAGTGTGTGGGTATTTGGGGAGTATGTTTCATTCAAAAAGTCACCGACTTATTGACCTGACCTCGTAGGTTAGCTCCGCCCTATCATAAGAAAAGTGCTCTAATTTCTCGAGTGCGCGAATGACACTACTTGCAACTTGGTTTCTGCTGACAGTAGCAGTTTTTCTAGACCAGCCGAAATGGCTTTCTGTCGTCGGCATTATTTGGGAGTCTTCCGAAAATCCATGAGCTGTTGTTCTTTAAGTTCGGTTGAACATACTCTAACCTGAGGTGCAGGTGTTCTTTTGTAAAGTCAGTAGTTTTGAGCTGCTTTCAAGTTTACCTGTGTACCATATTACCGGTCTCCTCAGCGACGTAGTTTGTATTTCATGAAATTTTGTTACAATTTATGGGACTGTTGAATATTATATTTTATAATATATAAGTACAATAATTATTTAGATGTTGCTAAATTACACTGGTGTCCCATAAATATAATCCCACAACGAAGCCTACTGATTGCTCTCCCAGATGCAATAAGACTAATTAATTAACGTCAATAAGAGGGCTTAAGCAAGTACCTTGCTTACAACAGGGTCCTTCATGAGTTACCATCTGAGAAAAGTTGCTTGCCCATTTTAAGACTCACAGAGAGATAGTCTCTCAGAATTTGTTTGGACCCGGCATCTGTCACTGACTTGAGGCAGGATCATGGAGTCCCACTCTCGAGCAGTATCCAAGCGAGCTCGCTTTCCGGTTTCGAAGAGTGATAGTCTCTCTGTGAGTTCGTGTGGACCCTATGCCATGTTTATTTAAGTTTCACCCATCATATCCAGCTCCCTACACGTTATATTTTTGAGGTTGAAAGTTGGTTTGACAAGTCGCTTGCACGTTTCGAAGCTCACAGAGACCCTCTCTCAGAGTTTGTCTGGATGTGACATCCGTCAGTGTTTGACTCAAGGCGGTATATGAAATCCTGCTACCGAGGAGCATCCAAGCGAGGTCGTTTGCTGTTTCGAAGCTCACAGCGGAGGCCTCCGCTTCCTAGAAATCTCAGCTCTCCTCCGGGTTCGTCTACACCAGACACCCACCAGTGCTCGACTCAAGGCGATATCCCACTATATTGTTTATTTCAAAACATTTTATCTCTAACATATGTACCACTTGATGTTCACAATATTACTTCTTTTAAAAGCCTAGACTTAGTAGCTAGTTTAATTAAAAATTTATTTTATAGCAATAAATGTCAATGTTACAATTATTCGCTGCTACAATATCACAATATTTTGTTTGTTCTTGGAAAGTGTCAAGACTTTAGATATCAATACATCCTGGTAGCATACACTTGTTTGTTATTGATTCGATTTATTTAAAAAAATATATAAATCCTTGTACTTGTGTAATAAAATAAAAACAATAATTGTTGATTTATTAAATATTTTATTTTACAGATAAGGATAAACAAAAGTCTCCCAAGGCAACAAGGCAGAGTCCCAGGCAAAGAAAAGTAAAACGTTCAACTGGTTCAGAATAGTTCAATGACTGATTCCTCTTCATCAATTTGGAATATCCACTTTTCATCATTTTCATGTTGAACATTTTCATTTGTAAATTAAAACGGCAACAATATTAGAGATATTTATACAGATTCTAAGCGTAAAATTGTTTAATTATATAGTTTTGTATCCTTGTGTTGTGATTGTTCTTTTTTATTGTTAAATAAAATTAAGAAGTGAAAGAATTGATTGATGTGTATATATTACCTGCTGTATGGAGTTATACTGGCAAATAAAGATGATATTCACTTTTGTATATTATGTTTTATCTAGTGTTTTTAGAATGTACAGGGTTCCTACTGAAAACAGCATGTCAAGTTCCCTGACATGCCAAAATCTATGTCTCTGACTTTAATCTTCTACAATTTACCCCCAACATGTGTAACGCTACTACAGAATACAGTAAGTCTTCGCGTCATAGCGGAAAACACACTTCCCCGTTTCAAATACAGAGCGATCAATGAACGCACAATTAAAACAAAAAGTCATTGTGGTTCTGTGGAAAAAGAAATCACTAAATGAATGGTTCAGAATTGAAAAAGAAGCAAACACTTTGTTTCAGTTATTTATCATAAAAAGAAATAATTTTCCCTAACAGGGACGAAAATTCCCTGACGCTTAGGAAAATTTTGGCAATTTTTCTCTGATTTTCCTGACAAAATTTTTTCATCTACAAATTCCCTGACTTCCGGTTTTCCAGATGAGTGGGAACACTGTAGAAGCTTTGTTTAACGCTTCAAATAAACGCCAAGTTTGAATAAAAATCGTCCCTACCCCCGACCAAACCACCTTATGCACCCCGGTAAAATATACAAATTACGTTTTGAGAAACCAGTGTTTCACACGTAAAACAGAGTGAGCTAAGTGTAGCTTTAGTAAAATTAAAAATTCAGGCTGACAAGATGACGGGATTATTTATTTCTAAACAATTTCCTTGATATGGGTATTTATTTAAATACATTGACAGGTATATAAACCTAATTACTAATGTAAACAAAACTAAATGAATGAAAGCCTAAAAACTAAAATAACAAGAAGCAAAAGAAAAGTGACCTAAGTTTTAGGTACAGAGTCTCTGAAGGTTAGAAGAAAACAGCGTAAATTAGCAGTTCTGAATATGTTTGTTTGGGAGTCATTTAATGACACATAAGAAAACAGGGAATTAATTAAGAACAATTGATTGGAACAGGAAGAGCAAATGTATTTTAATTTCAAGTATGATAGTGTGAGGATCTTGTATGGAGGCATACCTGCGAAATAAGTTGAGGACTGTCAATATTACCATAGATGAGCTTATACAAAAAACTCGGGACGCAGCAAGTGCGTTATGGTAGTGAATTTTCTTAAATATGTTTTTATTGCAAATATGTCTGTTTTCTTTTTATTTAAGAAAGCAGGCATCAATTTTGGTTACCAGTATAACCTATATAGTAAAAACAATGTGCCATGTTTCATAAAAATAACTTTATTGTGTGAAAATGTACAACAATTTCCAAAAGTAAACTTAAAGTGTTCCCACAAAAACTCGTTTCTTGGTCAACCTTATAGGTTAATAGCAAATTGGGCTATTCAAATATGAAGCATTTGATCAAAATTCGCTACCATAACGCACTTGCTGCATCCAACATAAGGCGTGTTTGATAAAAAAAAAAAATTTGTATCACCAACGACTTATGGGCCACCCTATGAGTGTAGAAATATTTTTTTAAGATGTAGCTCAAGACACCCTATAATTAATGTATACAATTTTTTTCGTATCTTGTATAATAACGGATATATTGAGCTTTATTGATTTTTTACGAAAATTCGACAAAAATTATATACCATTAAACGATAAACTCTATAGCTAAGGCTACTGCCAAACATCAGAGAAAGGGTCTATTTTAAATTAATTTTCTGGAAATATTTTAGCAAAATGAAGGACAATGACGGTTGAAACTAAGACTTCAGGGTTTGTAAAACATTCTTCTTGAGACATTTTATTTCCATAGCCCGTATTATATTCAAGTTCTTTGCCTAAATGTTGCCAATTTTTGACGTTTTAAATCGCAACTTTGACATTTTGAGGAAAATCCCAATATTTTTTTATTTAAATGCCTATAACTTTTTGTCTTTTGATCTACAGAGCTAAATTTTGGTAGGTAGCTTACGTATTGTTACGTTTTCTCCGGGTTCTGGATAAGTGAGACTTTTAATTTTAACAAAACAACTTTATTTACACTCTAAATATGGATACAATAAAATTTCTAGAATGTCTCTCTCACAAAACACTTCATTTACTGGCCTTACAATTACTACTCTCAACAAAAGTCACTAATCTGGTACTACAGTCACTACTCTCTTAACACTTTACACTGCTTCTTCAAGTCACTACCACATTCTCTTACTGAACTGAACTAACTCGGGCTGGCTTGCTTCCGCTTTTATATACTCGCCGTACCTTCCCCTCCTTTCTAGAGCATTCCATTCCAGAACGTTCCAGGACCTTCTTTTACTAGAAGGTTCTGTGAATACAGATCGGTCCCGTGTGTATACAGGGGGATGTATATACAGGATGATCCAAATGTGGTCACCACTCCTATGTTACACAAGAGGTGTTTCTCGTACTAAAAGATCTCTCTGCATATACAGGGTGTAAGTGGTCTCTGCGTATACAGGGTGTATGTACAGGGTGTTCGGAATGTGCAGACCTCAGTTATCCGTTCCGACGGGGTACAAGTTGGTAACTTCGTTATTTCTGGTCCTAGAGGGTTGAGACTTCGCCTGAGGGGGGTCACCCCAGGCACCCCCAGGGGGGTGGGGAGGCGGTGTTGCCAGATGGTGCAAAAATTCCCAGGTGTTGGGGAAATTCTGGAGATGTGGCAACACCGCACCTATGTCTATTGAAGTGCTTTGTAACACTGCCCCCCTCCTTAAGACTGTTCGTCCCGAACAGTATTTACCGGCCGCCAACTTGGGGGTTCGTTGCCCCGATAGGGACTCAACCTCTCTATGTGAACAACTTTGGGTTTAGTTCTTGGAGACAGCTGGATTCTGTAGACTAGGTCGTTAATTTTCTTAGTCACTAAGTATGGCCCTTCCCATGGTTTCTGAAGTTTGGGACTGAGGCCCTTTCTCCTTGTTGGTTGGTACAGCCACACTGCATCACCTTCCTTGAATGTATGGGGTGTTGCTCTGCGATCCAAGCGCATCTTCATCCGGTCACTGCTTAAGAGGAGCCTATCTCTGACACATCTGTGTATAGTGCGCAGTTTTCCTTCTAGGTCGGCGACATACTCAGGTAACGTAGCTAGGTCCGCTATGTCCTCGTTCGGTGGTGGTCTCGTCATGTCGATTGGTAACCGCATCTCTCTGCCGGTCAACATCATGGATGGAGTGTAGCCGGTAGATTCATGCTGAGAGCTTCTGTAAGCTAGGAGGAACAGAGGTATCAGCTTGTCCCAGGTTCTCTGATTCTCGTCGACAAACATAGCAAGATACTGATTGATGGTCCTGTTATGCCGTTCTACCATGCCGTCTGATTGAGGGTGGAGTGGCGTTGTTCTCGTTTTCTTTATGCCTAGCAAGTCCATTAGGCTCTTCCAGACCTCTGATTCGAAATTCCGGCCCTGGTCGGTGTGAATCTCCAAGGGTACGCCATGCCGTGATATGACATTTTCCATCAGGGCTTCTGCTACGGTCGTTGCCTCTTGGTTGGGAATCGGCGCAACTTCAGGCCATTTCGAGAAGTAGTCCATCGCCACCATTATGTATCTGTTCCCAGACTCTGTGATGGGAAAAGGTCCTGCGATGTCTACGGCAACTCTCTCCCACGGTGTACCTGAGATGTACTGCATCATTTTTCCTCTGGATCGGGTCTTTGGTCCTTTCTTTGAAGCACATTGGTCACACCTTTTGCACCATTCTTCCACGCTCCTTCGGCAGTTTATCCAATAGAAGCGGTCTCTCACTCTGGCAAGAGTCCTGTTGACCCCAAAGTGGCCTCCACTTCTACTATTGTGTAACTCTTGAAGAACACTGCTTATGCACTCACTTGGCACAACGGTCTGGTATATACAGTCTCTACCATCGGCAGTTTCCCATTTTCGAGTGATCATGTCATTCTTTAGACACAATGAGTCCCATTGTAGCCAGTAGCCTTTAACCTCCGCCCCAAACCGGGACACATCGTGCCACTCAGGTCTTTTCCCCTTTTGTAGCCATTCTCTAATATTTTTCAAGTCTGGATCTGCCTTCTGTGCGTCTCTGATGTATTCAAGATTTACGTCTAGATCGGTGTTATTCTTCTGTCCTGCCACCAGTTGTTTGATCTGATGAGTTACTTTGTCGATCTCTTTGTTCTCTTGTCGCTCGCAAAATTTACATTCATGCACTGAACATGGTCTTCTTGACAGGCTGTCTGCATTAGCGTGACTTCTTCCTCTTCGATGTTCAATCCGGAAGTCGTAGCTCTGCAGTTTCTCTATCCATCGGGCTATCTGTCCTTCGGGATTTCTAAAGTTCAGAAGCCATTGCAGAGCAGAGTGATCTGACCTCACGCGGAATGTTCTTCCGTACAGGAAGCTGTGGAAATGTTCGATGGATCTTACAACTGCCAGCAGTTCTTTCCGGGTTACACAGTAATTTCTTTCTGCTTTTCCGAACGTTTTGCTGAAGTAGCCTATCACAACTTCTTCTCCGGCTTGGAGCTGTGAGAGTACTGCCCCAATGCCATACTGGGAAGCATCGGTGTCCAGTATAAACAGTCCTTCGTCCTGAGGATAAGCCAGCACAGGAGCAGTGAGAAGACGATGTTTGAGCTCTCTAAAAGACTCTTGGCAATCTGGTGACCAGATGAACTCGGCCTTATTTTCAGTCAGGCTATGCAGAGGTTTCGCAATGCTGCTGAAGTACTTCACAAAGCGTCGGTAATAGCTGCAAAGTCCCAGAAAACTTCTGACCTCATGTTTGTTCTTCGGCACCGGCCAGTCTCTTACTGCCTTTATTTTCTCTGGATCAGTTTCTATCCCTTTCTCAGAAACGACATGTCCGAGGAAACTCACTTTCTTCTGGAAGAGGACGCATTTCTTGGGATTGAGTTGCAGATTGGCACCTCTCAGCCTGGAGAAAACCTGCTTCAGATTCGACAGGTGTTCATCGAAAGTCCTTCCAATCACCATGACATCGTCGAGATACACCAGGCATGTTTCCCATGTAAGTCCTCTCAGCACTAACTCCATTAGTCGCTCGAAGGTGGCAGGAGCATTACATAAGCCGAATGGCATGACCTTGAATTGGTACAACCCATTCCCGGTTGAAAAAGCAGTCTTCTCCTTATCGTCTTTATGGAGTTCTACTTGCCAGTAGCCACTTTTCAGGTCTAATGTAGAGAACCACTTTGATCCGGCCAAAGTGTTCAAAGTGTCGTCGATCCGGGGCAGGGGATAACTGTCTTTCTTGGTGACATCATTCAGCTTCCTATAGTCCACGCAAAATCTCATAGTGCCGTCTTTCTTGGTGACCAAAACTACTGGGGACGACCAAGGACTATTAGACTCCTCAATCACACCATCTTCCAGCATTTCGTTAACCATCGCCTTGATTTCTGATTGCTTGGCAAAAGGCAGTCTTCTCGGCGGCTGTCTAATTGGTCTTGCGTCGCCAGTATTAATTCTGTGTTGCACTAGACTCGTACGACCTGTGATTTTATCTTGAGCGAAAATATCGGCCTCCTCCAATACGAACTTCAGGGCCATTTCCATCTCCATGTCGTTCAATTGGCCCCAAGAATTCTTGAACCGCTCTACCATTTCTACTGGCAGTCTTCTGTCTAATGCCGTGGGTGTCACCTTTCTTGACAACGTCACTCGGTCAATGGGCTCGCAAGTGGCGATAACCTCACCTTTCTTCAATGTGACCCTGTTAGTTTGCACGTTAGCCACTCTTATGGGTATTGTCCTCTTCGGGTCTACTAAGCATCGTGCGACGAGGGCACCATCATGTCTATCTTTTAGGGGCTCCGCTATGAGAGCAGACATACCATCAAGTTTCTTCTCTAGTCTGGCTCTGACAATCTTCTCACTGTTACCAGGAATCCGCGTATCCTCGTCGACAATAAGTCTCACCCTGGGATTAGCTTCGCCTGCTGTTGGAGATAAATACAACTCTTCGTTACCGATTTTCAAGATCTTATTCTGGAAGTCTACTGATAGGACATCGAAATCTTCCATTAAATCCAGGCCCAGAATAAATTCGTCGACGATTTCTGCGACGACAGCCCTTACCTGTAGCTCAGTACTGCCCAGCCTAATGTAAACAGTGGCCTCTCCATGCACGGGTATTCTATCCCCTTTTGCCGTCTGCAACACAGGCTGTTTGTTGGTAGTGAGTGCCGACTTGTTTGGTAACATGTCTGGGCGTACAACGGATCTAGTGGCGCCAGTATCGATGGTGAAACTGCATTGTCTCCCGTCTATGCTACCAGGTATAACGAGGCTCTCGCGGTAGCGTCTGATAGTGGAGACCCTGACTTTGGGGCCCTGGGTCTCGCATGCCACGTGTCGCCCACCTACACTGGCGTCAGGTCGTTTTCCCTGATGGCGCTCCCTGTTGGTGTATTCTTGTCTTCTGCGAGCCACCTGTTGGGTTTGAGAGCACTGCCTACTTATGTGCCCTTTCCTACCACACTTGTAGCATTCTATGTCTGACCAATCTGCTTTCATCCTACGTGCCCCAACCGGTGCAGTGAGCTTGCTTATGGCTTCTTTTATCATTTTCATTTCTTGCCTTAGTTCCGCTGTCGTGTCTGCAAAGTCCTCTATCTCCTTCACCTCGCGCAGCCTGTTGCGTCGAGGTTGAGATGCATTCTTCGCTGCTTCAAATTCCAAGCCATAAATTACGCAGTCCGTAAGTGTTTTCAACCTTCCGAGCCTTAAAGCTTGTTGCATTTCATTATCAAGTACCCCATCGATGAAGGTCTGGACGGTTATCTGGTTGACAAATTCTTCTGGGGCTTGGGGATATGCCAGTCGCACAAGTTTCTCCACTTCGGCACTAAATTCTTGCAGCGTCTCATTTGGCTTCTGGATCCTTGACTTTAGTTGTGTCTGGTAGACCTGGCTCATGTACTTGTTACCATATCTCAAATCTAGGGCCTGTATCACTGTTAAGTAGTTTTGCTGTTTCGACTCCGGGATGTTCTGGAGGATTTCTAGGGCTTTACCTCGAAGCGAGAGAATTAGAGCAGTTGCCGCCTGTTGTTCGCTCCACCCATTACTGAGAGCTGCCGCCTCAAACTGCCTCCTGTACATGGGCCACGATGTTTCCCCGTCAAAAGTCGGCGGCTTCAAGGTTCCATGAGGCTGCTGCACGATTGGCATATCTTCTTCCGGACGATTTTGAACTGGGGACATTCCAGTAACTCCTCTTGGTTGAGTTCTGTCAGTCTGGCTCATCACCTGCTCTGTCAGTTCTCTATGTCTGACTTCTGTGCCTTTCATCATCATCTTCATTTGTTCTTTCAACCCCTCCACTTCTTCCCATCGTTTGTTCAAATCCTCTGTGACATTTTCTACTTTCCTGTTTACCACTCCTATTGTATTTTCCACATCTTCTACTTTCTTGTCCACATTTTCTACTTTCTTGTCCACATTTTCTACTTTCTTGTCCACATTTTCTACTTTCTTGTCCACATTTTCTATTTGTTCGTTGATCTGTTCAATTTCTTCTTTTACATCAACTCTCATATTGTGGAACATACTTCGGAGGTCTTCTTTGTCTTCTTCGCGTTGCTTCTTAAGTTCTTCTTTATCTTCAAGACGCCTCTGTTCCTCCTCTTGTCGTCTCCTCTCGTCTTCTTCGCGTTGCTTCTTGAGGTCTTCTTTATCTTCTTGTCGCCGCTGTTCGTCTTCTTCGCGTTGCCTCTTGAGGTCTTCTTTATCTTCTTGTCGTCTTCTCTCGTCTTCTTCGCGTTGTCTTTTCAGTAAGTCCATCAACTCTTTGATTTCAGCCATCTTGTCGTAGTCAGTCGATCTAGTGTTTACCATTTACAACTAGCTTAATTGTTCACTTCTTCACTCACTTATCCCACACTTCTGACACCAAATTGTTACGTTTTCTCCGGGTTCTGGATAAGTGAGACTTTTAATTTTAACAAAACAACTTTATTTACACTCTAAATATGGATACAATAAAATTTCTAGAATGTCTCTCTCACAAAACACTTCATTTACTGGCCTTACAATTACTACTCTCAACAAAAGTCACTAATCTGGTACTACAGTCACTACTCTCTTAACACTTTACACTGCTTCTTCAAGTCACTACCACATTCTCTTACTGAACTGAACTAACTCGGGCTGGCTTGCTTCCGCTTTTATATACTCGCCGTACCTTCCCCTCCTTTCTAGAGCATTCCATTCCAGAACGTTCCAGGACCTTCTTTTACTAGAAGGTTCTGTGAATACAGATCGGTCCCGTGTGTATACAGGGGGATGTATATACAGGATGATCCAAATGTGGTCACCACTCCTATGTTACACAAGAGGTGTTTCTCGTACTAAAAGATCTCTCTGCATATACAGGGTGTAAGTGGTCTCTGCGTATACAGGGTGTATGTACAGGGTGTTCGGAATGTGCAGACCTCAGTTATCCGTTCCGACGGGGTACAAGTTGGTAACTTCGTTATTTCTGGTCCTAGAGGGTTGAGACTTCGCCTGAGGGGGGTCACCCCAGGCACCCCCAGGGGGGTGGGGAGGCGGTGTTGCCAGATGGTGCAAAAATTCCCAGGTGTTGGGGAAATTCTGGAGATGTGGCAACACCGCACCTATGTCTATTGAAGTGCTTTGTAACAGTATAATGATATAAACCCGCGCACCAAATTTGGTTGCCCGCACTTTGTTAATTTTGGAGATATAAATTTTTTACAATTTTTTTCGAAAGAAAACTCAAAATTTTCCGGGAAAACCTGGGCCGATTTTCCTGGCTAACGAACTTATCCAAGCCATTTGTAAAAGGAAGGTACTCACCAAATTTAATCAAAATCGGCCCATAATTTTTTGAGTTATCGGTGTGATACATATATATATATATATATATATATATATATATATATATATATATATATATATATATATATATATATATATACATATATATATATATATATATATATATATATATATATATATATATATATATTGTTACAAAGCACTTCAATAGACGTAGGTGCGGTGTTGCCACATCTCCAGAATTTCCCCAACATCTGGGAATTTTTGCACAATCTGGCAACACCGCCTCCCCACCCCCCTGGGGGTGCCTGGGGTGACCCCCCTCAGGCGAAGTCTCAACCCTCTAGGACCAGAAATAACGAAGTTACCAACTTGTACCCCGTCGGAACGGATAACTGAGGTCTGCACATTCCGAACACCCTGTATATACACCCCGTATACGCAGAGACCACTTACACCCTGTATATGCAGAGAGATCTTTTAGTACGAGAAACACCTCTTGTGTAACATAGGAGTGGTGACCACATTTGGATCATCCTGTATATACATCCCCCTGTATACACACGGGACCGATCTGTATTCACAGAACCTTCTAGTAAAAGAAGGTCCTGGAACGTTCTGGAATGGAATGCTCTAGAAAGGAGGGGAAGGTACGGCGAGTATATAAAAGCGGAAGCAAGCCAGCCCGAGTTAGTTCAGTTCAGTAAGATAATGTGGTAGTGACTTGAAGAAGCAGTGTAAAGTGTTAAGAGAGTAGTGACTGTAGTACCAGATTAGTGACTTTTGTTGAGAGTAGTAATTGTAAGGCCAGTAAATGAAGTGTTTTGTGAGAGAGACATTCTAGAAATTTTATTGTATCCATACTTAGAGTGTAAATAAAGTTGTTTTGTTAAAATTAAAAAGTCTCACTTATCCAGAACCCGGAGAAAACGCAACAATTTGGTGTCAGAAGTGGGATAAGTGAGTGAAGAAGTGGACAACTAAGCTAGCTGTAAATGGTAAACACTAGATCGACTGACTACGACAAGATGGCTGAAATCAAAGAGTTGATGGGCTTACTGAAAAGACAACGCGAAGAAGACGAGAGAAGACGACAAGAAGATAAAGAAGACCTCAAGAGGCAACGCGAAGAAGACGAACAACGGCGACAAGAAGATGAAAGAAGACGACGCAAAGAAGACGAACAACGGCGTCTTGAAGATAAAGAAGAACTCAAGAAGCAACGCGAAGAAGACGAAAAACGACGACTAGAAGACAAAGAAGACCTCCGAAGTATGTTTCACAATATGAGAGTCGATGTAAAAGAGGAAATTGAACTGATCAACGAACAAATAGAAAGTGTGGACAGGAAAGTAGAAAATGTGAACAGTAAAGTAGAAAATGTAACAGAAAATGTAAAGGATTGGAACAAACGATGGAAAGAAGTTGAAGGGTTGAAAGAACAAATGAAGATGATCATGAAAGGCACAGAAATCACACATAGAGAACTGACAGAGCAGGTGATGGGCCAGACTGACAGAACTCAACCAAGAGGAGTTACTGGAATGTCCCCAGTTCAAAATCGGCCGGAAGAAAATATGCCAATCGTGCAGCAGCCTCATGGAACCTTGAAGCCGCCGACTTTTGACGGAGAAACATCGTGGCCCATGTACAGGAGGCAGTTTGAGGCGGCAGCTCTCAGCAATGGGTGGAGCGAACAACAGGCAGCAACTGCTCTGATTCTCTCGCTTCGAGGTAAAGCCCTAGAAATCCTCCAGAACATCCCGGAGTCGAAACAGCAAAACTACTTAACAGTGATACAGGCCCTAGACTTGAGATATGGTAACAAGTACATGAGCCAGGTCTACCAGACACAACTAAAGTCAAGGATCCAGAAGCCAAATGAGACGCTGCAAGAATTTAGTGCCGAAGTGGAGAAACTTGTGCGACTGGCATATCCCCAAGCCCCAGAAGAATTTGTCAACCAGATAACCGTCCAGACCTTCATCGATGGGGTACTTGATAATGAAATGCAACAAGCTTTAAGGCTCGGAAGGTTGAAAACACTTACGGACTGCGTAATTTATGGCTTGGAATTTGAAGCAGCGAAGAATGCATCTCAACCTCGACGCAACAGGCTGCGCGAGGTGAAGGAGATAGAGGACTTTGCAGACACGACAGCGGAACTAAGGCAAGAAATGAAAATGATAAAAGAAGCCATAAGCAAGCTCACTGCACCGGTTGGGGCACGTAGGATGAAAGCAGATTGGTCAGACATAGAATGCTACAAGTGTGGTAGGAAAGGGCACATAAGTAGGCAGTGCTCTCAAACCCAACAGGTGGCTCGCAGAAGACAAGAATACACCAACAGGGAGCGCCATCAGGGAAAACGACCTGACGCCAGTGTAAGGGGGCTACAGCTGGCGTGTGAGTCTCAAGGCCCCAAAGTCAAGGTCTCCACTATCCGACGCTACCGCGAGAGCCTCGTTATACCTGGTAGCCTAGGCGGAAGACGATGCAGCTTCACCATCGATACTGGCGCCACTAGATCCGTTGTACGTCCAGACATGTTGCCAAACAGGTCGGCACTCACGACCAACAAACAGCCTGTGTTGGAGACGGCAAAAGGAGATAGGATACCTGTGCATGGAGAGGCCACTGTTTTCATTAGGCTGGGCAGTACTGAGCTACAGGTAAGGGCTGTCGTCGCAGAAATCGTCGACGAATTTATTCTGGGCCTGGATTTAATGGAAGATTTCGATGTCCTGTCAGTAGACTTCCAGAATAAGATCTTGAAAATCGGTAACGAAGAGTTGTATTTATCTCCAACAGCAGGCGAAGCTAATCCCAGGGTGAGACTTATTGTCGACGAGGATACACGGATTCCTGGTAACAGTGAGAAGATTGTCAGAGCCAGACTAGAGAAGAAACTTGATGGTATGTCTGCTCTCATAGCGGAGCCCCTAAAAGATAGACATGATGGTGCCCTCGTCGCACGATGCTTAGTAGACCCGAAGAGGACAATACCCATAAGAGTGGCTAACGTGCAAACTAACAGGGTCACATTGAAGAAAGGTGAGGTTATCGCCACTTGCGAGCCCATTGACCGAGTGACGTTGTCAAGAAAGGTGACACCCACGGCATTAGACAGAAGACTGCCAGTAGAAATGGTAGAGCGGTTCAAGAATTCTTGGGGCCAATTGAACGACATGGAGATGGAAATGGCCCTGAAGTTCGTATTGGAGGAGGCCGATATTTTCGCTCAAGATAAAATCACAGGTCGTACGAGTCTAGTGCAACACAGAATTAATACTGGCGACGCAAGACCAATTAGACAGCCGCCGAGAAGACTGCCTTTTGCCAAGCAATCAGAAATCAAGGCGATGGTTAACGAAATGCTGGAAGATGGTGTGATTGAGGAGTCTAATAGTCCTTGGTCGTCCCCAGTAGTTTTGGTCACCAAGAAAGACGGCACTATGAGATTTTGCGTGGACTATAGGAAGCTGAATGATGTCACCAAGAAAGACAGTTATCCCCTGCCCCGGATCGACGACACTTTGAACACTTTGGCCGGATCAAAGTGGTTCTCTACATTAGACCTGAAAAGTGGCTACTGGCAAGTAGAACTCCATAAAGACGATAAGGAGAAGACTGCTTTTTCAACCGGGAATGGGTTGTACCAATTCAAGGTCATGCCATTCGGCTTATGTAATGCTCCTGCCACCTTCGAGCGACTAATGGAGTTAGTGCTGAGAGGACTTACATGGGAAACATGCCTGGTGTATCTCGACGATGTCATGGTGATTGGAAGGACTTTCGATGAACACCTGTCGAATCTGAAGCAGGTTTTCTCCAGGCTGAGAGGTGCCAATCTGCAACTCAATCCCAAGAAATGCGTCCTCTTCCAGAAGAAAGTGAGTTTCCTCGGACATGTCGTTTCTGAGAAAGGGATAGAAACTGATCCAGAGAAAATAAAGGCAGTAAGAGACTGGCCTGTGCCGAAGAACAAACATGAGGTCAGAAGTTTTCTGGGACTTTGCAGCTATTACCGACGCTTTGTGAAGTACTTCAGCAGCATTGCGAAACCTCTGCATAGCCTGACTGAAAATAAGGCCGAGTTCATCTGGTCACCAGATTGCCAAGAGTCTTTTAGAGAACTCAAACATCGTCTTCTCACTGCTCCTATACTGGCTTATCCTCGGGACGAAGGACTGTTCATACTGGACACCGATGCTTCCCAGTATGGCATTGGGGCAGTACTCTCGCAGCTCCAAGCCGGAGAAGAAGTTGTGATAGGCTACTTCAGCAAAACGTTCGGAAAAGCAGAAAGGAATTACTGTGTAACCCGGAAAGAACTGCTGGCAGTTGTAAGATCCATCGAACATTTCCACAGCTTCCTGTATGGAAGAACATTCCGCGTGAGGTCGGATCACTCTGCTCTGCAATGGCTTCTGAACTTTAGAAATCCCGAAGGACAGATAGCCCGATGGATAGAGAAACTGCAGAGCTACGACTTCCGGATTGAACATCGAAAAGGAAGAAGTCACACCAATGCAGACAGCCTTTCAAGAAGACCATGCTCAGTGCATGAATGTAAATTTTGCGAGCGACAAGAGAACAAAGAGATCGACAAAGTAACTCATCAGATCAAACAACTGGTGGCAGGACAGAAGAATAACACCGATCTAGACGTAAATCTTGAATACATCAGAGACGCACAGAAGACAGATCCAGACTTGAAAAATATTAGAGAATGGCTACAAAAGGGGAAAAGACCTGAGTGGCACGATGTGTCCCGGTTTGGGGCGGAGGTTAAAGGATACTGGCTACAATGGGACTCATTGTGTCTAAAGAATGACATGATCACTCGAAAATGGGAAACTGCCGATGGTAGAGACTGTATATACCAGACCGTTGTGCCAAGTGAGTGCATAAGCAGTGTTCTTCAAGAGTTACACAATAGTAGAAGTGGAGGCCACTTTGGGGTCAACAGGACTCTTGCCAGAGTGAGAGACCGCTTCTATTGGATAAACTGCCGAAGAAGCGTGGAAGAATGGTGCAAAAGGTGTGACCAATGTGCTTCAAAGAAAGGACCAAAGACCCGATCCAGAGGAAAAATGATGCAGTACATCTCAGGTACACCGTGGGAGAGAGTTGCCGTAGACATCGCAGGACCTTTTCCCATCACAGAGTCTGGGAACAGATACATAATGGTGGCGATGGACTACTTCTCGAAATGGCCTGAAGTTGCGCCGATCCCCAACCAAGAGGCAACGACCGTAGCAGAAGCCCTGATGGAAAATGTCATATCACGGCATGGCGTACCCTTGGAGATTCACACCGACCAGGGCCGGAATTTCGAATCAGAGGTCTGGAAGAGCCTAATGGACTTGCTAGGCATAAAGAAAACGAGAACAACGCCACTCCACCCTCAATCAGACGGCATGGTAGAACGGCATAACAGGACCATCAATCAGTATCTTGCTATGTTTGTCGACGAGAATCAAAGAACCTGGGACAAGTTGATACCTCTGTTCCTCCTAGCTTACAGAAGCTCTCAGCATGAATCTACCGGCTACACTCCATCCATGATGTTGACCGGCAGAGAGATGCGGTTACCAATCGACATGACGAGACCACCACCGAACGAGGACATAGCGGACCTAGCTACGTTACCTGAGTATGTCGCCGACCTAGAAGGAAAACTGCGCACTATACACAGATGTGTCAGAGATAGGCTCCTCTTAAGCAGTGACCGGATGAAGATGCGCTTGGATCGCAGAGCAACACCCCATACATTCAAGGAAGGTGATGCAGTGTGGCTGTACCAACCAACAAGGAGAAAGGGCCTCAGTCCCAAACTTCAGAAACCATGGGAAGGGCCGTACTTGGTGACTAAGAAAATTAACGACCTAGTCTACAGAATCCAGCTGTCTCCAAGAACTAAACCCAAAGTTGTTCACATAGAGAGGTTGAGTCCCTATAGGGGCAACGAACCCCCAAGTTGGCGGCCGGTAAATACTGTTCGGGACGAACAGTCTTAAGGAGGGGGGCAGTGTTACAAAGCACTTCAATAGACGTAGGTGCGGTGTTGCCACATCTCCAGAATTTCCCCAACATCTGGGAATTTTTGCACAATCTGGCAACACCGCCTCCCCACCCCCCTGGGGGTGCCTGGGGTGACCCCCCTCAGGCGAAGTCTCAACCCTCTAGGACCAGAAATAACGAAGTTACCAACTTGTACCCCGTCGGAACGGATAACTGAGGTCTGCACATTCCGAACACCCTGTATATACACCCCGTATACGCAGAGACCACTTACACCCTGTATATGCAGAGAGATCTTTTAGTACGAGAAACACCTCTTGTGTAACATAGGAGTGGTGACCACATTTGGATCATCCTGTATATACATCCCCCTGTATACACACGGGACCGATCTGTATTCACAGAACCTTCTAGTAAAAGAAGGTCCTGGAACGTTCTGGAATGGAATGCTCTAGAAAGGAGGGGAAGGTACGGCGAGTATATAAAAGCGGAAGCAAGCCAGCCCGAGTTAGTTCAGTTCAGTAAGATAATGTGGTAGTGACTTGAAGAAGCAGTGTAAAGTGTTAAGAGAGTAGTGACTGTAGTACCAGATTAGTGACTTTTGTTGAGAGTAGTAATTGTAAGGCCAGTAAATGAAGTGTTTTGTGAGAGAGACATTCTAGAAATTTTATTGTATCCATACTTAGAGTGTAAATAAAGTTGTTTTGTTAAAATTAAAAAGTCTCACTTATCCAGAACCCGGAGAAAACGCAACAATATATATATATATATATATATATATACATATAAAAATTGAAACTGACCCCGGATATGTGTTCTGGGGGGCCTAATTAGCGGTCATTTGAAGAAATTTTTTCAAAATTCAAAAGTCCGGATCTCCTCATTAGTGAATTTTTTTAAGAAAATTCACTAAAAGACTGTGTATTATTCGCCTTTTTTTCTAGAGTCGAGCTAAAATCTGTCTAATAACAAACTGAGGGGAAGATCCCCTTTATGGATAATGGGGTTCATTGAAGAATAAATACTTCAGGAATTTACGTTGTACTGACTTCAAGAAGTTTATAAACAGAGTAGAAATCAGACCAGCATATTCTAATCTTGGAAAGGACAAAGGAGTCACACAAGATGATTAAAGTAGCATCATCAGAAAAGAATTCGCTCTTTTGGATTACAAAACCCAGGCATTTCACCGATGATGACAAAATATTACTTACGTGCTGACTGAACCTAAGTTAGAATCAAAGGTTACTCCCAAGTCTAGAATAATTCAGACTCGACAAATTGTATTATTTACATGGTAGTTAAACTCAAGTGGTACAGCTTTATTAGCAAGACATGACTACATTTGGAAATACTAAGTGATAGACCATTATTAAGACACCAGGCATTAATAAGATTAATGTTGTTCTGGAGAAGCTGCCACCCGTTAGAATTTACAGGAAGATGTATTTATAAATCGTTTGCATAGAATAGTGTTGGAACAGAGATTAAGGTGTCAAGATCACTGATGAATAGATTGAAAAGAACAGGGCCTAGGATTGAGCCTTGAGGCACCCCACATAATATATCAAACCCATAAGAATGAGAGACCCCCACAGGAGACAGTAGGCTCTGTGACTGCTTCATAAATTAAATATGGCTATTTTTCATTTTAGTACACCTAAATAAAAAAAGGTTGTATTTAAAATAATGTTTAATTCCTAACTAAAATTTATATTTAATTTAAACAAATTTATATCTATTTCTCTGTTTGCAAAATTTGCTAATAAATGATACATACCTTTTTTTTTTAAATATTTTGCTACTGCAATTATAAAATTGCTTAACTTCACTGATTTTACTTGCTAGATAAAGATAAATGTATCAGCATATTTACTTATTTTAATTAATTTTATTATCCATTCTCAAATAGATGGCAACGCGTGTGAAATTCAAACAGTCTAGAATCAAAATATAAGATACCTAGAGATGGTTCATAACATTTTTTGTGCAACCTTCTGTTACAATTTTGAATAAAAAAATCTCATTAACTGATTACTTTTAAAGGAAAAAGGATATATATATATATATATATATATATATATATATATATATATATATATATATATATATATATATATATATATATATATATATATATACTTGTTTGATATTGATAAATCCCTCCAGTTCTGAGTCATTTACATGTCAACCGTTCAATGCATATTTTCTGACTACTGCGACAGTCTTTCTTTACTACTAGGTTAGGTTAGGTTTGATTGTGAGTGGGCCATACCGGTCCCTCCACCACGACCATAAGGTCTATTGTGGCTCACGCCTAATAGTCTATACTTCGCCCAACAAAGTCAGCCTCCTGCAGAGGTCGATAATCTTGTGGGCGAAAGTTGATCCAGATCCTCCGGAGCAAGCTTAATCTTGCCAAAGAGCAGGTATCTAGTCCTGTCCTCTTCATATATCTTTATCGATTTGTGTGTGCACTGGTTTTTTATACTTTCCCTTGCACACATCTCGATCGCATACACTTTTCCCTGGTGTATGGTTGCGTACTTGCCGAGGCTAGCTGATAGTCTAGCATCGGTGCTGCCCCCATATGTGCCGGCTCCTACTCCCATATTGGTTTTGGAGCCGTCAGAGTACCAGCAGAGATCGGCTCTCAATAGGGTCGTTTGATTTCGCTCCCAGTCCTCCCTTTCCAGGAGGACAGTCTTGAAAGACAGATCTCTACTGATCTTTGTAGGCATCAAGTCTGAGACCATTCCCAGAATCCCGTGATCCTCAATGTCATCGAGGAATCCGGACCCTCCCAGACTGATTTCCTTCGGCATACTGTCGGCAGTTTGTTTTAGTCTGTATGTTGTCCACCTCGCCACCCTCTCCAACCATATGTGAAGAGGTGGAATATTAAGGAGGACCTCCAGAGCGGCTGATGGTGCTGTGCTTATCGCTCCCGTTATCATCAGACAAGCTTGTCTCTGTAGATGAGCCAGTTTGGCCCTCGCGATACCACGAAGAGCCTTAGGCCACCAAACTGTGGCTCCATATGTTATCATTGGTCTGATAACCACTACATAGAGCCAGTACATCTGTTGGGGGTTTGTTCCCCAGTTATTTCCACAGATCCTATGACATGTCCACAGGGACAGTTTAGCCCTGCGGATTACATTCTCTAACTGTATGTCCCAGTTGAGCTTCTTATCTAGGGTGACCCCCAGATCTTTACTACTAACCCAAGTACAACCCAACAATCGACTTGAGCTTGCAGCAGAAATAATATACTGGTTCATTGACTATATAATCTAACTTAACCTAGTAGGTAATCAACTTGGTAGTCAGTCACGAAATCTGGAGTCACGTAACTTTCTTGTATAGTATTCTTTAATAAAATTTGTTTTCTTTAATAGTAGGCAAGATATGATAGTGCCTCTCAACTATTTCTCCTGGCCATAAACATTTTCCAACATTACAATATATCATTCTTACCGCCTTACTGACCTGACCTTGAGAGGTCGTGAGCAAGAGATTGGGATGACCAGCAGCTGTTCTCAGGGAAGCTGCCTTTTGCCTCATCTATGGTGTCTGGTCATGGACGGTCCCATGAAATGGCTCTCCGAGAACGGCTTCTTCACCCTGATATATGCTCATGATGGACTGGTCTTAGTCACTGGCAAATTCCTCAGCGTTGTCTGTACTATAATTGAAAGGTGGTGTGGTGAGCTATCGCTCTCTGTAAACCCAGCGAAGACGGAAATGATCCTATTCACCAAGAGGAATCTGGAGGAGTTGAGTCATGTTTGGAAAACCATTGGCTTTGGTGCGAGAGACCAAATATCTCGGGGTGGTCCTGGATTCCAAATTATCACGGGGGTCACAAATAGAACAGTAGTGAGGAAGGGAGTAGCGAGCGACCTTCTGGCAGTTACACGTGTGATATGGAGAACCTGGTAACTTAATGATCGGATCCTTTATTGGATTTACACTGCGATCTTCAGGTCTAGTTTCCTTCAAAACCCCGTCATCTGGTTTGAAACAAATTGCTACCCCGAAGCTCGCCAAACTTCAAAGGTCTGGGTATCACTGGTGTTTTGCACTAAAAAAGACCGTCTGTCTAACCTGTCAGATAATAACTGGGTATAACTTTTCTTGTGAGATATATTGCTGTTGCACTGTATCTGTTCTCTATTTTGTAAATGTAAACAAAACACCTTCTAGTCAGCACTAAATGAGAGTATGTTTCAAAAAGGTTCCTTAACTTTTTCCATGAAGCAACTAGTGTTTTTTTTTTAAATTTAACAACACACCACGAGGGCTTACAGCCTAAATACTATCGTACTGTGGGTGTTGACAAGGAGGAAAGAGGCAACTTGTTAATTCTGGACTTGAAGGTTTGGAGGTTCGGAGGAGAAGGAAAAACATGTGCCGGCAAGGAATTCCACAACTTAGAAGTCCTCGGGACAAAAGAGCGGGCATAACAAGATGTTCTATGTCTGGTAACCTGGACAGTAAAAGGATGCATTCGCTCTGTTCCCCTGGTAGATCTGTTGGGGGCAGCAGGTGGGGTAACTATGGAGGAAAGCTCCTCTGAGCAGTGCCCGTGCAGATATCAAGAGAGAGAGGTCACCAACGGCAGGTCGGTGGGAAAGGGATGGCAGCCTTTGGGTGAGGGTGGGGTCACCGATGAGACGTATAGCTCTCTTTTGAATGGAGTCCAGGATAGAGTGTAGAAGCGGCAGCTGCACCCCAGATGTGGGAACAGTATTCGAGGTTTGGCCTTACTTGTAAAGTATATAAGGTATAGATATTAGCTGGTGAAAAGTATTTGCGAGCCCGGAAGAGGAAACCTAATTTCTTAGCAGCCGCTTCTGCAATTGATGTGACATGTTGGTGCCAATTAGGATTTCGATCCACAGAAATGCCAACAAGAGAAAAGGACTCATTACTTTGAATAACTTGGTTGTTCATTGTGATGGGTCTAGGGCTGGTGTATCTCTTATGAGAAAGAAAGCAAGACTGAGATTTGGTGGGGTTGAATTGTACAAGATTTCTACTTCCCCAGTCTGATATTTTTTGGAGATCCACGGAGACAGAACCCTCCATGAGTCTGCGATCCTCATCTAATTGTGCTAAAGAGACAGGCTTAGAATATTGTATATTTGAGTGGAGGGTGCTGTCGTCCGCGTAACTGTGAAATGGGTTGGATGTGCTAGAGAGGAGGTCATTGATGTGGAGAAGAAACAAAGTAGGGGCTAGAGCTGAACCTTGAGGAACTCCTGCATTTATTGGATACAGTTTAGAGGAATGGCCATCCATAACAACAGAAATGCTCCTGTTGGAGAGGAAATTTGCTGTCCAGGTACAAAGTTTTGGTGGTAGGCCATACGCAGGAAGTTTATTAAGCAGCACTGCGTGCCAGATCTGGTCGAATGCTTTGGATATGTCTAGAGCAACAATCTGAGGATCACCGTGTAGTTCCATAGACTTGTTCCAAGAATGGGTGACAAAGGAAAGGAGGTCGGCAGTCGATCTGCGCTGACGGAATCCATACTGCCTGTCTTGGATTACACTGTGTTTTTCAAGAAATTTTGGTAATTCGGTGTTTATATACTTTTCCATCACTTTAGAGACGACTGAAAGGAGAGAAATAGGCCTATAGTTGCTAGGAAGCGCTTTGGATCCTTTCTTGGGGATGGGTTGTACTCGAGCAGTTTTCCAGTTACTAGGGAATATGCCTTTATTGTAAGATATCTGAAACAGACGAGTCAGGACAGGAGCAAGTTCTGGTGCGCATTTTTTTAAAACAATTGCTGGGATCTCGTCAAGGCCAGAGGCTTTCCTGGTATTAAGAGAAGAGAGCATCTTTCGTACCTTTTTAGTTTTGAAAATGATATCTGTCATTTTATGTGTGACATTGGGGACTGTTGGTGGTTGAACATTTGGAGGTGGGTAGAGTAGAATTGCCGGCGAACAACGAAGCAAAAAGTTCAGCCTTGCCCAGGGCGGTAGAAACAATTTCATCCCCTGAGACAAGAGGTGGCAACGTGCTTTTGCAGAAATTATTCCCAATAGATTTAGCAAGAGTCCATAAGGGTTTGCTGTTGTTGGAACTTGAGAGGACTTTGTTTTTGATGTGGTTATTAAACGAGTTTTTTGCCTCAGAAGAATGCGGACATAGCGGTTTCTTGCGTCGTTAAATGCTTGACGATTTTCTTGACTGGGATTGTATAGAAGCGTTTTGTGAGCTTTGATCTTTTCAAGTCTGGCCTTGTCACAGGATGTAGAGAACCAGGGCTTTTGTGTGGCTGAAGTGGTTTTCTGTGTACGTGGAATAAATAATTCCATGCCAGCTTGGATAATTTCAGTGACATTTTGTGAGATATCAGAGGGGTCAGGATGAGAGAAGCAGACAGACGCCCATGAAAATGAGGAAAAGTAATTCCGCATTTCGTCCCAGTTCGCGGAGTTGTAGTGCCAAACGATACGTGGGTATGATGACTGTGTGACCTCGGGTTGCATTGCGCAGGAAGCAGTGACCAGTGTATTTCACACTTTATTCTAAAATGGGTAACAAAGTGGTTTTGTTAACTTCTATGGCACAGATCACAACAGAACCCATAAGGTCTAGATAAAAATTCTAACACAATAAATATTACTGTTGTACTATGCTATTTTGGCTTTTATATCAAGTGATTTTTAATTATAATGCTCAAGGTGTGCTGTGTCTGTGAACTGACTGCATAGCTGTGTCAAGCACAGCTTAAACCAGGCGATATTTTTTGTGTTGATTCAGAAAGTTTAAAATACAAAGTATATTTTGTAGTTATTTACACGATTACTGTCGTTTGAATTCAAACACAGAACAGCTTTAGCATAATAATTCAAAATCACTCCAATATCAGTACCTTCAAATGTAGCTGACTTGTGTTTCAACAAATCAATGTCAGGCACACAGGATTTATTAAATCTTATCAATATTCTACTTCTCAAACTGGACAAAATTTGATATTTTAAATTTTGTGCAATTTTCAATGTTTTTATTATAATCCAAAACTGTAGCTTTATACTCTTCTTTACCTGTTTTTTGTACTATTATCTTGTAATCAATGTTTGAACAAAATGGCTTTTTTAAAATCTCCTTTTCTGTTCTTGAAAATAACAAAGTCAAATTCAAGTTTTTCACAATACTATAGAGTAACTCAAAGACCTTTTTAGTGTGCTGATACAGACTAAGCATTTGGTTAGACAATTTTTCACACCAATAAAATGATGTTAAGCTATCAAGTACAAGAAGTGCTACATTTTCTTTTTCATTTACTATTTTTTCCAGTCTATAGAATGTAAGTTTTAATTGGTCACTATTAAAACAATTAAGAATAGTTAAATTTTTCAAACTTGATTCAATTACGGATTTTACATTAGGTACTCTAAGATTCTTCAGCTGTATGTTCATTACTTTAATTATTTTCATTAGACTTATGTGAAAAGTTGTATTAATAAGTATTGCACCACATCCTTTCCAACAATCACAATAATCAGGAGGAAGTATACATTTAATAATAAAATCTATCATCAAGTCTGGATCATCAGCCTCCAAATCAAAAACCAAATCGATCGTCTGATTAACACTTGGTTCATTTTTTGAAAACAAAAATGTATTGATGCCTTCCAGTGAATTTTTCTGTCCAATTCTGGAAAATAATTGAACACCTGATTCAACCTCTGCATTTTCCATAGCCATGCTTATATGTTGAACTGTAAATCACTAAGAATACAAATTGTAAGAAAATATTTGTTACTCTTCACACTTAAAGGATGATAATTCTTTTTTAATAAATTTTCACAACTACCTCCTTTTCTTACTCGTATATTTTACCCAAAATTTCTGAGGAATTATAAGAACAATAGGTAGTTGTACATTTAGAAATTATCATTATCCATTTAAAATGCGATTACTATTCTCTTATACCCTGATCCTGGAGAATTTAGGTAAAAATGAGGAAATACTTACACAGTCTAGGTATTGACTTTTATTTATCGAATCCGTAAAGCAAAGGCTTGTTTGATATCATGCTGGGTAATTCGTTAATTATTAATTTTTATAATTCATATTTATTTATAGCCTTGTCTCACTACTCAAACTCAATCATATTTAAGCAATGATCTAATATAGAAGTTATATTATTAGATCATTATTGTATTTAAGTAATAATTAATATATAGTATAGTCGTAATAGCATACATAAACCAGAATGAAAGTCATAGATAATATTATCTATGGTAATAGTTACTACATGAACGTGGTCACCAGGCGTAAGCGTTGCCAGCAGCTGCAATGTTATGTGAAAACATTTTGAGAAAAATGTTGACATTCGTCAACATTTTTTGACGGAACAATGGAGCTGCTGGCAGTTACTGGCGCCTGGTGAACTCGCCCATGTTAACCAGGTGCCAACAGCTGGCTCGAAGCGCTTTGCTGCTGCTTTACTACTGCCCAACGGGCGAGTTTGAGTTCAATGGCAACTGGTGAACCTGCCCTTTTGAACTGCTGGTGAATTAGTCCTATGTATACATTCGGTGAGTTCACCAGTTGCCAGCGCAGTTAGCAGCTTTATGTTGTGTCAAAAAATGTTGACATTTGTCATTTGTTGACATTACAATGGAGCCGCTGGCCAAAACTGGAGCCTGGTCAACTCTCCCTTGCTTCTGGTAATGACTGCAAAACAGGAAATAATGAAGAAGAATAACCGCGTCGAACAAATCGTAGTTGTAACGTGTAACCTTTATAAGTTTTAGTCTTAACCTAAACAAAACTTAACTTTTCATTCCTTCGTTGTACTTGTCATTTTGATTTCCTAATGCAGCTCACATTCCTGCCAATACCAACACAAGAATTCTAAAAACATAGTTGTAATATTGACAGCTATTATATAGCTTATACCCAATACTATTGTAATGATTAAAACAAAATATGTCCGTTTATTGACGAACTCGTCCGCGATTGTATCGAAATGAAGGTTTGTGCCAAGTTTCGTTTAAATCAGTTGAGTATTTTTTGGGTTAAAGCTCATAAACGTATATATATATATATATATATATATATATATATATATATATATATATATATATATATATATATATATATATATATATATATATATATATATATATATATATATATATAATTTCGTTTCATTTCATTTTCCGAAAGTCTCACCACCGTTACCTCTCATTTAGTGAATTTTCGTAGAAAAAATTCACTATTGGGGAGATCCCGACTTTTGAATTTTGAAAAATTTTTTGCAAATGAGCGCGAACTAGGACCCCTAGAATCCATATCCGGGGTCAGTTTTTATATGTTTATATATATATATATATATATATATATATATATATATATATATATATATATATATATATATATATATATATATATATATATATATATATATATGTATATGTATATGTATCACACCGATAACTCAAAAAATAATGAGTCGATTTTGATAAAATTTGGCATGTATCTTTATTTTGTAAATGGCTTGGATAAGTTTGTTAGTCAGAAAAATTGGACGAGGTTTTCCGGGAAAATTTTGAATTTTCATTCAAAAAAAATTCCTATCTCAAAAAATAATGGGCCGATTTTAATAAAATTTGGCATGTACCTTCCTTTTGTAAATGGCTTTGACAAGTTTGTTAGTCAAGAAAATCAGACGAGGTTTTCCAGGAAAATTTTGAGTTTTCATTCGAAAAAAAATTTTATCTCAAAGAATAATAGGCGGATTTTGATAAAATTTGGCATGTACCTTCCTTTTGTAAATGGCTTTGATAAGTTCGTTAATCAGAAAAATCGGACGAGGTTTTCCGAGAAAATTTTGAGTTTTCATTTGAAAAAAAATTTTTTCTTAAAAAATAAAAATCTATGATAACCAAATTTGGTAGGTAGGTTAACGATATAAAAAGTAAACTATACACCAAAATTTAGATTTCTATGTTAGAAGAAAAAAAAGTTATAATAAAATATTTTGTGCCAGATCATTTCTATGAAAATTCACTACCATAACCCACTTGCTGCGTCCAGGCTTTTTTAATATAATAAAAATTCTGGACGCAGCAAGTGCGTTATGGTAGTGAATTTTCATAAAAATGTTTTTAATAACAAATATGTGTTTTTTTTAAGAAAGCAGGCATCAAATTTGGTTACCAGTATAATCTATATATTAGAAACAATGTGCCATGTTTCATCAAAATAACTTTATTGTGTGAAAATGTACAAAATTTTCCAAAAGTAAACTTAAAGTGTTCCCGAAAAAACACGTTTCTTGGTCAACCTTATAGGTTAATAGCAAATTGAGCTGTTCAAATATGAAACATTTGATCAAAATTTGCTACCATAACGCACTTGTTGCGTCTAGAATTTCTTTTCTTACAAACATGCATTATATCTCGATGGAAAATGCAAAAATGCAATAACATAAGGCGTGTTTGATTAAAAAAAAAGGAAATTTGTATCACCAATGACTTATGGGCCAGCCTGTGATTGTAGAAATATTATTTTAAGATGTAGCTCAAGACACCCTATAATTAATATATACAAATTTTTTTCATATCTTATATAATAACGGATATATTGAGCTTTATTGATTTTTTACGAAAATTCGACAAAAATTATATACCATTAAACGATAAACTCTATAGCTAAGGCTACTGCCAAGCATCAGAGAAAGGGTCTATTTGAAATGAATTTTCTGCAAATATTTTAGTAAAATGAAGGACAATGACGGTTGAAATTAAGACTTTAGGGTTTGTAAAACATTCTTCTTGAGACATTTTATTTCTATAGCCTGTATTAGATTCAAGTTATTTGCCTAAATGTTGCCAATTTTGACATTTTAAATCGCCACTTTGACGTTTTGAGGAAAACCCCAATTTATTTTTCTTAAAATGCCTATAACTTTTTTATCTTTTGACTTACATAGCTAAATTTTGGTAGGTAGCTTACTTATAAGGATATAAACCCGCGTACCAAATTTGGTTGCCCTTACTTCGTTAATTTCGGAGATATAAATTTTTTTCGAAAGAAAACACAAAATTTTCCGGGAAAACCTAGGCAGATTTTCCTGCTTAACGAACTCATCCAAGCCACTTGCAAAAGGAATTTTTTCACCAAATTTAATCAAAATATAAATATATATATATATATATATATATATATATATATATATATATATATATATATATATATATATATATATATATATATATATATATATATATATATATATATATATATATATATATATATAAACATATAAAAATTGAAACTGACTCCGGATATGTTTTCTGGGGGGCCTAATTAGCGCTCATTTGAAGAAATTTTTTCAAAATTCAAAAGTCGGGATCTCCTCATTAGTGAATTTTTTAAAGAAAATTCACTAATAGTTGCTGGCAGGAGTCGACGCCGGTGACTCGCCCAAGGACTCAATGTTTGATGAGTGAATTCTTACGTGCAATCATAGACAACGGCTTCTCTATGTGTAGAATAATTTACGACAGCACGACGGATGAGTTTCCTTCGAAAACAAATTTATAATTGACAGTTGACAGTCAGCTACTAGCTACATACGTCATATGACGTTTATTAACATTTATTATAATATGGAACAATTCAGAATGTCAGTACGAAATTTTTGTTAAATATTTCCGATTGTTTATAAAATGTAAAGGTGCAGTGTGTTAAAAAGAAGCTATGTACTGCTTACAGTGGCTTATACCAGTTCTGTTAATGCCAAAGCCGTCTAATCCAGCTTTAGTACAGACTCATGTAATGTTCATGGTGCTCTATTTAATTGGCTTTTTCTTGGAGAGAAAACCCTGTACGATATGCAGTTTAGTCTTTTTAGCAACAGTATTCCTGATCTGCTACAGCGGCGTTGGCAACTGTCTCTTCTGGGCTTCATTTTGTGAAAACGAAAACGGGTAATGTGTGCATCAAATAACTAGTTCCAACACAGAAGACTATTCTAAGTAATCAAGTTGCTTCGAAACGACGGCAATGAGAACAGTTTACATGTTGATTATGCTGTTGGCACATTACTGTTATTAAAAACTAACGTAACTGTATTTACTGTATATAATTTACTTCTGTGTATTTATGAGATATTATTTATGAACCATTTAATTTTGTTTACACTTCCTGCATGCCAAAGATGAGTTGCCCTTATCTCTGACTTAGTTTCTAAATTGAAATGTCATCTGAAATGCTGTAGGTTCTTGTAAATATTAATATTTTAATGTTTGTACAGATATATGATTTCCTTCAAAACGTAGATAATAAATTAATTTTTATAGTACTAGTTATAGCATTATTTCGACCCTAAAATAATTTGAGCCTTCCTGTGTCCGTTGTTGTTTTAGTAGTGTTATAAAATAGGTTCTAATATTGACCATGAATTCATCTATGATGTGGTTATCATCATCCTAACTAATTAATATCAAATGGTGTTTATATTAATAAAATTTGAATTTAATCTCTAAATAAATTTCCCAGATATTTAAACATACAATAACAAATGTTTACTTATCAAATATTTCACTTCCATTAGATTTATGGGAAGTTGGTCATTTGACCTTTGTCACATCATCTGTTGTGAAGCTCTTTTGTAAAATCTGTGAAGCTCTAGTGTAAAATCTGTAAAGCACTCTGCCCAAACTTACCAAGTAATGTTCTTCAACAAAAACTCTGATATCTATACGAGGGGAGCCATAAAACTATATTATATTTTGTTGTTTACTTGCATTTAGATTTTGTTCAGGATAATGATAAATAAACAAGTAGAAGGACAGTAGGAATGTTCACAGAAGCGCCATAATGGTTGTATAAGAGTTTAAAGTGAATGATAAATAAAAAAAGTCTGGAAGCAGCAAGTGCATTATGGTAGTGAATTTTCGTAAAAATCTTTTTTATGTCAAATATATATATATATATATATATATATATATATATATATATATATATATATATATATATATATATATATATATATATATATATATATATATATATATATATATATATATATATAATTGTTTTTAAAAGGACCATTGGTTGGCAGTATAACCTATATAATAGCAAATACTATATAATGACAATACAGGACACTCCGGCTTATTTCGTGTTTCAAGAATATCAGCGCCCCTAGCAGATAGTACTGATGTTACGTCGTTCGAGAACGTGTAACACTAGCAATTGCTGGTGTTTAACTGTGTATAATTAAGTTTGAGCTGTGTTTTTTACAATGAATGTTAGTGGTTCGGTGTGTGCAATCTATAATGGTTTGAATTATAACGTGCTAAATCTATCAAAGACATTTCATAGGTTTCCAAAGGATGGCGAAACATGAATATGATTTGAAGCAGAAGACAAATTTAGAATCACTTTTATGCCAATATGTAGTTCGCAGAAGATATTTTATTCTGTAATATTTACCATCATGTACCTATTTATAGATAAACTTCGTAAACGGATGGTTGAAAGGCTTCAATCATAACTTGTATTCCAGTGCATCAAAAATAAATAAATATCAAGGCAAAAAAAGTTTTCCATTAATAATAAATGGTATAAGAAAACTGTTTTTCTATATTCTTCTGTGTCTTTTAGTGAATTTTCGTAGAAAAAATTCACTAATGGGGAGATCCCGACTTTCGAATTAAAAAAAAATTCTTCAAATGAGCGCTAATTAGGACCCCTGGAACCCAAATCCGAGGTCGGTTTCAGACTTTATATGTTTATATATATATATATATATATATATATATATATATATATATATATATATATATATATATATATATATATATATATATTTATGTGTCACACCTATAACTAAAAAAATAATGGACCGATTTTGATAAAACTTGGTGAGTACCTTCCTTTCACAAGTGGCTTGGATAAGTTCGTTAGCCAGGAAAATCCGCCGAGGTTTTCCCGGAAATTTTTGTGTTTTCTTTCGAAAAAAATCGAGAAAAAAAAATTTCTCCGGAATTAACAAAGCAAGTGCAACCAAATTTGACGCGCGCGTTTATATCATTATGGCTAAAATAAATATTTAGCTCTGTAGATTAAAGGACAAAAAAGTTACAGGCATTTAAAGTACAATAAATTTGGGTTTTCCTCAAAACGTCAAAATCGCGATTTTAAACGTCAAAATTGGTGAGTACCTTCCTTTCGCAAGTGGCTTGAATAAATTCGTTAGCCAGGAAAATTTTATGTTTTCTTTCGAAAAAAAATTATATCTCCAAAATTAACAAAGTAAGGGCAACCAAATTTTATACGCGGGTTTATATCATTATAGGCAAGTTACCTACCAAAATTTAGCTCCGTAGGTTAAAGGACAAAAAAGTTACAGGCATTCAAAGAAAAATACATTTGGCTTTTCCTCAAAACGTCAAAATCGCGATTTTAAACGTCAAAATTGGTAATATTTAGGAAATGAACCTGACACTAATATGAGCTATGGAAGGAAAATGTCTGAAGAATAATGTTTTACAAAGCCCGAAGTCTTAGTTTCAATCGTCATTGTCCTTCATTATACTAAAATATTTACAGAAAATTCATTTCAAATAGACCCTTTCTCTGATGTTTTGGCTGTCGGTTTAGTTAAGTTGATGCTTTCGCTGTAGGTTTAGTGAAGTTTATGGTTTAACGGTCTATATTTTTTAGCTAATTTTCGTAGAACAAATTCGTTACTGCATTTTAGCATATTTTATCGAAATATGATGCATGTTTGTAAGAAAAAATCTGGACACAGTAAGTGCGTTTTGGTAGCAAATTTTCATAAAATCCTCCAAATTTCAATAACTCATTTGCTATTAACGTAAGTTTTGTTGGTTAGGAAACCAACATTTAACTGTATTTTCGGAAAATTTTTGTATGAACGCAGCAAGGGCGTTTTGATTGCGAATTTTCATTAAATGTTTCAAATTTCAATAACTCAATTTGCTATTAACCTAAGGTTCATTGGCTAGGAGATCAGTTTTCTCAGAAACATTTAAAGTTTATTTTCCGAAAAGTTTTGTACATTTTCAAATAATTATTTTGATAAAATATGATACACTGTTCCTACTATATAGGTTATACCGGTAACCAAATTGATGCCTGCTCGCATTAGAGCGATATATTTGTAATTAAAAACTTTTTAATGAAAATTCACTTCCATAACGCACTTGCTGTGTCCAGAGTTTTTTTTTTATTTGAGCATGGCATAAATTGTCATATTTTTAACATTTAACATTATTTTACTTGGTAAAGGCTTTTAATTATCTTCCTAAGACAAGTTTTTAAAGAGACAAGTAGAAATAGCAGATTCAGGCCCATAATAGATTTATTCAGGGAAGTAAGAGTTAGTCTCACCTTTCATCTGCACAATTTCTTAATTATGTACTAAGTATATCAGTTACATATTTTAAAATATTAGATTAATAAAACAGTTTTCATGTAGAGATATAACAACTTGAGTACTGTGCTACCATTTATACCTAGAACTCTAGAACAATTATTTATAGGTAAATACAGATTGTAACTGAATATCCTCAGAAACAGCTTTCAGTAATATTCCTATACATACCCTTGAAATAGTAGTTTAACGACGGTTTCAAGGTAGTACTATAAATTATGATGAAATAAGATTATGGGTAAGAGAAATTTGCAGAATTATTCGTGCTGAATTCATTTAGGTTTCAAGCTGATTGTTGATACAAATTCTATTTATTACTATATAATCAGTAAATTTTCACTGTTTTGTCATGTACAAGTTTTTATATTCATCTGTAATAAACCAATTGTCTAAATCAAGAATATGCAGGTAAATATACAATTCAAATTACCCGCTCAGTTGTCAGTACTTCACGCGAGGTGGCGCTAGTGTACTTCAAATATCACCAATGCTAAAGCATATGAGTATTGTTATTATATAGTATTTGATAATAGTAGCAATGCATGTAACAATGTACCACATTTCATTAACATAGCTTTGTTGTTTCAAGTACAAAGATTTTCCGAAAATAAACTTAAAAAGTTCCAGAGAAAGCTGGTCAGATTTTCCTGGCCAACGAACCTCTTCAAGCTATTTACACACTTGCCAGGATATAATAATTATCGACACACTGCTTTATGACCCAAGTAGGAAAGAAAAGTTTTATGAGGTTTTGCAAAAGTTTCTTTTACAAAAATTCACCTTTTTTTTTGGCCAAAATTGCCTTCAGTAATGTTACACTATATTATACTTTTCACAAAAATTCGACAACTTTTATTTACAATAACTTACTAAACATTTCACAAAAATGTTACAAAAAACGATACCTACAGAAGCACTAAAAACATTTCTGCGAAAACTTTTCGAATTCAGCCACTATTTGAGAGTGTCTATACGGCTCGATTTTTTCTACGAGTAATACAAACCAAAAGCTCTCTGAATGCGTCATTTACATGGGGCTCAGCTCTCTATTGACACAAACGTCTTTTTACAATTTGTGATATGTGTTTGTGCAATGTGTCAACAACGTGAAAAGTTTCAAAACAATTGAAACAACTCAAAAACAATGAACGATATAAATTTTTGGTAAATTTGCGAATTAGCTCCAGAACGCTTTTCAAAAAATTGTTTTCAGAAACATTACTAGGACCCCCCTGGATGTACAAACCACAAGAAAAATTTATTGATCACACCCCCGAATAAAGAAAAGTTACGGGACCAGGAGTGAATAGGGGTGCTGGACGGGGTAGGTAGTAGGAAATGTGAGCAGAAAATGCGAAAAAATCTACTTGAAAGCTGTCTATTTGAAGCCGTATTCCCATTAAACCCTGCCTACCCCGCACAACACCCCTATTCGCCCCAGGTCACGTAAGTTCCTTGGGGGGGGGGGGGGGTGGTGGTGGTGGTGGTGGTGGTGTTATGAACAAGGAATTTTTCTTGTGGTTTATGCAAAGAGGCTGGTTGTATGCACACGAGAGGGGAAGGAAAATGCCTATGACGAAGCAGACCCCCCCCCGGTTCAACTTGTGGCAGGGGCGGGGTGGGGTGTGGGTGCTCCGTCGTGGGGATTTTCCTTCGCCCCTCGCGTGCATACAACCACTCTCTTTGCATAAACCACAAGAAAAATGTCTATATGTTTATGATTCGATTGGTTTTGTTAACCACACAAAATATTTTGTTCTTGTGCTTTCCTTTGACCACCAGTGGCACCCAAGATTTTTTCCTTTAAATGCCTATAACTTTTTTCCTTTCAACGTAGAGATCTAAATTTCGTCACGTAGGGTAAGTTTGATAGTAGAATAGGCTAAATTTGGTTGTCATAGCTCTGTTATTTTCGGGGATACAAAAATTTTCCTAAAGAAAAACCAAAATTTTCCGCGTCTGCGTAACTGAGAACTGGTTGGATGTGCTAGAGAGGAGGGCATTGATGTGGAGAAGAAACAAAGTAGGGGCTAAAGCTGAACCTTGAGAGACTCCTGCATTAATTGGGTACAGTTTAGAGGAATGGCCATCCACGACAACAGAAATGCTCCGGGTGCCAGACATGGTCGAATGCTTTGGATATTTCTAGAGCGACACTCTGGGATTCACCGTGTAGTTCCATAGCCTTGTTACAAGAATGGGTGACAAAGGAAAGGAGGTCGGCAGTTGATCTGCGCTGACGGAATCCATACTGCCTGTCTTGGATTAGACTGTGTTTTTCAAGAAATTTTAGTAATTCGGTGTTTATATACTTTTCCATCACTTTAGAGACGACTGAAAGGAGATAAATAGACCTGTAGTTGCTAGGAAGCGCGTTGGATCCTTTCTTGGGGACTGGTTGTACTCGAGCAGTTTTCCAGTTACTAGGGAATATGCTTCTATTGTAAGATGTATGAGACAGACGAGTCAGGACAGGAGCACGTTTTGATGCGCATTTTTTGAGAACAATTGCTGGGATCTCGTCAAGGCCAGAGGCTTTCCTGGTAGTAAGAGAAGAGAGCATCTTTCGTACCTTTTTAGTTTTGAAAATGATATCCGTCAGTTTATGCACGGAGAGGACTTTGTTTTTGATGTGGTTATAAAACAAGTTTTTTTGCTTAAAAAAAAGATGACATAGCGGTTTCTCGCGTCGTTAAATGCGTGACGGTTTTCTTGACTGGGATTGTGTAGAAGCGTTTTGTGAGCTTTGACCTTTTCAAGTCTGGCCTTGTCACAGGATTTAGAGAACCAGGGCTTTTGAGTGGCTGAAGAGGTTTTCTGTGTACGTGGAATAAATAATTCCATGCCAGCTTGGATAATTTCGGTGACGTTTTGTAAGATATCAGAGGGGCCAGGATGAGAGAAGCAGACAGACGCCCATGGAAATGAGGAAAAGTAATCTCGCATTTCGTCCCAGTTCGCGGAGTTGTAGTGCCAAACGATACGTGGGTGTGATGACTGTGTGACCTCGGGTTGCATTGCGCAGGAAGCAGTGACCATGCCGTGGTCTGAGCGGCCCAGGGGGGCGGTGACTGATGTCTTATAGCATACAGGTTTTGTAGTAAGAAGGAGATCTAAGTGATTTGGGCTATGTTCTGGGATGCGTGGAAAGTAAGTAGGCTGCTGAACCATATTGGCTAAAGAATTGCTGACTGCAAAGGCCTCCGTTGCTCTTCCTTGTGGATCGGTTTTGAGGACCTAGCCATTCCTTCTTATGGATATTAAAGTCACCAAGAATAGTGACCTCGAAGGAAGGATATTCAGAAATCAGATGGTCGTTTTTTCAGAAAGGTAGTCGAACAGCTTGTCAAAGTTTTTGTCAGAAGGTGACCGGTAAATGCAACAGATGAATTTAGTTGCAGTCCTGAGAGAAAGTTTTATCCATAGTATGTCTTTTCTTCCAGCTTCTAAATTGGGGAGTCTGGTGCAGGGTAGAATGCTACGGACGTATGCGCACACGCCTTCATGCAATCTAAAGGAAGTAAGGAGCTCATACCCCGGTAAATTAAGGTGATTAGTGGCTATTTTGGCACCTATTTGGGTTTCGGTGAGGAAGAGGAGTTGTGGCCTATTAGCTTGGAGAAAATGGTGGACGGAGTTCAGGTAAGAATTTAGGCTACATATATTCGAGAAGGATCTGTTAAATCTTGATGCCGGCGCCCCCTGCACACCCCTATCCCGGAGATCCGAATGAAGGGGTATTTTATCTCCGGAATCTTTTGTACAAGGGGGAGCCATCATCATTTTTGTTTATAAGGGAAACCGACTCATACACCAGAACCGGAGACGTCCGTTGGGACTTCACCGGCCCCTTGATGTAAGGGGTGGTCCTTCTCGGGCGTGAAAAAATCCTTTACTATCACGTAAAGGAAAAGTCCACTACCACCTGCCTCCCTGGCGAATATAATTCTAGTGTTCGTTACTGCCAACCCACTCTGCAAGCTGCCTTATGTGACCATAGAGGTAGTATGAACTGGACTCTCATAGAGAAAGAGTATTGCGGACGTAACATCACTCCCTTCTTACATTCGACCGTCCCGGTCGAATTCTGACATTTCTTGATAGGGCGAAAGTCTATGCATATGTCTATTCATATTGTTCTTTGGTCTACTTTGAATGCGATATATATATATATATATATATATATATATATATATATATATATATATATATATATATATATATATATATATATATATATATATATATATATATTTTCCTGTTTGCTCACCTTGTACAGATCTCTTATACTTTCTCTAGTTTCGGTGACCCTCCCACTTGCGTCGTATTGGATAATGATATTGTGAAACCACACCCGATCTCCCTTAAAACAGTGGAATCAGCTCGAACACCATAATGGGATTTCATGCAGACGCTATCTACTAGTATGTGGAATCTGACAGCAGAATGGATGGCTTCCATTTTTCTTTCCAAATTTTTAATGTATTCATCAAGTGAACGTGAAGTATCTATGGGTTTTCCAAATATGAGACCCGTTTAATATAATGAGCCTTAGCTTTTTGTTTCGACATGTAAAAAGGAGTAGCGTTTTAAATTTATAACGAATAACTTAGTCACTCTTTACGTAATAATGGCTACGAAATTAATCAATAATAGAAGTCCTAAATGTATTGATTAGGTTTAGGTACCTGATAAAATATTTTATGCACTTTCTGAGTCGAAATTTAAAATATATTCTAACCTAAAGGTAGGAAACGAAAATACAAATGTCATGTAAGGTTAACGGCGGCATGCACTTTTGCCAATCCTAATGGGTTCAGCTATTGCCTTCAAAATTTAATTGGTTGTAAATTGCACTGTCGCTTTAGCTAAGTAGAAGCCTTCCACCCTGACCTATCCTGGCCATTAGTTTAACTAAGTAAAACGCTGGAGGAAGGAAAACCATGAGGTAGCGTACACATTATGGTCACATGACCTTGATGTATTCCAAGGTTAATTAACTCATGGTTGTACTTCCCCACAGCATTTTAATTAGGCAAATTGAAGATCAGTGTAGGTCAGCGGGAGGAAGGTTTCTGCTTAGCTAAAGCGACAGTGAAATTTAAATCCAATCGAATTTTCAAAGCAATAATTAACCCATTAGGAGTGCAAAAATACAGGCGGCATTCAATTTTCCCGCTGAACTACTAGGAACCAATCAAATCCAGAATCCAGTTATGAACTTGCTCATCTTGAACTGAGTGAGAGCGGCGATTATTAGGAAGCTATAAGCAGTTATTGCGCCAATCGACGAGAACACGGGAACCTACTCTATCATTCTATTATCAGCGGTGTTGACCTCGCTGAAGTTAAAGATCCTCTATCCCCTACCTTTGTAACGATTGCGTTTCCCTACTACTAAATTTTCAAAATGAACCCGTAAGAGACTTAATCAATAGCCGACAATCCAATATCTGTAAGGCAATTCAGGTCGTAACACCCCTACTGAATTCCCTATAATATACGTCGAAATCCAAATATTGAAAGACGTTGCATTTTTGTTGGGGAAAATGAATATCTCTATTGTCCTGAATTCTAGGTAAATAACAGAAACTGACGTAATTATGATGAAATTTAGAAAAACGGTGGACCAAGTCCATTATTGTTTGAAGGTGTGTATAGAAGACGGCGTGGTTTCGTTCTATCTCATTCGAAGAGAGAAAGCTAGAAAGAGCTCGCGCACAGCGACTAACAGGTCACGGTAAGAGTTTTGCGTGCAGCTCTGGCAAGAGGAAGATTGAGTTGCCAGCGGTGAGACCAGGCGGTTGACAAGTTAACATCGTTCTAATTAGCGTGGCTCATAATTATCTTAAAATAGGTGATAAGGTTCCTTTTTGTTGTCGATAATATCTAACAACAGTTGTCAGTAATTGTTTAATATCATTTGATCAGTTTTTGAATTTAAATTAACGTGTTTGGCAGAAAAACGCGAATTAAGCAGTAATCCTTTGTTCACCGACCTGGTGAATCCCTCAAGTTAATCAGACAAAGTTGCCGATTATTACCGAGGTCTAAATCAATTGGCATTATAAATTTCACTTGAGCCTATTTATTGTCTCACCCAGTATTAGAGCAACAAGATCCGCCTGCCCAATAAACGTTCATGGAAAGTACCACTTATTGTCTCCAAACTTCCCTCTCGTATTGTAATTGGTGAGCCTATGTTAGGCTCTGATGGTTGACTCTACTTGGAGAGCATCTTCAAAGGTTCAACAGGTAACTCCAGTTGTCAGGACTTGGTGAGTCGATGAAACTTTATTTTATTTGTATGGAACAATCAAAACCTTTCATGCAGCAGTCCATTATTTGAACCTCTACAATTTGAATTTTTAAAGTAACATGATCAAATTTGAACTTCAATAGTGTCAGTGAGGTGTCTGAAAAAGGGCAACTGTAAATTTCCTGTTTATTCTTTAGAATTTTGTCAATGTTGTGAATTTAAATACATATGACTTGAAATTGTAATTGGCAGATTTTTGTTTGTAAAATATTTAACCTGTACATTTCTTAATATTTTTCATTGACAATCATTAAAGTAAAAATTTCACATAGTAATATTTTTCTTAAATGGAGCCTCACTCAAAGGACTGGCCAGTTATTTCACTGAAAAATCAACCGAACTAATTGATGAACATCATGCAATTTAGATGATGTTGATCCTTAATATATCTTAAATATGTAATGTTAATATTTTTATAAACCAGAACCATTTTATTTTATTATTTTGTGATATGCTATAGAAATGATAATTTCTTTTTCTTGAAATTCCTGCTGTTTATTTGATATTTATTTGTGTATGAGTTAATATTTATTTGAAATTTACCAACCATGTTAATTTAATTTTGTTTGCAATCACAAATTTATTGATATGAATAAATTTAATATTATTGTCACATTAACATACCTGTTTAATTGAAGAGAAATTCCTCCCTAATATCTCCCCTGTTTGGCAGCAACACAATTAATAAATTCTAATTATCGTTTATCTAGATTCCTTAAATTTTATATAACAAGGCCCTAGCCTGTGGCGCTCACAAATATAAGACTTCAGACAGAGCAACACAAAAAAGAGCGTGAATATCAAACCATATCAAGAGCTGCCAACCTCCTAAAGTGTTTCTAGTCTTAATAATAATAATAATCTGATAGATAGATAATTTTAGGGTAGGGCTAATAGGCAAAAGTGACCCCACTATCAAGCAGGTTCAAATCCACTTGAGGTCAATCACAATATACCACGTCTCAGTGGTTTTTGTTTAAGGACGGTTACACCTTATGAAAGAAGTAATTTAGGTGTTTGATAGTTTGAAGACAGTATAATGAAAAGAGGACAATGCAGTTAAACGCAAAAAAGGTAGGTATAATTAATTAATATATCTTGTAAACTTGCTTTTATAATATTTATTTTACAATTTTCTGTATCAGAATGAAAAGTATATTTACTAAACATTGTTTGCATTCATTAGATACGATGTTTTATATTATATGATACATAGTATACCTTAAATATCAGTGGAAAAAATAAATGTATTTACTTATATACAAATATGTATGTATTAAACTAATTAAAGAAAAAACTATAATAGATATTTATGTGTATGGGTTTATTTTACATTGACTAGAAATGCTAATAAAATCATTATGTACACTATAGACTTTATTAACAATGAAATAAATATGTACAGCTAAAATATGCTTTACATAATTTAATTAAAAGGTAGCATACATTGCTTGAATCTAAGAAAGTTAAAAATATTTTTACAATTTCTACATTTATTTCATAAGTTTCTTAAAAATATGAGAGATGCCAGCCTGTTTCGCAGTATAAAATTTACAACCACTACATTAGCAAATTTTTATCTTACGATTCTATAAGTATTTGAAAGTAATAAGAATTATCTCTAACTTTCTAATATTATCTAAGTACCCATAAATATCAGATTGCATAACAGATGCGTCGGAAATTATTAAGGGTTACAGTTATCACTTTATAGTTTTTACATATGATACAAATAACGAGAGATATGATATTCAGACTCAGACTACCTATTTTTAGACCTGTCACGCGCATGGTGTCAATTGGTGAGTCCAATGCAACAATAATATGCTGTCGTGCAGTGGGGTTTGACGTTTAATCACAACCTCTTAACAAATTACGTATTTTACAAATATTTAAGTGCATAAAGTTGGAAGTAATAAAAATGAAAAAGATTAAATTTAGTGCTGCGATCTATATTATCTGAAAAAGATAATATAGGCGTAACTTCAACGGCATTTACCTGACGTATAGAAACTTTTTGATTGAGAATGACTTTGTTTTAAGTGTGTAGTTGGACTTCTGTAACGTTACTCACCACGTGACGTCATAGGACGGGGCGGGGCACATGCGCAATATCATATCTCTTCTAAGTCATTATATAATGGTTTTTACAAGTGACAAAAAGTCAAGTATATATATTTTTAATATGGTTTTTTTTGGTGTTCAGTGTTTGATACTATTGAAACGGTTTGAGCAATACTGTATTTACATAAATACAGTCTACATAACATATTAAGTCACACATACAGAATATGTAGATGTAGATATACTATTCTTTGGTTTCATAGGTTTACCTATACATGTGAAGCCAGAGAAGACGTCTCTACATCTGTATTTAGTATGGAGTGGTTACATGAAGTAAGGGCGAGAACAATTACTGAATCATCCATACAGGTTAAGGACTAACTTGGTTAAGATCGATATTGTAGTCGCTTTGAATAGGAAAACCGAAGACGTTACACAAACGACCTCATATATATTAAGGCTATGGGATCTGATAAAGGAGACAAAGCTGGACAGGAGGATCTAGGAAATTACAGGAGAGTCACAATAGGTTTAAAGGCAGCAAAAGTATTTTTACCGAGCGATAAGTTTGTCAAGTGTTATTTGAGTGAATTTTCGTAGAAAAAATTCACTAAAGGGGAGATCCCGACTTTTACATATCCCGGGTCAGTTTCAATTTATATATATATATATATATATATATATATATATATATATATATATATATATATATATATATATATATATATATATATATATATATATATATATATATATATATATATATATATAAACATATAAAAATTGAAACTGACCCCGGATATGAGTTCTAGAGGTGCTAGTTCGCGCTTATTTACAAAAATATTTTCAAAATTCAAAAGTCGGGATCTCTCCATTAGTGAATTTTTTCTACGAAAATTCACTAAAATTACAACTGACCCCGGATATGGGTGCTAGGGGTCCTAGTTCGCGTTCATTTGCAAATTTTTTTTCAAAATTCAAAAGTCGTGGTCTCCTCATTAGTGATTTTTTTCTACGAAAATTCACTAAAAAGTTGAAAGAGAAATTCAATCATAACTGAGATTTGAACCAATGCCCCTTTGCTCATGAGCCAGTGATAGAACCGTCAGTGCTACCGAAGCTTGGAAGAGATAGTATAATGGCAGGCAGATAACGCAAAATGGTCTTCAGTTATTTATTTGTAATGTAAGGTCTATTTTAGAGACATTTTTGCAACTATTTTAACAAATGGGAAGAGTAGGATAAATCAAGAACTATTTAATATACATTTCTTGCAATATTTATTAATCATAAACCGATATATACCAATTTTTGGTGAATTTTCTTAGAAAAAATTTACTAATGAGGCGATCCCGACTTTTGAATTCTGAAAAAATTTCTTTAAATGAGCGCGATCAAATATCACACCGATAACTCAAAAAATAATGGGCCGATTTTGATAAAATTTGTCATGTACCTTCCTTTTGTAAGCGGCTTGGATAAGTTCATTAGTCAGGAAAATCGGACGAGGTTTTCCGGGAAAATTTTCAGTTTTCATTTAAAAAAAAATTATCTCCAAAAATAAAAAGGCTATGACAATCAAATTTGGCAGGTAGGTTTACAATGTAAAAATTAAACTATACACTAAAATTTATATTTCTATGTTAAAAGAAAAAAAGTTATAATAAAATATTTGGTGACAGATCATTTCTATGAAAATTCACTACCATAACGCACTTGCTGCGTCCAGGCTTTTTAAGTCATTAAAGAGAGTGTTATAGACCAAGTACGACAGCTGACCCAAGGGAGGATTTGGGATGTTTAGTATGTGAGTACTTGCAGTAAGACGCTGTTCTGTTAACATGTTTTTACTTCAGCAGATGATTTAAAATCCTTGAATGTTGTTAACAAAGTATATTATACCTTTGTGGACTTAAAAATTTGGACGCAGCAAGTGCTTTATGGTAGCGAATTTCCGTAAAAATATTTTTAATGTCAAATATGTCTTGTTTAAGAAAAAACATTTGGTTGGCAGTAAAACCTATATAGTAGTAACAATGTACCACATTTCATTAAAATAGCTTTGTTGTTTCAAAAAGTACATTTTTCGAAAATAATCTTTAAAAGTTCCAGAAAAACCTGTTCTGATTTTCCGGGCCAACGAACCTCTTCAAGCTATTTACACACCTGCCAAGATATAATTATTGACAAACAGGTTTATGACCCAAAAAGAATTTTTTTAATGAAATTTTGCATAAATTTCATTTACAAAAATTCACCATTTTTTTGGCCGAAATTGCCGCAATGCGGAGTGAAACCGATCAACCTTTATTAAAAAAATAAAAAACTACTAAAGCTATTTTGACAGTTTTGGCAGCTGGAAACGCTCGAAATATCAAGTTTAACATACATATTTTTCAGATTTTTTCAATTGCAAAGACACCGAAAAAAAAAAAGGCAAAAACAGCAAATTTTGACCGGTTTCACCCCGTTTGACGGTACTAGTCGAGTCCTGGCAGACAAAGTAGTCGAATAAAGTCAGTCAACGAATGATTCAGAAAGTGAACGTTACGCGCCCTCAGCTCGCTTCCCTGAGAACGAACTAGAGTTTATTAGTTTTATTTTTATATTTTCTTTGTTAGGTTATCCTTATCTTAAAAAATGAACTCCAGGATTATATTATCCACAATACCTTTGAAAAGACCAACATGAAAATGCCGGCTGATTTCAATATTCAATACACTATTATACAACTTGATTTAAATTGGGAACACACGTGACGTATCCCGCTCCAATCTCTGATTGGTCGAGAGTTACCATGCAACCTCTTTTATCTATAAACCTTGGGTTTGGATTAATATCCTTTTCCACAATAGACAATTTGAATGGATTTTCCATTACACGAATTTAACATTTACCTAATAGTTTTTGATACACAGAACATTATTACATGCATGAAAACACCCAAAAACATACGTAGTGGTCAGAAAAGGACTTTTAAAATCAAAAAATTTCTGACTATTATCATGTGACCGCGAACGTTCTGTTATTGGTCGTGACGTACTTGTACAGTAAACAAATGACGTGTTTACATTTGCCCTATGGTATGATAAGTGCGGTCACTTGTTTCTCAATATCGTGTGATGTAAACACATAGAAGCAAGCTGATTGTCATTGTGACATTACCATCCAGTGATGTCACAGCTTATGTCGGTAAAATAGTGATGTTTGAAATCAATTATGAAATTCGCATTTTCAAACATTTTTATTTTTGTAGCATGTGAAATGAAAAAATTATGAAAAATCATCTTTGTGGGATGTTTAACAGATGTGATAAGAAAAAAAAACATGCAAATTGTCCATTGGGCAGTTCGGATCATAGAATATTTCAAATTAGGGAGGGTTCAGATTATCTATACATTACTGTACAGGGTGGCCAATTAAGCGAGGTAAGCGGCTGTATCTCGGAAACCGTTTACCATACAGCTTTGGGAAAAAATTTTAGTAAATATGGCCAAGGGAAATCATTGGAAATTATTTTCAAGTTCGTCAGATGCCCACTAGGGGGCGTAACACCAAGAGGAAATTGAAAAAATAGGATATCTCAGTAATATGTCCAGATAAACTGTGTTGAAAATACCTGCAAATAAATGTCGTGTGTATCATGAACAATTTTTGTTTTGACTATTTTTCTCTAACTCCTCAAATAAAGTGGTGGGGGTAAGGCAAACATTGATTAGGAAAAAATGCAATATCTCGGGATCGCCTCATTGGAAAATATTGAACTTGGTGTCATTTAAAATAGTATCTCTTACTCTATCAACTGTATTGCAAGCCATGCCTTTGTTATTGTTACTGTAATCACTAGATGGCGCTTTTTAAAAATTTAACACATTTTATGATTTTTCTCAAGAAACCTAAATACAATGATATAAATATTACCAGATATATAGAAAGAGGACTAAATGCCTTAGTAACTAGTGACAATCCCAAGTCTCTATCTTTTGTTTAACCAGAGATATTAGTGAAAAACTTATAAAACTGGAATTTAAACAAAAACACTTTCAGCGTTGACTAATTTAAAGATTGAAAACAGAAATTTATTAATTTACAAATTTATTTTTATAGTTTTTTGTTAAAAATAAGACTTATTAAGCTTTATGAATTGTTGATGACGTAACTGTTTAGCTTGAGTGAACGCCCCTTGTGGTATAATGAACAGTTTTATGTTACTTAATGTCCCTTTGAATATATAATGATAATTATTTTGATTTTTAGACTACACCCTTATCATATATTGTTTTGAATCAAGCGCTGAATGAGCAGGATTATGATCGGGGGCTGGATCCTTGCCATTGGCTTTTAGACATGATCAATGAAAATCCTAATTTTTTAAAGCAAGTTCTTTGGACGGACGAGGCTACTTTTCATAGCGACGGTAATGTGAATTTGCATAATATGCATTATTGGTCTACCGAGAACCCCCTCTGGATGCGAGAAGTTCAACATCAAGGACGTTGAAGTCTTAATGTATGGTGTGGCGTAATAGCAGTTACAATTATTGGACCCTATTTCTTTGACACGTCTCTTACTGGTAACCTCTTCTTGGAGTTTCTAAGAAATGCATTGCCAGTTTTATTGGATATTGGAAGATGTGCCCCTTGAAACCAGGCAAAATGTGTTTCTGCAGCTCGATGGCTGTCCAGCACATTTTTCAGTTAATGTGCGAGAACATCTCGATGAGACGTATCCAGGTCGATTGATAGGAAGAGGAAGCATATTTCCCTGACCATCGGGGTCACCTAACTTAACATGTATACACTTTTATTTGTGGAAACGAATAAGAATAAAGGACTTTGTCTTCCAAACAAAGCCTACGAGCAAGGAAGATATGAAGAATAGAATCCGAAATGCAAATGTTAACAGCGGAAGTGGAAGCAGCCGTTTTTTTCTACTCGAAATAGGTTCGAGCAGTGTGTAGAACGTGACGACAGACACTTTGAGCATTTAAGGAGATACTAGAGCGCTTATCTTTTAGAATTACATACAGAGGGAATATAATATTTTGTTTTAGATTGCAGTATCAGTTTTTCATTAATATCTCCGGTTAAACAAAAGATAGAGACTTGGGATTTTCACCACTTGCTTTGGCCTTTAGTCCTCTTTCTATCTATGTAGTAATGTTTATATTATTGTATTTAGGTTTCTTGAGAAAAATCAGAAAATGTGTTACATTTTTAAAAAGCGCCATCTAGTGATTACAGTAACAATAACAAAAACATGGCTTGCAATACAGTTGATATAGTAAGAAATACTCTTTTAAATGACACTAAATTCAATACTTTCCAATGAGGCGATCCCGAGATATTACATTTTTTCCTAATCAATGTTTGCCTTACCCCCTCTACTTTATCTGAAGAGTTAGAGAAAAATAGCTAAAACAGAAATTGTGCGTGATACACACGACATTTATCTGCAGGTATTTGCAACACAGTTTATCTGGACATATTACTGAGATATCCTATTTTCTCCATTTCCTCTTGGTGTTACGCCCCCTAGCGGGCATCTGGCGAACTTGAATATAATTTCCAACGATTTTTCTTGGCCACATTTACTAGATATATTTTTTTTCCCAAAGCTCTATGGTGAACGGTTTCCGAGATACGGCCGCTTACCTCGCTTAATTAGCCACCCGGTACTCTGTAAAGATCACAATGTTAACATTTTGTTTATATCTTCTTGCTGACTGATGTGGAAGTTATCAAGTGCATAATATACAGGTCAATAAGAAAGAATAATAAAAAAGAGATCCATTGAATTATTCTTGTTTCATTAGAATTGTTTAATTCTTTAATGTCTGTTCTTCAAACACCTACTGCGAATATGAAAGAATTTTTATACGGTTGTGAAATGGTGTTTATGAAATTTAGTTTGAACAATCACTTCATGTTTAATTGGTCTAGAAGTAAGTATAGTAGGTATATGTCGGTACAGGTATTTACAGTTAATGGTACTCACAATGGTACCGCTAAAGTCACAAGTCACATTAAGGTCTTTTATGGAAATTTTTATGTGAAACAATATTAGTGAAAACTACCAAGAACGTATGTTGTTTTGCGATTAAGGTTTATTATACGCTAGGTGTTAATTTTCACTTTTATTTTGATCGTTTTCTTAAACCTCCCCTTCGTACTTATTTAATACTGGTTCGTGGAAAATCATGTTTTTTGGTCACATTTCAATTATATGCTCCAATCAGTCAATCTTTTTACCATAGTTGTTTGGACAAATCTCACCATTTCTTGGTTTGTACTTTTCATCCTTACTTAAACCAAATAGACTAGAAAAATCTGCTTTCTTTTCTGCACATTTGACAAAACCATCTGAAACAGAAACGATTAATAGATTAACAGGTAGGCTTACATGCCAATGGACAAACAAAAAAGTGGCCGATAAAGATTCTAGAGATACATAAAAAAGTTAGGGACGCAGCAAGTGCGTTATGGTAGTGAATTTTTATTAAATGCTTCAAATTTGAATAACTCAATTTTATATAAACCTAGAAAGTTGAATTTTGCCATATAGTAATGACTTTCACAAGGCAACATATTCACCAAATTTCATCAAAATAGCTTTGTAATTTTCAGAGAAAAAATTTTTTTTCGAAAGAAAACTCAAAATTTTCTAGGAAAACCTTGTCCGATTTTCCTGGCTAACGAACTTATCTAAGCCATGATTAAAAGATAAAAGAAAGATTCTTGCCGAGTTTAATCAAAATCAGTTAATAACTTTTTGAGTTATCGTGCGGATACATACATACATACATACATATATATATATATATATATATATATATATATATATATATATATATATATATATATATATATATATATATATATATGTATATATATGTATATATATATATATATATATATATATATATATATATATATATATATATATATATATGTATATATATATATATGTATATATATGTATATATATGTATATATATATATATATATATATATATATATATATATATATATATATATATATATATATATATATATAAACATATAAAAATTGAAACTAACCACGGATATGGGTTCTCGGGGTCCTCGTTCGCACTCATTTGCAAAAATGTTTGTAAAGTCTCACCATCGATACCTCTCTATTAGCGAATTTTAAAAAATAAAAATTCACTAATAAAACAAACCAAACAGTATATCCTTCGTGCTTTAAGTAACCTTATTATGACAAGCAGATACACCATTTTAACGTTTTAACTAAAGTGGTTGAAGTATTTTACATAATATGTTGATAATTAATTAATTTATAGAATATAACATGATCATTTTCAAACACTCTCCCAGTATACAACACAATATTACTCCCCAGTCAATAAATTAACTTTTTTCATTCTGCTTTATCAAAACTACATTTAGTAAATTTTAATTTTACACTACAATAACGACTTGTTAATGCATTCTCCAGAGTACACAGAAGAACAGAAACGAGATAAGGTTATGAGCAAAATATATAGTAGAAACAATGTGCCATATTTTATCAAAATAACTTATTGTTTGAAAATGTACAAAAATGTTCCGACAATATACCTTAAACGTTGGTTTTCTAACCAACAAATCTTAGGTTAATAGCAAATTGAGTTATTGAAATTTGAAGCATTTAATGAACATTTGCTACCAAAACGCACTTACTGCGTCTTGATTTTTTTTCTTACAAACATATTTCGATAAAAAAAGCAATAAAATAAGGCTGTTCGAAAAAAAATTGTAGGGATCACCAACGATCGACTTATGGACCAGCCGGTGATTGTTAAAATAATTTTATAAGATGCAGCTCAAGACACCCTATAATTAACTTATAGAATTTTTTCTCGTCTCTTGTATAATAATAATTATATTCAGCTTTACCGTAGAAACACGTCACCCTGTATAATATCAGCCCTTTTGTAAAACTTCGGACCTTTATATGTGTTGAAAAAACAAACACTGTTTAATCCACCCACTAACATTAATAAAGGAATAATTTGCACTTGTATATAAAAATTTCCCAAATGACACAATAATTCATTCAAACAAATAAACATAATATAAACGATCATCATCATACGCTAAATGTCAGTTACAGCCTCTAACAGACCTGCGCAATTCCGTTACCACGGCAACAACATACTAGATCTCGTATAACTTATTGACAATGAAAGGCGGTGATATTAAACATAAATGTTTCAAATTTGAATAGCTCAATTTTCTGTAACCCTAGAAAGCTGAATTTTGGCACATAGTTAGGTCTTCCACAAAGCAATATGTACAACAAATTTTATCGAAATATCTTTGTAATTTTCGGAAAAAATTTTTTTTTCGAAAAAAAAAACTCAAAAATTTCCCGGAAAACCGTGTCAGATTTTTCTGGCTAACGAACTCATCCAAGCTATTAATAAAAGAAAGAAACATGCCGAGTTTTATCAAAATCGGTTAATTATTTTTTGAGTTATCGGTTGGATATATATATATATATATATATATATATATATATATATATATATATATATATATATATATATATATATTGTGACGGTGGTTTTGTCACACGTGGGTTCTGGTAAGCCGTGGTAGTTAATGAAATCGGTGTATTATTATTGTGATTTTAATTAACACTAAACTTAACATTTCAATACGGGAAAATAACGAAACTAATTAATACTTCTGAATAATAGGACATGAAAATAAATCAGAACATTGCTCAATATAGAAAATAACGTCTTTTCGACATCTTGAGTTTTTGCCGAACCTCCCACTTCCAACTTCCACCTGTTTTACCGGCGGCAGCTCATGCGCTTCCAGCTTCATCTAGAGATCTCCCTCTGGCGGAGATTGGGTTTCCAGTGGCGTGTCCGGCTTCGGGCTGAGGATCTGGTTATACAATATATATATATATATATATATATATATATATATATATATATATATATATATATATATATATATATATATATATATATATATATATATATATATAAACATATAAAAATCGAAACTGACCCCGGATATGGGTTCTAGGGACCCAAAGTCGCGCTCATTTGCAAAAATTTTTGCAAAGTCTCACCATCGATACCTCTCTCTAATAGTGAATTTTTTAAAATAAAAATTCACTAAAATACAAATTCACTGAAATTCATTGACATAAAATAACAATAAAGAACCTGTCATTAAGTGTATATTTTTCCGGTTAAAAATATTAGAAAATCGCATTGTGGAAAAATTCTTTCAAATAAATATATATCAAATTATTTTTATTTTAATTGAAAATATATTTATTCATTTAATTACCATGTACGCATTTCGTATTATCTAAAGTTTCTAGAACAAGATAATGATAAAATTCCAGTCGCAGTCTAGTACTTTTTTTGTGTGGCCTGAGGTCTATATAAGCTATGGGGCTCACAAGGGAAATATAATTATTGTCATTCTGTAGAGTTACCTAGCAGCCCAGTTACCTCGTTCAACAATCCTTGTGGCACTATTGAATTCGCGATCGTCGATTGGTAAAATATTCTTGGCTTATGTGTATATCTGTAGAGATAATGTTCATCTTTTCTGCATGCATGGTGTATTTCTCAGTCGATTTTTAAAGATCGTAAACCTATTGTCATTATTAATTGTTTTCGTGGGTCTTGGGGTCTAGAAAGCAGGGGCGTGCGGTGACATTTGAAATAAGCGAAGCAATTCTCAGAAACTTACATATTTATAGTGTAACTCAATTCTTCTGTCGTTTTTGGAAAATTCGTTAATAATGTCGTCATGTAACTGTGGATTCTGGGACATTTACTGGACGAGTTTATTTTCAACTGACAAAATTGAAATTTGGGAAAGTCTTTCCTGTCCTGTTGAATTCCTAACCAAATTCTTGATACGTTTCAATGTAACAAAAATTCGTTCTAAAGATGCACTAGTAGCAGAACTTGTTAATACTAATTCACATAATTTGAACACTTCAGAATATGCATTTTCCAATTTTGATTGTTTTAAGAAAGTTCACTCGCGTTAGTTTTTGTATCAATAACATCGGGTTCATAAAATGTAAACTGTAAGTTCTGATCGTAATAAGGCTTTGTCAAAATAATGTCCATAGTGGTAAAATGATGATTTGAATGAATCTTCTGGGAAAGGTATCCCTTTAAATCGTCCAAAATTACACAATTCAAGAAATTTCAAGACACTGAGATGATCAAATCTGCAGTTAATTTGCTGCTGAATTTGATCTATAATTTCGTAGAAAAGGCGGCGGTAAGAAGTTTGAAGGTCTGCCACATTATCAGTGCGCAGACGCTTTCTTCGTGGCTCCAATTCAATTGTTTTTTCCAAGAACTTATCAAAGTCATTCCTTTTTTGAATTATAATGGATTTAACTTCACTAATTTTTTTCAGGCAAAAACTAATGTCATTTATTTTACATTGCAATATGTTAAATACATTATCTGAAAACGGAAATATTTCCGAAAATATATTAGGTAAAAAATTAAAATTAAAGTCTCCTCTCAAACCATCCAAAAATCTTCTAGAACTATTTATTGTTTCTACGTCCCAATTTTTGCTATTTTCCATTGTTTTCAAAAAGTTTAATTAACGATTCACGGTGTTCAAATATAGTTAATACAACCCTGCCGTTGTAGTTCCATCGGGTTGCAGCTACTTTGGGTAAACGTTTTTTAACAATTGGGTCTAAGGCTTGTGTGCGCTTCGTAGATTTGGAAAAAAGCAGCCATTTAACATTTTACATTATTTAATATGATTTATAGATTGGGATAAAAGTAAATTTAATTTATGAGCACAACAGTGTACAAATAGAACAATGGACAACGTTTCCCGCACTTTAGCTTGAAGACCTCCTAAACGTCCGGCCATAACAGCAGCCTCATCATAGCCTTGGGCAATTAATTTATTATCAGCCTCCTCAATATCTTTCATAATATTAAGCACAATTTTATATAGAGCTTTTGCGGTACGATCTTCTGTCACATTTTTAAAGCCTAAAAATCTTTCCTGTACACTCCCATCCATTTTTACGTAGCGTATTACTACAAATAGTTGACTTAAATTAGTTACATCGATTGTTTCATCTAGAACAATAGCAATGAAACGAATCTGTTTAATTTCAGATTTAATTCTGTTCAAAATAATAGTGGCAGCAGCCGAAATTAAGTCATTCTGAATGCGATTTTATGTTCCGCGAAAAACGTTAGACTGTTCCAAGTGATTTTTTTAAACAAATGTCGTATTTGACTATTAAAGAAACTAGGTCTTAAAAGTTTCCTCTATTTGCAGATGTAGTTGTTTCGTCATAACTCCTGAAGCCCAATTCATGCTGCGACCAAGAAAACACAGCATCAATAAGTCTTTTTAATATGTTTTTTATCAACCAGTTCATTGTGTTGGCGATGAATTTCTATCTGCTTGTCAACGGCGTATTCAATTCGCGTTTTTCCAAAGACACTTAATTTTAAAATGGTCTGTAAATGCACTTTAGACATAATATGTCTTTTTACTACTTTATGTAGATTATTCAAGTCGGAAAACCCACTTTTATTCCACACCCCCTTTTCAGTCACAAATAGACTACAAGACCAACAAAACAGTTTATTCCTGTTTTCACAACCCGTTAACCATTCATATTTTTTATGAGTTTTTTCCGCGTTGAAATGTGGAATAGGTACATGTTTTAATTCTTGTATTTAAGTTTTTTATAATAGGTTTCGGCCTACCTATATTAATAATAGCAAGTTTTTCAGCAAAAATTAAAGCTCCAAATCCGTTAGTTATTAAAAAACATACAATACAATCACAGTTATTATTACCACTTGTTTGTAAAGTTTGTAAATCCCCACCCCCACCGTCACCGCTGTTAAAAGCTGATCTACTTGCAGCCATATTAATAATCATAAAATGCCAATGTATTTAACTTACTGGACTGCTTATATATACGAAATAATCAGGCACATTCGCTTTGAACGCGCACCCGGTCTTCGTTCTAAAAACACGCGTACATCGCGCCGAGCCGAGGTTTCTTCTATAAAGTTGCCTGCTGACTACGTGTATTTAACTGAAGTTCGTAGTATCAGATCAGGTTCATGCTGTCCGCATGCGGTCGCATTCACTGGGACAACGTTCTTACTAGGAGCGTATATACAAGTACAGTATGATGCATAATAAATAATTATATGTGTGAGCTTGCGAAATAAAAATTTTAATAATTAAATTAGTTTCAGAATTTGAAATTTAATATTTAAAATACAAAAGGGATTTTAAATAATGCGGTTTAGGTATGTAGTCGTTATTTTAAGGGAAGCAATGCTTCCCTTGCTTCCATTGACCGCACGCCACTACTAGAAAGTTTGTTTGGACAGTGACGCTGTCTATTACACAGACTATTTAAACGATGTAGGTAAAGCTGCTCTAGTGTGGTTCTGGTGTTGAGTGCTGAGGCCGAGCGCATTTAGATCAATTTAGAAAACACTACCGACTACACCAAATATATTACCGTCGTTGTTTCTACTTCTGTTTTCCGCCCCTTATGTTAGCGTTCCTAGAATTATCTAGGTAGTGACCTGGGTATTATAGTCACCCTAGCTTGATTCTGGCGTAGACGTTGCCGACGCACAGTGCGCTTAGGTCAAAAGTTAAGTAAGCACACTTGATCAACCCAAATCACCATAACACATTAAAAAAAACCTGACGATCGTTTAACTAACCAAGTCAGCGTCATAAGAGAAGGAATAATTTCAAATATCTTATATGTAGAAGTGTATTTATATTCTTCGGCAGGTAGTCGGTCACTAACGATTTAGGGCGGTTTATGGACACACAAATTAACATATTTCGTTTGGCAGAAATATCTTAATTCTTTTATTATCTATTGTACATGTTTTGAAAATGATATCCGTCATTTTATGCGCGATATTGGGGACTGTTGGTGGTTGAACATTTGGAGGCGGGTTGAGAGTAGAATTGCCGGCAAACAACGAGGCAAAAAGTTCAGCCTTTCATCAAAATTTCATCCCCTGAACAAGAGGCGGGAACGTGCTCTTGCAGAAATTATTCCCAATAGATTTATCAAGAGTCCAGAAGGGTTTGCTGCCGTTGGAGCTTGAGAGGACTTTGTTTTTAATGTGGTTATTAAACGAGTTTTTTGCCTCAGAAAGAATGCGGACATAGCCGTTTCGTGCGCCGTTAAATGCTTGACGGTTTTCTTGACTGGGATTCTGTAGAAGCGTTTTGTGAGCTTTAAGCTTTTCAAATCTGGCCTTGTCACAGGATTTAGAGAACCAGGGGTTTTGAGTAGCTGAAGAGGTTTTCTGTGTACGTGGAATAGATAATTCCATGCCAGCTTTGATGATTTCGGTGACGTTTTGTGAGATATCAGAGGGGTCAGGATGAGAGAAGCAGACAGACGCCCAAGGAAATGAGGAAAAGTAATCCCGCATTTCGTCCCAGTTCGCGGAGTTGTAGTGCCAAACGATACGTGGGTGTGATGACTCTATGACCTCGGGTTGCAATGCGCAGGAAGCAGTGACCATGCTGTGGTCTGAGCGACCAAGGGGGGCGGTGACTGTTGTCTTATAGCATTCAGGTTTTGTAGTAAGAAGGAGATCCAAGGGATTTGAGCTGTGTGTTGGGATGCGAGGAAAGTAAGTAGGTTGCTTAACCATATTGGCTAAAAAAAATACTGACTGCGAAGGTCTCCGCTGCTCTCCCTTGTGGATCGGTTTTTGAAGATCCTATCCATTCCTTATTATGGACAATGAAGTCACCAAGAAAGTGACCTCGGAGGAAGGATATTCAGAAATCAGACGGTCGGTTTTTCAGAAAGGTAGTCGAAGAGTTGGACAAAGTTGTTGTGAGAAGGTGACCGGTAAATGCAACAGATGAATTTAGTTGCAGCCCTGAGAGAGAGAGAGAGAGTTTCGTCCAAAGTATGTCTTTTCTTCCAGCTTTCGACTTGGGGAGTCTGGTGCAGGGTAGATTGCTACGGACGTATGCGCACACACCTCCATGCAATCTAAAGGAAGTAAGGAGCTCATGCCCCGGGAAATTAAGGTGATTAGTGGCTGTTTTGGCACTGATTTTGGTTTCGGTGAGGAAGAGGAGTTGGGGCCTATTAGCCTGGAGGAAATGGTGGGCGGAGTTTGGGTTAGAATTTAGGCCACATTCGAGAAGGATTTGTTAAATTAGCCAGGGCCCCCTGCACACCCATCTCCCGGAGATCCGAATAAAGGGGTATTTTATCTCCGGAATCTTTTGTACAAGGAGGAGCCATCATAATCTTTATTTATAAGGGAAACCGACTCATACACCAGAACCGGAACCGTCCGTTGGGACTTCACCGGCTTGATGTACGGGGTGGTACCTCCTCGGGCGTGAACAAAATCCTTTACTATCACGTAAAGGAAAAGTCCACTACCACCTATCAAAACTACTACTGGAAATAATTTTTAACAGAGACGTGGCTAAACCTGTGATTTCCATTTGGACTACCTGTTATAATCTAAAATTGTATTGTGATATTTACCAAAAGTAACATATCCGAGTGAATTCTTGTCTATTTCCTGGAATATTTCTAGAGCGTAGTCTTTGCTTAATGCTAATGTGCTAGTGATTGCTTTTGAGAAGTCTTCCTCTGAGAGCCTTCCGCATTTACTTCGATCGTACAGCTGGAACAGAAAACTACAATGACTAATTGGACACTAAAATTAGTACCGTAAAGTAAGGTGAAGTTGGCCAATTTCAAACTTTGGAAAGCAATAGAACCTAAACTAAAAAGTCTGGACGCAGCAAGTGCTTTATGGAAGTGAATTTTCATAAAAACGTTTTTAATAGCAAATATGTCTCTTTTTAATGAAAGCAGGTATCAAATTTGGTTACCAGTATAACCTATATTATAGTAGAAACAATGTACCATATTTCATCAAAATAAGTTTATTGTTTGAAAATATACAAAAAGTTTCCTAAAATAAACTTAAAATGTTCCCGAAAAAACTGGTTTCCTAGCCAACTAACCTTAAATTAATAGTAAATTGTGTTATTGAAATTTAAAACATTTAATGAAAATTTGTTACACAAACGCACTTACTCCGTCCAGAATTTCTTTTCTCACAAACATGTTTTATCTTTCGATGAAAAATGCCAAAATACATAAGAGGTGTTCAATAAAAAAAATATCACCAACAACTCATGGGCCACGCTGTGATTGTAAAATTTATGTTATAGGATGCAGCTCAAGACAACCTATAATTAACATATACAATTTGTTCTCGTATCTTGTATATTAACGGATATATTGAGCTTTTTCTATACGATAATTTCCTAAAAATTATAGACTTTTAAAACATAAACTCAAACCGCCAAAGCATCAGAGAAAGAGTCTATATGAAATGAATTTTCTGGAAATATTTTGCTAAAATTCACTAAATGGATCAGCATTTATTTATTTGTTTGGATACCAACGGGGTTTTCCCCAAACAGGATCACATACAGAGTATATAAATACAAATACAGCAGTGATAACAAACATATCACGCATTATTCCAAAAACAAATCAAAACAATCTTTCATTTAAGTTATAAATACATCACATACTTATATATGCACATACTTGTGCACACACATATAATATGGAGGGAAATAAAGATACAAAAATCAAGACAACAAAAGTCGGACTTTTAATGCTTTTTTATACCCAAATTCCAAATTCATCTAAGATACTGATCAGGCGATAATTTTTAATAAATTTTCTACGACCACCCTTATGTATAGGAATACCCGAGGCAGTCTTTCATTTTATAGGACAAATTCCAGAATGCAGAGATCTGTTAAAAATTAACATCAGGGGTTCTAACAGAGAATTGCCACATCTCTTTACAAAATATGGCGACAATCCGTCACGTCCAGCACCATTTTTATCATCAAGCCTTACCAAAGAATCCAGTATCTCATCTGCAGTAATATAAATGCTGGATAGAGAGCGCGAATCAATACCTACATTGGTATCATCCGTATACGGTGCATCATCTCGATTTTCATAGACGCTTCTAAAAAATTGTGCAAAAAGATCGCAAATACCCCCTCCCGATGAAGCAGAAACTTCATCTAATGTCATCGTAGATGGTATGCCTTGATTTCTTTTCTTTAATGAGATATAAGCCCAAAACGGCTGGAGTCCGAAGCAATTGCGCACTCGGTTAGTCTAATATAGTGGTCGTGATCATTCGAAATTTGCCGCTTGCAACGAGCCCGTAACAATTTAAAGGAAATATAATCAGCCGTGTTTTTATAAAGTTTGCACTTTTTGTGATACTTCTTTTTTTCTTTGATATTCTTAATTGTTGATGGACAAAAATATGGAGGATATTTTCTTCTTATTCGCATCATTGGGACATGCTATTTAATGCAATCAAAGATAACAGAGTATAACTTTTCAACCATACGATCAACCTCCAAACCTTCCATCAGGGCACTTCAAGGAGAATTATTCAGAATATGATTTATCATAGGGTAATTTGCTTTTTTAAAATTAAAAGATGTATTATCATGCCTTTTTAAACAATGTATAGTTTCCATAGAGAGGACGAATTCAACATCTGTGTGGTGAACGTCCTCATCTACGATAGGACAACAACAGTGTAAGAAGCTCTCAACAATCTCTTCATTACACAGAACAAGATCAAGTATTCTATGGTTTACATTAGTAACATAATTAACTGCTTAAAATTACACAATGAAATGGCATCAAGCAGAGGTGAAGAGCTATTGTCAAAGTTAGCTGGCACTAAAGCTGCTGTATCTGCCGGTCATTTCCACACTATTCTAGGACGATTGAAGTCACCGCACAAAAGAAGTGGTGATCTCAAACTGTTGCAATGAGACCCTCCAAGTTATGATAGCAAATTTTCATAGAACTGTTTTTACTGTTAAATATGTATCTTTTAAGACAGGCATGAAATTTAATAGATGGTGTAACCTTTATAGTAGAAACAGTGTACCGGATTTCATCCAGTGGCGATTTCTCCTAGTGAGCTAGGTGTGCGCCGCACACCCTAAAATATAATTAAAATGTGCACAGTTAAATATGTTTTATTTCTTTTTCCCTTAGTCTTAATACACTACATATGTTATGACAATCGATTTAATTTACTTATTTGATTTCATAAATAGTCGGTTAATAGTGACTTGGAATGAAGTAGATACCACGTCTTCATTCAGAAAATATGAGTAGGTCAATAGCAACTGGGAATGAATTCGGGTTAGGTGTGCGTTGTTATTTCCGAACAACTTCACTCGACAGAGCTGTATTGGTATACAATACAGTCCCCCACCCATGTGTTTAAAATAGTAAGGAAATACCATTCGTTTTAACACTGCAGTGAGCGGTAAAAATACCGCTCAAGACAAATGAATGGAACGCCGGTTTAACAAACGTTGTGATAGCATTATTTACAAACATTACAACTGCGCTTGCCTGGACCACAGTATTCTAGAATCAAAGACTATAATACATTTTAGTAAATTTTCGTAGAAAAAATTCACTAATGGGGAGATCTCGACTTTTGAATTTTGAAAAATTGTTTGCAAATGAGCGCGAACTAGGACCCCTAGAACCCATATCCGGGGTCAGTTTCAATTTTTATATATAAGAATTTAATTTGAGTCAAGTTTTAAAATATAGAAATTTTTGATTAAAATGAAGAAACTGATTTCAAGTACCATCCATATTTCTAGAAATTGTAATGGTACATAATGAGGTGAGGTAATTTTGGAGATTAGAAATCGGATGACAGAACTTTAGAACAATTGACATTTAGATTAAAATTTAGTCAAAATTGCATCATTTGCAGTCACAAGTTTAGACTTATTTGTAAGATGCTTTGTACTATTTATATAACAATAAACTATAAACTATATGTTGTTGTTGTTGTTGTTGTAATTTGGTTTGGCCTCGGACCGTTAGGCTATAAACTATATATATATATATATATATATATATATATATATATATATATATATATATATATATATATATATATATATATATATATATATATATAGGTATCACACCGATAACTCAAAATATAATCGGCCGATTTTGATAAAATGTGGCATGTACCTTCCTTCTGTAAATGTATTGGATAATTTCGTTAGTCAGGAAAATAGGACGAGGTTTTCCGGGAAAATTTTGAGTTTTTATTCGAAAAAAATTTGTATCTCAAAAAATAAAAAATATAAGATAACCAAATTTGGTAGGTAGGTTTACGATATAAAAATTAAACTATACACCAAAATTTAGATTTCTATGTTGCAAGATAAAAAAGTTATAATAAAATATTTTGTGCCAGATCATTTCTATGAAAATTCACTACCATAACGCACTTGCTGCATCCAGGATTTTTACACATTTTATTATTTAGTACCATATTAACATTGAACTACTTTTAATGTTTACAGTTTTCACCCCGTTCCGGACAGTGCTAACGCTAACACAAATTTGTGTGAAGAGGAGAGCTTGATAATAATTCCATGTTCTTTTCGTGTTTTAAGTGACTTTTTAATTTGTTAGTGTTGCAGTGGGAAATTAATTTATTTATCTACGTATCATTCCCATATAGGTCGATATATATATATATATATATATATATATATATATATATATATATATATATATATATATATATATATATATATATATATATACATATATATATATATATATATATATATATATATATATATATATATATATATATATATATATGTACATTTAGTGTTAATAATTTTTAAAACCACCACTAACAGCAACTCGTTACCGCACACCCGAACATTTTTGTCAGGAGACGCCACTAATTTCATCAGACTAACTTTTTGTTTGAAAAAGTACAAAAATTTTCCAAAGAAAATTAAAAATTTTCCCAAAAAACTAGTCTCACTTTCCTGGCCAATCAACCTATCCAGGTAATGTACACAAAAATTACACTAGCCACGATACAATTATTCACACAGAAAGCTTCTTGCCAGAAATTAAAAAAATGGCATCACGATTATTTTGGCGAATAATATTGAAAACTTCGCAAAATGCGTCATTCTCATGGGACTCCGATATCCTTTGGTAAAAACGCCGCATCACAATTTTTTATATGTACCAAATTGTTAAAAGTTGAAAAACAATGGAAATAACTCGAAACGATGGGCGATGTCTAATTTTTCTCCTTACAAGCATGCATTAAACTTGGATGGAAAATGCAATAATGTTACAATAAAAGGGGTGTTCCATTAAAGGAAGAAAACTTGTATCACCAGCGACTTATGGGCCAGCCTGTGATTGTCAACATGATTGTAAAAGATAAAAGATGCAGCTTAAAACACTCTATAAATAACTTCTATAATATTTTCCCGTATCTTGTATAATAACGGATATATTGAGCTTTACAGTAAAAATGCACCACCCTGCATATATGTACACATGTAAAAACTGAAATTGATCCTGGCGGGTGGGGAGGGGGACTCTAGTTCGTACTCCTTTTAAGAAATATTTAAAAAAAGTAACCGCCCTTTCAATAACGATTTTCTTCAACGAAAATTCGCGAAAAAGTATAGACTATTAAATCACAAACTCTAATTGAAACTATTGCCAAATCATCAGAGGACGGGTATATTTGAAATTCATTTCCTGCAAATATTTTAGTAAAATGAAGGACAATGATGGTTGAATCTGTAACGTAAGGCTTTGTAAAACACATTTATTATAACATTTATTCTACATAGCCCATATTTGTTTCGGGTTCTCCGTCTAAAAATTGCAAATTTTGACGTTTGAAATCGCGACTTTGACGTTTTAAGAGGAAAAGTTATCAAATTTTCAAAGTAATTTTTCTGGTATTTCTTGACCTTTTTGCGGTAAAAAAAGTTAGTCTTTGTCTGTAATATACAATAGATTTTGTTATCCAGGCAAACTATTTTGGCTTTGTGCATTTCTCTGGTAATCAGTGGCACCCAAATTTTGTTCAAATGCCTATATATTAGTGAATTTTCTTAGAAAAAATTCACTAATGAGGAGATCTCGACTTTTGAATTTTGAAAAAATTTCTTCAAATGAGCGCGATCTAGGACCCCTAGAACCCATATCCGGGGTCAGTTTCAATTTTTATATGTTTATATATATATATATATATATATATATATATATATATATATATATATATATATATATATATCACACCGATAACTCAAAAAATAATGGGCCGATTTTAATAAAATTTGGCATGTACTTTTCTTTTGTAAATAGCTTGGATAAGTTCGTTAGTCAGGAAAATCGGACGAGGTTTTCCGGGAAAATTTTGAGTTTTCATTCGAAAAAAATTATTATCTCAAAAAGTAATTAGCCGATTTTAATAAAATTTGATATGTACCTTTCTTTTGTAAATAGCTTTGACAAGTTTGTTAGTCAGGAAAATCAGACGAGGTTTTCCGGGAAAATTTTGAGTTTTCATTCGAAAAAAAATTTTATCTCAAAGAATAATACGCCGATTTTGATAAAATTTGGCACGTATCTTTCTTTTGTAAAAGGCTTTGACAAGTTCGTTAATCAAAAAAATCGGACGAGGTTTTCCGAGAAAATTTTGAGTTTTCATTTGAAAAAAAAAATTATCTTAAAAAATAATTTGGTAGGTAGGTTTATGATATAAAAAGTAAACTATACACCAAAATTTAGATTTCTATGTTACAAGAAAAAAAAGTTATAAAATATTTTGTGCCAGATCATTTCTATGAAAATTCACTACCATAACGCACTTGCTGCGTCCAGGCTTTTTTTCCCTTTCAACTTACAGATATAAATGTTGGCATGTAGGGTAAGTTTAATAGCGCAAACCTGTGTACCTGTGTTGCCATAGCTTTGTTATTTTTGGAAGTAAAAAAATTCCGAAGGAAAACCCAAAATTTTACAGAAAAAGCTTGTCCGATTTTCATGGATATCGAACTTATCCAAGCCACCTACAAAAGGAAGGTATCTAACAAATTTTATCGAAATCGGCCCATTAGTTTTTGAGTTATCGGTGTGATATATATAAACACAGATCTCCCCACCAGTGAATGTTTTTTAGAAAATTCCCTAATAAATGATAATGGTGATATATAATAATTGTGGGTATTGAATTATACTTTTGATTAAATATTATGGGATTTCATATCAAGCAATAATTTGTCTGATTACAAAAAATATCATCCAGTCAACTTTACTTCGTAATTTTCTGCCAGTGCGGGAGAAGCCTTATCTGTAATGAGCCGGCTCATTTGTGCTCTGAAAATCATAGCGTTCAGTTCAACTTGATGACGACCGTGGATCGCTGGTGTCTTTGTAGATTTCGTGATAGCGATGTGTATTAATTTAATGAAATAAATACAAGGGTAACGAGTCAGTTTATCTATAACGATTTTATAAATATGATGATTTTCCAAAGGCTTGAGCTAATGACGTGTGTCACATTGAAGTATTCAAAATGCTTTTTGTGTCTATTGTTTTGTTCTTTAACCCATTAAAACCTAGTGTGATCATATGGTTACACTAACATCCCCTCTTTTAAAAGGCAGTGAAACTAAAGTTTCTGTTGAAATTTGTTTTTTAATTGAACATTTCGCCACTAGATCGCCCAACTTATCATCCCATTACCGATTTACTGTCAGGTTTTACAACATTGTCAAAATAAGGTGAATAGAAATTGTGCTACGCATTGTTTGCTGAAAATAATGGAGCCGACGTTTGAGTAAGTATCTATTTGTTTTTGTTAAGATAATTGATGTTTTTTAATATTAGAATCTATAGCTAAATGACTACTCTATAGCATGGCATGGTTTTGATACAACCACAAGTAAATTATGTAGATGGTAATTGCATACAAACATGTCTGTTACCATATGGTAACACTAGGCTAATATGCAAGCTAACTGATTTTCCTTTTCACAGGAGAGGGTTTTCGCTGCAAGAAGCTCTAGATATGATCAGTGATTTGTATAATGACAATGGTGACGTATTTATATGCCCACCTGATCCAAATGTTCTAACAGACGAAGACTCGGCTGACGAAGATGATAGGGGTTTGGTGGACAATCTGTCTAGGCGTCAGTTGTTAGCAAATGCTGAAATACATTTTGAAAGTCATCGTCATCCACCTCCTGTAGACGACAATATACAGAATCTCGAGTTAGTGGGAAGCGACGAAAATCAGGAAATTCCCGAAAATGATTTTGAAACTGCTGATTTTTTAAAAACGCTGAAACTAAAAAAATATAATGATAGGATATGGATATATGGTGACTTAACAAAAACATCTAAAAAAAACTGTATTTTGGATGAAACGAGGAAATATGCCCCTTTTGTAAACTGCTCTGATCCTCGGGTAACACTAAAAGAATTAAAATGTTTTTTTGGGATACCGATTATTTCTGGGTATAATATACTTCCTGGGAAAAGATACTATTGGGATTCTGGAACAGAAATGTTGAATGTAATGATAAAGGATGCAATGCGACGTGATAGGTTTATTCAAATTATGCGTTTTGTCTATTGTGCTGATAATAATAAATTGGACCCCAAAGACAAAATTTGGAAATTGAGACCCATCATCGAAACATTACAAAATTATTTCCGGAACTATTACCAACCCACGGAAAATATGAATTATGACGAATGGTTAAATACTACGGCCGCTACAGCTGTAAGCAATTTATTCAGGGAAAACCAATTAGATTCGGATATAAAGTGTGGTGTATGAACTCTAAAAACAGTTATCTAATTGACTTTGATATATAACAAGGAAGAAGTCCAGGCTCAAATAGTGAATATGAAGCTGCATTTGGTAAATGTGCAGCTCCTCTCGTTTCCATGTTGGACAAATTACGCGAACCATGATTGCCCTACCAAATATATATAGATAATCTTTTCACCAGCTTCAATCTGCTGGTATATTTGAAGCAAAGAGGATATGGTTGTACCGGAACTATCAGGGAAAATAGGGTTGCTATAGATTGCCTTCTAATCAACAAGAAAACAATGTCAAAGAATTCTCGAGGTTACTTGGTTTCAAAAATTGACAAGGAAGATGGTATAATGCTGACGAGGTGGATGGATAATGCGGTCGTAACAATGGCATCAACTTCTTATGGAGCGAATCCTATTCAACACGTCAAACGTTATTCGCAAGCTGAAAAATATATACAAGTGCCACGTCCCCACATAGTTGGAATAACATGGGCGGTACAGACCGAATGGATGAAGACCTAGCGCGATATAGAATAAGCATCCGGAGCAACAAGTGGTATTGGTCACTATTTACTTGGTTAGTTGATGCCGGAATACAAAATGCATGGACCCTTTACAAATGCACTGGGAGACAAGTTACCAGTTTAAATTTTCGTTGTGAAATTGCCACTAATTGTCTAAATATATATAAAAATCCTCCCATCAGACCTGGTAGACCAGCATCTAGTAAACATAGTCTCTCATTTAACCGTGTTTCTGATGATGTAAGATACGACGGTACGAACCATCTTATCGTACCTGTTCCCAACAAGAAACGTAGGACATGTGCTGGTGAAGGCTGTTCTTCAGTTGGTCGCACACAATGTGAAAAATGTGATACTGGACTTTGCATCGAGTGTTTTGCATTGTTTCATAAAATATAAGCTTATATACCATGTATGACCTAGTGTGACCATATGGTCACACCGTGTAACTTTTTTTTTAATATTTTTGTTTTCAAAAATCTTCTAGTTTATGATATTTTATGGCCGTATTACCATGTCGATGTACATATATCTCTCTTTATGCAGGAAAAAATAATTCCGGCTTTGATGGGTTAATAGTTTATCTAATTGGTTCATTCAAACGCCATGTAGAATATGTTTTATACTATAACACTTAAATAACACTTGTTTTGTGATTTTGGCTTAACTTTTTGCAAATTGAAGCAATTTATCAAGAAAATAGTGTGTTAAATCACGATCACAAGATGAAAGTTGCATCAACCAGAAGGTGATTTGATTTTAGTAACATTATGTATTCGGCATTCTGTAACGTTAAATGCAATCTAGATACCTTATCCTTATGGTCACCTTGGCAGGAAACATATTTTAACAAAAGAAAAAATGAGTTACCAGCAAATTCGATGACAATTGACGAAAATCAATAAATTTTGATCTAACTTTGTAACAGATGGTTTCCTAATTCATGAGTCAGATAAAAATATTTGAAGTAAAATAAATTTTCATTTCTAAGAATGTTAGCATTTACGATCTACTTACCTCACATGCTATTTTTACTGAGTCTAAAATATTCCTATTATTTGAAAGTGCTAAAACTCCCAGCAAATACTCTCGGAAATCAATAACTCCAGTAGAATTCTAAAATTATAGAGAAGAAAAATGCGATTAATACGTCAGTACATAAAATATTAATGTGTGTACAGAGTTTTCCGAATATAACTTAGTGTAATCTTTGACACAAATTATAATTGTATTAAAAATAAATTAGAACAGGAATAGATAAATTAAGTATAACATTTGTTTTGTAAACATTGAGTGTATAAACACTGACAAAAATATAATTTAATACACTGGCTTACACAAACATTGCAAAAAGTAACTCTTCTTTCACTGAAATTCCAACAATCGCAACAATAAAAATTTGCGCTTTTAGGAAACTCTTTTTCCTACCGCACACAAAGTGGGTTTTGACAATTTTTTTTTAAATAGGCTTGTAACATTGTGAAAGAAATTTAAATAGGCCTATTGCATCTATCTTTTAATTACAAAAAACTCAAAGACGCAGCAAGTGCGTTATGGTAGTGAATTTTCATTAAAATCTTTTAATAGCAAATATGTGTGTTTTTTTTTTCTTTTCAGAAAGCAGGCATCAAATTTGATTGCCAGTATAACATATATAGTAATAAAAACAATGTGCCATGTTTCATCAGAATAACTTTATTGTTTCAAAACGTACAAAAATTTCCGAAAGTAAACTTAAAATGTAACCGAAAACATCCGTATCTTGGTCAACCTTATAGGTTAATAGTAAATTTAGCTTTTCAAATATGAAGCATTTAATCAAAATTCGCTACCATAACGCACTTGCTGCGTCCAGAATTTCTTTACTTACAAACATGCATTATATTTCGATGGAAAATGCAAAAACATAAGGCGTTTTCGACTAAAAAAAATTACTTGTATCACCAACGACTTATGGGCCACTCTATGATTGTAGAAATATGTTTTAAGATGTAGCTCAAGATACCCTATAAATAATGTATACAATTTTTTTCATATCTTGTAGAATAACGGATATATTGAGCTTTATTGATTTTTTACGAAAATTCGACAAAAGTTATATACCATTAAACGATAAACTCTATAGCTAAGACTACTGCCAAGCATCAGAGAAATCGTGTATTTGAAATGAATTTTCTGGAAACATTTTAGTAAAATGAATGACAATAACCGTTGAAACTAAGACCTCAGGCTTGGTAAAACATTCTTCTTGAGACATTTGTTTTCCATAGCCCGTATTAGATCCAAGTTCTTTGCCTAAATGTTGCGAATTTTGACGTTTTAAATTGTCACTTTGACGTTTTGAGGAAAACCCCAAGTTATTGTCCTTTAAATGTCCATAACTTTTTTGTCCTTTAACCTACGGAGCTAAATTTTGGTAGGTAACTTACCTATAGTGGTATAAAACGATGCACCCTTACTTTGTTATTTCCGGAGATATGATTTTTTTTCTAACGAAAACACAAAATTTTCCGGGAAAACCCCAGCCGATTTTCTTGGATAACGAACTTATCCAAGCCACTTGTAAAAGGAAGGTACTCACCATATTTTGTCAAAATCGGCCTAATATTTTTTGAGTTATCGGTGTGATACATATATATATATATATATATATATATATATATATATATATATATATATATATATATATATATATATATATATATATATATATATATAATCGAAACTGACCCCGGATATGTGTTCTAGGGGGCCTAATTAGCGCCCATTTGAAGAAATCTAAAGTCGGGATATCCTCATTAGTGAATTTTTTTTAAAGAAAATTCACTAAAATGGGGCTATGACACAAAATATAATTGGTTTTATGGGTACTGCGTTAAAAAACTCGCTACTCTTGAATTCTAATTAGAAGCGAGTTATTTGTTCAGTAAACATGCGGCAAAAATTCAAATGATTGTTTAAGATTTTTTTTCCTTTGATGGTTTTCGGAAAGCCGCTTTTTCAACGATAATATTATTTTATTATCTAAATCTCACACTTAAAACTCCTTAATTTACTGTTGAAAACGACTACCACCAGCTAGGATCCATAAATATAACATTCTCATTGACTGCCAAACTCTTTCAAAAACCACCACCAAAAATCTGGTTTCTCAAATCTTCCACATTTTCCACCGGAGTAGTGTAAACTAATGACTTCACAGGTGGTTTAAGTCCAGGGATCGAACGGCTCTAAGTTCATATCAACCAGTCTAGCGATCTCGATATGTAGCTGTTGAAATTTCACGAGCAACCACTCTAAAATAAACTGGCGCACCATCGTGCTCAAACCACAAGTTTCCATATACCTCGTCGGTAAGACTTCTGGCAGAAATATCAGTCCAATTAGCCAGTCATCCTTTTTCAACAAGGTACCTCTTGAGCCCATACATGACTTTATAGTGACATTTTTTTAACAGTTACCCACTTTCCAATGGCATATGTGTTAGTAGTGCTTTGCTTCCTGCCTGTACGCTTCGAAACAGACTTATCCCTGGAATGGCTCTTAGTTGAGATGGCAATCTTGTGGACAATTTAAAAAAATATACTGCTTTTATTACCATGTTCTCCACTGACTCCTTGCTTAGTGAACCATTTGGTGTTGCCGGTGCACTGGTAGACCTTTCTTCAAAATTAAGCATTTAATGAAAATTCGCTACCAAAACGCATATACTGCGCCTAGACTTTTTTCTTACAGAAATGCAAAAATGCAATAATATAAGGGTGTTCGAAAAAACAATTGTCGGGATCACCAACAATTTATGGACCACCCTGCGATTGTTACAATAATTTTATAGTTAAGACACCCTATAATAACGTATACAATTTTTTATCTTATCTTGTATAATAACAGTTATATTGAGCTTTACCGTAGAAATGCGTCACCTTGTATATATACAGATAAAAACTAAAAGTAAACGCGGATATGGATTCTAGGGGGCCTAGTCTGGGCTCATTTGAAGAAATCTTTTTAATTTTAAAAAGTCGCTTGCTCAAACGAATTTTTTCTACGAAAATTAGCTCAAAATTATTGACCGTTAAACCATAAACTTAACAAAACCTACAGCCAAAGCATCAACTTAACTAAACCTACAGCCAAAGCATCAGCGAAAGGGTCTATTTGCAATGAATTTTCTGTAAATATTTTAGTAAAATGAAGGTCAATGACGGTTGAAACTGAAACTTAGGGTTTTGCAGAACAATCTTTTTGCGACATTTTCTTTACAGAATCCGCATTTGTTTCAGGTTTTTTGCCTAAATGTTGCGAATTCTGACGTTTCAAATCTCGATGCTGACGTTTTGACGCCTTTTTTTCTTTAAATGCCTATAATTTTTTTATCTTTTAACGTACCGACCTAAATTTTGGTACGTCGGTCGCCATTTATAATATAAACATTCGTACCAAAATTGATAGCCATTACTTTGTTATCTCCGGATATATATATTTTTCCGAAAGGAAACACAAAATTTTCCGGGAAAACCTGGGCCTATATACTTGGTTCTCGGGTTGAACCGCGTCCATAATTTATTAAAACTCGACGTTTCGGCGCCTGTTTTAGAGCCATTTTCAAGAGGTAAAGGAAACATGTAAGGACATGAACTCTAAGGCCTCAATCTGCCCAGTCCTTAGAGTGGTAGACAAAGGTGGGTTGGGTTATTGTAGCTCGATTACGGGGCTCAATCTGCCTACTCTCCAAATCTCACCGGAGATCTAGGCTTAGGGTTGAAGACACTGAGACCTTAGAGACGATCTCCGGCGAGATTTAGTGAGTAGGCAGATTGAGGCCCCGTAATCGAGCTACAACAACCCAACCCACCTTTGTCCACCGCTCTAAGGAGTGGGCAAATTGAGGCTTAGAGTTCATGTCCTTACATATTTCCTTTACCTCTTGAAAATGGCTCTAAAACTGGAGCCGAAACGTCGAGTTTTAATAAATTCTGGACGCAGTTCAACCCGAGAACCAAGTATGTCTCACATTAAAGACCACGGAAATCTTTCCGAACATATAAAAATTGAAACTGACCGTGGATATGGGATCTAGGAGTCCTAGTTTGCGCTCATTTGAAGAAATTTTTTCAAAATTCAAAAGTCGCGATCTCTTCATTAGTGATTTTTTTTAAAGAAAATTCACTAACAAGAATCCGCTCTCATTTACAGTCGGTTTAGACTTAGATATTTTTTTGTAATATTTTAAAATAGTTAAAATAAATAATAAACAAAAGATATGCCTTACCTTGTCATATAATTTAAAAAGTTGCTGAGCCAATGGCTCGTTTGATGGAAGGTGTAGCAAATTCACGAATTCGCTATAGCTCATGCGACTACAATCTTTGCAAGTCATCCTGGAACTCATTAGATTCTCTTCAACGTTTGAGCTATCCAATCTGAAAGGATTTGAGGAAATATTAATTCAACTTGTCGAGATAAAATGATACTAAAAATGGAAGAAGCTCTGTAAGGGGATTATATTACGAATATAGGAAGTATTTTTATAACAATCAACTTGAGGGTGTTTAAATATAAACTATCGACATAACTAAAATTATTTTTAGACTAGTCGGACGTCGTGATTAGATATGCGTTGACAAAATACCAAGTCATCCAATATTCTAGAAGTGTCACGGAATCACTTTCAGTTTGCCTTCTCTATGTAATTATTTCCGCGTAATTATGTGACGCATTTAAGCCAAGCAAATAAAAATATTTACACGTTTTTAAATAAAGTCGAGCAACGAAATGAAAAATATAAGAAATAATACATCAAAAATTTCGGGACGAAGAAAGACGTTATAATAGTGAATTTTCATAAGAATTTTACAGTATTAGTACGGCATATTACTAAAAGTAATGCTTTTAATTTTAACAGACGTCGAAGATGGGGTTTAGAGGTCCTAATATAAGTTCATTTGAAGAATTTGTCACTTTATATTATCATAAGAAATATTCAAATCTTGTGTTCTAGATCTTTTTAAGAAAAAACATTGAATGCAAAAACTCAATTTTCTATGACGTTAGAAAATTAAAAAATGGTAAATCTAGGTACTGTGTCTCTTTAAAAGAAACTTGTATTACAAATTTCATTAGGGTTACAAAAGCTTATCAGAAGGAAACTTAATTCATACTAAGAAGTCAATCCATTATTCAAATAACTTACCAACTTGAACAATAAATCAACGAATTAATATTCTTATTCTATGCTATTATACAATCATGTACTATTTAACCGCAAAACAGAACTGTCAAACCATGATAATTAAACAAAACACCTTATTCTTCTTTAGTTTCCAATTTTAAAAGCATAATATAGGTAAAAGTGGTTATTTCTATTTCAATGACAATCATTTACCACTTAACCTCAAAACCGAATGGTTAAATCATAATAAATAAACAAAACACGTTATTATTCTTTAGTTTCCAAATTTAAAAGCAATATACAATAATTTACTTAACCTCAAAACAGAAATGTCAAAGCATAATAAATAAACAAAACACATTATCCCATCTGGTTTTTACTTCAAGTAGCTGATATAAAACTTCTTTATTTTCCCTACAAATCCCCGCATCCGAATATACCCGAACGCGGTCATTCTTCGGGTGTGAGCATTATCGTTGCATTATGATGCATGCCTGTGGTATATGTATCAGTCTACGCATGGCAGGTTCCTACTCTGTTTTTGTCTGATATCATACTTTAATCATTTAAGTTGTTTTTTCAATGTCTTTCAGACTTGATTATTAATTTGGGAAAAACTCAACATTTTGTAAACCAAATTTCTTAAAATTCACAATAGAGGTTTATTCACTACATTTATAGGTACACGTAAAGTTTCACTTAATTTACTTTAATATTTTCCAAAATATAGCGCATTGAAAAAATTTTTTGGGGGAAAATATGTCCCTTAATAGCTGATTGAGGAACTCGTCCGCGATTGTAACGCAATGAAGGCATTTTACAAGTTTCGTTCAAATCAGTTGAGTATCTTTTGAGTTATCGCTCGGATACATACATATATAAATATATATATATATATATATATATATATATATATATATATATATATATATATATATATATATATATATATATATATATATATATATATATATATATATATATATATATATATATATATATATATATATATATATATATATACTCGTGGTTCGCTTTTTCGTGAAGAGTTATGTTATAATTTATTGCGTTTACATTCGTGGTAAATTCTTCGTTTTGGACAAAATTAAAACAACCATTGTGTTTTTGATGTAACGACATTTCGTCGCCTCATGCGCGGCTTCTTCAGGTTTATTTATTTATTTATTTCATTTTATATTAATTTATTAACATTGCACTTTTACGGTTGAGAGCTTTTTATTTTCAATGTTTACAGCTCTCAACCGTAAAAGTGCAATGTTAATAAATTAATATAAAATGAAATAAATAAATAAAAAAACCCTGAAGAAGCCGCGCATGAGGCGGCGAAACGTCGTTACATCAAAAACACAAATGTTTTAATTTTGTCCAAAAATGAAGAAGTGTCCACGAATGTAAACCCAATAAATTATATATATATATATATATATATATATATATATATATATATGTATATATATATATATATGTGTATATATATATATATATATATATATATATATATATATATATATATATATATATACAAAATTCACTGATAATAAATGTTATAGTTAAAATGTTTGTTGAATTTTACTTTAAAACATATGTGGCTATGTCGCCACAAAATATTTCGTATTTACGTAATTCAGGTGTTTTACATTTTAGCGAGAGCCTCGGTGGTTCAGTGGTAAGAACGTGTGCCTCTGAACCGAAGGGTACTGGGTTCAATCCCAGGGTACTCCTTTCACCTTTTCAGTACATACTGCACAATTGACATGAACAGAGGTTGTGGGATTGTATTTGAGCAAGTTGAATGTCTGCACGTTCCGCCCTTCAGAGGGGGCGTTAAGCCGTCGGTCCATGCGATGTTGGGCACGTTAAACATTTCTATCCTCCTTACAGAAATTCAGGGGTTCGGCAGAATTTCTAGGATAGTGAGGTGAAACTGTTCTTTGGCGTCGGTGATTGGCCATAGTCGCGGAAATAGGCCGACGTTAAAGAAATAAAACCCACACACACATTTTAGCGAATTTTCATTAAGAAAAATTCGCTAATAGAGAGGTCACGATGAAAAGCTTTTGAATTTTTTTTTAAATGAACGCGAATTTGGGTCCCTGGAACTCAAAACCAAGGTCCGTAAATTTTTTTATATGTTTATATATATATATATATATATATATATATATATATATATATATATATATATATATATATATATATATATATATATATAATATAATATATATATATATATATATATATATATATATATATATATATATATATATATATATATATATATATATATATATATATATATATAACTTTTCACTTGACCTTGGATTTGGGTTCTAGGGGCCCTAATTCACGCTCATTAGAAATTTTTTTTCCAAAAAATCTTACCATCGATACCTCTCTTAGTGAATTTCCTTAATGAAAATTCACTAAAAACAAGTCAACATTCAACTGCAAATTACTCGAAAACGGTCAACTTTAAAACATTTTAACAGGAATACCTTTTTTATGTAGATTAAATGAAGCTGTGAGATTTTCTATAAATGTATTAGATAAAACCACGTACAAAAAAAAGATGGAAATTAAACCATTCCAGCTCCCTTGTAAGTTACGCATTTGATTGAAATATCAAGATTCTAACAAATTACCATTTCTCATAAAAAAACTACGCCTTTGTGTCAAATAGCATTATGTTACTTGTAGTAGTTTTGAAGAAAATTCCAAAAAACCATTTTTGAAAGTCCCCTTCTAGGGGCTGTAGCTCCTTAGGGGTGCATTTTTGGAAATAGTTTTATAGAGTTGTAACATGTCGCGTGTATTTAATAAGCGTGACATGTCACACGCGTCAACGCCGTTCACTTTTAAGCTTCTGAATCAACCCCTTCAGTGACGTCAAACTCGGCGGTCGGTTACTCTACCGCACCCAACTCGCTGGAACACGCCTGCATTCGAGCTAGTTTCGTGACGTGTCTGCGATAATAGAATTTTTATATACGCTTGCAATGCATGCCACGCTCTCTTCTGTTTAAAATCGACCAAGAGATGAAATCTTACAGCTAAATTTTAGTCGGAAAACAGCATGCCTAAATGGGTATGTCTTATGTTTAAATACCGACTTATTTCCAGTTGCTTGTACATTTCTTTGCTTGATAATAATGGTAGATTGCTTGTTAATGTATGTATACTGAACTTACTTTCGATTATTGTTTCTTTATTATAAGTTTTATACTGTTAAACGGTGGCTTGTGGTAGCGTTAGTTCTTTAATTAACTGCTATTATACTGTTTTAAATGCATTGTAAAGAAGTCATTTAAGATTTTGTTTCATATACGTTAGTTTATTTCCAATTATTGACGCAGATAAATTTTGTAAGTAAACTCAACCTGCTACCAGCCGCCTTATGTAAATCATTAAGCCCTGAACCATTACTCATACCTATGGAATTTTATAGCACATTGTTAAGGAGCCCCTTGAATGACACACCGTTAAGGAGCCCCTTCAACACCATCGCCAGGGAGGAGCCCCCTCAACAACAACATCGTTAAGGAGCCCCTTCAACACCATCGCCAGGGAGTATCCCCCTCAACAACAACATCGTTAAGGAGCCTCCTAAATGGCACATCGATAAGTAGTCCCTTCAACACCATCGCCAGGGAGTAGCCCCCTCAACAACTGACATCGTTAAGGAGCCCCCTCAAGAACACCTTACTGACATCGTTAAGGAGCCCCCTCAACAATACCACTGTTAAGTGGCAACACCTCACTAAATAAAAGAAACCGCTAAGGGGGAGACCCCTTCAACACCATCGCCACGGAGGAGCCCCCTCAACCTAAAGCTGGAAGTTAAGTACACTATTTATCTGTGGTTTTCTTCTTTTTTTTTGAGTAGGGTATGCTCCACAATTAATTTTTACAGTGCTATATGCCATGTCAAAGTAATCGATTCATATTTTTCTTTTATCCAATTTGGTTGTTTCAATTCGCTGCATTGTATAGATTCAATAACTTTTTAAATAAACTGATTTTATTCATAATACCTGATTTTTATTTGTACATCTTGAAACCTACCAACTGCAAGTGCCTAAACCCAAGCCCTGAGATAATTTGTGTTATATTATATTATTTTAGTGTTCAATAAATATTTTTCGTTATACTGGGCTTTAGTATATTTATAGTTATAGATTAAACCACACTTAGTTTTTGGTGCACTATAAGTCCTAGAAATGTTGGGAGACTTTTTGAAACATCTTGTATAACAAATAACACATGACTTACCCTAGTTTATGTCTCAACTTCTGAACTTCAACTAACGAGGTCGCGTTAGGTAGATTCATCGCTTTTGCTTTGGTCATGAGTTTACAGTCATCATAGGTGTAGTCTAGTACAGGAACTCCGAGAGCTCTGTAATCAACATGCGCCAGACACTATCATATAAGATTGTATACGGAGATTAGTTTCATACTTACCTTGCCATCACTGCACGTACATTGTTTGCGAACAGCTTAGGATCTCGTTTCTCTTCTTCGTTGGGGACATAGACGGGCAAGAACTCAATCTCGCAGTAGCTGAAGGGTTGTGACAACGTCAGCCATAGCAGCTTCAGCCTGAAAGATGAATTCTCTTTCAGTTTATATCCAGAACGCGAGTTATGTTATCCTCGTATATTCGCCATGGTATTTTAATAATAATTAGAAGTTATGTAATGCCAATTCATTGAGAGAATGCCAGGGGCGGCTCCTCAATAAGTGTGCCCGTGCGCGCCCACTGCCGCCTGACGTGGAAAAAATAATATTTTTGCTATGCTATATTTTAATAATTTTTTATTTACTTTTTTTACCTCCTGCATTAAACAAACAAAATTAGTATATCGAAGATCGCAGAGAGTCGGCAGCCATTAATACAGAATACAGAATCAGAATAAGTATAGTGTTAATCGTTGCAGACGTTATACACATCCATATCCATATAAAGCAGTCGGGCGGCAGTGTGTATTTTTCGGCGCTCTCAGGAAATACGATACTTCAGTGAAAATGATCGCGAATCTTGATGCTCTTCGTCGAAAACGACCGAATAAGCAATCTGTTGTGCGCTATAAAATTACACACTTCGAGTTTGTAGTGGACTTTTGGTAGAGCGTGTGTACCTACTACCTAGTAATTTTGTCTTCGCGTCGGATTGATTTTTAATTAGATCATTTCGTTGTTGTTTACATGTTCTAACAAGACAATTATTATTATTATTATGGTTACTACTTCGGGTTGCTTAATAAGTGGACAAAATAATTGTGATAATGTGATTAATTCGGTGGATATTTTAAATTTAAAGGTTAACTTTTTAAGGGACTTTTTAACTACTATAACGTAGAACTAACTAGAGGAAAACTTGGTAAGTAGTTAATAATTAATAAGTTTAGTAAGTAGGTTTCTTTATAATACATTTTCGGCGAAAAATAGGCGAGCCCTTCATTTTTAGTGAATTTTTATTTTAAAAAATTCACTATTAAAGAGATATCGATGGAGAGACTTTGCAATTTTTTTTTTCAAATGAGCGCGAACAGGACCCCTAGAACCCATATCCGGGGTCAGTTTCCATTTTTATATGTTTATATATATATATATATATATATATATATATATATATATATATATATATATATATATATATATATATATATATATATATATAAGTTGGATAAGTTCGTTAGCCAGGAAAATCGGATCAGGTTTTCCCGGAAAATTTGGTGTTTTATTTCTAAAAAAATTTATATTTCCGGAAATAACAAAGTGAGGGCAACCAAATTTGGCACCCATATTTGCGTTTAAAAGAGTGAATCATGTACCAAAATTTAGGTCTCTAAGTTTAAGGACAAAAAAGTTACGGGCAGCTAAAGTAATAAATTTTGGAGTTTTCCTCAAAACGTCAAACTCGCAATTTAAAACGTCAAAATTGGCAAGTTTAGGCAAAGAACGTGAAACAAATACGAATTGTGAAAAGAAAACGTTGCCAAAAGAGTGTTCTGCGAACCCTTAAGTTTCAGATTCAACCGTCATTGCCCTTCATTTTACTAAAATATTTACATTAATTAATTTCAAATAGACCCTTTCTCTGATGCTTTGGCTGTCGGTTTAGTTAAGTTGATTTTTAGCTAATTTTAGTAGAACAAATTCGTTACTGCATTTTAGCATTTTTATCGAAATATGATGCATGTTGTAAGAAAAAATCTGGACGCAGGAAGTGCGTTTTGGTAGCAAATTTTCATTAAATCCTTCAAATTTCAATAACTCAATTTGCTATTAACGTAAGTTTTGTTGGTTAGAAAACCAACATTTTAACTTTATTTTCGGAAAATTTTTGTATGAACGCAGCAAGGGCGTTTTGGTTGCGAATTTTCATTAAATGTTTCAAATTTCAATAACTCAATTTGCTATTAACCTAAGCTTCACTGGCTAGGAGACCAGTTTTCTCAGAAACTATTAAAGTTTATTTTCGGAAAATTTTTGTACATTTTCAAATAATTATTTTGATAAAATATGGTGCATTGTTCCTACTATATAGGTTATACCTGTAACCAAATTGATGCCTGCTCGCATTAGAGCGACATATTTGTAATTAAAAACATTTTAATGAAAATTCACTTCCATAACGCACTTGCTGCGCCCAGAGTTTTTTGTTTCTTGTCTATGTTCTTATTTTCCTACATGATTGAGTTCTTTCATCTCCACATCTTTTTTACTAATTTCTAAACTGATGTTTTAGCTGCGTGGTTTAAATAAAGAGTTTTTAAATAGCATGTGGAAAATGAAAAAAAACTACACGAAAAAGTGTAATTTTAGGTGCTATAAAATTGTTACATCAAAGTGCTTATAAAACTGAAAATAATGTTATATATAGCTAGCTTAAAAAGGTCATATACAAACTAAATAACTTGCTGGATATAAAATTACTAGGTCAACCATATGCTTCCGAAGTTTTTCTGTTTGAATGGAACACAAAGTTTAAAACAACGCATTACTTACGCGCTGGGTCCCTCCCAAGTCCAGGTCACAGTATCCAGTTTGTTTGGGTATCGAATGCAGACTGGCTGTATTGGTACGCCTGGATAAAAGGCTCCCGGTTTGAAAGTTATCAGACAGGATCTGTTTGTGCAAGTTCCCTCGGGAAATATCAGGATCTGCGGCCAATCCAGGTCAGACGTTGCTCTACTTATTATTTCTTTTATTGTATTCTGACGGGAGTCAGGATCATCTCTCCAGACGTACACTGGTTGGGTGAAGTTTATCAGTTCTGAAACAGTTATTATAATAAGAGAAGTTCTCATTTATTATGCACAAAGCTGAAATTTGCATTTTCAGATTGAGAAGATGCATAGAAATAGAATTTAATGAATTCTAAATTAATGTGTGAAAATGATCCATTTTGAAAACAAAGTTTGGCAAAGGGAAATCGTTTTTTTCCAGCTGATTTCACTCGAGTTCATATACAGTGCTTTCATTTCAAAACTAGCCACCCTTAATAACTTCTTTATCAAGGAAATCTGGTTAAAAAAAAACACAGGTCGACTGGGATTTAGAGGGGCACGTTCAAAAACAGTATTTTTGGAATTTTACTTTTCACGCCCTAAGCCCCAGTCACCCCAACTTTATAATTTTAAATGACACCCCCTAGCTTGAGATACATGATTTTAAAGGTATTTAAAATCCTAATCCAACGGCGTTCACGAAATTTAAATCCACCGCCAACTTTTGAATTTAGAAGAAAAACGTCATCAAATTCGGAATATTTTTAAAAAGTTTATTTAATAGTTTAAGACAAATACCTACGTTATTAAGTCTTCAAAGTGCCCTCCGTTGCTGGCTAAACAATAAAACAGTCGACTGTCGAATTTTTTTCTAACATTTGAATGGTTTTTATCAGTAATTTTTCTGAGCGTAATGCTGTTGCAAATTTAGCTCCCCGGTGCCATTTGCGGCTATCAATTTTCCTGGTACGAGGTGATATGGGAACGATAACGCGCAATTTAACGATGGATTTCAGATAAAATTAGCCAGTTTTACTTTCTTGATAACTTTGTTACTTATTTGTATTTAGTGTTCGATTTCTTGACGACTGCAACGTGTTAAAACCGAGTCTGTTGTGATTAAATTTTTAAATTTTGAAAACTTCAAACTCATTTAAATCATTTCAATTTTAAATATTAAATTTAAATAAAACTAACAATCATGGTTTACACTACACAAAAAAGAGTTGAAATAATTTACTTGTATGGTGCTCAGAATAGGTGTGCTCGTAATACCGCCCGAGTTTTCAACGAAAGGCCTCCTGAAAAAATGTGGAACACCAATATGTGCTAAGTATTGCACGAAAATCTGAAGAAACTGGCTCAGTATGTAACAAAGCAAATAAGCAACCACGAGTTCTTAACGAAGATGCACAAATTGAGGGTTTAGGATGTTTTGCCGCTGAACCTACGACTTCAACTCCAAAAGTCGCTGCATTAACGAATATTTCTGTCGGTTCCATACATAAAGTTTAAAAACTTTACAAGTTCTTTCCTTATAAATCTACCATGCTCCATGAACTCGGCGAGGATGATTATGATAAAAGGATTCAATTATGTGAATTAATGACTGCCAGAGTTCAAGACGATAGAAATTTGGTAAAGAATATTTGCTTTAGTGATGAATCAACGTTCTTTCTGAATCGTTTTGTTAATAAACACAACTGTAGATATTGGGATAATCAAAATCCACGAATGTTCGTAGAGAGTCATACACAGTTTCCACAAAAAATCAATGTCTGGGCGGGAATTCTTGGAAATAAAATAATAGGCTCTTTGTTTATTGAAGAAAATTCAACTGGTGATTTGTATTTAAATTTTTTGGATAATTATATTGACCCATTCATAACAGAGTCCTTAGAAAACCAACTTAATGAAGAAGGCAACCCACTGCTGGATGAACAAAATTTGCACTATCAACAGGACGGTGCACCACCACACTATGCCTTACGTGTCCGCGAATGGCTTAATCAAATATTTCCCGACAAATGGATTGGCAGATGAGGCGCCCTGGAATAGCCCGCCAGATCTCCGGACTTAACACCACTGGACTTCTTTCTTTGGGGTTATTTGAAATCAGTTGTGTACCATAATTTTCCACCAGAGAATATTCAGGTTCTAAAAGATAGGATCACCCAAGCTTGCCGACAAATTACTACAGAAACATTTCAAAACGTTAGACGAGAATTCGTCGATCGACTATTTTTTTAACATATTCCGAATCTGATGAGATTTTCTTCTTGTAAATTAAAAAGTTGGCAGTGGATTTAAATTTAGTAAACGCCGTTGGATTAGGATTTTAAATACCTTTAACATGATGTATATCTCAAGCTAGGGGGTGTCATTTAAAATTATAAAGTTGGGGTGACTGGGGCTTAGGGGGTTAAAAGTAAAATTCCAAAAATACTGTTTTTCAACGTGCCCCTCTAAATCCCAATCGACCTGTTTTTTTTTTTGGACCAGATTTCCCTGATAAAGAAATTATTAAGGGTGGCTAGTTTTGAAATGAAAGCACTGTATATACAGAATGTAGACTAACAAGCGTATTTTTGTTATGTGAAGATTGGCACTTGTGATGAGCACTGATAAGTAGATTTTGTGAACCCAATTCACTACAACACATTTTTGCTACCTGGTGATCGTTTCACTATCAACGGTAACGCCACAGATGGATAAATAATCTAAGCAAATAAAGACTAGAAATTAGCAATCGCGAACAGCGCCCTCAACGAAAGTATTCAAACAAATCATTACTATCTTGCCGGAACTCCCTGCAATTAATATACCATTACCAGCTGTTAAACGACGATCCGCACATAAGTGACCCCGCCCTATTATACAGGGTGTCCCATTCAAAGTGAACTACATGGGGATCTCGGAAACGGTAAGAGATACGAAGTTGGTTATGTTACACTAAAGTTGCTCAGGACAGTACATAACCATTTTCAGATCAAAAAAATCATAGGTCGCTAGATATTATCAAAAATATAAAATTTGCCATTTTCATTTGTATTCAATATCTTTTTTAATTGTTAAGATACCTGTCTGAAACGTATTATGCTACCATAATGCTACATCCTGCATTAGCTAGTGGCATTAGAACTTCTCTAGGCCTACTAGATTTTGCGGAGCGATAGTCAACTTTTTGATCTCTTATGGGCGCCATATTGGTTTTTGGCGTGTTCGAATAAAGCATAAAAAAAGCTTTTCAACCAGGTGCAACATGCTTATGTTTGGATTCCAAGAACTGGCGAAAATTACAAAAAAAGTCTTTTAACATAGTTGCCATAGAATCAATGCAAATAATTGAATTGCTGTGTACATGTATACTTGGGTAGGCCGTGAATTATTGTATTTATAATTTACATAAGTATGACTTAATTATTAATGAAAACACAAATGTAAACATGAAGTAAAACATTATTTATTTCTGATCATTATTTTGTTTAATTACCTACAGCTAAAGATGACGTTCAAATATCTGACCATTATTTTCAGTGCAAACTCTACACCTGTCCATCAAGCCCAAGCAAGCATCCTGGATTACCTGTGGCTGGATTTCTGTAATGACACGTTCCACAGCCGCCCATCTACTGTTTTTCAAGTATATAGACTGTTCTTATTCATTGATCATTCATAAATACTATATATATATATATATATATATATATATATATATATATATATATATATATATATATATATATATATATATATAGTCTTTTGAAATGAGCGCGAACTAGGCCCTCCTAGTCCTCCATACCCAGCGTCCGTTTCAATTTTTGTATAATTATATACACCATGTCCAATGTAAGGATGCACGGCATAGGGATCTTGAAAACCGCGAGAGATGGAATGACGGTTAAATGAAGAAAAACTGGAGAAATGGTGAGAGCGTTTCCAGAATTGATTCACTGTTTCTGGTTAATTTTCTTAAAAAAAAATCACTAATGAGGAGATCGCGACTTTTTAATTTGGAAAATACACACACACAAATATATATATATATATATATATATATATATATATATATATATATATATATATATATATATATATATATATATATATATATATATATATATATATATATACTTATGTGTCACACCGATAACTCAAAAAATAACATGCCGATGACGATTAACTTTGGTGAGTACCTTCCTTTTGCAAGTGGCTTGGACAAGTTCGTTTGGCAGGAAAATCCGCTCTGTTCAAATAGATTAAACAATGTTTTGTTTTAATTAGATAGTCGGATTCCCCGTTCCGTACCAGTTCTGAGCTGTCCTTTAATGTATCGAATTTCGACCACGTAATTATAGTGCATGTTTCTAAGAAAAGTAATTTGGGGCGCAGCAAGTGCGTTATGGTAACGAATTTTTATTAAAATCTGCTTAGTCCAAATAGAGTAAACAATGCTTTGTTTATTTAGATAGTCGGATTTCCCCGGTGGGTCCCAGTTCTGACCTGACCTTTAATGTATCGAATTTCGAGCACGTAATTATAATTCCTCTTTGTAATAAAATAAATTCGGGACGCAGCAAGGGCGAATTTTTATTAAATGCTTCAAATTTGAATAGCTCAATTTGCTATTAACCTATAAGGTTCGTTGACCAGGAAACTAGTTTTTCGGGAACATTTTAAGTATATTTTTGAAACATTTTCGTTCATTTTCAAAGAATAAAGTTGTTTTGATGAAATATGGTACATTGTTTCTACTATACAGGTTATACCGGTAACTAAATTTGATGCCTGCTTTGTTTAAAAAAAGCACATATTTGGTGTTTAAACATTTTAATGAAAATTCACCAGACGTTTTCCTTTTCCAGATGTTCCTAAAAAATGCTTTTTTGGATTTGCGTTTGTATTTATTTCTGAAGACATTTAGAGACACCGCGAAACGGAAAGTACTTTCTCGTGGCAGTTTTTAAAGCTCTTCAAGCTTGCATTCATACATTTTTATTTCATTGTTGCGTTTCCAAAAATCAACATTATCTTTATTTTTCAAATAACAGGAAACAAAAATACACCCTTCATAAGATACCATTTTTCATAGCCATCTCAACACTGTATGACAGAATAGGGTTTGTTGCAGCCTTTTCGACAAAAAATGGCTTTTTGGTTAATTTCGTTCACTTTTTACTAGTAGGCACCTAGAAAGACAGTGGTTAATTTTGACATATGCCAACAAATATCTACTGTATTGTGGGTGGTATAACATATCCCCAGATGAAGTAATCAAGGAGATACAGATCTGGAGAACGAGCAGGCCACCTTACAGGTCCCCGATTTCCAACCCAATTCCGATCACTATCATTTAGGTAATTAGTAATGACGTTTCCATTATATGAAGGAGCTCCATCTTGCTGTAACCACATATGCGCTGTATTGTAAATTTTCTAATATTTGCTCCACATTCTGCTGCAATAGATTTAGATACTTCTGTGATGTCAAAGTTCCATATAAAATTATTGCGCCTATCAAGTGACCATTGAGGATGCCAAGTCACACATTAAATCCCCACCTAACCTGATAATGCACTTGCCTGTTTATTAACGGATTTGGATCGGCCCGATAGACATTGTTTTTTCTATTAAACATACCACAATGAGTGAACCGTGTTTCGTCAGACCACAACACTTTGAGTGGAAACTGACGATCTTTTTCACATTTTCTTAAAAACCATCTAAAAAAATTTAGCCTTCTCTCCTCATCGCCATCGCCAAACCTTGACTAACATGTTCTCGATACGGATGAGACTTATGTTTTTTCAGAATACGTAGACTTGGGTATGTCGAAATAATTTTCGATTTGACGAAGAGACACACGGAGTTTTCAATAACACTTCCTATAATTAGATGTTATCAAGGGCGTAGATAGTTTTTTTCTTGGGGAGGGTATTCCAAAAATACAAAGGTAAACAAAATTACAAATACAAAGGCTAAAAAATGTATTGGATTAAAATAATTGAAAAAAAATTGCGAAAACATTTAAAAAAATAGTTCCCACATTAGAACACAAAAGTCTGGACGCAGTAAGTGTGTTATGGTAGTGAATTTTCATGGAAATGATCTGCACCAAACTATGTTATTAAATGCTTATAACTTTTTTTTCTTGTAACATATAGATCTATTTTGCATATAATCTAATTTTTATAACATAAACCTACATTACAAATTTGGTTCGCATAGGTCTGTTATTTTCGGAAATAAATAAAAATGTTCGAAAGAAAACCCAAAATTTTCTCGGAAAACCTGATCCAATGTTTCTGTATAACGAACTTATCCAACCCACTTACAAAAAGAAGGTACCTGCCAAATTTCATCAAAATCGGACCCTTGCTTTTTTTTAGTGATCGAGTGAATTTTTCGTATGAAAATTCACTAAAAACAATTAAAAAATCAAACTCGAAATCAGATTAATGCCAAGGTTCTGTTTTTTGTTTGTTTCCCAAATCGCTCCAAAACCTTTTCGTCATTTGTAGGAAGGCTCTGATCATCATGCATGAAGGCTAGTCCATCTAACCTATATTGTCCTATTGTTAGGCTGAATCCAATTTTAAACGTTCTTAACGTGGAAAAACACTTTTCTGCAGATTCCACACTGGCAGGCAAAACCGCAAAAAATCTCAGTGCGATATATACCTATATCACGAAATACTTCTATATCAGATAATTTGAGAGTTTCAACTTCAACAAGCACCTGGAGAACTGTTTTCTAACACAAAAATTCAGCTGTACCTAAATCCGAATCCAACGTTACCCGTAAAACATCTGGACTCTTATTATTTTCCTATATCAGCAAATATTTTGATCCATTTTCTTCTGATGATGAAATGTTGTCGTCATAACTGCAGGAATGATATTTTCATTTTTAGCCAAAAAATGTTTTAGAGTGAAACTTGAGTTCTTCCATGATGTTCTTTAATAGAGAAACGAAAATGCCAGTGCCATATCTCTTGGTGGGGTTTTTCTTTGAACGTTAGTATGGTTGAAACATCAGTAAGACGTCTCTGTCTACAGTGTATATAAGAGGAATGGAAATATTTAAGTCATTGCGCAGTTTGTCAATTTCTTCATACAATCTCGTGGAGTATCTATCTCCGCTCATATTTCTTTTTTCTAGCAGATCTAAAAGACAACAAACTGATTTATCAGCATATTTCCTTTTAAAAGTTTAAAACATTTGCTAAAATGCAGATCCAAGAAGTATATTCACAAAAAAAAATTCAAGAGTTTAACTTAAAACGAGATTTTTACATTTTTTTAACAAAAATTTCCGACCTTTTTTCTCCCTCGGTCCTAGGGGGGGTAATTAGCCTCATGACACCTCCCTTATCTACGCCCTTGGATGTTATAGATTTTCATTACTGTTTCTTGTATTTTTTTTAGCCTTAAATGATCCATGATTAATTAGATTGTTTTTCAGTCTTTTAAAAGTGGACTATTCAGGTTGTTGTCCCTCTGGACATCTTTGCAAACACATCTGTTGAGCTCGCGTATCATTTCTGCGGCAAAGAATGAAACATACCAGCATATCATACTTCTCTTGATTTGAATATCTTTCTATCTTACTTTACTACTATTAAAATTTAAATAAACACGTAAATACTATCAAATTAATAATTTTCTTCAGCACTATCTCTGCAATAAGTACTGATATTGATAACAAGCACACTCTTTGTTGATATGAAATTTGCATTGCTTCCATGGCAACTATGTTAAAAGACCTTTTTTGTAATTTTCCACAGTTCTTGTGATCCAAACGTAAACATGTTATACCTGGTTGAAATTTTTTTTTATGCTCTATTCGAATCGTTAAAAACCAATATGGCGCCCATAAAAGATAAAAAAGTTGACTATCGCTCCACAAAATCTAGTAGGCCTAGAGAAGTTCTACTGGTACTAGCTGATGCAGGATGTAGCATTAGGGTAGCATTACAAGTTTCAGACAGGTATTTGGACAATTAAAAAACATATTGAAGAAAAATTTTATATTTTTGCTCATATCTAGCGACCTATGATTTTTTTTGAAATCTGAAAGTGGTTATGTACTGTTCTCAAAACTGAACCACCTTCGTCTAATTTAACCAACTTTGTATCTCTTACCGTTTCCGAGATCCCCATTGAATGGGACACCCTATATATATATATATATATATATATATATATATATATATATATATATATATATATATATATACAGTGTGTCCACGGATTGAGTGTGGGTAGGGTATAAGTGACAAAAAAATTTCGAATTAGGTTATGATATTCTGGGAATCACTCCTGCTTTGTCTTAAACTGAGATGTTGAGAAAATGAACAAAATCAATTTATATACAGGGTGGTTTATAACTGATGTAATGAAATGTATTAAGAGTAAACTACCTTCGTTTATAAGGATACCGTAAAAAGTTATTAACAAAAATTGTTTAAAATTGAAATTTATGACAGCCTCTGAATTTATAAACAGATCAGCCTACGATGATTTTATTTAGCTGCGACTTTATTTAAATGACGTTCAACGGCTTCTGCGATTAGGTGTACTTTAAAAATTACTTGTAAATGCATTAAAAAAAGTCTTTACCATAATTAAACTTGCGGTAGGTTTGCTTTCATCTCAACCAATAAAAAAAGTAAAGTAAACGCACAATTGGAAATTCGAAGCAATAATTGGCGAATTGCATGGCTACTTGAGCTCTGCCTTGTTCGTTTCCCGGGATACTACTTATTTGGAAAATTCAAACGTCAATTTTATTGGTCACGAACGCCAAGCTTCTGTATTTAAAAATGTTAACAACAGAGGAAAAAGTGTTTATTGTGCAGTGCTATGGTTTGGGTGAAGAACATACTTATCAGGGAGTGATAAGAAAATTCCTTGAACGCTGGCAAAATTATTCGGTTTCCGCTACTGGTGTAAAAAAGTTGTTACAAAATGTATGCGTACTGGGAGTGTTTTAAATGTTAAGAAGACAAAATCCGACCGAAATGAAGAAGACAATGCTGCAGCTGCATTAGCTATGGATTCTGTTAGGCGTTTTCCGAAATTATCTTCAAGAAGAAGGGCATTAGAAATTGGCAATATTAGCAAATCGCATTTGCAACAAATTTATCGTACCCACAAGGTGAAAACTTTCAAAGCAAAACTTATACACACTTTGGAAGAATATGACGAGTCAAAACGATTCGATTTTTGTTTATGGTACGCCGAGCAATATCTACAAAATCACAATTTTGGCAGAAGTATTATTTTTTCGGACGAATCCACTTTCACCACTAATGGGGTGGTAAATTCCCAAAATGCACGGCATTGGTCTATGGAGAATCCAAATTATAGAGTTAATTGCAGAAGACATTGCCATAAAAAGTAAATTGTGGTGTGCTGTTTCTTACAGTGGGATAATTGGGCCATATTTTTTTGAGCGGAATATGAACCAGCACAGTTATCTGGAAATGCTGGAAAATATTCCTCAAGGCCATTTGCATAACATGTCACTAGAAGATAGACAAACAGCATACTTTCAGCATGACGGCCATCCAGCACACGCAACAGGACTCGTTCGAGAATGGTTAGATCGCGAATTTCCTGGGCGGTGCATTAGTCGATATGGGCCAATACCTTGGCCTCCCAAAAGTCCCGATCTTACCTTAATAGACTTTTATTTATGTGGCTATCTCAAACAAAAAGTCTACGCGGCTCCATTAAACAACGATCTTGATATGTTGAAACTGAGGTTGAGAGAGGCAATTGACGGTATTCCAATTCAACATATTCAAAATGCCTACAAAGCATTTACTAAACGGGCTGAGTTATGTGTATCGGTTGGTGGCAGCACATTTGAACAATTTCTTTATTTTTCGTTGTTCGTTTTGATTTTTGTTAGCAATAAGCGTTTTGTATTTTACTAATAAATTATTATTTAACATTACATGGTTACTTACTTTGCGCACCTGCATTTAGAAAACCACAAGTAAAAAGCTCCATGTTATGTAAAAAATGTTAATAATTTACTTGAAAATTCAAAGTAGGCTGATCTGGCTAAAAATTCAGAGCCTGTCATAAATTTTAATTATAAACAAGTTTCGTTAATAACTTTTTGCGGTATCTTTATAAACGAAGGTAGTTTACACTTAACAATTTTAATTGAATCAGTTCTAAACCACCATGTATATTAATTGTTTTGTTCATTTCCTCAACATCTTAGTTTAAGACAAAGCAGGAGCGATTGCCAGAATATCATAATCTAATTCTTTTTTTTTTGTCACATACCTTACCCACACTCAATCCGTGGACACACTTTATATATATATATATATATATATATATATATATATATATATATATATATATATATATATATATATATATATATATATATATATATATATATCATATCCGTCTAATTGTCGTGATTGCTTGGCACTTTTGATTAACTTCATGTTTTCTCTATCTACGTAGTGATCATTATCCAGAATACCATGATTTATTTGTAGTGCCATATCACAGTTGCGCTAAATGTACTTAAAATCTAGTTTCAATAGTTATTTTAGTTTGCCCAACTAATATAAGTTCGCAATTCTTACAACCTGTTTACTCGATCTCATACATCTCTGTGGTTTTATCTTTATTTTTTGAGTTGCATAGCAAATTTTTCTATTCTTCGGGTCATCTTCAGGCTACCAGAATTGTTAGGACAGCGTTAAAAACCAGTCTTAGAACATATGAATCAGATCGAATAGGAAAAAAGCCATGTGAATTAGGTCAACAATTTCTTACCCATAAAACCATAAAATCACAATCATAATTTTTTTTTAATAATAGAAATTCCCTTAGGTCATTCATTGTTCGGTTTCTTTGGCTGCGGTTTAGGTTAAACCATTCGCACAATTAAGGTTAAATACCTTTAGGACTTGAATTTGAAAAAAAATATTTATTTGCTGCAACTACGATTTTGTTCGAAAAATGTGACATATGTCAGAAACTATGACATACAGGTAAGTATCGACAACTTGGACGCTCTGAACTTAGAATTTCTTGTAGAATCCAAGTATAAAATCAAAATGGGGTATTCATATCTAAAAAATAAAGATGGCGTCAATTTCTGGTATTTCGAAAATATTTTACTGACTTGCAGCAGTCGATTATGGTCGGCTACTAAATTTCATAACATGATTTTGAGAAACGAAAAATTTTCTAACGAACGGGCTACGTGAATCACCCAGTATAGAGTGCAAACTATATTAGTGAATTTTCGTAGAAAAAATTCACTAATGGGGAGATCCCGACTTTGGAATTTTGAAAATTTTTTTGCAAATGAGCGCGAACTAGGACCCCTAGAACCCATATCCGGGGTCAGTTTCAATTTTTATATGTTTATATATATATATATATATATATATATATATATATATATATATATATATATATATATATATATATATATATATATATATATATATATATATATGTATCACACCAATAACTCAAAAAATAATAGGCCGATTTTGATAAAATTTGGCATGTACCTTTCCTTTGGCTTGGATAAGTTCGTTAGTCAGGAAAATCTGACGAGGTTTTCCAGGAAAATTTTGAGATTTCATTCGAAAAGAATTCTTATCTCAAAAAGTAATAAGCCGATTTTAATAGAATTTGGCACGTACCTTCCTTTTGTAAATGGCTTTGACACGTTTGTTAGTCAATAAAAATCGGACGAGGTTTTCCGGAAAAATTTTGAGTTTTCATTCGAAAAAATTTTTTATCTCAAAGAATAATGGGCCGATTTGAATAAAATTTTGCATGTACCTTCCTTTTGTAAATGTTTTTGATAAGTTCGTTAATCAGAAAAATCGGACGAGGTTTTCCGGGATAATCTTGAGTTTTTTATCTTAAAAAATAAAAAATCTATGATAACCAAATTTGGTAGGTAGGTTTACGATATAAAAAGTAAACTATACACCAAAATTTAGATTTCTATGTTACAAGAAAAAAAAGTTATAATAAAATATTTTGTGCCAGATCGTTTCTATGAAAATTCACTACCATAACGCACTTGCTGCGTCCAGGCTTTTATAAAATAGGGCGCACCCCACACTTTTCAGTTTAGTCATTAGTGATTTTCTTGAAAATATTTTTTTCCTTTTTAGTACGCATTTTAAAGAAAAGCATGGAAAATTTATTTTATACATATAAAATAAACGGAAGTAATCAGGTTTATAATTTATAAGGAGTTGAAAGTGCTAGTACGTCATCACTTTTCACAAAATCAATAAGAATTTGCTGATATTATATTTATAATACGGCACTTATTCGCTTTTCGCTTGATATCACTCAACATGTAATCGGGTAAACATATCAAATTCATGCGTCTCTTAGCGAATTTTTCGTGGAATGAAAACCAACGGGGAGATTTGTGTCTATATATATATATATATATATATATATATATATATACAGGGTGTAAAAAAAGTGTGGAATATTGCCAATATTTCAAAAACTACTAAACATATTTTTTTGAGATTTGGTATATTGATGTACTTAAATTTAATACTCTGTTGACAAGTAAATAAAACTCTAAAATTTCGAAATTCATAAAGAATGAACCTTTTCTTTGACTTGACATCCCCGATGAGGTTGTATATAAAGTTCGTAAACACAAATATATTCTTATTATATTGCAACACTACTAGACCATAATAATTGCTTTAACCATTTAGGAGCTTGAAATAGCTGGGCTAATCAAGCACCGTATTACTTGGTTCTCGTCAATTTTTGAACCAGACATTTCCAAATCGATGGATAGAAAGAAGAGGTGCAATTAGGTATCCCGCAAGATCCCCAGACCTCACGCCTCTGGACTTTTATTTTTGGGATGATCTAAAGAGTAAAGTTCACAAACATAGGTCGGATGATATTGAGCATGTGAATATTAGAATTAGGAATGAACTTCATGAAGTCCATTGGAATACTTTTGATAACATCTTGCGGGAATTTAGACACAGACTTGGCTATTGTTTAGCAACTAATGGTCAATATTTCGAACATCTCATAAGCTAAATAAATCTAATTTTTACCTGTTTATTATCGTTAATTTGTTTTTTTTTGTGTTATGTGAAAGCATTATGTACTCACTTTGAAATTGTAATATAAATACCCTAATTCGATTTATGTAGACGCATAAACAACTTAAAACTTACATCATTGAATTTATCTCTTGAATTCTTATTAGATTTTTTTTAACAACACACCACGAGGGCCCAGAGCCTAAATACTATCGTACGTGGGTGTCGACAAGGAGGAAAGAGGCAACTTGTTAATTCTGAACTTGAAGGTTTGGAGGAGAAGGAAAACATGTGCCGGCAAGGAATTCCACAACTTGGAAGTCCTCGGGACAAAAAAGCGGGCATAATAAGATGTTCTATGTCTGGTGACCTGGACAGTAAAAGGGTGAATTCGCTCTGTTCCCCTGGTAGATCTGTTCGGGGCAGCATGTGGAGGAACTATGTGCCTCTGAGCAGTGCCCGTGCAGATATCTATAAAAGAGAGAGAGAGAGAGAGAGAGAGGTCACCAACGGCACGTCGGTGGGCAAGGGATGACAGCCTTTGGGCAAGGGTAGGGTCACCGTTGAGACGTATAGCTCTCTTCTGAATGCAGTCCAGGATAGCGAGTGTAGAAGCGGCAGCAGATCCCCAGATGTGGGAGCAGTATTCGAGGTTTGGTCTTATTTGTGAAGTATATAAGGTATAGAGATCAGCTGGTGAAAAGTATTTACGAGCCCGGAAGAGGAAACCTAATTTCTTAGCAGCCGCTTCTGTAATTGATGTGTCCTGTTGGTGCCAATTGAGATTTCGATCCACAGCAATGCCAACAAGTGAAAAGGACTCATTACTTTCAATAACTTGATTGTTCATTGTGATGGGTCTAGGGCTGGTGTATCTATTATGAGATAGAAGGCAAGACTGTGATTTGGTGGGGTTGAATTGTACACGATTTCTACTTCCCCAGTCTAATATTTTTTGGAGATCCACGGAGACAGAACTCTCCATGAGTCTGCGATCCTCATCTAATTGGGCTAAAGAGACAGGTTTAGAATATTGTATATTTAAATGAAGGGTGCTGTCGTCCGCGTAACTGTGAACTGGGTTGGATGTGCTAGAGAGGAGGTCATTGATGTGGAGACGAAACAAAGTAGGGGCGAAAGCTGAACCTTGAGGAACTCCTGCATTAATTGGATACAGTTTAGAGGAATGGCCATCCACGACAACAGTAATTCTCCGGTTAGAGAGGAAATTTGCTGTCCAGGTACAGAGTTTTGGTGGTGGGTCATAGGCCGGAAGTTTATTAAGCAGCGCTGCGTGCCAGATCTGGTCGAATGCTTTGGATATGTCTAGAGCGACAATCTGGGATTCACCGTGTAGTTCATGCGATGCATACCAAATCTATAAGTTAAAAGGAAAAAAATATAGACATTTAAAGAAAAATAAAATAAAATGAATACATAGATTTATAGAGACTTCTCTGGCTTCACAGGTTTCCTTCTATGTAACCAGTTTCGCCCATTTAAGGCACTTGTGAAAAAAAGTCTCATATCTGTATTTAATATGGAACGCTTTCACCAAGCAAGGGCAAGAACAAGGAATGAAATAAATAAGTACCTGTATTAAGTGAGCGGTGGACGTGCTGCCACCGAGTTGCGGAACCAAGTAATCTGTTGTCACTAGTGATGGGTTGTTATTTAACAATCTGTTATTTTTTAACTGTTGTCGAGCCGCAACAGTAACAACCTGTTATGGATATATACAAATAACAGGTACAGGAGAGGGGATGCTGTTGCGCTTTACACTAGAACTCGGAGTCGTATCTGTTTCTGTTGTCGTATCTGTTTCTGTTGCACTGCAACTAGCTACGATGAATCAACTTCTGTTTTCATCCGCAACTGTTATAACAGGATGAATGGACATGAGACTGGGAATGGGGTATAGAGTATAGAGCGGACTTTACTTCATAACATACTACTTTACACTAGTGTGCTCACAGCTTTGGGAACGTAGAGTCGTCGGTACAATGAAACTGTTAAATTTTGACAGGTTGTTGATTCACACAAGACACACACATATATTTACAATTTATAAACAAACACAACATATGAAAAATGTTAATAAAATCAACGGTGTTTCTTTTTTTCTTTGAGAAAAATTGTCTTACACTAAAAAAATACTTTTCTAACAAAACACTTTTAAAGTTCTGAGTTTTTGTTGATGAACATTATTTCACTGACTTTGGTCGACGAAAGTCTGTTACGGCGGTCACTTAAAATTTGTTCTGTTTTAGAAAAAAAGTCTTTCGCACGGAACAGTCGTAGCGACAGTCCCGAACTTCTCCTTCACCATTTTACTTAAATGTGGATATTCATAAGAATGAATTTTCCACCATTTAAGTGGATCTCCATTTCTAGGCAAAAGCGGTTCGTTGTTTGCACAGTTTTTAAAAGCGTACTGATTAAGATGACCGGTGAGTCACCGGCGGTGAACCGTGAATCGAAAATGTAACTAGAGATCCTTCTAACAAAAAATAAAAGCGTAATGTAATAAAGAACCATATGTGCAGAATAAAAGCAAATTTCTTTACCGAAATTTTATGAGAGGTGCAGCATGTTGGAGCTTCCGGTTTTGCGGAAACTCCATCAACTTTCATTATTCAAATGGAACACCTTTTATATTACCTCATTTTATTAATATTACAAGTCATGCTTGTAAAAAGTGAGCTAAGTTTCCTTCACTTCTGACATTCATGGTTGCTAAAAAATTCGTTCTTAATTTTTCAATATGTGAAAGGCTGTATATGTAGCAACTGAAAATTATTAAAAATGAACTATATCACTGTAAAAATAAAATCAGGTCACTGCGTATATAAAAAAATTATCACAGTCGTTGACGTAAACTCAATCTTCATTAGATAACTCGATATGCAGATGGCATTTTTGTTTTAAGAAAAAACTGATATGTATACAAACGTGAGTCCTTAGGTATTATATTATATTATGTAGTTTCTTTGCTCATTCTTCTTTGCCTTATGTAACTAATAATTCAATATTCCTTTTTTTACTTTTCACTTTGGAAATCTAAGAAATGGGTCCGATTTTAAACATCTTTTTTTATTACTACTGCAAAATAAAAAATCGCTGAAACTTAAAAAAATCAGAAACAGTACCAATTTTAATGAAATTATAAAAATATTCCTTGTACCCGGTATAGTTGAAACCAGACACACTTCGCCCTATAGGTAGAGAGAAAAAAATTAGTTTTAATTTAAAAAAAAATATTTATTTTATTTTTTGCTTACAATAATTCATGTATTTCATATAACTCTCATTTTCAAGGAAAAGATGGCTATAGAGGTTTTCAAGCTCGATGCTTAACTAATACTTAATTAGTAAAGAAAATTCGAAAGAAATTCTGCATTGTTGGATTTTTTACCAAATTATTATTAGTGATGAATACCCAAAAAAAAACCTCCATCATTTTTTTAATAAAAACATAATTAATTGTTTTAAACATAATACAAGAATACTTTTTATTTTAAACATTACCCAACTACACCATCGGACGGGTTCAGCTACTGTTACTACTTCTACGTGGAATTCTTAATAATTCATAGTTCATACTGTTATTTCCACCTGTTATATTTAACTGTTATTTCTAAATAACAGTAACAGTTGCGACCTGTTAAAGCAATATAACAGTTTTTCCCATCACTAGTTGTCACGGCAGCTCCAAATAACACAAAGTGTTAAAAAAATAGAGACTGTATACAACTAACTAACAATTTAGGGTCATAATTGTTGCGAGAATGCATCTAGCCTTAAATACCTGTGTAATATTAACGTTCGTTCATTTAGCAGTATTTATAACAGCTAGTATGTTGAGATTATCTCATTAATAAAATTAATAAATATATAAACTAAAAGAACATACTTCCAATGTATGGATTGGTACCACTCTCTCGTCTGACAATAATGGAAGGAAAACCCGTTGCATACACTATCCCTCCGTCAAGAAAGGTTGAATGAGGAGCTATCACTAGGATTGGAGCCTCCTTCCTACTTGCCTGTTTTCCTTTAATAACCACGCTCATACCACCCGCTAGGTAAGTACTTTTTCCCAGAAAACATAGTAACGGTATAAGCTGCCTGATGATAATATGAAAAATAAAATGTTAAAATTAAAAATAATCCAACTAGACAGAAATTTACAAGCAAGAATCAGTGTTTCCCATGTTAGCACTTGCAGTTTTGTTAGTATACACAATCTTTCTAAGGGTTCTATACCAATAATATACATATGTAATATATAATCCCATAACTATGTACTTCTGTCAACATGATAGATGTTTTAAAATTACATGCCTTAGCTTTGTTAAACACGTGCAATATTTATTTCTTCATTTATTAAATACATTACCCAACGGAAAAATCCCAAAATAAAGAGATTGAGCAAACAGTAAAAATTACAACAATAATAACTGATCAACAAGTTAACTAAACACAATATAGATAAGAGCTACAGCTGAATCACAAGTCAATCAGCCCGGCAACAGATATGAGAGTGGACTTGTTCCACTAAGAAACGCTGAAACACGTCAACTTTAATATTGAGGGGGACATGTTTTGACATAAAACTCAACTTTGTCACATCAACCCCTTAAGGGTGGTGATAACAAGCCTTATATTTTAAATAGGGAATATGGGTCGAGTGTTACATCGTTTGAAAGATCTTTATTTTCTGAATTCAGCACACTAATTTTTTTGGAAGTTTTATCAACTCGTTTAAAAATTATTCACAGTTGAAAATGCAAAAACGCATTTCACTCATTCCGATAAGAAATGTGCTGATAGTCAATGTTTTGTTGGTTTGTAAACAAAAAATTGACTATCAGAACATTTCTTATCGGAATGAGAGAAATGCGGTTTATTATTTCAGTTTATCGATCGGTTTGATACTTGATAGTACTACCGAAAATTAATGTCAGAATGGTGTATTATGTAGAAGAAAGAGTTCAAATAATTACTCTTTTTTTCAAAAACGATGACTGTGCCAACCGTACCGCAAATTTGTTTAATGAACCACATCCGAACAGACATGTTAACAGAAAATACATTTTGGAGTTAGTTGCAAAGTTTCGACAAAGTGGTTCAGTAGCCAACAAAAAAAACGGGATCCTGAACGTGAATTTCCGGTTAGAAAAGAGACAACTGAGATTGGAGTTTTAGGACAAATTGCTGCAGACCCAACTTTGAGCACGAGAAAATTGGCCACTGTTTCAGACATCAAAAGAAGAACTATTCAGCGAATATTGAAGCATCATAAACAACTGAATGAAGATGATTTTGATCGGCGGCAGGAGTTTTGTGAAGTTATGACTGCACGAATAGCTGATAACGGGAACGTTCTGTTCAATATCTGTTTTTCAGACGAGTGTACGTTTTTATGAAACTCTACAGTCGATCGTCATAATTGTTGTTATTGGGCAGATAATAATCCAAGAAAATTTCACGAAGTCCACACTCAAATTCCACAGAAATTGAATGTCTGGACTGGCATTTTTGGAGACCGTTTAATCGGACCAATTTTTCATGATGGCAATTTGAGTGGCGAAACGTATTTGGAGTTACTAGAAGATATCGTTTACCCTCTACTAATTAACATTGTTGAAAATGATGATCGCTATCAAGAAAATCAATTAGTGTTTCAACAAGATGGAGCTCCTCCGCATTTTTCCCAACGTGTTAGGGAGTTTTTGAACAGAGAGTTTCCAGAGCAATGGATTGGGCGTAGAGGTGCTATTGAGTGGCGCCCTAGATCACCGGATTTAATTCCTTTAGACTTCTTTCTATGGGGCCATTTAAAGAGTAGAATTTTCGCAACACAACCGAAATCTCTGGAAGAATTACGACGACGCATTGTTGAAGAATGCCGTCTAATAACTCCACAAATGCTCCAGAATGTCAGAGCTCGTTTTGAACAAAATTTGTACTTTTGTATGGAAGCTGGTGGTCAACAATTTGAACACTTACTTAACTGAATAAACATTTTTTGGTTTTTAGTTTTTTTAACGAAGAATTGACTAATTAGTGCATTTATTATCACAATGAATGAAATACGTTGTTGCAACTCCAACTGTGAATAATTTTTAAACGAGTTGATAAAACTTCCAAAAAAAATAGTGTGCTGAATTCAGAAAAGAAAGAGCTTTCAAATGACGTAACACTCGACCCATGTTCCCTATTTAAAATAAAAGTGTTGTTATCACCACCCTTAAGTGGTTGATGTGACAAAGTTAAGCTTTATTCCGGAAACACCTAAAAATCGGTAAGTTTATTTATTTCATGTTAAGTATAACTAAATAGAGAGTATGTTGTAAGTTATAGCAACATAATTAATTTATAAAAATAGTTGAATTTCGTAGAGAACTTAGTAGTACTCGAAGGTACAGACAGTCTTTCTGGTTTACAATGGCAGAAGAAAAATGGAAGGAGTTATGGGAAAGGAAAAGGCCACTGTCTGTAGAAGAGCTACATGCAATTATTAATGATCCTCATTTTTTCGACTTCCCCCTAGATAATCAATTTGACACAGACATTGAAGAATCAGATCAAGAATTAGAAGAAGTGATAAATGATGAAGGTAGTGGCGTGCGGTCCATGGAAGCAAGGGAAGCATTGCTTCCCTTAAAATAACGACTACATACCTAAACCGCATTATTTAAAATTCCTTTTGTATTTTAAATATTAAATTTCAAATTCTGAAACTAATTTAATTATTACAATGTTTATTTCGCAAGCTCACACACATAATTATTTATTATGCATCATATTGTATTTGTATATACGCTCCTAGCAAGGACGTCGTCCCAGTAAATGCGACCGCCAGAGAATAGCATTAACCTGATACTACGAGTGGATGCGGATGCAATGACTTCAGTTAAATACACGTAGTCAGCAGGCAACTATATAAGAAACCCTAGCTCGACGCGATGTACGCGTATTTTTAGAACGTGTTGTACTGGGAAAACGCACGTACAAAGTGAATGTCGCTGATTATTTCGTAGATATAAGCAGTTGACTAAGTTAAATACATTGGCATTTTATGATTATTAATATGGCTGCAAGTAGATCAGCTTTTAACAGCGGCGTCGGTGGGGGTGGGGAGTTACAAACTTTACAAACAAGTGGTAATAATAACTGTGATTGTATTGTGTGTTTTTTGATAACTAAAGGATTTTCAGCTTTACCGTTTGCTGAAAAACTTGCTATTATTAATAAAGGTAGGCCGAAACCTGCTCTAAAAAACTTAAATACAATAATTAAAACATGTACTCAACATTTCAACGTGGAAAAAACGTATAAACGATATGAATGGTTAACGGGTTGTGAAAACAGGAATAAACTGTTTTGTTGGCCTGGTAGTCTATTTGTGACTGAAAAGGGGGTGTGTAATGAAAGTGGGTTTTCCGATTTGAATAATCTACATAAAGTAGTAAAAAGACATGGTATGTCTAAAGCGCATTTACAGACCATTTTAAAATTAGATGTCTTTGGAAAAACGCGAATTGAATACGCCGTTGACAAGCAGATAGAAATTAGTTATCGCCAACACAATGAACTGGTTGATAAAAACAGAAACATATTAAAAAGACTTATTGATGTTGTGTGTTTTCTTGGTCAGCATGAATTGGGTTTCAGGAGTCATGACGAAACAACTACATCTGCAAATAGAGGAAACTTTCAAGACCTAGTTTCTTTAATAGCCAAATACGACATTTGTTTAAAAAATCACTTGGAACAGTCTAACGTTTTTCGCGGGACATAAAATCGCATTCAGAATGACCTAATTTCGGCTGCTGCCACTATTATTTTGAACAGAATTAAATGTGAAATTAAACAGACTCGTTTCATTGCTATCGTTCTAGATGAAACAACCGATGTAACTAATTTAAGTCAACTACCTGTAGTAATACGCTACGTAAAAATGGATGGGAGTGTACAAGATTTTTAGGCTTTAAAAATGTGACGGAAGATCGTACCGCAAACGTTCTATATAAAATTGTGCTTAATTTTATGAAAGATATTGAGGAGGCTGATAATAAATTAATTGCCCAAAGCTATGATGGGGCTGCTGTTATGGCCGGACATTTAGGAGGTCTTCACGCTAAAGTGCGGGAAACGTTCTCCTGTGCTCTATTTGTACACTGTTGTGCTCATAAATTAAATTAAATTTTATCCCAATCTACAAATCATATTAAAGAATGTAAAGTGTTTTTTGCTACCTTAAGTAGAATGAATTTGATAGGTTCTGGGAAAAAACAATTGAATTAGGAGAAGTGGAGCCACGAAGAAAGCGCCTGCGCACTGATAATGTGGGAGACCTTCAAACTTCTTACCGCCGCATTTTCTACGAAATCATAGATCAAATTCAGCAGCAAATTAACTGCAGATTTGATCATCTCAGTGACCTGAAATTTCTTGAATTGTGTAATTTTGGAGGATCTAAAGGGATACCTTTCCCAGAAGATTAATTCAAATCATTATTTCACCACTATGGACATTATTTTGACTTATTACGATCAAAACTTACAGTCATTTATAAAACCGATGTTATTGGCACAAAAAACTAACGCGAGTGAACTTTTAACTTTCTTAAAACAATCAAAATTGGAAAATGCATATTCTGAAGTGTTCAAATTATGTGAATTAGTATTAACAATACTGCTACTAGTGCATCTTTAGAACGAAATTTTTCTACATTGAAATGTATCAAGAGTTTTGTTAGGAATTCAACAGGACAGGAAAGACTTTCCCAAATTTCAATTTTGTCAGTTGAAAATAAACTCGTCCAGTAAATGTCCCAGAATCCACAGTTTATGATGACATTATTAACGAATTACAAATAAGTAATTTTCTGAGAATTGCTTCCCTTATTTGAAATGTCACCGCACGCCCCTGGATGTAGATGTGAGTAACAGACTTAAACATTGTAGTTGAGCATATCATAAATAGCATTTTATTATTTAGACTACATTACGACATGCATATTTTACTGAGAATTCGAAAGAAATTGTAGTTAATGAAAATGCGAATACTACTGACAAATGTATAGTTAGTTATATAAAAGTTATATGTTTTTTCTCCTAGCCTGCAGGTCCCAGCACAAAGTGAAAACAACGATGATGATCTGGAAAATTTGAATACCCCAAAAAAATCTGCAAAAAAACCACAAAGCAAGTAAAAGTGTATGGGGTACCATACTGTCCCTTCTTGGAAGGACTACTGGTCAACTTCACAAGATCCTGGCATCTCCTTTATAAGTTCGAGGATGAGTAGAAAAATGTTTGAAGATATGGCTTAGGAGAGAGGGTAGTCCTATGCCTAAGTGAGGAAGAATGGGAAAAAAACAAAATACGTTTTGATACGACGAGATTTGAACCAGCGTTCTTTTGCTTATCAGCAAGCTCTTTAACCATTCGATCACATTAACACTTGGAAAATGAAGTATAATAAATGGTAGATAACGCACAATAGTCTCCAGTTATTTATTTGTAATATGTAAGGTGTTTAGAGGCATATTTGGCAACTATTTTACAAATGAGAAGAGTAGCGTAAATCTAGAACATTCTAATATACATTTTATGCAATATTTACTATTCATAAAACACAACAGTTATACTAATTTGCACGTTTCAAATCTCCAGTTTGACATTTACAGGAGAAAAATTATAACATTTTCAAAGTAATTTTTCTGGCACTTCTTGAACTTTTTGCGGCATGAAAATATAAATGTTCTCTGTAATATTTAATAGATTTCGTTTTAACACATCCATTATTCTGGTATTGCGTCTTCTATGGCTTTTAGTGATAAACTTTTGCTTCGTTAAGTGCCTATAACTTTTTTTCTTTCATCACAGAGACCTAAATTTTGGTGCACGGTTTGGTTTTCAATGAATTTTCATTAGGAAAATTCACTAATAGAGAGGTATCGATAATAAGATTTTTGGAAAATTTCTTCAAATGAGAGCGAATTAGGTCCTCTAGAATCAAAATCCAAGGTCAGTTGAAAAGTTTATATATATATATATATATATATATATATATATATATATATATATATATATATATATATCCAACCGATAACTCAAAAAATACTTCATGAATCGAAACCAAATTTGGCAATTCCCTTCATTTTGTTAATAGCTTGGATAAGTTCGTTAGACAGTTTTGACAGTCACGCATTTTCAGAAAAAAAAATGCGAAAAACTGTTTGAAAACGCAATATCGTGTCAGTGGCCCTCTCTACCAAATTTGAACTTAATCGGTTCAGTAAATTCATACATTCGTTTTGTAAAAAAAAAAATTTTTCGTTAAATTTGCAGATTAGAACACGGGGGCTTTTAAAAAATCTCAGAAACCTGCTTAGATCTCCTTCTGGATACACAAACCACAAGAAATATTTCTTGCAAGCAGCCCCCAAGAAAGTTACGAGACCAGGAGTGAATAGGGGTGTCGGGCGGGGAAGAACCAGCTCAGTTGGACCTCTATAAGCTGCCTTTATCCCAGTTTGCAGCTATACCTCCTTAAAATTCTGTTTATCCCGTCCAGAACCCCTATACTTACCGCAAGTCCCGTAACTTTCTTCTGGGTGGTTCCCAAGAAACTTTTCTTGTTTACATCTTGTTCTTGTCTATGGATTTGGGTAGTTGCTTGCATGCAGAAGGGGAAGGGTAACCTCTGCGACAAAGCAGCGAATCAAGATTTTCAATTTATGTTTAAATTGTTACCCCATTTTATTTGCTTAAAATATATTTTCAAAACAGAATTTTAGGTTGCCTTGTTTGTCAGTCTTACATAGAGAGTTACAATATGGCATGTGTAAGAAAACCTTATTTTGTTAATGAGCTAAATGAAACTGAGTTTTTTTATATCAAAGACATACTGGTACAATGTACCAAAAGATTAGACAAAGAGACCACAGGAAATATTGTTAAGTGGAGAGACATTAGCTGCGTGCAAGTGGACTTTTTTTTTTTTTTTTGTTCCCTCAGGGCTCGTCCGCGGCCTTGCCGCCCCGATAGCACCGCAACCCTTGGTTGATTGTGCATACCCCTAGTCTTACTCCACCCATTCCAAAATCACTGTGCCTTGAACTAGTCTGCACAGCGATTGGTAGGGTGAAGTTTTATATTGCTCTGTCTCCGGTCTAGAGTGACCGTAGATCAGTTGTCTTTTCCGGTCCAGAGCTATACACTCGCACAAGATGTGCTGGGCTGATTCCTCCCCCTCGCCGCAGAGTCTGCATGCGAGGTCCCCTTCGAACCGCCCCATTTTATGTAGGTGTTTCTTGACGGCCATGTGTCCCGTCAAGAGACCTGTTGTGTTTCTGAGCTGTCCTCTGCTAAGGTTTAGCAGCTCCACAGCTCTCTTTGAACTGGGTCCGTCAATTATTGACTTCCCATGTCTGAGCCCTGGACAGTCCGCCCAGTACACCTTGTGTTGGTTTCTGACCCAGGACTTAATGGCTCCCCTGGCAGTGCTCTTTGACACGCCCAGAGCCGGTTCTGGTCCCATAAATGGTTCTGCTGACCCCCTCTTTGCGAGACTGTCAGCTTCTTCATTGCCTTTGACCCCCGAGTGACCCGGCACCCAGATGAGGGTCACCTCATTCTGCCCAGCCAGGTCGCTCGTCTCGTCTCGGCACTCACTCACCAGCCAGGAATTTACCCGTGGGCTACTTAGTGCCTTAAGGGCTGCCTGGCTGTCTGTGGCTATGAGGATCCGCTTGTTGGTGTAGCCCCTCCTCTTGTTCTCCCGCACACAGTGCAGGATGGCGTACATCTCGGCCTGAAACACCGTTGCATGGGCTCCGAGGGAAATACTGTGACTTACCCTCGGTCCTTCCGAGTAAACACCTGCCCCCGTCCCACGCTCCCCGCCAGATCCGTCCGTGAACCAGACGAGCGCGTCCCGTGGTATGCCCGGTGTCTCCTCCCGCCATGCCCCGCGATCAGGGATTTCCACTGTGAAGTTGTTTTCCCTGCACATTCGCGGGCTCGCGAAGTCTGACCTCATTTCAAGCATGGGTTCCTTCACGATCTCCTGAATTTTGCAGTGGCCCCTGAAGCCTGGGTTGATCTTCAGTCTACCATTGCAGGCTAGTCTGTATAGTCCTAGCCTGGCCTCTCCCATAATAACGAAGTGTAGGGGGGGTAGATCCAGCAACACCTCCATGGCGGCTGTTGGGGTTGAAGACATGGCCCCTGTGATGCCTAGGCAAGCCATCCTTTGGATCTTGCCTAGTTTTTGTTTGGCACTGGATTGTGTCACCTTAGGCCACCAGACCAGTGCCGCATATGTTAACGATGGTCTGACCACCCTTGTGTACAGCCAGTGGGCCATACTAGGTCTTAGTCCCCACGTTTTTCCATATAGCCGCCTAGTGACGGCTAAGGTCATGACTGCCTTACGCAGTATTTTTCCAATGTGACCATTCCAGGTTAGCTTAGAGTCCAATACGACCCCAAGATATTTTACCTCCCTGGCCATTGGAACGCTCCTACCGTATAGAGTGAGAGTTCTGTGGCTTTCACACTTCCTCCTCCTCGTAAACGGCACGACGGTTGCTTTCTCGGGGCTCACCCCGAGCCCTTGATCAACCGTCCACCCTTCCACCACTTTCAGTGCAGTCTGCATACGCTCCCACACTGCCTGTGTGACCTTTCCTCGGACTATGATGACAATGTCGTCCGCATAGCCCTGTACCTCATACCCCCCTCCCGAGAGCCTCCCCAGCAGGCCGTCCACGACTAGACACCAGAGCAAGGGAGACAGAACGCTCCCCTGCGGACACCCCGCCGCGACCCCCGCCAGCAGAGTCCCTCCCGCGAGTGAGGTGAACACCGCCCTGTCCCTGAGCATGGAACCGATCCACCTGCAGCAGGTCTCCTCTATTCCACGCTCCCGGGCAGCTGCCAGAACCGATCCGAACGAGGTGTTGCTAAAGGCCCCCTCTATGTCTAGGAAGGCCCCCAGCGCCACCTCCTTGTTCTCCAGCGTATTCTCCAGTTTCAGCACCAGTTGGTGCAGTGCTGTTTCTGTTGAGAATCCTGCTCTGTATGCATATTGTCCGCAGTGTAGAGGATATGCTTCCAGTACACCGCCCCTAATGTGCCGGTCGAGCAGTTTTTCCACTGTTTTCAGCAAGAAGGACATGAGACTTATTGGCCTCAGGGACTTTGCCTGGTCTGTTGGACGCCCAGGTTTAGGAATAAATACAACCCTGGCCAGTCTCCATGCCCTCGGAATGTACCCCAGAGCCAGGCTGGCCCTCATAATGAGGGTAAGCACCGGCGCCAGTATATCTATCCCCTGTTGGAGCATGATGGGCATTATTCCATCAAATCCCGGCGATTTGTATGGCTTAAAGCTGTTAATGGCCCATCTGATTTTGCTCCAGGTAACCACCTCTTTAGCGACTGTCCAGTCTACTCTAGATGCCCGCCTATAAGGCGCCTCTATTTCTGAGTGTTCCCAGTCCGGAGGTGATTGGTTTATTATGTTACAGCCGGGGAAGTGCGTCTGGAGTAAAATTTCCATAGTTTCCTCCCCCGAGCTTGTAAAGCCTCCCGTGGGTGTTCTAAGGGAGCCTATGTTAGTCTGAGGGCCCTTAGACAGGATCTTGTGTAGTCGAGCACTCTCGGACGTGTTTTCCACTTCTTCCTTTGCTAACCGCCATATTTTAGAATTTGCGTACAAACTACAAATTGATTTTTTTGAAATTAATATTAATCAGAGCTCTAGAAAAGAACCAATAAGTTTTCTGGAATATACTCTAAAACCTCTTAGAGATAAATTAATACCCATTTCAAAGATAAAGTATGATTATATAATTTACTACTGCAAGAAGAATGCTGTCGCCAAGGAATACTAGGACTTTTATTAAAATTTGCCACATGAATAAGTCTGCCGTTACCAAGCCAAAAGTTTTTTGTGCATTATCATTACTTAGTTTAAACTTCTGTTAACTTGCTATATTTAAATAAATCAAAAACATATTACAAAACTTAAAATCTGCCTTATTATTACCAATAAACATTAAAAATAAATAAGTCTATGTCCAGTAGTAATTATTTTTTTACATCCTATGTCCCTTATCACAAGAATTTGAATGCATATTGAAATTAAACATATTGTATCTCTTAAGTATCTTTAAGTACAAATAACTCCTAAAAGTGTTAAAATTCAGCTTCAAAAACAATGTAGTTACAAGGGCCAGAAATCTTTAATTACGATTTACTCAAATTCTTTCTAAAGGATAGTTTTGCACCAAGCCGACAATATATCTCTACCAAACTATAATTTTCTAGCTCCATGGAAAATAGAAACTTATGCAAATAACTGCTAACTGGAACCTCTAAAACCGGTCTCCCAGGTCCTTTTAAATTTAAAGAATTAGTTTTAATAGTATACTTTACTAATAGTCTACAATTCTTATAAAAATTTACTACTCTAATGAACTTGCTGCGTCCCGAACATTTTTATAATGTAAACCAGCTTGCCAAATTTGGCTGCCATATGTTTATTTCCGGAGATATTAATTTTTTCCAAAAGAAAACCCAAAATTTTTCTGGAAAACCTAGCGCAATTTCCCTGGCTGACGAACTTATCCAAGCCACTAATAAAAGGAAGGTACCTACCAAATTTCATTAAAATCAGTCCATTATTTTTTGAGTTATCGGTGTGATACATACATACATACATACATATATATATATATATATATATATATATATATATATATATATATATATATATATATATATATATATATATATAAATATATATATATATATATATATATATATATATATATATATATATATATATATATACAGTGTGTCCACGGATTGAGTGTGGGTAAGGTATAAGTGACAAAAAATTTTTGAATTAGATTATGATATTCTGGGAATCGCTCCTGATTTGTCTTAAACTAAGATGTTGAGGAAATGAACAAAATCAATTAATATACAGGGTGGTTTAGAACTGATTTAATTAAATGTGTTAAGAGTAAACTACCTTCGTTTATAAAGATAAAGATACCGCAAAAAGTTATTAACGAAACTTGTTTAGAATTAAAACCTATGACAGGCTCTCAATTGTCGGCCAGATCAGCCTACTTTGAATTTTCAAGTAAATTATTAACATTTTTAGTGAATTTTCGTAGAAAAAATTCACTAATGGGGAGATCCCGAGTTTTGAATTTGGAATTTTTTTTGCAAATGAGCGCTAACTAGGACCCCTAGAACCTATATCCGGGGTCAGTTTCAATTTTTATATATATATATATATATATATATATATATATATATATATATATATATATATATATATATATATATCACACCGATAACTCAAAAAATAATGAACCGATTTTGATAGAATTTGGCATATACCTTTCTTTTGTAAATGGCTTTGACAAGTTCGTTAGTCAGGATAATCGGACGAGGTTTTCCGAAAATTTTGAGATTTCATTCGAAAAAATTTCTTATCTCAAAAAAGAATGGGCTGATTTAAATAACATTTGGCATGTACCTTCCTTTTGTAAATGGCTTTGAGAAGTTTGTTAGTCAGGAAAATCGAGCGAGGTCTTCCGGGAAAATTTTGAGTTTTTATTCGAAAAAAATTTTTTTCAAAGAATAATGGGCCGATTTGGATAAAATTTGGCATGTACCTTCCCTTTGTAAATGGCTTTGATAAGTTCGTTAATCGAAAAAATCGTACGAGGCTTTCCGGGAAAATTTTGAGTTTTCATTTGAAAAAAAAATGTTAGCTTAAAAAATAAAAAAATATATGATAACCAAATTTGGTAGGTAGGTTTACGATATAAAAAGTAAACTATACACCAAAATTTAGATTTCTATGTTACAAGAAAAAAAGTTATAATAAAATATTTTGTGCCAGATCATTTCTATGAAAATTCACTACCATAACGCACTTGCTGCGTCCAGACTTTATTTCCCTATCAACATGGAGCTTTTTACCTGTGGTTTTCTGAACGCAGGTGCGCAAAGTAAGTAACCATGTAATGTTAAATATTACTTTATTAGTAAAATACAAAACGCTTATTGCTAACAAAAATCAAAACTAACAACGAAAAATAAAGAAATTATCGAATGTGCTGCCACCAACCGATACACATAACTCAGCCCGTTTAGTGAATGCTTTGTAGGCATTTTGAATATGTTGAATTGGAATACCGTCAATTGCCTCTCTCAACCTCAGTTTCAACAAATCAAGATCGTTGTTTAATGGAGCCGCGTATACTTTCTGTTTGAGATAGCCCCATAAATAAAAGTCTATTAAGGTAAGATCGGGACTTCTGGGAGGCCAAGGTATTGGCCCATATCGACCAATCCACCGCCCAGGAAATTCGCGATCTAACCATTCTCGAACGATTCCTGTTGCATGTGCTGGGTGGCCGTCATGCTGAAAATATGCTGTTTGTCTATCTTCTAGTGACATGTTATGCAAATGGTCTTGAAGAATATTTTCCAGCATTTCCAGATAACTGTACTGGTTCATATTCCACTCAAGAAAATATGGCCCAATTATCCCAGTTTAAGAAAGAGCACACCACACATTTACTTTTTTCAGGCATTGTCTTCCGCAATTAACCCTATAACTTGGATGCTTCATAGACCAATGCCATGCATTTTGGGAATTCCCCACCCCAGTGGTGAAAGTGGATTCGTCCGAAAAAATAATACTTCTGCCAAAATAGTGATTTTGTAGGTATTGCTCGCAGTACCATAAACAAAAATTTAATCGTTTTGACTCGTCATTTTCTTCCAAAGTGTGTATAAGTTTTGCTTTAAAAGGTTTCATCTTGTTGGTACGATAAATTTGTTGCAAATGCGATTTGCTAATATTGCCAATTTCTAATGCCCTTCTTCTTAATGATAATTTCGGAAAACGCCAAACAGAATCCATAGCTAATGCAGCTGCAGCATTGTCTTCTTCATTTAGGTCGGATGTTGTCTTCTTAACATTTAAAACACTCCCAGTACGCATAAATTTTGTAACACCTTTTTTTTCACCAGTAGAGGAAACCGTTTAATTTGGCCAGCCTTCAAGGAATTTTTTTATCACTTCCTGTTAAGAATGTTCTTCACCCAAACCATAGCACTGCACAATAAACACTTTTTGTTCTGTTGTTAACATTTTTAAATACAGAAGCTTGCCGTTCGTGACAAATAAAATTGACGTTTCAGTTTTCCAAATAAGTAGTATCCCGGGAAACGAACAACAAGGCAGAGCTCAAGTAGCCATGCAACTCGCCAATTATTGCTTCGAATGTCCAATTGTGCGTTTACTTTACTTTTTTTATTGGTTGAGATGAAAGCAAACCTACCCTAAGTTTAATTATGGTAAAGACTTTTTTTAATACAGTTTCAAGTATTTTTTAAAGTACACCTAACCACAGAAGCCGTCGAACATCAAATAAAGTTGCAGCTAAAAAAAAATTCATAGTAGGCTGATCTGTTTGAAAATTGAGAGCCTGTCATAAATTTCAATTCTAAACAATTTTTGTTAATAACTTTTTGCGGTATCTTTACAAAGGTAGTTTACTCTTAATACATTTCATTACATCAGTTATAAACCACCCTGTATATTAATTGATTTTGTTCATTTTTTCAACATCTCAGTTTAAGACAAAGCAGGAGCGATTCCCAGAATATCATAATCTAATTCGAAATTATTTTGTCTCTTATACCTTACCTACACTCAATCCGTGGACACGCTGTATATATATATATATATATATATATATATATATATATATATATATATATATATATATATATATATATATATATATATATAACATATAAATATTAAAACTGACCCGGGATATGGATTCTAGGGGGCCTAGTTCGCGCTCATTTGAAGAAATTGTTTCAAAATTCAAAAGTTGGGATCTCCTCATTGGCAATTTTTTAAAGAAAATTCACTAAAAGACACTCCGACAATGAAATATCACATGTGCCAGTTCTTCATCATTATTACTTGTGACCGCTGTCCATTTTTTCTCACTGATGGATAGATTTACACAGAAATGCTTCGATTTCCCTGTTTTTGCATAAAGCTCTGTACAAGTATGGTGGAAACATGGCGTTGCTGGTCCGACGTGATCGTTGACCAATCAAAACTTTGACGAGCGTATGACCACACTGCCGTTATACAGTCATTGTAGTATAGACTATAGTTAAAACAATAATTGTAGCGAATCAATAACCATATATGGGATAAATGTGAGAGATGTGTTAGTAATAAGCATGTGACATACTCCCAAAGAAAGGAATGGATGCAGTTTCTCCCTTAGCTACGATGGAAGGTCCGCCCATGTAGACCATAGCGAGGCTATCCATGAAGGAGGAGTGCGGTGCTAAAGCTACTACAGGTGCTTCTGAACGTTTCGATTGCTTTCCTATCGTTTTCAGATGAAATCCACCCGCTATGAACATACACCTGATCAGTCGTGCTGTTATCTGTCGTACTATACTGTCCAAAAAATAAAGTACAGTTAACATGAGTGTTAGTATGACAAAACTAGGTCAACATTTTCAAATGTTCTTTATATGTACATATATTATTAAAGATAGCTGTATTGGATTGAAGAGATAGTCGCACTATTATTAATCTACACAAAAATCATAATATACAGGGTGTTAATGAGTACGTGTTACAGATTTATAGGACATGTAGGAATTGCAAAAATAGACCGAAAATTTCCCATAGATATGTATCGTTGGGGCTTCGGTTTTCGAGATACTGTGTATTAAAGTCGTCCAAAATATTTAATATTTTTTGAATATCTAAAAATTGGCTGATCGGAACAACTAGGAATTTTTTACAGTAGTTCTACTTCCTCTTGAATTGAAGCACGTGATTTGATACTCCTAATGAAAATTTATCGGTAAAGGTCGGGGCGCGTATTCAATTTTTATGAAATTTTGTATATAGACGTGTTTTGGGGTGTAGATGACGAAAATCACAATAAAAATGAGGGTAGAAGCAAACTTTTAACAACAAAAATAAAGAGACAGATAAAAGAAAACATTTCCAGGTATCTTAGCATAGGACAGCTCAGAAACATAACAGGTCTCTTGACCGGACACATGACCGTCAAGAAACACCTGTATAAAATAGGGCAGTTCAAGGGGGACCTCGCATGCAGTCTCTGCGGCGAGGGGGAGGAATCAGCCCAGCACATCTTGTGCAAGTATAAAGCTCTGGACTGCAAAAGGAAACTGATCTACGGTCAGTCTAGACCGGAGACAGCAATATAAAACTTCACCCTACCAATCGCTGTGCAGACTAGGTCAAGGCACAGTGATTTTGGAATAGGTGGAGTTAAAATACTAAGAGCATGCACAATAAGCCAAAGGCTTTACTTCTATCGGGGCGGCAAAGTCGCGGACGAGCCTTGAGTGAAAAAATCATAGCATAATTGATAAAGTAGCGAAACTCCAATGAAGCGAAAAGAAGTAGTAATTTATGGTTATGACGACAACGCGACATTGCTCTTAGACTGTGAGGATTATGACGGGTGCCAAATCTGAATTCTAAGAACACCTTGAATTATTTCGAGAATACTTGAATAAATACTGCCAATGTCGTCAAATTTAAGCGGGAAAACTGTTCAAAATAAGACAATCAAAATTTAGGAAGTAAATCATATGGCAAAATTTTGTTGGTAAGTGGCGTATGCTACATAACGTTCTGTTTATGCCCCCTTTTACTTATGCTCGTATTTATTGAGTTTCTATCTTAACCCTTCGGTGCACGGGTTGGGTCTGTCAGACCCATCGAGTTCCATTTTAGTTCACCTGCCTAATGCTAGATGGCGCAGGCGGTCCTCCGTCCTGGTACCTTCCTAGTTGCTACTGGCCAACCTGCAGCAGTTGCACGGTGTCTTTCCACAGTGTTGGTTTAAGCGTGAAAATAGCTTTAGGTCCGTTAGACCTAACCCGTCTCAATATGTAAGTATTTCGAAAGATGTAGTGTGAATGGTTTTTATTATTTCCTTACAAATTTCAGGTCGAATAGTAAGTCTAAAAAACAAATGTTCCACATGTTAAACAGAAAGCAGATAATAAACTGCATAGTAAGTATACTGAACAAACAGCGGCGACAGTGACTGATCCATACCAAATAGAAATAGATAGGTTATGAAAGATGTGGAAGGAGATTAGCAGTGACATCGAGATTAGCGAGGATGACAGTGCGGAAGATGATGGCGAAGTGGACAAGTAAGCGACCATAATTCGGATACTCAGCAAGAGTGTTTCGACGTAGATTTAGAAGAGGGTGATGTGGAAGAAAATCCTGTAATTATGCGGCCATTGCGTCATCTACAGTACAATAGCAAGTCAGCTATGGTATGGAATAAGATCTGCGATCAACTAAACATGCGTACGAGACAACACAATATCGTTTAGAAGTTGCCACCTTTAACAGGAGACGCGAAAAATGCTAAAGATCTTTTATTTTTTATTTTTTTATTTCAACACCACACCACGCGGGCTTGGAGCCTAAATACTATCGTACCGTGGGTGTCGACAAGAAGGAAAGAGGCAACTTGTTAATTCTGGACTTGAAGGTTTGGAGGTTCGGGGGAGAAGGAAAAACATGTGCCGGCAAGTAGTTCCACAACTTGGAAGTCCTCGGGACAAAAGAGCGGGCATAACAAGATGTTCTATGTCTGGTGACCTGGACAGTAAAAGGGTGCATTCGCTCTGTTCCACTGGTAGATCTGTTGGGGGCAGCAGGTGGAGGAGCTATGGAGGAAAGCTCCTCTGAGCAGTGCCCGTGCAGATATCTATAAAAGAGAGAGAGGTCACTAACGGCACGTCGGTGGGCAAGGGATGGCAGTCTTTGGGTGAGGGTAGGGTCACCGATGAGACGTATAGCTCTCTTCTGAATGGAGTCCAGGATAGCGAGTGTAGAAGCGGCAGCAGCACCCCAGATGTGGGAGCAGTATTCGAGGTTTGGTCTTACTTGTGAAGTATATAAAGTATAGAGATTAGCTGGTGAAAAGTATTTGCGAGCCCGGAAGAGGAAACCTAATTTCTTAGCAGTCGCTTCTGCAATTGATGTGACATGTTGGTGCCAATTGAGATTTCGATCCACAGAGATGCCAATAAGTGAAAAGGGCTCATTACTTTTAATAACTTGGTTGTTTATTGTGATGGGTCTAGGGCTAGTGTATCTCTTATGAGAAAGAAAGCAAGACTGTGATTTGGTGGGGTTGAATTGTACAAGATTTCTACTTCCCCAGTCTAATATTTTTGGAGATCCACGGAGATAGAACCCTCCATGAGTCTGCGATCCTCATCTAGTTGGGATAAAGAGACAGGCTTAGAGTATTGTATATTGGAGTGGAGGGTGCTGTCGTCCGCGTAACTGTGAACTGGGTTGGATGTGCCAGAGAGGTCATTGATGTGGAGAAGAAACAAAGTAGGGGCTAAAGCTGAACCTTGAGGAACTCTTGCATTAATTGGATACAGTTTAGAGGAATGGCCATCCACGACAACAGTAATGCTCCGGTTGGAGAGGAAATTTGCTGTCCACGTACAGAGTTTTGGTGGTAAGCCATAGGCCGGTAGTTTATTAAGCAGCGCTGCGTGCCAGACCTGGTCGAATGCTTTGGATATGTCTAGAGCGACAATCTGCGATTCACCGTGTTGTTCCATAGATTTGTTCCAAGAATGGGTGACAAAGGAAAGAAGGTCGGCAGTTGATCTGCGCTGACGGGAACTATGTTGCTTGCTGTGAGTTATTTTTCCCCTTAGGGCTCGTCTGCGTCTCTGCCGCCCCGATAGCACCGCAGTCTGTGGCTTATTGTGCATGCCCTTTGTCTTTTCTACTCCATCCATTCCAAAATCACTGTGCCTTGAACTAGTCTGCACATCAATTGGTAGGAAGTTATTCTTTGATGATGTAATCTTGCAGAAGATTGCGGGCTATGCAAATATTTATATAGATAGGATATCCATCTCATATAAAGACCAACACGACTGTCGACCAACATATCTTATAGAAACAAAAGCTTTGATAGGCCTCTTGTACATGGCTGAAATTTTGCACAGTAATCATCTTTCCACTTATGAATTGTGGGCTGGGGATGGTACAAGAGTCGACATATTTCCAGAGACAATGGCTTTGCGTAGATTTCGTTTCCTTCTTAGGTGTTTAAGATTTGATGATGTCAGGACAAGAGAAATGAGAAGAGCTGAAGATAATTTGGCACCTATTGGAGAAATTTTTGAAGGTGTTAATTCAAAACTAAAATGTCACTACACTCTCGGCTTACATATGACCATAGAGGAAGTGTTATGGGCATTTAGGGCACGCTGTTCTTTTATAATGTACATACCGAACAAGCCTAATGGCTATGGTATTAAAGTATTTGCTTTGATAGATGCCAGAACATATTATACAGCCAACCTGAAGGAGTATACAAGAAAACAACTCAACTGTTCATACTTTGTAACCAATTCGGCCAAAGAGGTAGTTGAAAGATTGTGTATTCCAATATCCCAAACCAAACGAAATATAACAACATATAATCGGTTTACATCGGTGCAGTTGGCAAGGAGTCTACAAGATAATCACAAGTTTACTCTGCTTGATACAATAAGAAAGAACAAACCATAAATTTGCTCTCAGCTTACAATTCGCAGACCTCTAAATACCAGTATCTTTTCCTTCATAGAAGATTTGACACTCGTCTCATACATGCCAAAACCAAATAAAAATGTGATCTTACTGCCAAGTTCGTATCATGACGTTAAAATAGATCAGTCTACCGGAGCTCTTTAGAGACCTAACATGATAACACTATACCATGTTACTAAGGGTGGTGTTGACACAGCAGATCAGCTGTTTACAACTTATAATGTAACTCGGGGTACAAAGAGGTGGCCCATGACAGTCTTTTATGGACTACTCAATGTCCCTGCCGTGAATGCATTTATTATTTACAAAACCAATACGCTTGTGTACAGACCTCATATGAACCGGAATTTAGAGTCAAAACAGCGGCCTAAGGATACTAGATGAACAGCGGCAAGGATATGCGAGGTTCCCTTCCAAGAGAGTGTTCAGACGGACACCAACAAACGAGGTAGATGTTACTTCTGCAGAGATCGTAAAACGAAATATTCATGCTTTTCATGCAAAATATACCTTTGTTTGGAGCATTCTAAACAAACCTGTGGGGATTGTGCAGACAAAACCTGAATAATTTGTTATATACAGGGTGTTACCTATAATCGGGTAATTTAAGTAATGTTTTCAGTTTTATTGTTAATAATGTTGCTTTGAGGATTAAATTAGTTTGTTTTTTGTATATGCACATTGCACGAATGTTGTTTAGTAAAGTAATATACGCATCACACATTGAAAATTCTTGTATGAATAAAAAAAATGTAATTTTTTTAGGTCTCACAAACCCTACCTGTGCCTTTTTGTAAAAAAGATTTCCCCCGTGCATCGAAGGGTTAAAGGTTATTTCAATTAAACTCGTTCCTGATGTATTTTTAATTAAAAAAACTTCAGTAATCGTTAACACTACACTCTAGAAAATAGTTGTCAATTCGTTGGTATTTTGACACTTTTTAGTTTCCATCGTTTTAATTTAGACCGTCTCTTTTTTACGGGCACGATATGCAATTGAAAATGTTGACACATTTAACCAATACAAAGCAGAAAAAGAATGACTAGCCCAAAACACAAAAGCCTTATATAATGCCCAGCATAAAACACAAAAAATCATGCGTCAGCTAACAAATAAATGTGACGTTGCTGTATTTTTAATTTCTTGCAAACTCTTATAACATAATATAATAGAAATCAAAAGTATCGTTCTTTAATAAAATAGATTTATGTTGTCCTTCGCCACTAACTAATTATCAAGTTTATTAACAACTGAGTATTATGTAACACAGTATGTGCTTGTACGGAGAACGACCATAGTACTGTAATCAAGCGTTATTTTTGTAATCAAATATTAATTAGAGAAATTGCAACATCTAAGCGAATACTAAATTAAAAATCGGTTCATTATATATGAAAAATGTAAAGATGTTATAATAAATTGTTTGCCATTAAAAATTTTAAAGCAGTCAACTAATAATCAAACGTGTGTATTTCAAACTGTTAAAATATCGTGCGTGGTAAGATAATTGTAAATTTCCAACGCGAAGCGGGAAGTTTTAAGGATTTTCCCAATTATATAAGACAGGGACTCACGGCGTGGGTCACTCATTTACCATGATATAACCGACTAATATGAGCAACTTTCTTGAAAAACACAGTCTAATCCACGACAGGCAGGATAGATTCCGTCAGCGCAGATCAACTGTTGACCTCATTTTCTTTGTCACACATTCTTGGAACAAGTCTATGGAACTACACGGTGAATCCCAGATTGTCGCTCTAGACATATCCAAAGCATTCGACCAGGTCTGGTCACACGCAGCGCTGCTTAATAAGCTTCCGGCCTATGGCCTACCACCAAAACTCTGTACCTGGACAGCAAATTTACTCTCCAAGTGGAGCATTTCTGTTGTCGTGGATGGCAATTCCTCTAAACTGTATCCAATTAATGCAGGAGTTCCCGAAGGTTCAGCTTTAGCCCCTACTTTGTTTCTTCTCCACATCAATGACCTCCTCTCTAGCACATCCAACCCAGTTCACAGTTACGCGGACGACAGCACCCTCCACTCAAATATACAATATTCTAAACCTGTCTCTTTAGCCCAATTAGATGAGGATCGCACACTCATGAAGGGTTCTGTATCTGTGAATCTGAATATTAGACTGGGGAAGTAGAGATCTTGTACAATTCAACTCCACCAAATCTCAGTCTTGCTTTCTATCTCATAAGAGATAAACCAGCCCTAGACCCATCACAATGAACAACCAAGTTATTCAAAGTAATCCACATTGATTACCTCCCATCTAGCACATCCAACCTAATTCACAGTTATGCGGACGACAGCACCCTCCACTCAAATATACAATATTCTAAGCCTGTCTCTTTAGTCCAATTAGATGAGGATTGCAGACTCATGGAGGGTTCTGTCTCTGTGGATCTCCAAAAAATATTGGACTGGAGAAGTAGAAATCTTGTACAATTCAACTCCATCAAATCTCAGTCTTGCCTTCTATCTAATAAGAGATACACCAGCCCTAGACCCATCACAATGAACAATCAAGTTATTCAAAGTAGTGAGTCCTTTTCACTTGTTGGCATTTTTGTGGATCGAAATCTCAATTGGCACCAACATGTCACATTGCAGAAGGGGCTGCTAAGAAATTAGGTTTCCTCTTCCGGGCTCGCAAATACTTTTCACCAGCTTATCTCTATACCTTATATACTTCACAAATAAGGCCAAACCTTGAATACTGCTCCCACATATGGGGTGCCGCTGCCGCTTCTACACTCGCTATCCTGGACTCCATTCAGAAGAGAGCTATACGTCTCATCGGCGACCCTACCCTCACCCAAAGGCTGCCATCCCTTGCCCACCGACGTGCCGTTGGTGACCTCTCTCTCTCTCTCTCTTTTATAGATATCTGCACGGTCGCTGCTCAGAGGAGCTTTCTTCCATAGTTCCTCCACCTCCTGCCCCCAACAGATCTATCAGGGAAACAGAGCGAATGTCCGCTTTTAGAGAATGCACCCTTTTGCTGCCCAAGTCACCAGACATAGAACATCCTGTTATGCCCGCTCTTTTGTCCCGATGACTTCCAAGTTGTGGAATTCCTTGCCGGCACATGTTTTTCCTTCTCCTCTGAACCTTCAAGTCCAGAATTAACAAGTTGCCTCTTTTCTCCTTGTCGACGGTACGATAGTATTTAGGCTGTAAGCCCTCGTGGTGTGTTGTTGAAATATATTAAAAAAACTTCAACTGAGGCATAAGCATCCAAACCTTATACTTATCCGCTAATCCTCCGCGGTGGAACACAATCGAAACATTCAAAATCCCAACGTAATGTGTGAACTACTCCCACGGAAGTATGGACTAAGATCAGGTATTTCACGGGTAGGGATTTTAGTAGGTGAGAGTCCCAAACTATTTCAAATGCCCACACAGTTAGGTTTGCGATCGATATGTCCACAATGGATTTCCTCCTCCTGTATCCAAAAAGTGGGTCAGTTCGTCTTAGAGCAAGCCATTTTGCAAATAAATAGTCACCAGTCCGTTAGCATTCCGTATCCACCGCTGAGTTGAAAACTCAATTTTACAAGAAGACACTATCGATACCGCTCTCAGGAAGGGTCAAATCGTAGCAACAGTTATGGTAACTTCGACAGACAATTTTAGTAGGTGAGAAACTATAAACTGGTTGTCTTCTATAGTATTTTGAGATTTCCGTATGGTTATAATGAGCTTCCCAGTCTGATTTTAAAAATCGTAATACTTCTGTGTTGCGTTATCTACTGCCATACATTTATTTGGTTGTATGTTTCAATACCTTAGGTTATTTTTGTAGCGATACTAAGTAGTACAGTCTACTTAGGCAATCGAGATATTTCCATCCTGGTTTGGCCCTGGTAGAGATGCTGAGTAGTTAAAGCCACTCTGGGGAACACGACGATCTCCAGGAAACGTACCGATCCCTTCTTCGACCCAATTTTTCCGCCCCAATATTCTAAGATCTCTGATTAATCTTGCGGGGTTGCTGAGTCGTCACAGCCCACTTAAGTAATGCAGTTGTTTCTGTCCTCGTTTAACCCTGGTATGTGTGTGTGTGTGTTCTGTTTCTTTAACGTCGATCTATTTCCGCGACTATGACCAATCACCGGCGCCAGGGAGCAGTTTCACCTCACTCCTGGAAATTTTGCGGAACCCCTGCCTTTCTGTAAGGAGGGTAGGGATCTTCAACGTGCCCAACATTGCATGGACCGACGGCTTTACGCCCCCTCCGAAGGGCGGACCGTGCAGACATTCAACTTGCTCAAATACAATGCCAGAACCTCGGTTGATGTTAATCTTACAGTTTGTACTGAAAAAGTGAAAGGAGAAACCTGGGATCGAACCCACTACCCTTCGGTTCAGAGGCACACGTTCTTACCCCTGAATCACCGAGGCTCTTAACGCTGGTAGAAATGCTAAATAGTCATAACCCGCATAGGCGATCTTGAGACAAATTCGCGACCCTTTCGTCTTAACTTCTCGTCCCATATCTATGTCGCTAAAAACGTTTAATTTTGCTCTGGGCATGATGCCTGTTATACTTCTGCTTACATAATCGGCAACAACCGCTTACCACGTATTCATAGGTGACTTATATACGTCCACCTCCCTAACCGTATTTACCTGTTGCTCGCATGTCGCTCTGAATCTAACAAAGCTTGATGTAATGGTCGCTTGTTCTGCGTAGGACTGAGCTGACTTGACCTAACCAAAAAAGTTGGCCAGTATGTAGTGAAAAATAAAGAGGTCGCAGGCATCTACACGGAGTAGTTCTCTTAAAATATGTAGCGGCTGCTACTGCTGACGACAGCTTCGTTGTCGAAATACGTATTTAGAACATAACTCTGTTATTATCTTTGCCGCTTTTTGAATGAATCTCATATCTTTTCTATTCTAACCAGTGCATATATATATATATATATATATATATATATATATATATATATATATATATATATATATATATATATATATATATATATATATATATATATACAGTGTGGAACAGCCAAATGGAATAAATTCGATAACGGATAAATGAGGACGTGTTGGGAAAAACGCTTGGACACGTCGATTTGTATTTTTAACTGCGCATCTTTTTCAAGAAAAAAAAATTATTTAGGGTGCGTCATGTGACAGTGGCCAATACCAACTTTCTTATTTTAAATACAAGCCCCTGTATATTATTAATTTTTTGGATTCTTCAGAAAATTCTAGACATAATTCATGTACAATGTCCTATACCTATCTTCAACTGTTTCGGAAATATTAAGTATTTTCAGATTTATTACAAAAATTAACATTAAAAATAGAAAATTATTTTATTTCACAAATTCTAATAAGAAATACTGATTATTTCTTAATAATTTAAAAAAACAAAAAAAAAATTAATGTCAATGTAGTAAATGTTCAAAATGCTCGCCACGAACATCTTGGCAACATGCTAATCTGGTATAGAAATGTCTTCTAACATTACTCAACATCTCAGGCGTGACTGATCTAATCGCAAGCGTGATTCGTCTTTTTAAGTCATCTAAGTTGAGGGGCTTAGTTTTGTATACAATACTTTTGACATATCCCCACAAAAAGTAGTCTAATAGCGACAGATCAGGAGATCGTGCTGGCCATTCTATCGATCCGCGCCTCCCTATCCACCGATTTGGAAAAATTTGGTTCAGGTACTGCCGGACATTGATTTGGTAATGGGGCGGTGCTCCATCTTGCTGAAACCATATTTTATTGGCAGGAACTTGTGGGTTTGCTGGATCTGGATATAAGTTTGTCAAAGTTGGCACGACATTATTTTGGAGCAGTTCTAAATATTTATCCCCATTCAAGTTGCCATCAATGAAAAAGGGACCTACGATATGATTTCCAACAATTCCTGCCCAAACATTAACTTTTTCAGGATATTGCGTATGTTCCTCTCTCATCCAATGAGGATTCTCATTAGACCAATAGCGGCAATTTTGACGATTAACATGACCGTGAAGTGTAAATGTGCTCTCATCAGAAAACAAAACATCTTCTAATTGGATCACATTGTTATCTAACATTGCCATCATTTGTTCACAAAAATACGTTCTCCTATCGAAATCGTCCTCCATGAGCTCCTGAGTTGGTATCATTTTATAGGGATGCATTTTACTTTCCTTTAATGTTCGAAAAATTGCTGTGTGGCTAACGTTGAATAGTTGGGCTGCTTGTCGACCAGAAGTATGTGGGATTTCTTGAAACTCAAGCGTAATATCCAATTTCGTATCATCACTTACTGCATTGGCAGCTACTTTTTTTATCTGTCTCACATGACCAAGCTCGCGAAACTGCTTTTCTATTTTGCTAATTGTTCCTTGGGATACAGGCGGCAAATTTGGAAATTTTTCGTGAAATAAGCGAGACACTTCCATCTGTGTCCGTGTGTTATCTCCATAACCAATCATTTGTAGAATGGTTATTTTGTGCATTTCTGTTAAATGAACCATTTTTCTGATATTATTACGTACAGTTAACGAAATTCAAACGACAATAGCACTGACACTAATCACTACTGTCATGCAGGCAGACAACAAGTTGCTAAGGCTACGAGTTTTATACGAACAGAAAGAAAACTGTTTTTGTTTTTGTTTCATTTCATATCAGTAAAAAGAAACGCAGGAATGGTTTTTGTTTACTTTCTCATTATCAAGAGCTGAATGGGAAATAAGTATTGAATGCAATGTAGCGAATTTGTGAAATAAAATAATTTTCTATTTTTAATGTTAATTTTTGTAATAAATCTGAAAATACTTAATATTTCCGAAACAGTTGAAGATCGGTATAGGACATTGTACATGAATTATGTCTAGAATTTTCTGAAGAATCCAAAAAATTAATAATATACAGGGGCTTGTGTTTAAAATAAGAAAGTTGGTATTGGCCACTGTCACATGACGCACCCTATATAATTTTTTTTTCTTGAAAAAGATGCGCAGTTAAAAATACAAATCGACGTGTCCAAGCGTTTTTTCCAACACGCCCTCATTTATCCGTTATCGAATTTATTCCATTTGGCTGTTCCACACTGTATATATATATATACATATATATATATATATATATATATATATATATATATATATATATATATATATATATATATATATATATATATATATATATATATATACACACAGGGTGGCGCATTGAAAACGAAACAGACCGATTTGCGTACAGAATTAATTTTTTTAAGAAACGCTGAAAGACGTCAATTTTAATATTGAGGGGGACATGTTTTGACATAAAACTCAACTTTGTCACATCAACCCCTTAAGGGTGGTGATAACAACCCTTATATTTTAAATAGGGAACATGGGTCCAGTGTTACATCATTTAAAAGCTCTTTCTTTTCTGAATTCAGGACACTATTTTTTTTTGGAAGTTTTATCAACTCGTTTAAAACTTATTCACAGTTGGAGTTGCAAGAACGTATTTCATTCATTGTGATAAGAAATGCACTAGTTAGTCAATTTTTCGTTAAAAAACTAAAAAACAAAACCAAGCGTTCAAAAATGTTAGTTCAGTTAGGTAAGTGTTCAAATTGTTGACCACCAGCTTCCATACAAAAGTACAAATTTTGTTCAAAACGAGCTCCGACATTCTGGAGAATTTGTGGAGTTTTTAGACGGCATTCTTCAACAATGCGTCGTCGTATTTCTTCCAAAAACTCCAGTTCTGTTGCGTAAATTCTACTCTTTAAATGGCCCCATAGAAAGAAGTCTAAAGGAGTTAAATCCGGTGATATAGGGGGCCACTCAATAGCACCTCTACGCCCAATCCATTGTCCCGGAAACTCTCTGTCCAAACTCCCTAACACGTTGTGAAAAATGCGGAGGAGCTCCATCTTGTTGAAACACTAATTGATTCTCTTGATAGCGATCATCATTTTCAACAATGTCAATCAGTAGAGGGTAAACGATATCTTCTAGTAACTCCAAATACGTTTCGCCACTCAAATTTCCATCAAGAAAAATTGGTCCCATTAAGCGGTATCCAAAAATGCCAGTCCAGATATTCAATTTCTGTGGAGTTTGAGTGTGGACTTCGTGAAAATTTCTTGGATTATTATATGTCCAATAACGACAATTATGACGATTGATTGTAGAGTTTAATAAAAAAACGTACACTCGTCTGAAAAACAAATATTAAACAGAAAATTGCCGTTATCAGCTATTCGTGCAGTCATAACTTCACAGAACTCCAGCCGCCGATCAAAATCATCTTCATTCAGTTGTTGTACAAGATGAATTTTATACGGGTGAAATTTATGATGCTTCAATATTCGCTAAATAGTTCTTCTTTTGATGTCTGAAACAGTGGCCAATTTTCTCGTGCTCAAAGTTGGGTTTGCAGCAATTTGTCCTAAAACTTCAATCTCAGTAGTCTCATTTCTAACCGGAAATTCACGTTCAGGATCCCGTTTTTTGTTGGCTACACTTTGCCGAAACTTCGCAACTAACTCCAAAATGTATTTTCTGTTAACATGTCTGTTCGGATGTCGTTTATTAAACAAATTTGCGGTACGGTTGGCGCAGTCATCATTTTTGAAAGAAGAGTAATTATTTCAACTCTTTCTTCTACAGAATACACCATTGTGAAATTAATTTTCGGTAGTACTATCAAGTATCAAACCGACCGATAAACTGAAATAATAAACCGCATTTCTCTCATTCCGATAAGAAATGTTCTGATAGTCAATTTTTTTTTACAAACCAACAAAACATTGGCTATCAGCACATTTCTTATCGGAATGAGTAAAATGCGTTTTTGCATCCTCAACTGTGAATAATTTTTAAACGAGTTTATAAAACTTCCAAAGAAATTAGTGTGCTGAATTCAGAAAGGAAAGAGCTTTCAAATAGTGTAACACTCGATCCATGTTCCCTATTTAAAATATAAGGGTTGGTATCACCACCCTTAAGGGGTTGATATGACAAAGTTCAGTTTTATGTCAAAACATACCCTCCTCAATATTAAAATTGACGTGTTTCAGCGTTTCTTAAAAAAAAATCTCCGGACGCAAATCGGTCTGTTTCGTTTTCAATGCGCCATCCTGTATATATATATATATATATATATATATATATATATATATATATATATATATATATATATATATATATATATATATATATATATATATATATAAATTGAAGCTGACCCCGGATATGTGTTTTAGGGGGCCTAATTAGCGCTCATTTGAAGAAATTTTTTAGAATTTCAAAAGTCTGGATCTCCTCATTAGGGATTTTTTTTCAAGAAAATTCACTAATAACATATATATATATATATATATATATATATATATATATATATATATATATATATATATATATATATAATAGGTACATAAAAGTACTAGTAAAATAAGAGTTACTATAAAAAATAAAGCAATGTCACAGCGGCTACAGTCTATACATTATATACACCAAATCTAATAAATAAATGAATAGATTACCTTCTCCAGCCGTCAAGTGGCTTCTTTCTTAAATCTTCTTCTGTAAGGCCCCAGAGGCCTATACATGCTAACAGCCACCCAGAAATTAGAAAAAAGCATATGACTACAACTCTTATCGGTAGCAGTACTAATGTGAAAACTCCAGTCTGAAAACAACAACAATTTTGTTAGTTTGCAAAACTATTAAATCATATGGTAATTGTAAATAATAAGAATAGTAATTAGTTTCCACAGAGTCTAAAAGGTGTGAATACAGATAAACTAGGAGGTAAACATTCTTTTAAAACAAGCTTGAACTATTGAACTAAACTAAAACCAAAAAAATTGCCATATTGAATTAGTGAAAGCACCGCCTAACCTCCTATATTTCACTAGAGACCTTTTATTTGATACCGATATCAAGGTAGTTGTTGAAAGACATATTCGGCCATCTTACGTTGGCCGGCATTTTTAATTCATGAAAGCTCCACCTAGCCCAATATATTATACTCGTGAAGCCCTTTCTTTCAAAACTCATATCAAGGAGACTGCGACAAAAAATATTATCTGCGTCGGCCGCCATATTGAATTAATGAAAGCGTCACTTAGCCTACTGTATTGTACTCGTAAAGCCCTCTTATTTGACACCCATATTGAGGGGTTGTTGAGAAATCAATAGTCCTCTATCTTTCTTTGATGGATATTTTAAGTTCATGAATGCGTTACCTAGCCTACTGTTTTTTACTCGTAAAGCCTTTCAATTTGAGACCTACGTCATGGGGATTGTGAGAAAAGAAAAAAATCAGCCATCTTGGAGCGTCCATCATATTAAATTTATGATAATGATAGATAGCATATGTTGCATGGTCGCCTGGCGCGTCCAGACTTTTTTAAAAATCAAGACTGCATTTATGTGTATGTTCATGTTTCCCTTAAACCATTTTTAGACTTTTTTTTCAACAACACACCACGAGGGCTTACAGCTTAAATACTATCGTACCGTGGGTGTCGACAAGGAGGAAAGAGGCAACTTGTTAATTCTGGACTTGAAGGTTTGGAGGTTCGGGGGAGAAGGAAAAACATGTGTCGGCAAGGGATTCCACAACTTGGAAGTCCTCGGGACAAAAGAGCGGGCATAACAAGATATTCTATGTCTCGTGACCTGGACAGTAAAAAGGTGCATTCGCTCTGTTCCCCTGATAGATCTGTTGGGGGCAGCAGGTGGAGGAACTATGGAAAAAAGCTCCTCTGAACAGTGCCCGTGCAGATATATATAAAAGAGAGAGAGAGAGAGGTCACCAACGGCACGTCATTGGGCAAGGGATGGCAGCCTTTGGGTGAGGGTAAGGTACAAATTTTGTTCAAAACGAGCTCTGACATTCTGGACCATCTGTGGAGTTATTAGACGGCATTCTTCAACAATGCGTTGTCGTAATTCTTCCAGAGACTCCAGTTCTGTTGTGTAAATTCTACTCTTTAAATGGCCCCATAGAAAGAAGTCTAAAGGAGTTAAATCGGGTGATCTAGGGGGCCACTCAGTAGCACCTCAAACCACAAAAATAATAACAGGGAGTTATGCGCTAGATATGTATTTCGACAACGAAGTTGTCTTCATCAGTAGCTGTCGCTAAACTAACTGTATGGGCAAAATTATCCTATCTATATACCTAAACTATACACTAAAAATGATGTAATCCCGATGGTGCAATACCGGATGATGATGATGCAGTGCAGGATGATGCAATACCGGATGATGAAATACCGGATGATGCAATATCAGGTGCCTCAGTACCGGATGATGTATCACCGGATGACGTAATTCAAGGACTATTGTTGTGTCAGTGGATACGCCCAACCGGTTGTGTCGCTTGTGAAAGCAACCATGGGTTATTTCGTGCTACTTCAAAAAGTGCTAAATTGACCGGACCCATCTCTGAATTCATCAAATTCTGTGGATTCACCTTGCGGATTTTCAAAGTTTCCAAAGCACCTAACTTGAGATAATCCGTGGTTGCCTTCAATAACTTAAGACTACTATCGCCTACTTTATGTCTCGAGTCAATTATATGTTCGGCAACTCTAGATTTTTCTGCTCTATTGAGTCTGAAATGAGCTATGTGCTCTTTGAATCTTGTTGTTATTGATCTCCGCGTCTACTCAGTATATTGCATCATACGGTGTTACATCATCCTGTATTTCTTCATCCAGTATTGCAACATCCTGTATTGCATCATCATTAGATATTGCATCATCGTGATTACATCATTTTTAGCGTATAGTTTATCTATATAAATAATTTTGCCCATACAGTTAGTTTACAGACAGCTACTGATGAAGACAAATTTGTTGTCGAAATACGTATCTAGCGCATAAAATTTTTGTGGGTTTTGGGATGATTCTGCCTTTTGTTTCAGTTTCCAGCCAGAGTGTGCAACTTCAGTCTTTTAATTTTGATTATAATTATGTTTACTAATAGTAACAGAATCCGGGTCATTTTTGTGTATAACTCATTAGAATGAGAATCAGACGGTATACAAAAGGATGGTTATGAATAAAAATGTTATAGTTTCACTTCAACAAGAAAAAGTTTTCGTCTGGTGAAAGTCTTCGCAATACCAAATCCACATTTGAATGCCTCTTGACATAGTGAGAACGCACTTAAAAGGATTCCAACTGACAAATCTGAATGTTCAATCATGTCTTTCATTATTCTTTTATATCTCAAAGTCTTTAATATACATATAGGTAATGGATATCATTAATAAATCTTTTACATCTGTATACTATTACTTTTGCTTAGAAACATGTTTGTTAGTGAATTTTCTTAGAAAAAAATCCACTCTTGGAGAGATTCAGACTTTTGAATTTTGAAAAAATTTCCTCAAATGAGCGCGATCTAGGACCCCTAGAACACATATCCGGGGTCAGTTTCAATTTTTATATGTTTATATATATATATATATATATATATATATATATATATATATATATATATATATATATATATATATATATATATTGCTATGATATCATTTTTTAATAATGTTCGTCGTTAATTCATTTTCAGGATAGTAAAAACAAACTAATAATATAAAAAAGAATTTTGGTGGATGTAAGGGGAATTATACCTGGTTAAATAAATTTGTTGAGGTAGAGTTTGTTGCTAGACGACACGTAACAATAATATAAATTTTAAATACACACAAATGGAATCATTTATAAATTATACAACATGAATCCATAGGTAAATTTGCGAGCCTTTAGATTTGGAAAAAATCAGTTTTATAAAAAGAAAGTTCAATATAATTTTCAATTGGCAATTCCCATATTTATAATACGAAATGAAAGTAAAATTGTTGTAACGTTTTAACTAACTATGTATCCATAGCGATAAGACTTAGAGTAGGAAGTAAAAAAGATGACAAGTTGTCGGAAGATTTTTTTGAAGTAAAATATCAGCCAAAAGAGGCATATAAGATTGTACTTACATCACATCGTCAGAAAGCAGAAACATAGAATTTAGAGAATCCAGAAATAATAGATTATGAGAACATCAGCCCTTGAAATTTTATAGATTATATCAAATCACTAGAAAACAGGGATCACTATCGGCAGATAATTGGAACACAGCTAATTTGACAGGGGTGTTAATGCAGACACAAAAATTTGGATATTGTCCAAAAAGCCCTGGTGAGATATTCAACGAAATTTGTATAGTTTAGTCCAAACATCATAAACAGTGAATGGGTGGTTTGATATAACACAGGAAGAGTAGCAAAACAAGGCATCCACTTTAAAATCAAAGAGAAATTCTTAAGTTAGAGAGACAAGTAAGGTATTTATAGTTAGAATAATAGTGAACCATTTTCAGTTAGTTTTATTGTTTGATTGTTTAAGGTGTTATCATTTTCATTTTCATATCTATTATTGTATTCATAGCTCATTTAGTCCTTTATTATACTCAGTATTTTAAAAATTTTGGTTTCGTTTCAATTGTCCAGTTCTTGATAAGTTAACTAGTCCTTTTTTTTGAGAAATAAATTATTTGATTTAATTTTTTGTCAACTTCATTGACAAATTTTAATAGTGCCTGAACCCCATCTGAGAAACAAAATATCATAATAAATTATAAAAACACTATATTTATTGATACCGTTATAATATATATATATATATATATATATATATATATATATATATATATATATATATATATATATATATATATATATATATATGCAACACACCGATAACTCAAAAAATAATGGACCGATTTTGATAAAATTTAGCATGTACCTTCCTTTTATAAGTGGCTTGGACAAGTTCGTTGGCCTGAAAACTCGAATCAGGTTTTCCGGGAAAATTTTGGGTTTTCTTTCGGGATTTTTTTTTATCTCAAAAAATATAAAAGCTATGGTACCCAAATTTGGTGCGTAAGTTTACGATATTAAAAGGAAACTACATACCAAAATTTATATTTCTATATTAAAAGAAAAAAAGTTATAAAAATATATTTCGTGACAGATCGTTTCTATGAAAATTCACCACCATAACGAACTTGCTGCGTCCAGACTGTTATATATCTTATTAGATGAAAAATTTAAAGGATAAGATTAGTAAAGCATAAATCGATAATATGATTTAATGTGACAAAACAAGTAATTATAACAGCACAATCTTAAGCTTATCAACATCATACTCTAAAGGCGACGTAGCCGTATCGTCACAACCACGACTCTCTATCTCCAACACCTCTGTTCATGTGATTGTAGCTTCCGCACTTGTTTGTTAAAAAACCTAATTAAGAGAAATACAAAAATCGACAAACCTGTTTTTAGCGAATTTTTATTATGAAAAGTCCGCTAGTAGAGAGGTATCGATGGTTAGACTTTTTTTTAATGATCACGAATTAGGGCCTAGGATCCCTGCTAAAATTTTTATTTGTTATATAGTAACACTACAGTAGGCAAACTCAGCACCGAAAAGTCTTAGACATGTGTGGGAGAGAGCTTACACACACATATAGACAAAGGACACCACCCATAACTCACCAAAAGCCGGCCTTTTCACATTCGAGTGAAGAAAACCGACTGTCTGAATACGGGATTCGAACCCGCGATCTTCTGGTCCGAATTATAGAGCATAGTCGCCTCGCGAACCAGACTACTCGGTCTGTTTATATATATATATATATATATATATATATATATATATATATATATATATATATATATATATATATAATTATATATATATATATATATGCGACTATGCTTTAAAATTCGCAGTAGAAGGTCGCGGGTTCGAGTCCCGTATTCAGACAGTAGGTCTTTTTTACTTGAATGTGAAAAGGACGGCTTTTGATGAGTTATGGATGGTGTCCTTTCCCTATATGTGAATTTAAGCTCCCCCCGCATAAGTCTAAAACTTTTGTATTATATATATATATATATATATATATATATATATATATATATATATATATATATATATATATATATATATATATATCCTTGGAACGACGCATGCATAGGTGAAAAAACTATAATTTTTTGAGTTGAAACTTCATTTTCCAGGAATAAGCCCTGCATGAATAGAAAATAATTTGTCATAATTTTAAATTCCAAAAATCAAGTATGTCTTGGAAATTCACAAAAAACTAATTTTTTACACTAGTAAAGTGCCTTGTCTCTAGGATATATGAAAAATGTTATTAAGAAAAGATGATCGGAAAGAAAAACTCAGTAGGAGTACAAAATTTTAAAATCCTAAGCCTACTTTGATATTTCGCATAATTTTCTTTCCACGCACCCTCCTTACTGATGATATTTTAAAAATTCGTTAACAAAACTTATAAAAAATAGTAATTGGAACACGATCGCCTTCTTTTATCTCTCTATTATACATTTAGATAATTAAAGAAATGAGAATGAAATAGTCGAATAAGCTCTGGATCAAATAATTCACCAGTTCCGTAACACTAACTTAGGTAGATCCATTCCATAAATTTTTGTCACCTATATACATTTTTATTTAATTGAATTAAATGACTGCATTTTTCTTTATCTAAATTAAATCAATTTTTTTGCGAGAATTTGACAGTATAACGCAGTTACTGTTCTATACATTTTTTAGAGGTATTAATAAAGTTTGCAAATCCCCAATTGAGGATCTTAGACAGGTTATCATTCTAACACTTTCAGCATTTATATACTACTGATCAACTCTTTTATACATATTTAAAAAAAGTCGCTAATGGCCAACTAATAAAATGTGACTTCTTGTACCTATAATGATAATCCGATGATGAGAGTTTTTGTCGGTCGACACACGGATGCGGAAAGATTTGAAGATCCGCGTAACTGATGTTTCATGAATATAATGTAATAGTTGTTTTTAATATCTTCGCTGAATTGGTGTATTTAGCACACGCCAGTGTCATTCGGCAATGTGTGACGGTCAAGTTGAAAAAGAAAGTTGTAACCTGTAATCGCACGGAACGGCCGACCCAATGTAACAGTCTTATACAAAAACGGTACTTGTCAGTCGTCACAGAGAAAGTTACGTGAACTGCAGCAGTTTGGTACGGCTTTTTCAGTTCTCAGCAGCTCGTCGTGGTCATGTTATAATATAATCTGGAGAAATTACGATGTAGGATAATGTCTTGTGATGTAACATGCTAATGATTTCTATTTAATTTAGTAAAGAACTTATGCGTCTCAGATTTACTGCAAAAACATCGCGGATTTAGTCTCGGCGTCTTTTCCGGGTTGACATTTTCTAGTCATTATTATTATTTTTTGACAGTAAACTGTATTTATAGGTGTAACATAACGTCATGCAGATATTTTAGGGGATGACAGTACTCTGCAAAATAAGAAAAAAATATTAATAGACCCATGGTCAAAAACGCACCATGTTTGATATACAAGGTGACAGTTTCAATTTTTTTTCATATTTCGTGCTTTCCTTTCGCATGCCTTGAGATAAAGTTTTGAAATGTGGTACACCTATTTTCTTTAAGAGCCTCTACAAAAAATGTCAAAATCGCTTGTCGTCAGATACAGGGTCTTATGTTTTCTTGGATCAAGTACTATTTTATGCTTCGTAACTTTTTTGGAACACCCTGATACCAAATTTGAATTTCCTTTCAATTTCTTTTGGCGTTTTGCATTATTTTCGTATCTTCACCGTTTTGGGTTGAGCTACAAAAATAGCTCTCGATGCAATTTAAGAACGCAAAGGAAGTAAGGGAAAACAATAATCAGCCCTCACAGTAAACAACTATCTGAAGCAATTTTTTTTTCTCTCTCAGGGCTCGCCGCCCAGAAAGCACTGCAGCCTTTGGCTTATTGTGCATGCTCTTAGTCTTTTACTCCATCCATTCCAAAATCACTGTGCCTTGAACTAGTCTGCACAGCGATTGGTAGGGTGAACTTTTATATTGCTCTGTCTCCGGTCTAGACTGACCGTAGATCAGTTGTCTTTTGCTTTACACTCGCATAAGATGTGCTGGGCTGATTCCTTCCCCTCGCCGCAGAGTCTGCATGCGAGGTCCCCCTCGAACCGCCCCATTTTATGCAGGCTTTTCTTGACGACCATGTGTTCCGTCAAGAGACCTGTTATGTTTCTGAGCTGTCCTCTGCTAAGATTTAGCAGCTCCACAGCTCTCTTTGAACTGGGTTCGTCAACTACTGACTTCCCATGTGTGAGCCCTGGACAGTCTGCCCAGTACACCTTGTGTTCGTTTCTGACCCAGGACTTAATGGCTCCCCTGGCAGTGCTCTTTGTCACGCCCAGAACCGGTTCTGGTCCCATAAATGGTTCTGCTGACCCTCTCTTCGCGAGAGGAAGCCATTCTTAACATTGAATCAAATTTATTAAATTAAAATTAAATCCAAATGAAAGAAAAAAGTTTGGACGCAGCAAGTGCGTTATGGAAGTGAATTTTAATAAAAATGTTTTAATAGCAAATGTGTCTCTCTCTAATGCAAGCAGGCATCAATCTGGTTACCGGTATAACCTATAAGTAGAAACATTGTACTATATTTTATGAAAATAGCTTATTGTTTAAAAATGTTCAAAAATGTCCCGAAAATAGATCTAAAATATTTCCGAGATAACTGGTTTCCTAGCCCACAAACCTTAGGTTAATAGCAAAGTGAGTTATTGAAGTTTGAAGCATTTAATGGAAATTCGCTACCAAAACGTACGTACTGCGTGCCGATTTTTTTCTTACAAACATGCATCAGATTTTGATACAAAAATGCAAAAATGCAACAATATAAGGGTGCTCTAAAAAAATGTAGGATCACCAACGACTTATGGGCCACCTGTGGTTGTCAAAATAATTTTATAAGATGTAGCTCAAGACACCCTATAATTAACGTATACAATCTTTTCTCGTATCTTGTATAGAAACAATTATATTGAGTTTTACCGTTGAAATGCGTCACCCTGTATGTATGTAAACAAATAAAAACTGAATGTAAACCCGGATATGGATTCTAGGGGGCCTAGTTTGCGCTCATTTGAAGAAATCTTTTTTTTAATTCACAAGTCGCAGCCTCCTCATGAACGAATTTTTCTTACGAAAATTGGCTGAAAATTATAGTCATAAACTCAACTAAAACTACCGCCAGAACATCAGAGAAAGGGTCTATTTGAAATGAATTTTCTGTAAATATTTTAGTAAAATGAAGGACAGTGACGGTTGAAACTGAAACTTAAGGGTTTGCAGAACACTCTTCTTGCGACATTTTCTTTACGTAATCCGTATTTGTTCCAGGTTCTTTGCCTAAATGTTGCCAATTATGACGTTTCAAATCGCGTCTTGGACGTTTTGAGGGAAACTCCAAATGTTTTCTTTAACTACTCATAACTTTTTTGTCTTTTAACCTACAGACCTAAATTTTGGAACATGGTTCACTCTTTATAATACTAACATGCGTACCAAATTTGGTAGCACTTACTTTGTTATTTCCGACGATATAAAATTTTTCCGAAAGAAAACACATAATTTTCCAGGAAAACCCGGGCCGATTATCCTGGCTAACGAACTTATCGAAGCCACTTACAAAAGGAATGTATTCGCCAAATTTGATAAATAAAAATCGGCCTATTATTTTTTGACACACAGATATATATATATATATATATATATATATATATATATATATATATATATATATATATATATATATATATATATATATATATATATATATATATATATATAGATTGAAACTGACCCCGGATATGTGTTCTAGGGGGCTAGCACTTATTTGAAGAAAATTTTTTAATATACAAAAGTCGGGATGTCCCAAAAGTGAATTTTTTAAAGAAAATTCACTAAAAGAAAGTTGGTATCTGGTAACGATTGATGTGGCAAGGCCGCAAGATCAATATCGCTTTGAATTCCCAGAAGAAAATTGGGGAGCTGGTCACAGACGCCAAAAACGAACACCTTTTCCCACATAATCTCTTACAGTTGATAGATACTGGATGTATTCTTCAAATACATAAATCAATTAAGCAAAGAGTAATTGGTAATATCTAAAGAATCCTTTTGAAATTAATTTATATATGACTTTCACAAGTATGTGGCAAATCAAATTTAATGTTTACATAGTAGAATAAACGTGATGCTGATGAACTTTGTGCGTCTTAGCTGACATGTCATTATGCAGTTTAAGTTAATTATACTGAATAAAACCCACGAGAGTTCATACACCTTTACTTGGACTATTGCAATTTTAATTATTAGTTTTTCCCAGCGGTCTCGCTACCAGAAAAATGCATAGTAAGGATATCCACTTAATGTATCTGGATTTCCTGTTGAATGCCTTTAGAAAATATTAGTGATTGAGAGTCTTTGGATAAGTTACTCCTTTATTACGAAAGTAAATTTATTCTTTTTATATGTGGCAGAAATGTTTCTAAATGTCATTGTCATTTCCTCGTTATTGTTCCATCTACCGGTCACTAGCTTTGCCTGTTTTTAATCCAACAATTTTTTGGATAATCGATAGACAAAAACGCCTACCAAGTTCTAGTTTAAAGTAAAAAACTCTGGGGCGCAGCAAGTGCGTTATAGAAGTGAATTTTCATAAAAATGTTTTTAATTGCAAATATATCGCTCTAATGCGAGCAGGCATCAATTTGATTACCGGTATAACCTATATAGTAGGAACAATGTACCATATTTTATTAAAATAATTATTTGAAAATGTACAAAAATTTTCCGAAAATAAACTTTAAATGTTTCTGAGAAAACTGGTCTCATAGCCAATGAACCTTAGGTTAATAGCAAATTGAGTTATTGAAATTTGAAACATTTAATAAAAATTCGCAACCAAAACACCCTTGCTGCGTTCATACAAAAATTTTCCGAAAATAAAGTTAAATGTTGGTTTCCTAACCAACACAACTTACGTTAATAGCAAAGTGAGTTATTGAAATTTGGAAGATTTAATGAAAATTTGCTAGCAAAAGGCACTTACTTCGTTCAGATTTTTTCTGACAAACATGCATCATATTTCGATAAAAAATGCAGTAACGAATTTGTTCTACGAAAATTAGCTAAAAATTATAGACCGTTAAACCATAAACTTCACTAAACCTACAGCGAAAGCATCAACTTAACTAAACCGACAGCCAAAGCATCAGAGAAAGGGTCTATTTGAAATGAATTTTCTGTAAATATTTTAGTAAAATGAAGGGCAGTGACGGTTGAATCTGAAACTTAAGGGTTCGCAGAACACTCTTCTTGCAACATTTTCTTTTCACAATTCGTATTTATTTCACGTTCTTTGCTTAAACATTGCCAATTTTGACATTTTAAATTGCGAGTTTGACGTTTTAAATTGCGAGTTTGACGTTTTGAGGATAACTCCAAAATTTGTTGCTTTAGCTGCCCGTAACTTTTTTGTCCTTAAACTTAGAGACCTAAATTTTGGTTAAAGGTTCACTCTTTATAATACAAATACGCGTACCAAATTTGGTTGCCCTCACTTTGTTATTTCCGAAAATATGAATTTCTTTTAGAAAGAAAACACAAAATTTTCCGGGAAAACCTGGTCCGATTTTCCTGGCTAACGAACTTATCAAAGCCACCTTCGAAAAGAATCGGTTTATTATTTTTTAAGTTATCGGTAATAATATATATATATATATATATATATATATATATATATATATATATATATATATATATATATATATATATATATATATAACACGGATCTCCCCATTCACTAAAAAAGAAAATTTGAATTACCAACGACTTATGGGCCACCCTGTAATTGTAGAAATATTTTTTTAAGATGTAGCTCAAGACACCCTATAATTAATGTATACATTTTTTTTCGTATCTTGCATAATGACGGATATATTGAGCTTTAAAGATTTTTTACGAAAATTCGACAAAAATTATATACCATTAACCGATAAACTCTATAGCTAACACTACTGCCAAAGCATCAGACAAAGGGTCTATTTGAAATGAATTTTTTGGGAATATTTTAATAAAATGAAGGACAATGACGATTGAAACCAAGACTTCAGGCTTTGTAAAACATTCTTCTTGAGACATTTTCCTTCCATAGCTCATATTACTTTCAGGTTCATTGCCTAAATATTACCAATTTTGACGTTTAAAATCGCGACTTTTGACGTTTTGAGGAAAACCCAAATTGCCCTTACTTTGTTAATTCCGGAGATATAATTTTTTTTCGATTTTTTTCGAAAGAAAACCCAAAATTTTCCGGGAAAACCTCGGCGGATTTTCCTGGCTAACGAACTTATCCAAGCCACTGCAAAAGGAAGATACTCACCAAGTTTTATCAAAATCGGTCCATTATTTATTTAGTTATAGGTGTGACATAATATATATATATATATATATATATATATATATATATATATATATATATATATATATATATATATATATATATATATATATATATATAAACATATAAAGTCTGAAACCGACCTCGGATTTGGGTTCCAGGGGTCCTAAATAGCGCTCATTTGAAGAAATTTTTTCAAAATTCAAAAGTCGGGATCTCCCCATTAGTGAATTTTTTTTAAGAAAATTTACTAATAATGGACTATTTATTTTAGTAAATGGTTTCTCCAGACTCTTGCTAAAATTAAAGAAAATCTGGGTCTGAAAACTATTTTCTCAGATAACAAGGTTCCAGAAAAAGTCAGGACGCGGCACGTGCGTTACGGTAGTGGATTTTCATAGAAATGATCTGGCACCAAATATTTTTTCATTAAATGCTTATAATTTTTTTTCTTTTCACCTAGAGATCTAAATTTTGGCATATAGTTTACCTTTTATAACGTTATATAACTTTTTTATTTTCAGAGATAAAATTTTTCCGGAAGAAAAACCAAAATTCTCCTAGACAACCTTGTTCGAATTTCCTGCCTAACGAACTTTTCCAAGTCATTAACAAAAGAAAGTTACCTGCCAAATTTTATCGAAATGGATCTATAACTTTTTGAGTTATCGGTGTGATATATATATATATATATATATATATATATATATATATATATATATATATATATATATATATATATATATATATATACATATATACAGGCTGGCCCATTGAAAATGAGCTGGCAGCCATAACTGCCAGAAAAATATTTTGTCCAAAAAACCTGAAACGTGTCAAGTTTGCTTGTGAGGGGGACAAATGGGAATAGGGGTCATGTGATAGCCCATTGAAAAGAGCTTTTGATTCCTTATACATTGTTTTTTATTTTTGAAGTTCGGTCTATTCGTTTATTTAGAAGATATACAATATTTTCAAATACCGTTCTCCTGTCAAAGTGTCGGCTATGAAGATTGGTCCAACGAAGTGATCACCAAAAATACCCGCCCAAACATTTATTCTTTGTAGAGCTTGAGTGCGGACTTCATGGAAAACACGAGGGTTTTTATGTGACCAGAACCGGCAATTATGACGATTTACAGTGCCATTCAGAAAGAAAGAACTTTCGTCGGCTGCGAGCTCGTTTTCAAGATGCCACCTGTATAGATCGTAATGATAACCCAAAATATAATGGATCGATTGATGAAATTTTGTAGGTACCTTCCTTTTGTAGGTGCTTGGATAAGTTCGTTAGTCAGAAACATTGGAGCTATTTTCCGGGAAAATTGTGAATTTTCTTTCGGAAAACTTTTTGTCTTCGGAAATAATAAAGCCATCGGAACCAAATTTGATACGCAAGTTTCTACTACAAAACGTATCCTCAATACAAAAATCCAAATCTCCGAGTTTAGCCAATAGACAATTTGCATGGATTTTCCATTACACGAATTTAACATTTACCTAATAGTTTTTCATACATAGAACTTTACTACATGCATGAAAATACCCAAAAACATTTGAAGTGGACAGAAAAAGACTTTTGACATAAAAAAAATTCGAATTATTATCACGTTTTTTTAAATTTTTTATTTCAACAACACACCACGAGGGCTCGCAGCCTAAATACTATCGTACCGTGGGTGTCGACAAGCAGGAAAGAGGCAACGTGTTAATTCTGGACTTAAAGGTTTGGGAGTTCGGAGGAGAAGGAAAAACATGTGCCGGCAAGGAATTCCACAACTTGGAAGTCCTCGGGACAAAAGAGCGTGCATAACAAGATGTTCTATGTCTGGTGACCTGGACAGTAAAAGGGTGCATTCGCTCTGTTTCCCTGGTAGATTTACAGGTGGATGAACTGTGGAAGAAAGCTCCTCCGAGCAGTGCCCGTTCAGGTATCTGTAAGAGAGAGAGATAGAGAGAGAGAGAGAGAGAGGTCACCAACGGCACGTCGGTGGGCAAGGATTGGCAGCCTTTGGGTGAGTGTAGGGTCACCGATGAGACGTATAGCTCTCTTCTGAATAGAGTCCAGGATAGCGAGCGTAGAAGCGCGGCACCCCAGATCTGGGAGCAGTATTCGAGGTTTGGCCTCATTTGTAAAGTATATAAGGTATAGAGATTACCTGGTAAAGTATTTGCGAGCCCGGAAGACCAAACCTAATTTCTTAGCAGCCGCTTCTGCAATTGATGTGGCATGTTGGTGCCAATTGAGATTTCGATCCACAGCAATGCCAACAAGTGAAAAGGACTCATTACTTTGAATAACTTGATTGTTCATTGTGATGGGTCTAGGGCTGGTGTATCTATTATGAGATAGAAGGCAAGACTGAGATTTGATGGAGTTGAATTGTACAAGATTTCTACTTCTCCAGTCCAATATTTTTTGGAGATCCACAGAGACAGAACCCTCCATGAGTCTGCGATCCTCATCTAATTGGACTAAAGAGACAGGCGTAGAATATTGTATATTTGCGTGGAGGGTGCTGTCGTCCACATAACTGTGAATTAGGTTGGATGTGCTAGAGAGGAGGCAATCAATGTGGAGAAGAAACAAAGTAGGGGCTAAAGCTGAACCTTAAGGGACTCCTGCATTAATTGGATACAGTTTAGAGGAATGGCCATCCACGACAGAAATTCTCCGGTTGGAGAGGAAATTTGCTGCCCAGGCTTTCTTTTTTAGATGTACTAGTCATTAAAAATAATCACTCGCTTGAATTCGATGTCTAAAGGAAGGAAACCACCACTATAAATCACTCACACCATACGCTTGCGCAAAAAACGGCTAGCTTAAAAATAGATTTATAAGTTTTCCCTTAAGTAAAAGTAGATATAGTATAGAATTAAATTACATAAAAAACTTGGCGAAATATAACGGATATTCGGATTGCTTGGTGGAAGAATTGATTAAAAAAAAAGATAGCTGAATGCACTACATTTAAGAAAGGTAAAAAAGATAAAACATTTATATGCCTACCTTTTGAACCGTAGATCATAAAGGGTCTGGAAAGCATTTTTAAGAAAGCCGATTTGTAGCTAACTTTTTCAACAAAAGTAATTGAAGATTTTTTTTTAGGTAATACTAAAGATAAAGATAAAGCCACTGAAATGTCGGGTGTCTATAAAATAAGTTGTCAAGATTCTAATCTTAAATACGTCAGGCAGACTAAAAGAAACATAGGCACCAGATTGCGTGAATATCTCGCACATTTACGATACGGCAGTGTAGAAAAGTCATGCGTGGCACAACATTTATGTGATAATAACCACCACATTGATAAAGATAATTAGAAACTTATCAAAAATATTAGACAGAAATTCATGCTTGATGCGTACGAGAGTATTTATATTTCTAGATTAATAAAGAACCAAACTTCCTTAATTCGAGCGTCACCTCTCATCTCAAGCCCATTATTTTCTTTTTGCCTTTGAATTAGATAAGCACTCCCAAAGCTGTCAGGTAGATCTATATATAAAGTTCAATAAACTAGTCAAATCAATAAAGATACAATACACAAAAGATGCGCCTTCGACGTAAAATCTCCCTTTCGGATTTATTCTTCTACCCAAGAATCAATATAAATACAGGTTGTAGCTAAAACTGAACTAGAATATTTCATCTTCTGATGAAACTAAGGTTGTTAGCGAAACGATCGTTAGGTCTTTAAAAAGACGTGTTGTGGTGATTTGGGTTGCTCCAAGTGTACTTGGCAGTGCTCATCACAGGCTGCAATCTTGACCTACTGATCTAATACTTTCACTGGACAATTTTTCGGAACAACAAGGACATCACGTCCCCCGTTAACTAGGTTATATTAGCATAGATTATTCTTCCGTTTAGTTAATTAGTAAAAAATAACTTCATTTTCTATTGTGGGCTAAGTAGTTTTTAAAACCTCTTATATATTATCACCTGCTGTTCAGGTAATTAGTGAATTTTCTTAGAAAAAATTCACTAATGAGGAGATCTCGACTTTTGAATTTTGAAAAAATTTCGTCAAATGAGCGCGATCTAGGACCCCTAGAACCCATATCCGGGGTCAGTTTCAATTTTTATATGTTTATATATATATATATATATATATATATATATATATATATATATATATATATATATATATATATATATATATATATATATATATATATATATATATATATATATATATATATATATATATATATATATGTATGTATCACACCGATAACTCAAAAAATAATGGGCCGATTTTGATAAAATTTGGCATGTACCTTTCTTTTGTAAATGGCTTGGATAAGTTCGTTAGCCAGGAAAATCGGACGAGGTTTTCCGGGAAAATTTTGAGTTTTCATTCGAAAAAAATTCTTATCTCAAAAAGTAATAAGTCGATTTTAATAAAATTTGGCATGTACCTTTCTTTTGTAAATGGCTTTGACAAGATTGTTAGTCAAGAAAATCGGACGAGGTTTTCCGGGAAAATTTTGAGTTTTCATTCGAAAAAAATTCTTATCTCAAAAAGTAATTAGCCGATTTTAATAAAATTTGGCACGTACCTTTCTTTTGTAAATGGATTTGACAAGTTTGTTAGTCAAGAAAATAGGACGAGGTTTTCCGGGAAAATTTTGGGTTTTCATTAGAAAAAAATTTTTATCTCAAAGAATAATAGGCCGATTTTGATAAAATTTGGCATGTACCTTCCTTTTGTAAATGACTTTGACAAGTTCGTTAATCAAAAAAATCGGACGAGGTTTTCTGAGAAAATTTTGAGTTTTAATTAGAAAAAAATTTTTATCTTAAAAAATAAGAAATCTATGATAACCAAATTTGGTAGGTAGGTTTACGATATAAAAAGTAAACTATACACCAAAATTTAGATTTCTATGTTACAAGAAAAAAAAGCTATAATAAAATATTTTGTGCCAGATCATTTCTATGAAAATTCACTACCATAACGCACTTGCTGCGTCCAGACTTTTTATTACTTAGCCTAATTTCTCATTGTTGTTTGAATAATCTGACCTAACACATTCACTGGACGACTTTTCGGAATAACAAAGACGTCAGGGGAGACACGAGTTATATTAGCATTGATTGTTCTTCCGTTTAGTTAATTATCAATAAATTATTGCATTTTATATTGTAGGCTAAGTCATTTTTAAGACCCCACGTATATCATCACCTGCTGTTCAGATAATGAGTAGCCTAATTTTTCATTGTCGTTTGATGAATCTGATCACTTTCACTGGACGATTTTTCGGAATAACAAAGACATCACGGGCGACACAGGTTATATTAGTATTGATTATCCTTCCGTTTAGTTAATTAGTAATAAATTTCTCTTCATCTCAGGCTTCTTTTAATATGCTTTCACCATTTATAAGTCATATGGAATTTTGTTCATCAGTCGCAGCGTAAAATTGTTAATCATGGTTATTACCATTTAGTACTTCCTTGATTTCTCAAACATTATGTACGTACTTATCCACATTAAGTAAGTTATCAGAGCAGCGTCTTACTTATAAGTTGACAAATTTTTTATAACAATAATATACAGGATGATTCGCATAAGGACCGACACAGGCGAACCCAAAGTATTGTGATTTAACGCAACTTACCCCTATACTAAGTTGCACCCCTATATTATGGGCCTTCAAAGTGGGGTTTCCAATTTCGAAAAAAAAAATCAATATCTCAGTTATGCTTGAACATAGAAGAACTAAATTTGGTACACGTTTTGAGTGTACCAAGAGCAATAATCAACAGTAATAAGAATTCAATTAAAGCATTTTAAAGGGTTGATAAGGGATGATTCACCCTTAAAATGTGACAGAATTGTTTAACCTATTGGCGGATTTAAAAAAATATTATTTAAGTTTACGGGGAATTTAATTCTAAAACTTTTATTACTCAATAATTTTTAAAAAGCTTTGTCTTTTTCAACAAATATCCGAATAGCTAAATACCCCTATTAGAGCTGTGTTATTGAAAATCATCGGAAATTGAAACGTTGGCTATGAAATTTAACGTCAGACTTGACAATCAGGAAAATAAGTCGTTTTATTTTAGTAATATTTGCTGAGTGTTGTGAAAATGGCCGGGAAGTTTTCATTTAGCGTACAAGTTGATATGCTATTAGTGTTAGGTTTCTGTGAAGGAAACTACAGAAAAAGTGTTGAAGAATATCGGAGAAGATTTCCTAATCGTGTAATCTCTCATAGAGAAACATTTGCCAATGTTGCAAGACGGGTTCGAGAAACAGGCAAGTTTTTCAGTAACAATCGAGAACGTGCTACTGCAACCAGGGCACAAGACGAATAACTTATTTTCAATACAATTGAAGATGACCCACATATTAGTACTAGAAATCTATCTCCACGAACTGGTATATCGCAAACTTCTTTTCACCGAGTAATAAGACGTAATCTACTGCACCCATATCATATCCAAAAAGTGCAAGAATTGTTACCGGAAGATTTGGTTAAACGAGTGAATTTCTGTCAGTTTATTATACATCAAGAAATTAATTTTCAAAAGAAAATTATTTCTACTGACGAAGCTTGCTTCACCCGCAGAGGTATTACAAATTTACATAACCACCACGAATGTTCTTATGTAAACCCTCATTCAGTAACTCCTCGACATTTCCAATGCGATTTTAAAATAAATGTTTGGATCTGTATTATTGATCGGTATTTAACAGGTCCAGTTATTTTCCGAATCGATTGATGAATCGACTTATTTAGAATTTCTCCAAAACAATCTCCCGGATCTACTCGTCGAGGTGTCTCTACAACTTAGACTGGAACATTGGTTTATGCACGATGGAGCACCGCCTCTTTTCAGTATTGCTGTTGGAGACTATTTAAACCACCAGTATCCAAATAAATGGATTGAAAGAGGAAATATGTGCCCACAAGTTTGTCCTCCACGATCGCCAGACCTCAACAAATGTGACTTCTTTTTTTGAGGGATGTTAAAAGAATTTATGTATTCGTCGCCAATTGCGTCTCGAGCCGGATTGTGGAATCGCATTACACATAAATGCACACTCATTACAAATAATCAACAGTTGCTGGATAGAGTAGACTTCAATTTTCGACAAAGAATAAATTTATGCCTGAGAGAGAGAACGGTGATCATTTTGAACAATTTATGTAATTTATCGCTGCAAATGTTATGTTATTTCTATTGTTTAAGTTGTTTGTTTTTCTATTAAATTATTCTTATTACAACTTTCCTCCTGATAATCAAGTCTGACGTTAAATTTCATAGCCAGCGTTTGAATTTCCGATGATTTTAAATAAGACAGCTCTAATACATGTATTTAGTTATTCGGAATTTTGTTGAAAACGACAAAGTTTTTTGAAAATTAATAACAATACGCATGGATGCAAAATGATAATGTTTTGTATCCTCCTACTATGTCGAAAAGCATAACTATTGAACAATTGATAGTCCCTTTATTAATCTTATTTTTAAAGGGGTAGATATTGATCCAATCCAATCCATAGCAGGTGGTAGTGGAATTTTCCTTTACGTAATAGTAAAGGATTTTTTCACGCCCGAGGAGGTACCACCCCATACATCAAGGGGCCGGTGAAGTCCCAACGGACGTTTCCGGTTCTGGTATATGAGTCGGTTTCCCTTATAAGCAAAAATGATGATGGCTCCTCCTTGTACAAAATATTCCGGAGGCAAAATACCCCTCCATTCGGATCTCCGGGAGAGGGGTGTACAGGGGGCGCCAACATCAAGATTTAACATATCCTTTTCGAACATATGTGGCCTAAATTCTAACCTGAACTCCGTCCACCATTTCCTCCAGGCTAACAGGCCCCAACTCCACTTCCTCACCGAAACCCAAATCAGTGCCAAAACAGCCACTAATCACCTTAATTTCCCGTGGAGGCATGTGCGCATACGTCCGTAGCAATCTACCCTGCACCAGACTCCCCAATTTAGAAGCTGAAAGAAAAGACATACTATGGATAAAACTCTCTCTCTCTCTCTCAGGGCTGCAACTAAATTCATCTGTTGCATTTACCGGTCACCTTCTGACGAAAACTTTATCCAGCTCTTTGACTACATTTCTGAAAAAACCGTCTATCTGATTTCTGAATATCCTTCCTCCGAGGTCGCTATTCTTGGTGACTTCAATGTCCATAATAAGGAATGGCTAGGATCTTCAAACACCGATCCATAAGGGAGAGCAGCGGAGGCCTTTGCAGTCAGCAATTCTTTAGCCAATATGGTTCAGCAACCTACTTACTTTCCTCGTATCCCAACACACAGCTCAAATCACTTGGATCTCCTTCTTACTACACAACCTGAATGCTATAAGATATCAGTCACCGCCCCCCTTGGTCGCTCAGACCACGGCATGGTCACAGCTTCCTGTGCAATGCAACCCGAGGTCACACAGTCATCACACCCACGTATCGTTTGGCAATACAACTCCGCAAACTGCGACGAAATGCGGGATTACTTTTCCTCATTTCCATGGGCGTCTGTCTGCTTCTCTCATCCTGACCCCTCTGATACCTCACAAAACGTCACCAAAATTATCCAAGCTGGCATGGAATTATTTATCCCACGTACACAGAAAACCTCTTCAGCCACTCAAAAGCCCTGGTTCTCTAAATCCTGTGACAAGGCCAGACTTGAAAAGGTCAAAGCACACAAAACGCTTCTACACAATCCCAGTCAAGAAAATCGTCAAGCATTTAACGACGCAAGAAACCGCTATGTCCGCATTCTTTCTGAGGCAAAAAACTCGTTTAATAACCACATCAAAAACAAAGTCCTCTTAAGCTCCAACGGCGGCAAACCCTTCTGGACTCTTGCTAAATCTATCGGGAATGATTTCTGCAAAAGCACGTTCCCACCTCTTGACTCAGGGGATGAAATTGTTTCTACCGCCCTGGGCAAGGCTGACCTTTTTGCTTCGTAGTTCGCCGCCAACTCTCAACCCACCTCCAAATGTTCAACCACCAACAGTCCCCAATGTCGCGCATAAAATGACGGATATCATTTTCAAAACTAAAAAGGTACGAAATATGCTCTCTTCTCTTAATACCAGGAAAGCCTCTGGCCTTGACGAGATCCCAGCAATTGTTCTAAAAGAATGCGCACCAGAGCTTGCTCCTGTCCTGACTCGTCTGTTTCAGATATCTTATAATAAAGGTATATTCCCTAGTAGCTGGAAAACTGCTCGAGTACAACCCATCCCCAAGGAAGGATCCAAAGCGCTTCCTAGCAACCACAGGCCTATTTCTCTCCTTTCAGTCGTCTCTAAAGTGATGAAAAAGTATGTAAACACCGAATTACTAAAATTTCTTGAAAAACACATTCTAATCCATGACAGGCAGTATGGATTCCGTCAGCGCAGATCGACTGCCGACCTCCTTTCCTTTGTCACCCATTCTTGGAACAAGTCTATGGAACAATACGGTGAATCCCAGATTGTTGCTCTAGACATATCCAAAGCATTCGACCAGGTCTGGCACGCAGCGCTGCTTAATAAACTTCCGGCCTATGGCCTACCACCAAAACTTTGTACCTGGACAGCAAATTTCCTCTCCAACAGGACCACATCTGTTGTTGTGGATGGCCATTCCTCTAATCTGTATCCAATTAATGCAGGAGTTCCTCAAGGTTCAGCTTTAGCCCCTACTTTGTTTCTTCTCCACATCAATGACCTCCTCTCTAGCACATCCAACCCAGTTTACAGCTACGCGGACGACAGCACCCTCCATTCAAATATACAATATTCTAAGCCTGTCTCTTTAGCCCAATTAGATGAGGATCGCAGACTCATGGAGGGTTCTGTCTCCGTGGATCTCCAAAAAATATTAGACTGGGGAAGTAGAAATCTTGTACAATTCAACCCCACGAAAACTAAGTCTTGCTTTCTTTCTCACAAGAGATACACCAGCCCTAGACCCATTACAATAGACAACCAAGTTATTCAAAGTAATGAGTCATTTTCTCTTGTTGGCATTTCTGTGGATCGAAATCTTAATTGGCACCAACATGTCACATCAATTGCAGAAGCGGCTGCTAAGAAATTAGGTTTCCTCTTCCGGGTTCGCAAATACTTTTCACCAGCTAATCTTTATACCTTATATACTTCACAAATAAGGCCAAACCTCGAATACTGCTCCCACATCTGGGGTGTTGCTGCCGCTTCTACACTCGCTATCCTGGACTCCATCCAAAAGAGAGCTATACGTCTCATCGGTGACCCTACCCTCACCCAAAGGCTGCCATTCCTAGCCCACCGACGTGCCGTTGGTGACCTCTCTCTCTCTCTCTTTTATAGATATATGCACGGGCACTGCTCAGAGGAGCTTTCCTCCATAGTTCCCCCACCTGCTGCCTCCAACAGATCTACCAGGGGAACAGAGCGAATGCACCCTTTTACTGTCCAGGTCACCAGACTTAGAACATCTTGTTATGCCCGCTCTTTTGTCCCGAGGACTTCCAAGTTGTGGAATTCCTTGCCGGCACATGTTTTTCCTTCTCCTCCGAACCTCCAAACCTTCAAGTCCAGAATTAACAAGCTGCCTCTTTCTACTTGTCAACACCCACGGTACGATAGTATTTAGGCTGTAAGCCCTCGTGGTGTGGTGTTGTAATTAAAAAAAAAAGAGTAATAAAAGTTTTAGAATTAAATTTCCCATAAAATGAAATAATAATTTCTTAAATCCGCCAATAGGTTAAAAAATTATGTCACATTTTAAGGGTGAATCATCTCTTATCAACTCTTTAAAATGCTTCAACTCAATTCTCATTACTGTCGATTATTGCTCTTGGTACACTCAAAACGTGTACCAAATTTAGTTCATCTAAGTTTAAGCTTCACTGAGATATTGATTTTTTCGAAATTAGAAACCCCACTTTGAAGGCCTATCACTTCTCAGGGGTGCAACTTGAGGTGTCGCTTCTTATGCGAAACATACTGATGTATCGCAGACCTAAGAGAAGTAGTTATACATGGGATGCAGCAGCAGATAGAACGGTGGCGGCTCGAGGGGTGTTCGAACCGTTCAACCGAACACGAAGTTTCTTCGTATTTCGAATTGCTCTCCTTTTGCTTCCACATCGCCACAACGCGTGGAAGTATGGTATCGGCTGAAACACCGATACCCCTTTTTAGTAAGCTTTAGACCCCACCCTAATTACTTAGACGAAAGAGAGAGAGAGAGAGAGCACCATTACCTAGTCTTAGTTTGAAAATTTAAAATTTTTATTAACTCGGCAAAGACAAGATTAATTTCATTCTTTTGTAATGAAACTCCCGTTTCATGGCAATATATTTGAATTTCAAGCCCGAAAATAAAAAGAAATGTGGTACACGCACTTGATGCGTAGTACCTGTGTACGAAATTGCATTCAAATATCTAGAGTGGTATTATAGATATTATTTTAAAATTACTTATTTTTAAAAACTTAACCACCCTGTATCTCAAAAGTTAAGACGTTTAGGACATACGTTCATATGAAGTTTACTTCTTAAGATGGACCCAAAAATCAACTCCTAAAATATTGACATTCAATTAGAAAACTCCCTGTATATGTTATACTGGTAACCAAATTGCATGCCTGCTTTCGTTAAAAGAAGGGACATATTTGCAGGTACAAACATTTTTATGAAAATTCACTACCATAACGCACTTGCTGCGTTCAGAGTTGTTTGTATAGGAATTTAGTAGAAAATAAACTTCATTTTTCATTTTATTTTTTACTTTACGGATTCGAAGCATCGCAAACATCGTTGATTTTTTCCAGAAAAACATGATGTACAGGGTGATTCTTTATAATGTCGCCCCCCTTTAACTTTGTTATTTTAAGTGTCCCAAAAAAATTGAAAGTATGGTTATGTAGGTGCTAAAAAATACTTTTTTCTACGTATAATTTTTTTTAATGATCAGTATACAGGGAAAACCAAAAAGTTCATTTTTTTAATGGATCACCCTATATATGAATTTATTTTTCGATTCCTCGTAAAATTCTAAGCATAATTTATATAACATACCGTATACTTAAAATGAATAGTTTTTGAAATATTCGCATTTGAAACGTTTTCATCAAATATTTTATTAAACAACTGTTACAAATCAAGAAGTCCTAGGATACCATGCTTTTAATTGGAAACAAATAACTGACAGTGACACTCTGTCAATATTGTTGTAGTTGTATCGTTTAGTAAGTAAAAATGCCGTACTCAGACAGAGAAAGAAGTGTTATTTTAAGTTATTATATTAAAAATAATTTAAATTGTCGAGCTGCCTTTAGAAATATGATACAAGATAATCCCGGTATGCATGGCCCAACTCGAAAAACGTTCACATCTATATATAGGAAGTTTCAAGAAACGTCAAATTTACAAAGGAGAAAAAGAACTGCTGTGAACGTAGATGAAAATGCAGAAATGAATATTTTACTTGCTATAGAAGAGAATCCAAACAATTCCATAAGAAACATTTCAAAGACATTACGAGCAACACAAGAAAATATTCAGCGAACTTCATACAGTAAAGTCCAAAGAACGTTAAGAAAATTGAATCTAAAGCCATATAAGATTAAACCCACTACAAAGCTTACCCAAATGCTAAAAGATGATCGGGTCGCATTTTGTCAACTGATTCTAGGTAGAATAAACATAAATAAAAATTTTTTGAAAACAGTTTCATGGACTGACGAGTCTACCTTTTCTACTAGTGGCCTGTTTAACCGAAAAAATACCAGACAATGGGCAAGAGAGAATCCACATTCTTATAGGGAATTTAAGTTCCAAGGGCGACAATCCGTGAATGTGTGCTATCCTGGGCGATCGAGTTATCGGTCCAGATTTTTTTGATACTGTTTTAAATGAAGGCCGCTATTTAGATGTATTGAAAAACGAGTTCAAAGAATATTTAGACGATTTGCCTTTAAATATATTACAAATATAATTTTTCAACAGGATGGAGCACTCCCTCACAACATTCGTGCTGTGCTTAATTACCTAAATGGAAGGTTTCCTGAATGAATCGGAAGAAATGCGGCAATTAAATGGCCTGCAAACAGCCCCGATTTCACACCTATGGATGCGTTTCTTTGAGGTTATATAAAAAACCGTGTATACGACCACCAAATTGAAAACCTCTATCATCTTAACGATTTGATACGGAATGAAATTATTAATTTAAATGAAAATAACCCAGTATTCATAACAGATTCATTAGAGAAAATGCGAAGAACCCTTATACAATGTGTTGAAGAAAATTAGGCCCGGTAGAGCATCTTTATATTTAATTAGAAACTGTTTTTGCTATATTATTTATTGTTAGATTTCTTGATTTGTAACAGTTGTTTTGGTTTACTATAATCCACATCATAACGTTTCAAATGCGAATATTTCAAAAACTATTCATTTTAAGTATACAGTATGTTGTATAAATTATGCTTAGAATTTTACGAGGAATCGAAAAATAAATTCATATATAGGATGATCCATTGAAAAAAAATGAACTTTTTGGTTTTCCCTGTATACTGATCATTTTTCAAATTTTTTTTATATGTAGAAAAAAAGTATTTTTTAGCACCTACATAACCATACTTTCAATTTTTTTGGGACACTTAAAATAACAAAGGTAAAGGGGGGCGACATTATAAAGAATCACCCTGTACATTTTCGATGAATTTTATACCTAACATTCCTTCAAGACAAGTTTGGAGTTTCAACTGTTGATATTACCGATGCATCGCAAACATCGATGTTTTCCCCCGATGTACCGAAAATAATCGATGCCACGTAACGATGCATTACATCGGAAAAAAATTGATGTATTTCTTCAGTGGAAATTCCCAGTTTCTTTTGCGTCTTTTGAGTCTATCAAAAAGATTTTTTGTTGCATATTACTTTGTTTCTTAGCGAACTTTAATCTCGCGTGAGAGATTATTCAATTGGGTATGCAGCAACTGGAGTAGTGGTGCAGCAACCATTGACTTTGCGAGATCTCATCTAACAGAAGATATAAACATTACATCAGTGCAGCGTTGCCAACCTAAAATTCAATCCAACCAGATTGTAGCTCAAAAAATCACCATATTTCACTAAATTTTGTTCTAAATCACCAGAATTCACCAAACATATTACGTAAGCGCAGTAATACGTTCTAAGTGTGTGATAGACATATGGTAAAATATATATTTTGTTGTCAAAAGTCTAAAAATTACCATTTACAAAATAATATTCATATATTATTTATTCATTTATCGCGAAGAGAGGGTCAGCAGAACTATTTATGGGACCAGAACCGGCTCTGGGCGTGACAAAGAGCACTACCAGGGAAGCCATTAAGTCCTGGGTCAGAAACCAACACAAGGTGTACTGGGTAGACTGTCCAGGACTCAGACAGGGGAAGTCAATAATTGACGAACCCAGTTCAAAGAGAGCTGTGGAGCTGTTAAATATTAGCAGAGGACAGCTCAGAAATAAAACAGGTCTCTTGACGGGACACATCGCCGTCAAGAAACACCTGCATAAAATGGGGCGGTTCGAGGGGGACCTCGCATGCAGACTCTGCGGCGAGGGGGAGAAATCAGCCCCGCACATCTTGTGCGAGTGTAAAGCGCTGGACCGCAAAAGACAACTGATCTACGGTAAGTCTAGACCGGAGACAGAGCAATATAAAACCTCACCCTACCTATCGCTGTGCAGACTGGTTCGAGGCACAGTCATTTTGGAATGGGTGGAGTAAGACTAAAGGTATGCACAATAGGGCAAGGGCTGCAGTGCTATCTGGGTGGCAAATCCGCGGACGAGCCCTGATTGAGAAAAAACTAGAACCCCACTAGAACCCATATTTATATATTAAAATTGGTTCATTACTTTTTTGTTATCGATTTTAATAAAACTTGGCACGCGTATTATTCCTTTGGTAAATTGCCTGGACAAGTTCGTATCTTCGATACGAATACAGCATAGATATTTGAACCAAGTTTGATACCATATTTGCTCATTTATAGCTTATACCATTACCAAAATTTAGCTTTCTAGCTCTAGAGAAAAATTTTATAAGCATTAAAAAATGGTTTGCACTGGACATCAAAATACAAAAATTAAATATATGAGCAGCAAAATGTGTCGCATGTTACAGGCGAAGGTTAAGTTTTTTTTTTTGAGCAGAAAGGTCAAAAGTTGCAAAACAATGCTTTTAAAATTTTATTGTTTTTAGTGAATTTTCATTAAGAAAATTCACTAATAGAGATGTATCGATGGTGAGACTTTTGGAAAATTTCTTCAAATGAGCGCGAATTAGGGCCTCTGGAACTCATTTCCATGGTCAGTTAAAATGATATATATATATATATATATATATATATATATATATATATATATATATATATATATATATATATATATATATACACGTATCCAATCGATAACTCAAAAAATACTTTACTGATTTGGACCAAATTTGGGAATTACCATTATTTTGCTAATGGCTTGGATGAGTTCGTTCATCAAATCTTAACGGCCATTTTTTCTTAATTAAAAATTAAAAAAATATTTTTTAAAACGCAATATCTCTCAAATTTTCCAAGTGATTGAAACGAAAATTTACAACTTAAAAGAACATAGACAGACGTTGTTGTGTACCACTTTTCAAATCGTTCGATCAAAGTAAGCTAAAGTTATTCGAAATTAATGATAAAGTAATCCTCGACATCACTTCAGATTCTGTAATACAATATCTACAATGTTGGACAAAGACAGATAACGTTATCTGTACTGCTATGCAATTTAAATAAATCGTTGATAAAAATCTAAACAATGGAAGTTATTGCAAGATGTCAGACTGGAGAACATTGTGAGAGATACGACAGGGACGCCATCTCGGTGCAGGACCAGGTAGTATGTTGTCACGACAGCTCTAGTTGAACAAAATTTTATAGATAGAGCTGTCTTCAATGTACAACCAAGTAATAATTTTGTAAATTGTCAGCCTTGGACCATTTCTTTTCTAATACCGATACAAAGTTTGCGTCCAAAAGCGCAAAATTTTAGCATGCAAATGTATACTAATAAATAAAAAATTTAATGACAGTGATTCAATTTGTTTAAAAGGAATCTAGAACGACGCTTCATTATGTATAAATATTAAGCTTCCCATTATTCGCGTTCACGGTATTTAAAATTAAAAGCCATCTCTTTCTCTCCTAGTTTAATCTGACCACACGTAGCTATTTGTCACAGAGAAGCGCGTACGCTCACGCTCTGCACATTGCATAACCTCGAAATCGACTCCGCTGACGCTAACTGCTAATACCTTATTAGGATATTATGATATAAAACAACTAGATACCTAGATTCTAAGGTTAATATAAATAGTAGGTGAATAATAACCCAACTTTTAATTTTAACTTAACTTTAACAAAATGACTATAGTAGTATATTATGATTGTAACATCCAATCAAACAAATATCAAAGTGATAGGTAAACTCCATTTCGATTGTAGATGTTATATGTATTACCTAGTGAACTCTATACAGAATTCACTGGTAGGTATTACAAGAAATATATCTACCTCAAACTAATACAGTAAGTACACATAATATCTAGGTAGGTACTACAAAGTACATATATCCCTAGTTAAAATTATATAAACAGATGTTTAGGTTAAATTATTAAAATTTTAATTTCAAAATTTTGTATTGTTTACATTTATTTCATTTGCAAAAATTATGGATACAGCAATAGTAAATAAGTGTTGAAAAAATTTAAGTGTGCTATGGTAGCGAATTTTCATAAAAATATTTCAAATGTGATAACCCAACTTCCCATTAAACTAGAATCTTCTGTTTTGATACATAGAAAACCCTATATAAAAACAGTGTGGATACTAAATTTAAGAAATAACACAATGAGCTTCACCGATAATTACAAAATTTGTTTTAAAAAACCTTTTTTGTTATTTTATTTGCAGAAACTGGTTCGAACGAGTTGATTAAAACCGATCATTCAAGCGATTAATATGGAAAAATACTTACCTGCCAGCTATAATTTGATAGATGCATCCCGTTTGTAAATAAAAATAAAACTTTCGGTAAATTTGCAGATTCGCACATGAGGAGTGTTTAGAAAAATATTTTCAGAAATATGCTTAGAACCCCTTCTGGATGCCCAAACCATAATAATTTGTTGCAAACAGCCCACAAGAAAGTTACGGAACCAAGAGTAAATAGAGGTGCTGGGCGGAGAAGAATATAAAAAGGAAATGTGAGCGGAAAGTGCGAAAGAGTTGGATCTCTTTAAGCTGCCTTTATCCCATTTTGCAGCTATACCTCCTTAAAATCATGTTTATCGCGCACAGAATCTATATTCGCAATAAACCGCTATGTCCGCATTCTTTCTGAGGCAAAAAACTCGTTTAATAACCATATCAAAAACAAAGTCCTCTTAAGCTCCAGCGGCAGCAAACCCTTCTGGACTTTTGCTAAATCTATTGGGAGTATATTCTGCAAGAGCACGTTCCCACCTCTTGTCTCAGGGAATGAAATTGTTTCTACCGCCCTGGGCAAGGCTGAACATTTTGCCTCGTTGTTCGCCGGCAATTCTACTCTCAACCCATCTTCAAATGTTCAACCACCAACAGTCCCAAATGTCGCGCAAAGAATGACTGATATCATTTTCAAAACTAAAAAGGTACGAAAGATGCTCTCTTCTCTTAATACCAGGAAAGCCTCTGGCCTTGACGAGATCCCAGCAATTGTTCTCAAAAAATGCGTACCAGAACTTGCTTCCATCCTGACTCGTCTGTTTCAGACATCTTACAATAGAGGCATATTTCCTAGTAACTGTAAAACTGCTCGAGTACAACCCGTCCCCAAGAAAGGGTCTAAAGCGCTTCCTAGCAACTACAGGCCTATTTCTCTCCTTTCAGTCGTGTCTAAAGTAATGGAAAAGTATATAAACACCGAATTACTAAAATTTCTTGAAAAACACAGTCTAATCCACGACAGGCAGTATGGATTCCGTCAGCGCAGATCAACTGCCGACCACCTTTCCTTTGTCACCCATTCTTGGAACAAGTCTATGGAACTACACGGTGAATCCCAGATTGTCACTCTAGACATATCCAAAGCATTCGACCAGGTCTGGCACGCAGCGCTGCTTAGTAAACTACCGGCCTATGGCCTACCACCAAAACCGGAGCATTTCTGTTGTCGTGGATAGCCATTCCTCTAACCTGTATCCAATTAATGCAGGAGTCCCTCAAGGTTCAGCTTTAGCCCCTACTTTGTTTCTTCTCCACATCAATGACCTCGTCTCTAGCACATCCAACCCAGTTCACAGTTACACGGATGATATCACCCTCCACTCAAATATACAATATTCTAAGCCTGTCTTTTTAGCCCAATTAGATGAGGATCGCAGACTCATGGAGGGTTCTGTCTCTGTGGATCTCAAAAAAATATCAGACTTGGGAAGTAGAAATCCTGCACAATTCAACTACACCAAATCTCAGTCTGGCTTTCTATCTCATAAGAGATACACCAGCCTTAGACCCATCACAATGAACAACTAAGTTATTCAAAGTAATGAGTCCTTTTCACTTGTTGGCATTTCTGTGGATCGAAATCTCAATTGGCACCAACATGTCACATCAATTGCAGAAGCGGCTGCTATGAAATTAGGTTTCCTCTTCCGGGCTCGCAAATACTTTTCACCAGCTAATCTCTATACCTTATATGCTTCACAAATAAGGCCAAACCTCGAATACTGCTCCCACATCTGGGGTACCGCTGCCGCTTCTACACTCGCTATCCTGGACTCCATTCAAAAGAAAGCTATACGTCGGTGACCCTACCCTCACCCAAAGGCTGCCATCCCTTACCCACCGACGTGCCGTTGGTGACCTCTCTCTCTCTCTCTCTCTCTCTCTCTCTCTCTCTCTCTCTCTCTCTCTCTTATATATCTTTTATAGATATCTGCACGGGCACTGCTCAGAGGAGCTTTCTTCCATAGTTCCTCCACCTGCCGCCCCCAACAGATCTACCAGGGGAACAGAGCGAATGCAGCCTTTTACTGTCCAGCTCACCAGACATAGAACATCTTGTTATGTCCGCTCTTTTTCCCGAGGAGTTCAAAACATTCAACTCCAGAAATAACAAGTTGCCTCTTTCCTCCTTGTCGACACCCATGGTATTTAGGCTGTGAGCCCTCGTGGTGTGTTGTTGAAATAGAAAAAAAGATCGAAATTCACCGGATATTGTGAAAAATCTCCATGGTTGGCAACGCTGCACCAGTGCCGTCCATTGCACTTAATAGGAAATAGGATTTTATATTTAAAGGTGAAGGCAGCAGCCGTATGAGCAAACGGCTGATTCAGAATGTTAATTGAGGAAAGTTGCATGTGCACTTTCACTCTTTACGTGTTTCCAGTTACATCGTGATATCGTACTCTGAAACATTTTCACAGTTATTTATGTCAGATACACACACAGGTGGCCCACATTTATTGTTTGCGCGTACTGAAATTTATTTTGGCATAACAGAGTTCAAAACTTGACCTCGATAATTGCTCATTTATAACACACCAATGTATCAGGTGTCCTACAAGTTTAGGCGCAGTTAAAATGTAAGGCAATAAAATTAGAGGGCTACTACCAGCTAAGCTGCTTATTTCCTAAGAATAGTCGCATTTTCGAGTGCGAATCCTTATGATTCTACCTCGATAGTTCCTCATTTATAACATACCAATGTATCAGCTGTCCTAGAAGTTTATTCGTAGTTAAAATGTAAAGCCATAGAAACGCTACTAGAAGAGTGAAGCCATAAAAACGCTACTAGAAGAATAATCGTATTTTCGAGTGCGAATCCTTAGGATTCGACCTCGATAATTCCTCATTGATAACCCACCAATATATCAGGTATCCTACAAGTTAGCCGTTGTTAAAATGTGAAGCCAATGAAACGCTACTAGAAGCAACCTGCTTATTTCTTAAGAACAGTCGCATTTTCGAGTGCGAATTCTTAGGCTTCGACATCGATAATTCCTCATTTATAACCTACCAATGTATCAGGTGTCCTACAAGTTTAGTCGTAATTAAAATGTGAAGCCATAGAAATGCTACTAGAAGCAACGTGATTATTTCTTAAGAATAGTCGCATTTTCGAGTGCGAGTCCTTGGGCTTCGGCCTCGATAATTCCTCATTTATAACCAACCAATGTCTCAGTTGTCCTACAAGTTTAGTCGTAGTTAAAATGTAAAGCCATAAGACTAAACGCTACTAGAAGCAACCTGCTTATTTCCTAAGAACAGTCGTATTTTCTAGTGCGAATCCTTAGGCTTTGGCCTCGATAATTCCTCATTTATAACCCTCCAACGTATCAGTTGACCTACAAGTTTAGTCGTAGTTAAAATGTGAAGCCATAGAAATGCTACTAGAAGCAACGTGCTTATTTCTTAAGAATAGTCGCATTTTCGAGTGCAAATCCTTAGGCTTCGACCTCCATAATTCCTCATTTATAACCTAACAATGTATCAGGAGCCCATGCTTAAAATGGGGTCAGACTTCGCGAGCCCGCGAATCTGCAGGGAAAACAAGTTTACAGTGGTAATCCTCGACCGCGAGCCATGCCGGCGGGAGATGCCGGGTCTACCACTGGACACGCTCGTCTGGTTCATGGATGGATCCGGCGGGGAGCGTGGGACGGGAGCAGGCGTTTATTCGCAAGGACCGAGGGTAAGCCACAGTATTTCCCTCGGAGCTCATGCTCCTTGTCGACACCCACGGTACGATAGTATTTAGGCTGTAAGCCTTCGTGGTGTGTTGTTGAAATATAAAAATATAAAAAAACGGTCTTTCAGGCCGAAATGTATACCATTTTGCACTGCGTGCCGGAGAACAAGAGGAGCGGCTACACCAAGTGGATCCTTATAGCCACAGATAGCCAGGCAGCGCTTAAGGCCCTAAGTAGTCCACGGGTAAATTCCAGGCTGGTAAGTGAATTCCGAGACGAGACGGGCGACCTGGCTGGGCAGAATGAGGTCACACTCATCTGGGTGCCGGGTCACTTGGGGGTCAAAGGCAATGAAGAAGCAGACAGTCTCGCGAAGAAAGGATCAGCCGAACCATTTATGGGACCACAACCGGCCCTGGGCGTGACGAAAAGCAGCTCCAGGGGATCCATTATGTTCTGGGCTCAAACATGGGAAGTCAGTAATGGAGTCAGAAACGAACACACGGTGTACTGGGCAGACTGTCCAGGGCTCACACATGAGAAGTCAATAGTTGACGAACCCAGTTCAAAGAAAGCTGTGGAGCTGCTAAATCTTAGCAGAGGACAGATCCGAAACATGCTAGGACTCTTGACGGGACACATGGCTGTCAAGAAACACCTGCATAAAATGGGGTGGTTCGAGGGGGACCTGGCATGCAGACTCTGCGGCGAGGGGGAGGAATCAGCACAGCACATCTTGTGCGAGTGTAAAGCTCTGGGCAGCAAAAGACAACTGATCTACGGACAGCATAGACCGGAGACAGAGCAATATAAAACTTCACCCTACCAATCGCTGTGCAGACTAGTTCAAGGCACAGTGATTTTGGAATGGGTGGAGTAGAAAAGACGAAGGGCATGCACAATAAGGCATGTCTTCAAATTCGTTTGTTAACCATTTTACAATGTTGTATGTCTGGGAATCTGTAGCTGAAACGATAGGTCTCACCGATTTTCCGGGTTTATGGAGTTTCGGGAGACAATACTTTTTAGGAACGTTAGGATTTGGAACTTGTAACTTTTTTTGTAAATCTTTTGTAATAAGGTTATGACATCTCTTTAAATTGTTTTTAACTTCGGAAATCATTTTTGGGAGAGGGTTTCTATTTAGTTTCTTATACGGTCCTGATTCTATTGCGTTATATACCCGTTCTTAATCACGTTATCATGTTATCTTTAAAAGTGACTCTGGGAAATATCAAAAGAGGCGGTATAGAGTTTCCAAGAGCGTTAATTGTACCACACATGGTTACCATAACGCCTCGTTCAGCGGAGGTAATTTGTCCAACTTGCCCTTATACTTTTTGCGCAATTATTTTACTTGATCCTTGTACAGTGGTAAAAGCTGTTTCGTCAATAATGTAGATTTTGATTCAAAGTTTGGTATTTTTCATATAAATCCCTTAAACCATCATCGTACTTTTGGACAACGGGCTTATTAAAAGCCACAGATATTGATATAGAAGTTGCTTCTGCTATTCGTAAGGAAATTGTTGGATTCCTATTCCTAAACGCCGTAAACCTCTCCTTCCCGGCAGATTGATCTCGGTGCTAGTGTTCAATGATTTGGTTGTTAGCCACCGCAAGGTCGTATGCCAGTTTTCTAGCAGCTTTCGCTGGTAAACCATGGTGTAGTGCTCCACATTTTATTCGGTATTCACAAAACTCCACCTCTTTTTCATTAGTAAAAATCTTCCTACATTCATAATTTTGTTTCATTCTTGAAAATTGTGGTTCATCCCAATTTATATCGATATCACGGCATTTTTGAATATACCTACGTAAAAGCAGATCCTGTTTCTAGAAAAGCTATTAGATATTGTGTAGACATTTGTTTAACCATAAGGTGTTTATTTAAATATATTTAAATAATAATGCATCCTCTTCAAAATGAAATTTTATAATAAATGTATAAAATTGTAAAACTTTTCGATATAATAATAATGCTTTATTTGTTTCATAAAACATGTGTACATTAGCCGTAATGGGTGTGAAACTTGTCACAATGAAATAGATAAATTCAAATAAAATTATATATATATATATATATATATATATATATATATATATATATATATATATATATATATATATATATATATATATATATATATACAGGCTGTTTCAAAAAACATGAACCATCGCTCGTGGGGCAATTCCTTACTAAAAAATAAGAAAAAAAGTTCCTGTGCACATGGGCCCGGAAACGCATAGTTTCCAATATACAGGGAGTTGAATTTTTTTTATTTTAATTTTTTATAAATAATTTCAAAACCACTGGATTGATTTTAATGAAACTTGGAACTTGAAAGTGTATTATGAAAGTGCATATTTTCAAGTGAGAATCTGCTTACAACTGCGTCAGTGGCGTGCGTACGGGGCAACTGTAAAAATTCATTTGGGGAAAAATATGTGCGCCACTGTCTTTTTCCAATTTTGATACATCAGTTATGAAGCTTATTACATAATCCACAAAAGCTACCTCTTGGTATTTTTTCTTTCAGGGTATCCCTTAGAAGATATGATTAATTTTATAAAAAGGGGCAAAGTACCGATTAGTCGGCGTAATAATAATAATAATAATATATGTTTACTGCAACCATAAGAATATGAAAAACAAAACATACAGTAAACATTACAGCAATAAACGTGCAAATAACTAACCTACGTAAAACTTATTGGTGATAAACATTGAAATGAATATTACAAACATTGATAAAAAATGATAAATAAAAAATAAAAATAAAAAATGAAAAAAGTAATCGTAAAGACACAATGATTTTTCCAAACTCTTGTTTTTTGTACATTACTCAATTGACTTTAATAACAAAGCCAAAGAAAATGTTGAAAGTGACCACCATAAACGTCGTTACAATTATTTAACCTTCTGCGCAAAGATCTTCTTACTCTTCTGCAAATATTTTGATCTTCTCTAATGCTGTCAAATGCATATTCTATTCTTCCCAACAATTCTTCTCGTGTATTTACTGGTGTTTTATACACTATTTCTTTTAAATGACCCCACAAATAAAAATCGAGAGGATTCAGGTCCGGAGATCGAGGTGGCTATGACACCGGACCTCCACGACCAATCCATCGGTGACCGTATGTGTTGGCTAAATATGTTCTTACAACTGCTGCAAAATGTGCGGGCGCACCATCATGCTGGAACCACATTGTACCATTTCTCATAAAAAGCGGTAGTAACAACGGCAAATCATTTTGTAAAAAGTGTAAATATGATTCATGGTCAAGACGATTCGGTAGAACAACAGGACCAATTATGTGATTTTCAATAATAGCAGCCCAAATATTGATGGAAAATTGATACTGCGAATTTGCAACTCTTAGAGAGTGTGGGTTTTCATCGGCCCATGTATGTAAATTGTGAAAATTTACGATACCTTTTCGCGTAAATGACGCCTCATCAGTAAATAGTACACGTTTAGAAAAATGTTGGTCGTGCCTAAGTTTGTTTAAGAACCACTGACAAAACATTACCCTTGGTTGAAAGTCTCTAGGTAGAAGTTCCTGGACACGTGTAAAATGATAGGGATATAAACCTTGATCCTTCAGAGTTCTGTGAACTGATGATGCCGAAATATTACCCAGTTCGGTGGCAATAATTCTCGTACTTGTACTAGGATCACGTTCAACTCTATTTAATATTGCCTCTTCAACTCGTACAGTTCGGCGGTATCTTCTGCGTCCAGAGTCAGCTTTTAAAGGTTTTAAAGAACCAGTTTCTCTCAAATGTCTTACAATACGTGGGAAAATATTTTTGTCAGGAATTCTTCTTTGCGGATAAGTTTCCTGATAAACTCGCACAGCTTGTCTAGCATTTTGATTTGTTTGTCCATAAATTAACAACATATCAGTCAAATCCGCTGAAGTGTACTTAATGAAAACCATCTTGAGAGGAGGAAATAATATTAATGAGCAGCTCAGTATCAACAAATAACTAAAAACGAAAATACTGCACCGTATCAAAATTTAAAGAATAGCACGAAAACTATTTTGACGCCTACAAAGCACTTCAAAATTGTAGAATTTAGAGAACTGTCAAAAATTATAGTTGCATGGCACTTTACGATTACTGTTTTCATTACTCCAACGAATCGGTACTTTGCCCCTTTTTATAAAATTAATCATATCTCCTAAGGGATACCCTGAACGAAAAAATACCAAGAGGTAGCTCTTGTGACCTATGTAATAAGCTTCATAACTGATGTATCAAAATTGGAAAAAGACAGTGGCGCACATATTTTTTCCCCAAATGAATTTTTACAGTTACCCCGTACGCACGCCGCTGACGCAGTTGTAAGTAGATTTTCACTTGAAAATATGCACTTTCATAATACACTTTCAAGTTCCAAGTTTCATTAAAATCAATCCAGTGGTTTTGAAATTATTTATAAAAAATTTAAAAAAAATTAAAATTCAACTCCCTGTATATTGGAAACTATGCGTTTCCGGGCCCATGTGCACAGGAACTTTTTTCTTATTTTTTAGTAAGGAATTGCCCCACGAGCGATGGTGCATGTTTTTTGAAACAGCCTGTATATATCGTGATTCACGCAAAACTCGCAGGCCAAATATCTTGGTAACGAGTAGGAATTTTTCAACTTTGTAAAAAACAAATAAGTGCGGCCATCGGTGGCTACGTTTAGCAGACTAACGTAGATATGTCATATGCATATTGTAGGTGGCGCTGGCGTCGAAAGAAATTATTCGATGGCAGGAACTTTAAAAAGTATTTTTCGGTATCGCCTGTCATTTATAAACAATTTTTCTTCTATCAAAAATTTTCGAAAAGTTGACAGATTTTGAGATAATGAAGGTACTATTATAAAACTTTGGACAATTAAAACTTGAGGACGGAAAATAATTTTTGTAATCTGTGAAAACTTAACGACCTAGGTCAACGATGACGTTTGTTTAGAAGCTTAAGCAGAATACATTAAGCGTAATTTATCTTTATAATCACTTTTGTCTAAAACCACAACTTTACTACCTTTGTATTGTGATGAATTGGGTTCTCCAAATTATACTTATCAGTGCTCATCGCAGGTTCCAATCTTCACTCATTAATGATGTCTTCTTTATGTCGCGATTATTTATCGACCAGACTGTGTAAGCATCGATAGTTAAGTCTTAGTCCCTGTCAATTATACATCTAATTCAACATCCATTGAAACCGTTGTAACAATTTAATTACTTTTAATTTAATGTTCCTAGAAACAAGGTAACATACTCTGAAATTGATTAAATAAACATTAGAGCAGCAGGTACCGATTTGAGTCAGCATTTGTGAAATCACTTTTTCGCCAAGTTCAACAATAAAACGGTGCTTATAGATTTGTTACGGTATTTGACTTTTTATACAGTCATATAAAAACATAAACCATTACAAACGGTTGCATCTAGAACGTGAAAGACTCAAGTACATTGCGTATTTGTCTAAAAACAAATAAAACTATGCATATTTCACTTGTTTCCCTTCTCAGTGATTACTAATCGTTTTTTTATATTTTTATTCTATTAAGCACAGATTTTGTGATAAAAACCAAACAAGATTTTTTAAATACAGCACCTGTATATTCTTATGTCATTGAATCCGCCTAATTGAGAGCTTTTTAAATTTATATATATATATATATATATATATATATATATATATATATATATATATATATATATATATATATATATATAAACATATAAAAATTGAAACTGACCCGGGATATGGGTTCTAGGGGTCCTAGTTCGCGCTCATTTGAGGAATTTTTTTTCAAAATTGCAAAGTTGGAATCACCCCATTAGTGATTTTTTTCTCAGAAATTTCACTAAAAGGAAGTATGTATCACAAACGATTTATAGGCTACCCTGTTATTGTCAAAAGAGGTTTATAAGATGCAGCTCCAGACACCTTATAATTAACTTATATAATTTTTTCTCATGTCTTGTATAATAACGGGTATATCGAGCTTTACCGTAGAAATGGGCTACCCTGTGTATATGTGTAAACAGACAAAAACTGAAACTGAACCCGAAAATGGGTTCTAGGGGTTCTAGTTCGCGCTCATTTAAAGAAATATTAAAAAAATTACAGTCGCGGTCTTCTCCATAACGAATTTTTTCTACCAAAGTTTGCTAAAATTGTAGACTATTAAACCATAAACTCTATAGCTGAAACTACCGCCAAGACATTAGAGAAGGAGTCAATTTTAAATGGATTTTCCGTTAACATTTTAGTAAAATGAAGGACAATGATGGTTGAAGGTGAAACTTAAGACTTTGTAAATCACACTTTATTACGACATTTCTTCTACATAACCCGTATTCGTTTCAGATTTTGTTTAAAAATTGAGAATTTTGAAGTTTCAAATCGCGACTTTGACGTTTTAAGAAGAAAAACTATAAAATTTCCAAAATATTGTTTCTGATATTTCTTGACTTTTTTTCGTCAAGAAACTTAACTTTTGTATGTAATATTCAAAAAGACATCCATATTTGGTATTTGAAACATTTCAATGAAAATTCACTACAAAACGTGTCCAGGCGTTTTAGTTATAAAGTTGCTTTAAAGCACGATTTTTGCTGGTTAATTTTCAAAAAATTTCCGACCCGATGGGGTTCGCATCGCAGGTTTAACATATAATTTGCGTAAATGTAACGTAAGTTTTAAACATAATCTTTCGTAGAAACTGTACTATCTGATATTTTGTATGATACTTAACGACACTGCGAACGAAGAGGAACTCAGGTGTTTTGAGGTTCCAGCCACCACCTAATATTTATGCATAGATAACATAAAGAAACTGAAACGTTTAATGCATCTGAAACTAGATACATCTCACCCATTTGCTAGTTGAAAGAGTCAGTTAGGAAGGGCTTGTTCGTAGTGCATTTTATAATAAAGATTAATTATAGTTAATACAGTGCAGTAATAAGATTGACTCAACATTAATGGTTTCCACGAATGCAGCAATATGTCGAGCGATACCTTGCATGTTGCATACCGTGCATCTACTGTAAGAAGTCAGGCGGTAGCAAGGAGGGATATTTACATTCTATTCCCAAAAGACCTGAGCCGTTTGATATGTTGCACATAGATCATTATGGACTTTTACCTAAAATGTCCACATTATAGTGGTCGTAGATGCCTTTACCAAATTCACCTTTCTCAAAGCCGTCAAATCAACCAATACCAATTACATCATAAAGTACTTAGAACAAATATTTGCTCTTTATGGTAAGCCTCGAGTACTTATTTCGGACCAAGGAAGTGCTTACACTTCACGAAAATTCCAACAGTTTTGTAAGAATGTGCACTTAAAACATGTGCTGAATGCGGTAGGGACACCAAGAGCTAACGGTCAGGTTGGCCGTTTTAACAGGACTCTTAAAACAGCATTACTAACTGCGTGTCCCAAGGAAGAAAATTGGGATAAACACATTGGTCCTGTGCAACTTGCCATCAATAATGTTAAAAGCCAGTCAACGGGGCTCACAGCAAGTGAATTGTTACATGGGTTTAGACCAAGAATTGGCGATGACGCAGAATTACTGGACGAAGTCAGTTAAATCCCCAAGATGATCGAAGACATCGTAAAGGTTCGTCAGAAAGTAGGTGAGAAACTTGAAAAGGAAGCACGCAGACAAGAACGCTATTTTGACAGGAGGCGTAAATAGATATAAGAAAGGTGACTTAGTCGTGCTATTAAAGCAGGAAGTGGCGAATGGATCGAGGAAACTAACAGAGCCTTATAGTGGACCTATGATAGTAAAAAGGGTTTTAGACAATAATCGGTATATTGTGTGTGAGATGCCAGGTTCGGTACGAACTAGTAGAAAGAGTGGGTATGAGTACCTACATTGTGGCAGTGGACCGAGTGAAGCCATGGCAGATCCCTGGTGGTGTGTCAGATGATACAGACAATGCAAGTGGATCTGATGGAGTTGTGATGCCAGAAAACAATGATAGTGACTTAAGTCACTGAAGCCTCGGTACGAGCCTAATGCAGGATGGCCGAATGTAACATACGTTTTAAACATAGTCTTTAGTAGAAACTTTAACCATCTGATATTTTGTATGATACTTAACGACACTGCGAACGAAGGGGAACTCAAGTGTTCTGAGGTTCCAGCAACCACCTAATATTTATGCATAGATAACATAAAGAAACTGAAACGTTCAATGTATCTGAAACTAGAGATGTTTCACCCAATTACTAGTTGAAAGCGAGTCAGTTAGGAAAGGCTTGCCCGTAGTGCATTTTATAGTAAAGATTAATTATAGTTAATATAGTGCATATTAGTTTATGTGATAACTGAATTTTGCAGTTCAGGTGAGTACCTACTCGCTAAGTGTCTGGGTTCATTATACCTAATAATATAATTTAGATAGCAGTAATTATTAGGATAATATACCTGGATTGGTTATTATACAGGAGGAGGTTAAATATTTACTGACAATTGCTAGATGTTTAGAACTTATGTTAAGAGCCACGTGTGCTATAGTTATATGGTTACTAATTAGACTGTCTCACGTAGTTATAATGATCGGGTCTCGGATCTGCTTTATCTGGCCGGCAGGAGTCAAGTGGAGGACCCCAGGGCGGGGCACATAAAGACCCGGATTGGTCTGTAAGGTGCCATAACCTCTGGGTATGTAAAGTTGCGGGTACGTTTGGACAGCGTGCCTGGTCTGCTTTACCCAGGCCGCGCTACCTTATGTCTAAGGTAATGGCGGGGGCAAAGCTGGACCCTTTTGTATTAATACTGACATGATATGCTTTATTAATGAGTTGTTGCAATTATAGACATATAAAGACAATTGTTTTAGTACCATATTTAAGGGATATTTAGGATACTGAACATGTCTTGATTTAAATGGGGGATTTAAGTTAGACAAGGTTGAGCTGGACACTTACAGTGGTTTATCTTTTATTGCACAGGTTTAGAAACTACAAGCACGTCCTTCTTCGCTGTTAACTAAAGTGTTGATTGTCAAGTAATATGTGTTTGTTTACTTAAAAAATAAATAATATCCTGACGGCCCTCTATCTGTGACTAGTCGTGTGTTACATAAGGTGCCTTTAAACAGGACATTAAAGTAACATAAATCACAATGTTATGTAAAGTTATAATTGAAATACACAACCAAACAAATTTCATCATTTTAGACATTACTGTTACTGTTTTCCACTATAGATTTGAAGTGACTCATAGCCACTTAGTTTGGTATCCTAATAATTATTGTTTATTATTAATTAACTAGCAAAGATTATTTTGGGTTCATTAATATTTACTTGTGGCGGACACACAGCTAAGATAAAGATGTTGGTAACGAGGCAATGTTTAAAATGTTTAAATAGAAAAAGAAACAATGAACTTAAAAGATATCGTACCCAAAAATTATAATGAAATTTGAATGTCACCGAGTTAACTGTAACCGCTTTCATGCAAAGTAGAAATGATGGGTGTTATTTAACACTTTACTATAGATTTATAAATGAATAGGAAAATTTGTACAGTTATAAAACTTGCATTACATTATCTTTGTGGACAATTGTGTCCAAATGAATTACAAATAAGATATCATTTGTTTTACTTAGACGCGCTGTGTAAGTGACAAAGGAAATCCACAAAAATAAATATTCATACTTCCACACCGATAATAACTTTGACGTCACTGACTTGCTTTACTGATATCAATCTAGATTAGATTAAAAAAAGCTCGGAACGCAGCAAGTGCGTTATGGTAGTGAATTTTTATTAAATGCTGCAAATTTGAATAACTCAATTTTCTATAAACTTAGAAAGTTTAATTTTGGTATGTAGTAAGGTCTTTCATTAAAATAAATTTGTAATTTTCGGAGAAAAAAATTTTTTTCGAAAGAAAATTTTAAAATTTGAATAACTCAATTTTCTATTAACTTAGAAAGTTGATTTTTACGTAGCAAGGTCTCGACCAACGCAACATATATAGTAAATTTCATTAAAACAGCTTTGTTATTTTCGGAGAAAAACATTTTTTTCGGAAGAAAACTCAAAATTTTCCCGGAAAACCCCGTTCGATTTTCCTTGCTAACGAACTCATCCAAGCCATTAATAAAAGAAAGCCACTTGGATACATGTATATATATATATATATATATATATATATATATATATATATATATATATATATATATATATATATATATATATATATATATATATATATATAATTGAAACTGACCCCGGATATGGTAATTTTTTTAAATAAAATTCACTAAAAAAGTAGGGACGCAGCAAGTGCGTAATGGTAGCGAATTTTCGTAAACATGTTTTGAATTGCAATATATATTGTTTTTAAAAGAAGAATTTTTTGGTTGGCAATATAACCTATATAGAAGTATCAATGTGCCATATTTTATTAAAATAGCTTTGTTGTTTCAAAAAGTACAAACATTTACCAAAATTAAACTTAAAAGGTTACAGAAAAAACTGGTCTGATTTTCCTGGCCAACGAACCTCTCCAAGCTACTATCACACCCACCACTATTCACAAAGAGCTTTAGGACCAAAATTGAAAAAAAAATTCACCATTTCTTTACAGAAATTACCTTTAGTAATGTTACACTAAATTATATTTTTTATAAAAACTCGACAACTTTTTTTTACAATAATTTACTAAACACTTGTTATTAATTACCAACATATCACACAAATCTTACAAAAATTTATTTCTACGGAAACACTAAAAACATTTCTACGAAAAATTATCAAATTCTGCCACGATTGGAGAGTACCTGTATACGGCAGCTCGATTTTTTTTTTGAGGAGTAATACAAACAAAAAGCTCTCTGAATGCGTCATTTCCATTGGGCTCCGATATCTATATTGGTAAAAACGCCGTATAACAATTTGTAATATGTGTTTGTTATATGTGCCAAAAAAGTTAAAAATTCCAAAACAATTGAAGTAACTCAAAAACGATGAACAATATCATTTTTTTTCCTCACAAACATGCATGATAATTCGATGGAAAATACAAAAATGCAATAACACAAGGGGTATCTATTAAAAAAAGAAAGTATGTATCACCAACGAAAGTATGTATGGGCCACCCTGTGATTGTCAAAATAGGTTTATAAGATGCAGCTCGAAATACCACGCTCTAATTAACGTATATAATTTTTCTCATATCTTGTATAATAACGGATATATTGAGCTTTAGCGTAGAAATGGGTCACCTGTATATGTATAAATAAAGAGAAACTAAAACTGACCCCGTATATGGGTTTTAGAGCTTCTAAAGCATTTTTTCTACGAAAATTTGCTCAAATATAGACTACTAAACCATAAACTCTATAGCTGGAACTACTGCCAAAACACCAAAAAGAGAGTCTATTTGAAATGGATTTTCCGAAATTACTTTAATAAAATGAAGGACAATGATAGTTAAAGCTGAAATTTAAGGCTTTGTAAAACACACTTATTATGACATTTCTTCTACATAACCAGTGTTTGTTTAAGATTCGTTATCTGAAAATTGCAAATTTTGACGTTTCAAATCGCGACTTTGACGTTTTAAGGTGGAAAATTATAAAATTTTTAAAATACATTTTCTGCTATTTCTTGGCCTTTTTGCGTCAAGAAAAATTAACCGTTGTATGTAATATTCAATTGGTCTTGTTAATCACACAAAATATTTGGATCTTGTGCTTTGCTCTGGTCACCAGTGGCACCCAATTTTTTTCTTTAAATGCCTATAACTTTCTGAATTTCGGTATGTAGCGTAAGTTTGATAGTAGAAACGTATTTGGCTGTCACAGTTCTGTTATTTTCGGAGATACAAAAATTTGACGAAAGAAAACTCAAATTTTTCCCGGAAAAACTGGTCCGATTTTCCTAGGTAACAAACTTATCCAATCCACTTAAAAGGTACGTACCAATTTTCATCAAAATCGGCCCATTATTTGTTTGAGTTATCGATACGATATATATATATATATATATATATATATATATATATATATATATATATATATATATATATATATATATATATATATATATATATATATATATATATATATATATATATATATCAGGATTTTTAACACTGCATTTCGTTATACTATGCAAAGAGAAAGGTTAAGGGCAAGGCCGCAAGGAGACAACCGCATACACGTGTTTCAAACTTATTAGCCATCATCAGTACGGTATAGCCAGGTGATGATGGGGACACTCTGGATGAAGAAGCAGAAATACACGGAGTCACAACAGGCAACCAGTGCACTTTTGCAGCAACATTCGGAAGACCTTCAATTCGAGGGCAACAACCAAAATCGCCACGGAGGCAAAGAAATCACCTGCGTGAGCATCCGGGGCCCAGGAGTCATACTATTTATAACAGGGTTTTTAACACGGCATTTCGTTATACTATGCAAAGAGAAAGGTTAAGGGCAAGGTCGCAAGGAGACAACCGCATACACGTGTTTCAAGCTTATTAGCCATCATCAGTACGGTATAGCCAGATGCTCACGCAGGTGATTTATTTGCCTCCGTGGCGATTTTGGTTGTTGCCCTCGAATTGAGGGTCTTCCGAATGTTGCTGCAAATGTGCACTGGTTGCCTGTTGTGACTCCTTGCATTTCTGCTTCTTCATCCAGTGTGTTCCCATCATCACCTGTATATACATATACATTTTTTTCTAAATTTCCACTTTTTATGATTGTTTATTGATTTACGTGGACTGCAGTAAACCAATAAAAAATCACAAAAAGTACAGCAAACAAATAAAGTGTATATTTAAAGTGCTTACAATGTAGTGCAACATTCCAAAAGATATATATATATATATATATATATATATATATATATATATATATATATATATATATATATATATATATATATATGCATGTATGTATGTATGTGTCACACCCACACCTCAAAAAATAATGGGCCGATTTTGATAAAATTTGGCATGTGCCTTCCTTTTGTAAATAGCCTGGATAAGTTCGTTAGTCAGGAAAATCGGATGAGGTTTTCCGGGAAAATGTTGAGTTTTCATTCGAAAAAAATTTTCATCTCAAAAAATGAAAAAGCTATGATAACCAAGTTTGGTACCAAGTGACAATATAAAAATAAACTATACACCAAAATTTAGATTTCTATGTTACAATAAAAAAAAGTTATAACAAAAACTTTTGTGCCAGAGCATTTCTATGAAAATTCACTACCATAACATAACGCACTTGCTGCGTCCAGGCTTTTTATCAAAGTTATTCCAGACTTTTTATGTTCACTGTATAATTAAATGTGACAGATTACTATTGACTGGCATGTACACATAAAAGGAGGTAACAAAAATAGGGCAAAGATGTATTCTGAATAGAAACAAAACGTTGATTTGAATACAAATAATAACTACTCAAATCCTTTCTACAGACTTAACATTGACACGCTGATCTCTTTAGCTATTCACTTATATAAGCTAATTAACTCAGGTCAGTGGAGGCTTATAAGTTACATTGAACGTATTTGCTACTACTATTAGATATCCCACTTATGACCAACACCTGTAGTGAGTAGGCTTCGCTTTTTATGAATTTTCTTTAAAAAAAATCACTCAAATTCACGCGACTTTTGAATTTTAAAAAATGTCTTCAAATGAGGGCGAACTTTCAGTTTATATTATATATATATATATATATATATATATATATATATATATATATATATATATATATATATATATATATATATATATATATATATATATATATATATATATATATATATATATACGCGCGTGTGTGTGTGTGTGTGTGTGTGTGTCACACCGATAATTCAAAAAATAAAAATTTCGCAGCAAGTGCGTTATGGTAGTGATTTTTTTATTAAATGCTTCAAATTTGAATAACTCAATTTTCTATAAACTTAGAGAGTTTAATTTTGGTACGTAGTAAGGTCTTTCCTAACGCAAGATATCCACCACATTTCATTAAAATAACTTTGTAATTTTCGGAGAAAAAAAATTCTATAGAAAATTTAAAATTTGAATAACTCAATTGTCTATAAACTTAGAAAGTTGAATTTCAGTACGTAGTAAGACCTCTCTCAAGGCAACATATATAGTACATTTCATTAAAACAGCTTGGTCACTTTCGGAGAAAAAATATTTTTTTTAAAGAAAACTTAAAATTTTCCCGGAAAACCCCGTCCGATTTTTCTGGCTAACGAACTTATCCAAGCCATTAATAAAAGAAAGCCACTTGCCAAGTTTCATCGAAATCAATTAATTATTTTTTGACTTATCAAGCGGATACATATATATATATATATATATATATATATATATATATATATATATATATATATATATATATATATATATATATATATATATATATATATATATTGAAACTGACCCCGGATATGGTTTCTAGGGGTCCTAATTCGCGCTCATTTGAATTTTTTTTTGCAAAGTCTCACCATCGATACCTCTCTAATAGTGAATTTTTTTAAATAAAAATTCACTAAAAAGCCGATTTTGACAAATTTGGTGAGTGCCTTCCTTTTGCAGGTGGCTTAGTTCGTTAGCCAGGAAAATTGGCCAATTGTTTCACGGAAAATGTTGTTTTTTCTTTCGGAAAATTGTCATATCTCCGGGAATAACAAAGTAAGGGTAAGGGTAAATTTGGTACGCGTGTTTGTATTATAAAAAGTGAGGCATGTACCAAAATTTAGGTCTGCAAGTTAAATAACAAAAAAGTTACAGTCATTTAAAGAAAAAATTGGGTTTTTCCCAAAACGTCAAATTCGCGATTTGAAACGTCAAAATTGGCAACTTTTAGGCAAAGAACCTGAAAAGAATACGGTTTATGTAAAGAAAATGTCGCAAGAAGGCTGTTCTACAAACTTTTAAGTTTCAGCTTTAATCGCGTCATTGTCCTTCATCTTACTAAACCATTTCCAGAAAATTCATTTCAATTAGACCCTTTCTCTGATGCTTTGGCAGTAGTTTTAGTTAAGTTTCTTGTTTAACGGTCTATAGGTAATGTTAGGTTAATTTTCGTATAAAGAGTCCTTAGTGAGGAGACCGCGACTTTTGAATTTTAAAAAGATTTCTACAAATGAGTGCATACTAGGCCCTCTAGAATCCATATCCCGGTTTAGTTTTAGTTTTTATCTGTTTACATATATAGTACAGGGTGATGCATTTCTACGGGAACCTCAGTATAATTGTTATTATACAAGATACGAGAAAAAATTGTATAAGTTAATTATAGGGTGTCTTGAGCTGCATCTTATAAAATTATTTTGACAACCACAGGATGGCCCATAAGTCGTTGGTGATACCTACTTTTTTTTTCGAACATTACTTATATTATTGCATTTTTCATCGAAATATGATGCATGTTTGTAAGAAAAAAATATCTAGACGCAGCAAGTGTGTTTTAGTAGCAAATTTTAATTAAATGCTTCAAATTTCAATAACCCAATTTGCTATTAACCCAAGGTTAGATGACTAGGAAACCAATTTTCTCGGAAACAATTTAAGTTTATTTCCGGAAACTGTATGTACATTTTCAAACAATAAGTTATTTTGATAAAATATGGTACATTGTTTCTACTGTATAGGTTATACCGGTAACCATATTGATGCCTGCTTGCATTAAAGACATAATTGCTATTATAAACATTTTTATGAAAATCACTTCCATAACGCACTTGCTGCGTCCAGACTTTTTTACACCGTTTAATCGAAAACATTTAGTCAACATCAGCTTTAACTTATAAACATATTTCACAAGCCATTTTACACAAATGACTTTAGAAATTTTTTAAATTACTTGTCTTTTTTAATTTTTTTTTATTTCAACAACACACCACGAGAGCTCACAGCCTAAATGCTATCGTACCGTGGGTGTCGACAAGGGGGAAAGAGGCAATTTGTTAACTCTGGACTTGAAGGTTTGGAGGTTCGGAGGAGAAGGAAAAACATGTGCCGGTAAGGAATTCCACAACTTGGAAGTCCTCGGTACAAAAGAGCGGGATAACAAGATGTTCAATGTCTGGTGATCTGCACAGTAAAAGGGTGCATTCGCTCTGTTCCCCTGGTAGATCTGTTGGGGCCAGCAGGTGGAGGAACTATGGAAGAAAGCTCTTCCGAGCATTGCCTGTGCAGATATATGTGAGAGAGAGAGAGAGAGAGAGAGAGAGAGAGAGAGAGCTCACCAACGGCACGTCGGTGGGCAAGGGATAGCAGCCTTTGGGTGAGGATAGAGACACCGATGAGACGCATAGATCTCTTCTGAATGGAGTCCAGGATAGCGAGTGTAGAAGCGGCAGCATCACCCCAGATGTGGGAGCAGTATTCGAGGTTTGCCTTATTTGTGAAGTATATGAGGAATAGAGATTAGCTGGTAAAAAGTATTTGCGAGCCCGGAAGAGGAAACCTAATTTCTTAGCTGCCGCTTCTGCAATTGATGTGATATGTTGGTGCCACTTGAGATTTCAGTGCACAGAAATGCCAACAAGTGAAAAGGACTCATCACTTTGTATAACTTGGTTGTTCATTGTGATGGGTCTAGGGCTGGTGTATCTCTTATGATATAGAAGGCAAGACTGATATTTGTTGGAGTTGAATTGTACAAGATTTCTACTTCCCCAGTCTAATATTTTTTGGAGATCCACAGAGATAGAACCCTCCATAAGTCTGCGATCATCATCTAATTGGGCTAAAGATACAGGCTTAGGATATTGTATCTTTGAGTGGAGGCTGCTGTCGTTCGCGTAACTGTGAATTGGGTTGGATATCCTGGAGAGGAGGTCATTGATGTGGAGAAGAAACAAAGTAGGGGCTAAAGCTGAACCTTGAGGGACTCCTGCATTAATTGGATACAGTTTAGAGGAATGGCCATCCAGGACAACAGAAATGCTCCGGTTGGAGAGGAAATTTGCTGTCCAGGTACAGTGTTTTGGTGGCAGGACATAGGCCAGAAGTTTATTAAGGAGCGCTACGTGCCAGGCCTGGTCGAATGCTTTGAATATGTCTAGAGCGACAATCTGGGATTCACCGTGTAGTTCCATAGACTTGTTCCAAGAATGGATGACAAAGGAAAGGAGCTCGGCAGTTGATCTATGCTGACGGAATCCATACTGCATGTCGTGGATTAGACTGTGTTTTTCAAGAAATTTTGGTAATTCGGTGTTTATATACTTTTCCATCACATTAGAGACGACTGAAAGGAGAGAAATATACCTGTAGTTGCTAGGAAGAGCTTTGGATCCTTTCTTGGGGACGGGTTGTACTCGAGCAGTTTTCCAGTTGCTAGGGAATATGCCTCTATTGTAAAATGTCTTAAACAGACGAGTCAGGACAGGAGCAAGTTCTGGTGCGCATTTTTTGAGGACAATTGCTGGGATATCGTCAAGGCCAGAGGCTTTCCTGGTATTAAGAGAAGACAGTATATTTCGTACCATTTTATGCGCGACACTGGGAACTGTTGGTGGTTGAACATTTATAGGTTGGAAGTGGGGTTGAGAGTAGAATTGCCGGCGAACAACGAGGCACAAGGTTCAGCCCTTGTCTAAATTAAATGCTACGTACCGGTATTAGGGTGGCCGGTAATTCTTTAAGCATCGGCGGTCCAGGGGTAAAAACGTGTGCCTCTGAACCGAAGGGTACTGGATTCGAGTCCCAGGATTTCCCTTTCAGTTTTTCAGCACAAGCTAATAGATTAACATCAACTGAGGTTCTGGCATTGTATTTGAGCAAGTTGAATGCCTACACGTTCCGCCCTTCAGAGGGGAACTTCGCTACCAAAACGCACTTGCTGCGTCTCGATTTTTTTTCTTGCAAACATGCATGATATTTCGATAAAAAATGCAAAAATACAATAATATAAGGGTGTTCGAAAAAAAAACAATTGTAGGGATCACCAAAGACTTATGGACCACCCTGTGATTGTTAAAATATTTTTATAAGATGCTATAATTAACGTATACAATTTTTCCTCGGTATAATAACAATTATATTATAGAGCTTTACGGTAGAAATGCGGCACCCTGTATATAGGTAAACAGGTAAAAACTGAAAGTAAACCCTGATATGGATTCTAGGGGGGATTCTAGTTTGTGCTCATTTGAAGAAATCTTTTTACAATTCAAAAGGCGCGGTCTCCTCATTAACGATTTTTTTCCACGAAAATAGACGATTTCAGAACACGTGACGTAAAATAAAAGACAATGACGCTTGAAGCGGACACTTAAGGGTTTACAGAACACTCTTCTTGCGACATTTTCTTTACGTAGTCCGCATTTGTTTCAGGTTCTTTGCCTAAATATTGAGAATTTGGACGTTTCAAATCACGACTTTGACGTGACATATAAAAATTAAAACTGACTCCAAATATGGGTTCTAGAGGTCCTAGTTTGCGCTCATTTGAAGAAAATTTTTAAAAATTCAGATGTCGGGATCTACTCATTTATAAATTATTTTAAGAAAATTCACAAAAAATCGCTAAGTACCTAGTCACGTAATCTGACCGGTTATTAAATATTAACTAGTGGACGTGTACGGTGGTCGAAAGTCAATGTATTAAAGGTCAGCTCAGAATTGGCACCGACCAGAGGAATCCGACTGACTAACTAATACTAAGCATTCTTTAATATATTTGAACTGATCAGATTTTTCTGGCTAACGAACTTATCCAAGCCACTTGCAAAAGGAAGGTACTCACCAAATTTGATCAAAATCGGCCTATTATTTTTTGTGTTACCAGTGCGATTGATATATATATATATATATATATATATATATATATATATATATATATATATATATATATATATATATATATATATATATATATATATATATATTCTGGGGGCCTAATTAGCGCCCATTTGATGAATTTTTTTCAAAATTCAAAAGTTGGGATCTCTTCATTAGTGATTTTTTTAAAGAAAATTCACTAAAAGGCAATCTATGACCTTCAGCAAGAATTAACGAAAAGGCTGGAGTTAAAATTCGCAACTCTACAATTTTGGAGAAGGGAAGAAAAGCTGTGAGACCTCAAGAAACCGGTTCTGACAGAGGCTATGGTGAAAAAAAAAAGGGCAAAAAATATGCTCATTGGACAGAAGGACACCGAAGAAATGTCTTGTTCTCAGATGAAACAGTTTTTCGTGCAGGGGTAGCGATCAAAATTCGTGCGAAAAGGTGTGGACGAAAAGTTAACTGCAGCTAACTTGGTCCAGGCAGTGAAACATTCAGTCCAAAAGATTTTTTTGGGCTGTTTTTTATATATGGGAATAGGAAAATTTATACATATCGAAGGCATGATGAACAGTGAAAAATATAAAGAGATGTTTGAAACGTGTTCATCCAGAGAACTGGGACAAGTTCAAGCAGTCGCGAACGAATCTTATAGAAAGCTTCAGCACCATGTCATATTTCCAAGAAATGCTGAAATATTTTAAGGACAAAAAGATTACCCTTCTAGACTGGCCTGGAAGCTCACCGGACATTAATCCTATTGAGAACTTGTGGTCTCTATGCAAGGCCAGATTGCTAAAAATGAATTATGCAACAAAAATTAAGGTGGTTGAGGTTCTTATTCAGGTGTGGTTTCGAGATGAAAAAATCAAGGAGAATTGCAAAAAATTGATTGATTCTATACCAAAACGAGTTGAGGCTGTAATAAAAAGTTCGGGACACAGCAAGTGCGTTATAGTAGTGAATTTTTATTAAATGCTTCAAATTTGAATAACTCAATTTTATATAAACTTAGAAAGTTTAATTTTTAATTTTGGTTCGCAGTAAGGTCTTTCCTAAGGCAACATATCCACCAAGTTTTATTAAAATAACTGTAATTTTCGGAGAATTTTTTTTTTCTAAAAAATTCAAAATTTGAGTAACTCAATTTTATATGAACTTAGAAAGTCTAGTTTTGGTACGTAGTAAGGTCTTTCCCAATGCAACATATGTATCAAATTTGATTAAAATATCTTTGTAATTTTCGGAGAAAAATTTTTTTTCGAAGAAAACTCAAAATTTTCCCGCAAAACCTCGTCCGATTTTCCTGGATAACGAACTCATCCAAGCCATTAACAAAAGAAAGGCAATTGCCGAGTTTCATCGAAATCGGTTAATTACTTTTTGAGTTATCGGTTGGATATATATATATATATATATATATATATATATATATATATATATATATATATATATATATATATATATATATATATATATATATATAGACATATAAAAATTGAAACTGACCTCGGATATGGGTTCTAGGGTCCCAGTTCGCGCTCATTAAAATTTTTTTTTGCAAAGTCTCACCATCGATGCCTCTCTATTAGTGAATTTTTTAAAATAAAAATTTACTATAAACCAAAGGGGGATATGTACCCTATATTGAATATTAGTATTTTGTCTCTTCGTGTTCACGTTTCCTTGCACAATACTTTAAATTTTGAAAGACAATTATACACTTTTTTGTGTAATTTGGTGTAGATTGGTCAAGGTAAAAAATAAATTCCAATTATATATCATGTAGGTAATTTATATTTTAAATCTATAATGAATCCTCTTTTACTAAACATTAAAAACAATTAAAAGCAATAAAGTATTGGCATCATAAATTACACTGTCCTTAAATTTAGAATTATATTACTTACATTTCATAATATAATCTGGAGATTACTACATAATATATGTTTATTTAAATTCATTAAAAAACATTTCTTCAAATTTTTAACAACACAAATATGATCTAACTTAGAAGTTAGCTAAATGAACTAAAACGATAAACCCAGATGACAGGTATTATATAGTTGTATAAGAAGTAACAGTAACGATATTTAACCCCATAAAATATTACAGTTTGATTATTTCATAAAAAAACGTTATTTGTTTTTTTGTTGAAATGCAGATTTAAAAATTCACAAAAGAATTAACTAAAAACAGACTCACTTTGATTTTTTCATATGTTGTGTCTAATTCTAAATGGTGCACAAACGGATTAAGTAGTTCTTCAGTAACACAATTATCGTGGGAAATAGATCCTAATTTCGCATTCATTTTCACACAATATTTTATTACAATTTATAACTCATTTTCCATTGCACACACTTTAAACTAAACCGCGCGCGATGCAGATAACAAATGAAATCACTCCCATGTTAAAAACATAAACCAATCGACAACAGAACACACGAAAGACCACCGAATGTAGACGATAATGAAAATCATTATTTTCACTTGTGCGTAAATAGGGTAGTGTAACGATTTCAACGTAGCTTACGTCGCGACATCTATCAACCGGGAGAAAATAAAATTCGCCACTATAGAAGATTAGAAGATATTTTTATCTATGTGCGTCGATTCTATGGTTCTTCTGGTTTCTTTTTGTCTTTTGACAACTGGTTGCGAAAAAGAATGTAAAGAATTAGGAATTAATGAATTCTGATGTCATGAAGTCATCGTCGCTTCTGTTGTAAAGATTGAAAACCATCTGTTGTGATTTATTGTGTAAAGCATTAAAGTAAACAGATATTTAGATTGTGCCTTGTTGAAAATAACAAGTAACATCTTAATCAGAAGTGTAATTGAAGCGGGAAAAGGTATTTTAATTTGTAGAATGGATGAAGTGGAAGAGCAAGTGCAAAAGAATGTCATTGCCTTTTGCAAATTGTTACCTAAACATGTCGATGCTTGGACAGAGATTCTGCAACAATCTGTGGAATGTGTAGAAGGTTTGTCAAACCAATCAGAACAACTGCGTTATGTTGAAAAGTATGTAGCTGCTTATTTTATTTTAACTATTAGGTTTTTATAATGATTTCCTTTCTTTCAGGGCTATTTTAGCTCAGATGGACAGTTTCCAAAATGTACAAAATATTTTGCGGTACCTGATAATTGAAGGAATCGAAGAACATGTAGTAAAACTAAGAGCATTTATGTGAGTTCACTTTTACATTCCTATTATATTTTCCAGTAAGCTTATCTGACAAAATAATTATTTACGAAATTGCAAACAGCTATTCTTGAGATTCTAACTTTTGTTTTTCTTATGTTTTTCACTTGCTGAATCCATTGGTCTTTGCATAATTTCAATAAAAACGAACTTAAAAATGATATTCTGAATTCTGGAGTAGACTTTCAAATTAGTGAAGTCTGGAAGTCACTTTATTTGCATTGACACATTTTAATGGTCAAACTGTTAACTTTGTAATAAAGGTAGTAAGTTCTCAAGTTGGGCTTTGTTTCAGTCAAGCACCTGTAATAAATCAATTACGGGTTATATAAAAGAGACTTTTCATATACAGCATGTCCCACCGAAAATGGCTATATTATTGCTATATTGCTTGTATGTAGGTACAGAGTAAATGGTAATCTTTGAATATAGAGTGTCACACAGCAAATTTTAAACTGTGCACGCCAGAAAATGAACACAAACGTAAAAACCATATACAGTGTTGTCAGGTGGTAGTTTTTTCATGGAATAAGATCTAATCAATATTATATACTTTTTAATATATTTTTGCCTCTATCAAATGTGTAGTACATTGTAAAGAGAATACATCTAAAAATAGGTCCTACAACAGCTAAAAGGGGAATGGTCGACTTAACCGCAACTACATATTAACGTGATTATAATAGAATATGGCCTAAAAGCAGTTGTACATACCTTAATAAAGTAAAACAGTGTGGTATATTCCATTTTTAATAACCGTTCAATGATAAACGCAATTAAAACGTTTCTATATGCAACAAAAACGTATATTTTTGTAGCTGAGGTTATGACTGTTGTTTTGTTCACATGATAGGCATTGTTGTAAGTTTCGAAGCTATTTACGTGATACTGGGGGAATGTCAGGTCAGGCAGGCCAATAAGTAAGTAAGCACTGTCCGGCAGTGCATTCATTCAGTGTGGCAACGCTGCTGAAAATTGACAGTTTCAAACTTGGAATTCGTGCATTTTTTGGAATTTCATTTCTCAATTATTCTGGTTTTTCAATAAATTTTTTTCCGAATTATAAACCTACGTTATGTACTCTCTTTCTTGTGGTGTGGGCCGTTTTGCTAGATTCCAGTTGCGGTAAAGTCGACCGTCCCCGCTAAAAGTAATGTCACAAAACATAATATTGTTACATGTAAGTGTAGATTTGGTAAATTTGCAGACAACCGCTCGAACGCTTTCTAGTGAATTTTCATTGAAAAAATGCATCAATGGAGAGATCCAGACTTTTGAATTTTATAAAATAATTTTCAAGTGAGCACGAACTAGGACCCCTAGAACCCATCATACCAAACTCAAAACTCAAAAAATAATGGGGCGATTTAAATGAAATTTGGTATCTACCTTCCTTTTGTAAGTGGCTTGGATCAGTTCGTTAGCCAGGAAAATAAGACCAGTTTTTCTGGGAAAATTTTAGGTTTTCTTTCGGAATATTTTTGTATGTTCGAAAATAACAAAGCCATGACAACCAAATTTCGCATACACGTTTCTATCAAACTTACCCTACATGGCAAAATTCAGATCTCTAAGTTAAAACAAAAAAAAACTATAGACATGTAAAGAAAAAAAAAATTGGGTACCACTGGTGATCAGAAGAAAACACAAGAACAAAATATTTTGAGTGCTTAACAAAAGCAATTGAATATTACATACAAAGGTTAAGTTTTTTTGACGCAAAAAAGTCAAGAAGCGGCAGAAAAAATAATTTGAAAATTTTTCTTAAAACGTCAAAGTTGCGATTAGGAACGCCAAAATTTGCATTTTCTAACAAATAATCTGAAACAAATACGGATTATGTAGAAAAAAGGTCGTAATAAGTGTGTTTTACAAAGCCTTTTTTTTTCTACTTAGGGCTCATTCGTATCTTTGCCGCCCGATAGTACCGCAGCCTTTGGCTTATTGTGCATCCCTGATGACGACATTACAAAGCCTTAAGTTTCAGTTTCAACCATAATTGTCCTTCATTTTACTAAAATATTTTCAGAAAATCCATTTGAAATAGGCCCTCTTTCTCATGCTTTGGCAGTAGTTTCAGTCATAGAGTTTATGTTGCAATAGTCTATAATCTTAGTAAATTTTCGTAAAAAAAATTCATTATTTAGAAGACCGTGACTTATGAGTTTACCGACAATAGGCATGGATGCAAAATGATGAAAATGTTTTGTATCCTCCTACTATGTCGAAAATCATAACTACTGGACAATTGATAGTCCCTTTATTAATCTTATTTTTAAAGGGGTAGACATTGATCCAATCCAATCCATAGCAGGTGGTAGTGGAATTTTCCTTTATGTAATAGTAAAGGATTTTTTCACGCCCGAGGAGGTACCACCCCATACATCAAGGGGCCGGTGAAGTCCCAACGGACGTTTCCGGTTCTGGTGTATGAGTCGGTTTCCCTTATAAGCAAAAATGATGATGGCTCCTCCTTGTATAAAATATTCCGGAGGCAAAATACCCCTCCATTCGGATCTCCGGGAGAGGGGTGTACAGGGGGCGCCAACATCAAGATTTAACATATCCTTTTCGAATATATGTGGCCTAAATTCTAACCTGAACTCCGTCCACCATTTCCTCCAGGCTAACAGGCCCCAACTCCTCTTCCTCACCCAAACCCAAATCAGTGCCAAAACAGCCACTAATCACTTTAATTTCCCGGGGTATGAGCTCCTTACTGCCTTTAGATTGCATGGAGGCGTGTGCGCATACGTCCGTAGCAATCTACCCTGCACCAGACTTCCCAATTTAGAAGCTGGAAGAAAAGACATACTATGGATAAAACTCTATCAGGGCTGCAACTAAATTCATCTGTTGCATTTACCGGTCACCTTCTGACAACAACTTTGTCCAGCTCTTTGACTACCTTTCTGAAAAAACCGACTATCTGATTTCTGAATATCCTTCCTCCGAGGTCACTATTCTTGGCGACTTCAATGTCCATAATAAGGAATGGCTAGGATCTTCAAAAACCGATCCACAAGGGAGAGCAGCGGAGGCCTTTGCAGTCAGCAATTCTTTGGCCAATATGGTACAGCAACCTACTTACTTTCCTCGTATCCCAACACACAGCTCAAATCCCTTGGATCTCCTTCTTACTACAAATCCTGAATGCTTTAAGATATCAGTCACCGCCCCCCTTGGTCGCTCAGACCACGGCATGGTCACTGCTTCCTGTGCAATGCAACCCGAGGTCACACAGTCATCACACCCACGTATCGTTTGGCACTACAACTCCGCAAACTGGGACGAAATGCGGGATTACTTTTCCTCATTTCCATGGGCGTCTGTCTGCTTCTCTCATCCTGACCCCTCTGATATCTCACAAAACGTCACCGAAATTATCCAAGCTGGCATGGAATTATTTATTCCACGTACACAGAAAACCTCTTCAGCCACTCAAAAGCCCTGGTTCTCTAAATCCTGTGACAAGGCCAGACTTGAAAAGGTCAAAGCTCACAAAACGCTTCTACACAATCCCAGTCAAGAAAATCGCCAAGCATTCAACGACGCAAGAAACCGCTATGTCCGCATTCTTTCTGAGGCAAAAAACTCGTTTAATAACCACATCAAAAACAAAGTCCTCTCAAGCTCCAACGGCGGCAAACCCTTCTGGACTCTTGCTAAGTCTATTGGGAATAATTTCTGCAAGAGCACGTTCCCACCTCTTGTCTCTGGTGATGAAATTGTTTCTACCGCCCTGGGCAAGGCTGAACTTTTTGCTTCGTTGTTCGCCGGAAATTCTACTCTCAACCCACCTCCAAATGTTCAACCACCAACAGTCCCCAATGTCGCGTATAAAATGACTGATATCATTTTCCAAACTAAAAAGGTACGAAAGATGCTCTCTTCTCTTAATACCAGGAAAGCGTCTGGCCTTGACGAGATCCCAGCAATTGTTCTCAAAAAATGCGCACCAGAACTTGCTCCTGTCCTGACTCGTCTGTTTCAGATATCTTACAATAAAGGCATATTCCCTAGTAACTGGAAAACTGCTCGAGTACAACCCATCCCCAAGAAAGGATCCAAAGCGCTTCCTAGCAACTACAGGCCTATTTCTCTCCTTTCAGTCATCTCTAAAGTGATGGAAAAGTATATAAACACCGAACTACTAAAATTCCTTGAAAAACACAGTCTAATCCACGACAGGCAGTATGGATTCCGTCAGCGCAGATCGACTGCCGACCTCCTTTCCTTTGTCACCCATTCTTGGAACAAGTCTATGGAACAACACGGTGAATCCCAGATTGTTGCTCTAGACATATCCAAAGCATTCGACCAGGTCTGGCACGCAGCGCTGCTTAATAAACTTCCGGCCTATGGCCTACCACCAAAACTTTGTACCTGGACAGCAAATTTCCTCTCCAACAGGAGCATATCTGTTGTTGTGGATGGCCATTCCTCTAAACTGTATCCAATTAATGCAGGAGTTCCTCAAGGTTCAGCTTTAGCCCCTACTTTGTTTCTTCTCCACATCAATGACCTCCTCTCTAGCACATCCAACCCAGTTCACAGTTACGCGGACGACAGCACCCTCCACTCAAACATACAATATTCTAAGCCTGTCTCTTTAGCCCAATTAGATGAGGATCGCAGACTCATGGAGGGTTCTGTCTCCGTAGACCTCCAAAAAATATTAGACTGGGGAAGTAGAAATCTTGTACAATTCAACCCCACCAAAACTAAGTCTTGCTTTCTTTCTCACAAGAGATACAGCAGCCCTAGACCCATCACAATGAACAACCAAGTTATTCAAGGTAATGAGTCCTTTTCTCTTGTTGGCATTACTGTGGATCGAAATCTTAATTGGCACCAACATGTTACATCAATTGCAGAAGCGGCTGCTAAGAAATTGGGTTTCCTCTTCCGGGCTCGCAAATTCTTTTCACCAACTAATCTCTATACCTTATACACTTCACAAATAAGGCCAAACCTCGAATACTGCTCCCACATCTGGGGTGCAGCTGCCGCTTCTACACTCGCTATCCTGGACTCCATTCAAAAGAGAGCTATACGTCTCATCGGTGACGCTACCCTCACCCAAAGGCTTCCATCCCTTGCCCACCGACGTGCCGTTGGTGACCTCTCTCTCTTTTATAGATATCTGCACGGGCACTGCTCAGAGGAGCTTTCCTCCATAATTCCCCCACCTGCTGCCCCCAGCAGATCTACCAGGGGAACAGAGCGAATGCACCCTTTTAACGTCCAGGTCACCAGACATAGAACATCTTGTTATGCACGCTCTTTTGTCCCGAGGACTTCCAAGTTGTGGAATTCCTTGCCGGCACATGTTTTTCCTTCTCCTCCGAACCTCCAAACCTTCAAGTCCAGAATTAACAAGCTGCCTCTTTCCTCCTTGTCAACACCCACGGTACGATAGTATTTAGGCTGTAAGCCCTCGTGGTGTGTTGTTGACATAAAAAAAAAAAAAAAGAAAAGATTTTTCAAATGAGCGGAACTAGAACCCCTAAATACCATATACAGGGTCAGTTTGTGTTTTTATCTGTTTACACATATACAGGGTGATGCATTTCTACGGTAAAGCTCAATATATCTGTTATTATACAAGATATGAGAGAAAATTATATACGTTAATTATAGAGTGTCTTCAGTAGCATCTTATAAACCTATTTTGACAATCATAGGCTGGCCCATAAGTAGTTGGCGATAAACATTTTCTTTTTTTAATGGAACACCCCTTACGATATTGCAGTTTTGTAAGGAAAAAAAAAATGATATCGTTAATTGTTTTTGAGTTATTTCACTTGTTTTGCAACTTTTCACATTTTTGGCACATATCAGAAACACATCACAAATTGTGATACGGCGCAAATACCAGTAGATAGCGGAGCCCCATGGAAATGACGCATTCAGAAAGCTTTTTGTCTCGCCGCATAAGACGAGCTGCCATATACAGGCGCTCTCAAATAGTGGTTGGATTTGAAAAGTTTTCGCAGAAATTTCCATAGAAATCATTTTTTGTAAGGTTTCTGTGAAAAGTAGGTAATTAATAATAAATGTTTAGTAAGTTATTGTAAAAAAAAAGTTGTCGAATTTTATGAAAAACATAATTTAGTGTAACATTGCTGTAAAAAAAAGTGAATTTATGTAAAAGAAATTGCAAATTTTTATTAAAAAAATTTCTTTTGCATACAAAGCTGTTTGTGAATAATTCTATCTTGGCAGGTGTGTAAATAGCTTGAAGAGGTTCACTAAGTGAATATTGGAACCTGTGATGAGCACTGATAAGTACACTTGGAGAACCCAGAGAAAAATCGGAAAAAAACTTTGTTTGCTTACCATTTGAACCTAGAATCACGAGGGGTCTAGACAGCATTTTTAAAAAAGTCAACTTACAGCTAACATTTTCAACAACAAATACCTTAAACAAACTTGCTAGGTAACCCAAAAGACAAGGATAGCGCGAACAAAATGTCGGGAATTTATGAAATGAGTTGTAAAGATTGTAATCTTAAATACGTCGGACAAACAAAAAGATCGATTGGAATTAGATTCAAAGAACACGTTACGGTACTGTAGATAAGTCTTCTGTCACTCGACATATTTGGGATAATAATTATCACGTTGATAAAGATAATCTGAAATTAATAAAAAATGTTAGAAATCCAGGACAGCTAAATGGGTTCGAAAGCATATATATTGCGAAATATAGTTACAACAAAAAATGTATGAAGACTTCAGCAGCGCCAATTACAAGTCACTTGATTGATTGCTTTGCTAAATAAAATTCCCACGTTTTCAGCACGTTCTACCTATTAACATAAGTATACAGTTATTGCTGCCAAAGGAATCGGTGTTAATTTAGCTGGCGTTGAACCTTCTCAAAACTATTACAGATGGACACTTTTTAGATAAAGCAGTAGGGATAGCGCAAAGACCTTGTCCGGCGATAAAAATACAATACACTGTGGAATTTGCCTACGATTAGTGTCTCATCTCGGTTCGATCTCTTTACCTGAGATCCGGTATATAAGTTGATGTTAGTTTTTTAAGTATTTAGAATGTTTCATCCTCTGATGACACTAACTTTGTTAGTAAAACGATCGTCAGGTCTTTTAAAATGTGTTGTAGTGATTTGGGTTCTCCAAGTGTACTTATTGAAGAGGTTCATTGACCTGGAAAATCGGACCAGTTTTCTGTAACTTTTTATGTTTATTTTCGGAAAATGTTTGTACTTTTTGAAACAACAAAGCTATTTTAATGAAATGTGGTACATTGTTACTATTATATAGGTTATACTGGTTACCAACTACACTTCTTTTAAAAACAAGACATATATGCCATTAAAAACATTTTTACAAAAATTTGTTACAATAAGGCATTTGCTGTGTTCAGACTTTTTTATATTTAATTGCGGAAAATAACTACTAATTGATTTTGTATTGTTTTTAGAATTAAACTGAACAACTTGAATAATGAGCTAAAGAATAAACTGACAGTATTAGAACAATCAGCACATACTTTAGATATGGAAAAGAACACACCTCTGATTCGTGGTACTGCAATTCAACCATCATTGCCAAATCTACTTCAGCGTGCATTGGAGTTCTGGAATGCTTTTGCTGAGTTATCCAAGAACATCACTGATTGCTTCAAGAGCTTGGACGTGAGGAGTGAAAAATCTGTGAGTGACTTTGTGAAATCTATCAAAGTTGATCTGGCAGATACGAGAATTACCGATTTAGTTGCCTTAACCCAGTATGTCGATAACGAGAATAATATTGTATAAATAGGATCTATCAAAGAAAAGAAGAGTTTTATTAATATTATAAATTTGTTATAATATAAATGTAAGAGTGTTTATAAGTTATAATAAAAGCGTTTTTAATAGGTGAATTCCGGTTTTATTTTATTACCTATAAGGGTTGAAATATTTATTTGCACTTTTAGTGAATTTTCTTTTTTAAAAATCACTAATGAGAACCCGACTTGAATTTTGAAAAAAATGTCTTCAAATAAGCGCACACTAGGACCCCCCCCTCAGGGCTCATCCGCGGCCTTGCCGCCCCGATAGCACTGCAACCTTTGGTTGATTGTGCATACCCTTAGTCTTACTCCACCCATTTCAAAATCACTGTCCCTTGAACTAGTCTGCACAGCAATTGGCAGGGTGAAGTTTTATATTGCTCTGTCTCTGGTCTAGACTGACCGTAGATCAGTTGTCTTTTGCGGTCCAGAGCTTTACATTCGCACAGGATGTGCTGAGCTGCTTCTTCCTACTCACCGCAGAGTCTGCATGTGAGGTACCCTTCGAACTGCCCCATTTTATGCAGGTGTTTCTTGACGGCCATGTGTCCCGTCAAGAGACCTGTTGTGTTTCTGAGCTGTCCTCTGCTAAGATTTAGCAGCTCTCTTTGAACTGGGTCCGTCAATTATTGACTTCCCATGTCTGAGCCCTGGACAGTCTGCCCAGTACACCTTGTGTTGGTTTCTGACCCAGGACTTAATGCCTCCCCTGGCAGTGTTCTTTGTCACGCCCAGAGCCGGTTCTGGTCCCATAAATGGTTCTGCTGACCCTCTATTCGCGAGACTCTCAGGTTCTTCATTGCCTTTGACCCCCGAGTGACCTGGCAGCCAGGTCGCTCGTCTCGCCTCGGCACTCACTCACCAGCCAATAATTTACCCGTGGGCTACTTAGGGCCTTAAGGGCTGTATGTGGCTATGACGATCCGCTTGTTGGTGTAGCCCCTCCTCTTGTTCTCCCGCACACAGTGCAGGGTGGCGTACATTTCGGCCTGAAAGACCGTTGCATGGGCTCCGAGGAAAATACTATGACTTACCCTCGGTCCTTCCGAATAAACACCTGCCCACGCTCCCCGTCGGATCCGTCCGAGAACCAGACGAGGGCGTCCCGTCGTATGCCCGGCGTCTCCTCCCGCCATGCATCGCGGTCGGGGATTTCCACTGTAAAGTTGTTTTCCCTGCAGATTCGCGGGCTTGTGAAGTCTGACCTCATTTCAAGCATGGGCTCCTTCACGATCTCCTGAATTTTGCAGTGGCCCCTGAAGCCTGGGTTGATCTTCAGTCTACCATTGCAGGCTAGTCTGTATAGTTCTAGCCTGGCCTTCCCATAATAATTAAGTGTAGGGGGGCAGATCCAGCAACACCTCCATGGCGGCTGTTGCGGTTGAAGGCATGGCCTCTGTGATGCCAAGGCAAGCCATTGGCACCTTAGGCCACCAGACCAGTGCCGCGTATGTTAACGATGGTCTGACTTCCTTTGTGTACAGCCAGTGGGGCATACTAAGTCTTAGTCCCCACGTTTTTCCATATAGACGGCTAAGGTCATGACTGCCTTACGCAGTATTTTTCCAATGTGACCATTCCAGGTTAGCTTAGATTCCAATACGACCCCAAGATATTTTACCTCCCTGGCCATTGGAATGCTCCTACCATATAGAGTGAGAGTTCTGTGGCTCTTACACTTCCTCCTCGTAAACGGCATGACGGTTGCATCTTGGGGCACACCGGAGTCGTTGACCAACCGACCACCCTTCCACCACTTTCAGTGCTGTCTGCATGCGTTCCCACACTGACTGTGTAACCTTTCGTCGGACTATGATGAAATCGTCTGCATAGCCCTATATCTCATCCCCCCCTCCCGCAGGCCGTCCACAACTAGGCACCAGAGCAAGGGAGACAAAACGCTCCCCTACGGACACCCCGGCGCAACCTCCGCCAGCAGAGTCCCTCCTTCGAGTCAGGTGAACACCGCCTTGTCCCTGAGCATGAAACCGATCCACCTGTAGCAGGTCTTCTCTATTCAACGCTCCCTGACAGATGCCAGAACCGATCCGAATGAGGTGTTGCTGAAGGCCCCCTCTCTGTCTAGTAAGGCCCACAGCGCCACCTCCCTGTTGGTGCAGTGCTGTTTCCGTTGAGAATCCTGCTCTGTATGCATATTGTCCACAGTCTAGGGGATGTGCTTCCAGTACACCGCCCCTAATGTGCCGGTCGAGCAGTTTTTCCACTGTTTTTAGCAAGAAGGACATGAGATTTATTGGCCTCAGGGACTTTGCCTGGTCTGTTGGACGCCCAGGTTTAGGAATGAATACAACCCTGAGCAGTCTCCATGCCCTCGGAATGTACCCCAGTGCCAGGCTGGCCCTCATAATGAGGGTAAGCGCCGGCGCCAGTATATCTATCCCCTGTTGGAGCATGATGGGCATTATTCCATCAAATCCCGACGATTTGTATGGCTTAAAACTGTTAATGGCCCATCTGATTTTGCTCCAAGTAACCACCTCAGACTGTCCAGTGTATTCTAGATGCACGCCTAAAAGGCGCCTCCATTTCTGAGTGTTCCCAGTCCAGAGGTGATTGGTTTATTATGTTACAGCCGGATAAGTGCGTCTGGAGTAAAATTTCCATAGTTTTCTTTCCTAGCTTGTAAAGACTCCCGTGGATGTTCTAAGGGAGCCTATGTTGGTCTGAGTGCCCTTGGACAGGATCTTGTGTAGTCGAGCACTCTCCGACGTGTTTTCCACTTCCTCGCAGTGCCTCCTCCACGACTCCTTCTTGGCGTCCCTCAGTCTTTTGTTATAGGTCGTTAGGGCCTGTCTATATTCATCCCATGCTCCCGACCTTTTGGCAGCGTTAAACAGCTTACGAACCTGCGTCCTCCTTTGCATGGGGTCCTCGTTCCACCACGGGACCTTCCTGGTGGACGCCCTCATTTTCAGTGGGCAGTTGGCGTTGTAGGCCGAGGTGATTGCGTCTCACAATTGGGCTGCGGCAATCTCTATGTCTATTGAATTGTCCATGGTTTTTTAACCCCCGCAGTTCCACTGCTAGGTCTGACCTGTAGGCTTCCTAGTCCGTCTTGCAGGAGTCCCGGTACCATACCGTTTATCTTTCGACTTTGGCGATTTCAAACCGGATGTATCTGTGGTCTGAGCTACTCACTTCCCCAGACACAGCCCAGCTCTTAACAAAGTCACCCAGAAACTAGGTGGAAACTGTTAGATCTAAAGAATTGTAAAAGTGCCTCACCCCTAGAGTTTGTGTTCGAGCTACCCCACAACTAATGGTGCGCGTTCGCATCCATGCTGATGATGGTCTGCCATCCACCTGCTCTGCTACCCACCATCAGCTGCTCCAATTCGTTGGGTGGAGGAGGGTCCGTGCTGTCACCTGGCAGATAGGCTGACGCGACAGTAAAGTCCCTCGGCGGGGTTAAGGAGTCGCGGGCCAAAGGACTCCAGGGGGCAAGCTGAGGAAGTGGAAATAACAACATAAACTCCCGATGAAGCTTTCCCCAAGACCGTCATGCGCGGTAAAAATCCGCATCCTGCACGAGGTGACCCTGCTAATAACTAAACATGACGGATCTAGACAAGGAGGTCGAACTAAACTCCCCCAATCTACGGTGTCACGTGACCCGTGCCTATGGATGGATGGCACCAGGGCGATGGTGTCGTGAACGGAACCTCTGGAGTACCAGGCAACCCTCCAGAGTAACCCGCCTTGCACCACACAGGGGGTTCTGATGGTGTGGACAGTATTTCCCCCATTCTCGTGGGAACAACATGAAGATTATAAATACATATAAAACCAAAACCAATGAGGCTCGAGGAGTGGCTCCGGCTACAGACTTGAGCCTTGAGTCTATCCCGGAAACGGAGACGAGCCAGGGTGCGGCAGCGGACTCTGGAGGTCCCACGACCGGCGTAGATACGGGGGATCAGGGGGTAGCTTCGGCCAGAGACCTGTCCCCGACACCCAAGCTGGAGGCTGGGTCCCACCGGAGGGCGGCGAGCTCCGCGGACTCCGGGGGCCCCTCCACCAGTGAGGACTCTACTGTTAGAGTAGAGGGACTGCCCCGGCAGTCCAAGCGTCTTTCCGGGGCGCAAAGAAAGAAGCTCCGGAGGGCGCAAAAAATGGCGGCCGGGACCTGGACGGTCGAGAAACCTGTAAAGGCGCAAGAGGGGAGTGCGGGTCAGAAGAGGACGCGCTCGAACTCTAGCACGCCCACTACAGACAGACGTTCCAAAAGGGCCAGGGTGCCTGTAAAGGCGCAAGAGGAGAGTGCGAGTCGGAAGACGCCGCGCTCTGGCTCTAGCACGCCTACTACAGACAGACCTCCCAAAGGAACTAAGGCCGGAACACCGGCGCAGACTGGCTCTTACAGGGAGGCTGCGGAGGGCCTCGGGATGGCGGTGATTGACAGACGCCATCCTGAGGTCACGCTAGACCAGGGGAAGGCGGACCTGATCCAGGCTGCGGTGGTAGCTGCAGTGGACTCTCTTCAGGAAGGGGAGAGCCCGCCTCAGTTCCACCGGACGCGCCTGACGGGGGGCATCCTCTGGATAACCTGTGCCGGCCCGCAGTCGCGGGACTGGCTGCGGAAAACGATCGGGGGCCTCGGTCAGATTTGGGAGGGGGCGGACTTGACAGCCGTCGAGCCCAAGGAACTCCCAAAGAGACGCAAGGTCCTCGTACGGATCCCTGACACCGTCCCGCAGGAGACGGTGATCAGCAGACTTAAGATCCAGAACCCTGAACTGGGGACGCAACACTGGTCGGTTCTAAGCAGGAAGGCAGAGGAGAAAGGACAGACGCTCGCCTTCTCGATCGACCCGACATCTTACAGAGCCCTTGAAGGAACCTCCTTCAAGGCATTCTGGGGCATGGGAAGGGTTAGCTTCCGCCCACTGGGGAAGCAATTAAGGGTTAATGGGACTTAGGTTCCTTCAGGTCAACCTCCAACACAGTAGGGCAGCCACGGCCGGACTACTAATGGCTCTGAGGAACACGGATGTGGCCCTCATCCAGGAACCGTACTCCTACAAAGGAGAGATCAAGGGACTCGGCGGAGCTAATGGAAAGCTCATCTACAGCAGGTCCAGCGAGAATCCGAGGGCCTGCATTTTTGTCAGGGAAGGGATAGAGTTTCTCCCTCTAATGAATTTCTGTTCCAGGGACCTGGCAACGATTAAAATCCGATGTGGAGGAGCGGATGGGCTGAGGGACATTACTGTCGCGTCAGCCTATCTGCCAGGGGACAGCACGGACCCTCCTCCACCCAACGAATTGGAGCAGCTGATGGTGGGTAGCAGAGCAGGTGGATGGCAGACCATCATCGGCATGGATGCGAATGCGCACCATGAGTTGTGGGGTAGCTCGGACACAAACTCTAGGGGTGAGGCACTTTTACAATTCTTTATGAAATTTAATTTAGACATATTGAATAGAGGTAATAAACCGACATTCGTCACAACACGGCGTGAGGAAGTTTTAGACCTAACAGTTTCCACCCAGTTTCTGGGTGACTTTGTTAAAAGCTGGGCTGTGTCTGGGGAAGTGAGTAGCTCAGACCACAGATACATCCGGTTTGAAATCGCCAAAGTCGAAAGAGAAACGGTATGGTACCGGGACCCCCGCAAGGCGGACTGGGAAGCCTACAGGGCAGACCTAGCTGTGGAACTGCGGGGGGTTGAGAGGGCCATAAGGGATTCAATAGACCTCGAGATTGCAGCAGTCCAATTGCGAGACGCAATTACCTCGGCCTATAACGCCAACTGCCCCCTGAAAATGAGGGTGTCCACCAGGAACGTCCCATGGTGGAACGAGGACCTCAGGCAAAGGAGGACGCAGGTTCGTAAGCTGTTTAACGCGGCCAAAAGGTCGGGAGCATGGGATGAATATAGACAGGCCCTATCGACCTATAACAAAAGACTGAGGGACGCCAAGAAGGAGTCGTGGAGGAGGCACTGCGAAGAAGTGGAAAACACGTCCGAGAGTGCTCGACTACACAAGATCCTGTCTAAGGGCCCTCAGACTAACATAGGCTCCCTTAGAACACCCACGGGAGGCTTTACAAGCTCGGGGGAGGAAACTATGGAAATTTTACTCCAGACGCACTTCCCCGGCTGTAACATAATAAACCAATCACCTCCGGACTGGGAACACTCAGAAATAGAGGCGCCTTATAGGCGGGCATCTAGAGTAGACTGGACAGTCGCTAAAGAGGTGGTTACCTGGAGCAAAATCAGATGGGCCATTAACAGCTTTAAGCCATACAAATCGCCGGGATTTGATGGAATAATGCCCATCATGCTCCAACAGGGGATAGATATACTGGCGCCGGTACTTACCCTCATTATGAGGGCCAGCCTGGCTCTGGGGTACATTCCGAGGGCATGGAGACTGGCCAGGGTTGTATTTATTCCTAAACCTGGGCGTCCAACAGACCAGGCAAAGTCCCTGAGGCCAATAAGTCTCATGTCCTTCTTGCTGAAAACAGTGGAAAAACTGCTCGACCGGCACATTAGGGGCGGTGTACTGGAAGCATATCCTCTACACTGCGGACAATATGCATACAGAGCAGGATTCTCAACAGAAACAGCACTGCACCAACTGGTGCTGAAACTGGAGAATACGCTGGAGAACAAGGAGGTGGCGCTGGGGGCCTTCCTAGACATAGAGGGGGCCTTTAGCAACACCTCGTTCGGATCGGTTCTGGCAGCTGCCCGGGAGCGTGGAATAGAGGAGACCTGCTGCAGGTGGATCGGTTCCATGCTCAGGGACAGGGCGGTGTTCACCTCACTCGCGGGAGGGACTCTGCTGGCGGGGGTCGCGGCGGGGTGTCCGCAGGGGAGCGTTCTGTCTCCCTTGCTCTGGTGTCTAGTCGTGGACGGCCTGCTGGGGAGGCTCTCGGGAGGGGGGTATGAGGTACAGGGCTATGCGGACGACATTGTCATCATAGTCCGAGGAAAGGTCACACAGGCAGTGTGGGAGCGTATGCAGACTGCACTGAAAGTGGTGGAAGGGTGGACGGTTGATCAAGGGCTCGGGGTGAGCCCCGAGAAAGCAACCGTCGTGCCGTTTACGAGGAGGAGGAAGTGTGAAAGCCACAGAACTCTCACTCTATACGGTAGGAGCGTTCCAATGGCCAGGGAGGTAAAATATCTTGGGGTCGTATTGGACTCTAAGCTAACCTGGAATGGTCACATTGGAAAAATACTGCGTAAGGCAGTCATGACCTTAGCCGTCACTAGGCGGCTATATGGAAAAACGTGGGGACTAAGACCTAGTATGGCCCACTGGCTGTACACAAGGGTGGTCAGACCATCGTTAACATATGCGGCACTGGTCTGGTGGCCTAAGGTGACACAATCCAGTGCCAAACAAAAACTAGGCAAGATCCAAAGGATGGCTTGCCTAGGCATCACAGGGGCCATGTCTTCAACCCCAACAGCCGCCATGGAGGTGTTGCTGGATCTACCCCCCCCTACACTTCGTTATTATGGGAGAGGCCAGGCTAGGACTATACAGACTAGCCTGCAATGGTAGACTGAAGATCAACCCAGGCTTCAGGGGCCACTGCAAAATTCAGGAGATCGTGAAGGAACCCATGCTTGAAATGAGGTCAGACTTCGCGAGCCCGCGAATGTGCAGGGAAAACAACTTCACAGTGGAAATCCCTGATCGCGGGGCATGGCGGGAGGAGACACCGGGCATACCACGGGGCGCGCTCGTCTGGTTCACGGACGGATCTGGCGGGGAGCGTGGGACGGGGGCAGGTGTTTACTCGGAAGGACCGAGGGTAAGTCACAGTATTTCCCTCGGAGCCCATGCAACGGTGTTTCAGGCCGAGATGTACGCCATCCTGCACTGTGTGCGGGAGAACAAGAGGAGGGGCTACACCAACAAGCGGATCCTCATAGCCACAGACAGCCAGGCAGCCCTTAAGGCACTAAGTAGCCCACGGGTAAATTCCTGGCTGGTGAGTGAGTGTCGAGACGAGACGAGCGACCTGGCTGGGCAGAATGAGGTGACCCTCATCTGGGTGCCGGGTCACTCGGGGGTCAAAGGCAATGAAGAAGCTGACAGTCTCGCAAAGAGGGGGTCAGCAGAACCATTTATGGGACCAGAACCGGCTCTGGGCGTGTCAAAGAGCACTGCCAGGGGAGCCATTAAGTCCTGGGTCAGAAACCAACACAAGGTGTACTGGGCGGACTGTCCAGGGCTCAGACATGGGAAGTCAATAATTGACGGACCCAGTTCAAAGAGAGCTGTGGAGCTGCTAAACCTTAGCAGAGGACAGCTCAGAAACACAACAGGTCTCTTGACGGGACACATGGCCGTCAAGAAACACCTACATAAAATGGGGCGGTTCGAAGGGGACCTCGCATGCAGACTCTGCGGCGAGGGGGAGGAATCAGCCCAGCACATCTTGTGCGAGTGTATAGCTCTGGACCGGAAAAGACAACTGATCTACGGTCACTCTAGACCGGAGACAGAGCAATATAAAACTTCACCCTACCAATCGCTGTGCAGACTAGTTCAAGGCACAGTGATTTTGGAATGGGTGGAGTAAGACTAGGGGTATGCACAATCAACCAAGGGTTGCGGTGCTATCGGGGCGGCAAGGCCGCGGACGAGCCCTGAGGGAACAAAAAGGTCCCTCGGCCCATCCGCTCCTCCACATCGGATTTTGATCGTTGCCAGGTCCCTGGAACAAAAATTCATTAAAGGCAGAAACTCTATCCATTTCCTGACAAAAATGCAGGCCCTCAGGTTCTCGCTGGATCTGCTGTAGATGAGCTTTCCAGCAGCTCCGCTGAGTCCCTTGATTTCTCCTTTATAGGAGTACGGTTCCTGGATGAGGGCCACGTCCATGTTCCTCAGAGCCATCAGTAGTCCCGCCATGGCTGCCCTACTGTGTTGGAGGTTGACCTGAAGGAACCTAAGTCCCATTAACCCGTAGTTGCTTCCCCAGTGGGCGGAAGCTAACCCTTTCCAGGCCCCAGAATGCCTTGAAGGAGGTTCCTTCAAGGGCTCTGTAAGACGCCGAGAAGGCGAGAGTCTGTCCTTTCTCCTCTGCCTTCCTGCTTAGAACCGACCAGTGTTGTGTCCCCAGTTCAGGGTTCTGGATCTTCAGTCTACTGATCACCGTCTCCTGCGGGACGGTGTCAGGGATCCGTACGAAGACCTTGAGTTTCTTTGGGAGTCCCTTAGGCTCGACGGCTGTCAAGTCCGCCTCCTCTCAAATCTGACCTAGGCCCCCGATTGTTTTCCGCAGCCAGTCCCGCGACTGCGGGCCGGCACAGGTTATCCAAAGGCTGCCCCCGCCAGGCGCACCTGGTGGAACTGAGGCCTACTCTCCCCTTCCTGAAGAGTGTCCACCGCAGCCTGGATCAGGTCCGCCTTCCCCTGGTCTAGCGTGACCTCAGGATGGCGTCTGTCAATCACCGCCATCGCAGCCTCCCTATATGAGCCAGTCTGCGCCGATGTTCCGGTCTTGGTCCTTTTGGGACGTCTGTCGTAGGCGTGCTGGAGCCAGAGCGTGGCGTCTTGTCTCGCACTCTCCTCTTGCACCTTTGCAGGTGCCCTGGCGCTTTTGGGACATCTGTATGTAGTAGGCGTGCTCTTCTCTGATGTATTTAGGCTTTCGGACTGAGGTAAGTCCAGAAGTCTGCTGCTGCTCAGTATATCATTAGTTTAGGACCACCTGTATATTTTAACCTTTAGGCACTCCCTAAATGGATCTTTTAGGCTGAACACATGGTTCAACATCATGAGAAAAATACTCAAATACAACTGGAGCTATATAAAACTTGATTGATTGTATGAAACATATATTTTCAGAAAGAAGCCGTTGTTGACATACAATAAATATAAGGATATAAGTAAAGGTAAATGAAAATAACACCAAAAATAACCGACAAGATTTATTATAAAAAAATTATGATACATTCTATGATTTATGCAACATTCAAATGTGTTATTTGATTTGTACCAATTAAATATATACAAACATTAAATGTATTTTAATTCCACAAAAATATGGCAAAGGCAATATGCTTTCACCCTGCAATAACAACAAATGGTCGAATGCTCAAATCGTTCATAAAACTGTCGAAAATAAATCAAATGAATGTAAAATTTAACAAATTACCTAAATTTGATAAGGTTTTTCACTTAAAACTATATGACTTACCTCACGAATTAATAACCAACAACATTTTTAGTGAATTTTCTTTAAAAATTCACTAGAGAAGATCGCAACTTTTGAATTTTGAAAAAATGTCTTCAAATTAATCCAAACTGGGACCCCTAGAACCCATATCCAGGGTCAGTTTCATTTATATATATATATATATATATATATATATATATATATATATATATATATATATATATATATATATAGGCTGTTTTAAAAATGATAGTCTATATTACAGGTGCACATTCAGCACAAAAAATGAGACTATTTTTTCATATAAACATGGGTCCGCAAATGCGGGGGTTTTGGAGGGCAAGAAATTTAAATATGTCATTGTTAATAACACTGCTGGTAGAGGGCGCCACCTGTAAGACTATGCTTGCATTCAATTGGCTATAATTTTTTGACACCCAGTAATATTTTGGGGCAACTCTGTGGAATCTGACAGGGTGTTTTTGGTTCAGAAACGTTTTGTAAGACTGATATTTCACCTGAAACACAAAGAGTCTTGCAGAGAGATATTCAGGCGGGAAAATATACTTACTGTTCCATCACTATATGTTTTGGAGAGTATAGTATTTGTTAAGAAAAATTATGTCTGCTTTAGTGGTTGTGAGAGCGGACATACTTACAATACAAGAGGTAAAGATTTGAGGGCACCAAAGACACATTTAACAACGATACAAAGAAATGTGTATCATCAAGCCATTAAGCTGTACAATCACCTCCCTAGCGTGGTTAGAGGCTTGACCTCTCAGAGACTTAAGGTACATCTGGGAAGGTTTCTTACTGACCAGGTTTTGTACAGAGTGGAAGACTTTTATACTATCAATTTTAATGACAAATGCTTTATGTCCACTTGAATTGAGTTCCACATTTTAATTGTACATATTTATACACCTTATGACAGTGTTTGTGTTTTGTTTGCGGGGGTTTACTGTTCGGATTGTGTTTTGTTTGGTTTTCTGACATGTTCAATGATTGTTGCAGTACATTGTATTGTATATGGAACTAGATACAGTCATTGTTGTGGTTGTCACTTTCAGATTATATGTATCATAGTATAAGTATTTATAGTTTATATTTTATAGATTATTCTGTTGCTGCATTTCAATTTTATTGTATGTTGTCTTTAATTTTCTTACATTGTTGTTTACTGATGAGATTGTTGTGTTGTATACCTATGACGTGTTCTACACCCATCTGGGTACTTAAGGAACCAATAAAGATTATTATTATTATTATTATTAATATCGACGTACCTTATAGCTACATTGCAGCCCTTATCAATTGTAAGCAAAAAATGTACATTTGATACAAATCTCTCAGACACACCATTTTCGAGATATTTCAATTTTTGTATGTCGATGTTGCTCAAAATTTAATTTTTCTCAAGTAATTAATTGTATTGTCTGCAAATTTTAACAACAAATAAAAAAGTTTCGAACATGACTGCAATAAATGTTCAAAATGGCCACCCTCCACTTCAATACACTTTCGTATTCTGCGGAGCATACAACGTCGTACTCTGTGAAATATTTCTGGTGTATTTCTAATTTGTTCGCATCCAAGTACAATTCTTTGCCGCAGATCATCAACATTTTCTGCATAAACAATACTTTTGAGATGCCCCCCATAAATAAAAGTCCATAGGATTTAAATCAGGGGATCGAGCCGGTCATGGCTGAGGTGCACCGTGTCCGATCCATCTGCGTCCAAAAGTATTGCTTAGGTAATTTCTGACATTTAGGGCGAAATATGTGGGGGATCCGTCATGCATAAACCACAGGTTATGTCTTATGTCAAGAGGTACATTTCCTAATAACCCATTTAGTTGGTTTTGGACTTCAGTCATGACCACCTATATGTGTGCTGCTCTGTGGCCTTGTAACTAAAAGGTCAGATTTTAATCAAGCTATGGACATTTGAAAACTTATAATTGCGAAAAGATTTTAAGTCCTTTTAATCAAAATCGGTTTATAATTTCCCCGATTTTTCTTAATGTCAAAGAAAAACTTTAAAGACTTACAAACAGTGCGAGTTTATAAATTTGAATATTTCAGTCATTCAAAAACAGTATTTTTTAATAACATGGTCAGACACGTCGATTAGTATTTCAAATCGCGGTCTTTTTTTAATTATATACAGTCTGTACTAAAACAATGTAATCCATTTTTTTTTTCAAACAGCCAATCTAATAATGTTTCTGCTGACTATTTTTTGGGGTACACGTCAAGTTATACAAAACTACCAAATTTCAGATTTTATGCCTTGCTATTCAAAGAAGAATACATTTTGTAATTTTAAAATCAAAAATAAATAATCTTAATAAATTTTTATTTCAGAATTCCTGTGTTTTCCATTTCACTATTTGACAGTACATTAAATGGAATTGCAACTCCTTCTGAACATTTATAATTACTTCGAGGGGAAATTAGTCTACACTTATTTCTTATTCGTGCTCTCAAATAATCAAGATTTGCCGGTTTCATATGTTAAAAAACTTGCTTTTCAGGTATCCCCAATAAAAAGCAAACGATTTATGTCTGCTGATCTGGGAGGCCATTCAATAGTTTTCCCTTACACCAATCCACCTGCCCTGAAATACTGCATTCAAATATACATGGACAGATCTCATAAAATGAGGAGGCACATCATCATGCTGGGTTTTCCAATTAATCGTTCCAGTCATATTTTTTTCCAAAAATTTTCACCCTATTAATTACACGATCGCCAGAAATCCATGTCCAAATATTGATTTTCTGTGTGTTGAGTGTGGCCTTTCCAAATCCAGTATGGATTTTTGGCTGTTTTAATCTGATTGGTGACAATGACTAAATTAATACAGGACAGAGTGTGCCATGCTTTATGTATGGAGAAAAGGGCCTCAGTGGTAAGAACGTGTGCCTCTGAACCGAAGGGTACTGGGTTCGATCTCAGGGTACTCCTTTCACTTTTTCAGTACAAACAGTAACATTAACATCAACCGAGGTTCTGGCATTGTATTTGAGCAAGTTGAATGTCTGCACGTTCCGCCCTTCGGAGGGGGCGTGAAGCCGTCGGTCCCGTGTCCATGAGATGTTGGGCACGTTAAAGATCCCTACCATCCTTACAGAAATGCAGGGGTTCGGCAAAATTTCCAGGTTGGTGAGGTGAAACTGCTGGAGTCGGTGACTGGCCATTGTCGCGGAAATAGGCCGACGTTAAAGAAACAAAACACACACATGTATGGAGAATTAGCGGACCATTTGAGGATGTCAGTCAACCAAACTCATTGTTTGTTGTCGAGTTCGAGTTGAAGGTTAACTGTGCCTATTTAACATAATTTTAGTGTTCATAGGCCATAAAGAAGTGTTAACGCTGGTTATACAAGATAAAGATGAGCTGTGTTTTTTAGTCAACCATCTCGTTTTCAAGGTGTTTACTATGCCCTGTTCTGTATTCTTCATAGTCCAAGGATCGACGAACTTCGCTGCAACACACTGAAAATTAATAGCTAATCGCGTTTCATTCTTGCTAATGAAAAAATAAAAAACCCATCACTCTTAATGTAAGAGATGCTCCAAGTGCATGCCTTGAACGTCTTGGCGGCCTCCTAATTGTGAATAAAAATGTCTTCTAACGTTAATCAACATCTAAGGCATGACCGACCTATTCGCAATCGTTATTGTTCTTCTTAGGTCAGTTAAATTGCATGGTTTAGCTGTAGAAGTCCAGTAGCGTAAGATCGGGTGATCGTGCTGGCCATTCTAAAGATCCTCGCCTCCCTATTCACTGATGTAGAAATATTAAGTTGAGGTACTGCCGGACATTAATTTGGTAATGTGCTGGTGCTCCATCCTGCTGAAACCATATCACATTCGCTGGAATTTGTGGGTTTTCTCGATCAGGATACAAATGTGCCAAAATTGGCACGACATTATTTTGGAGCAGCGCTGAATAATATTCTCCATTCGAATTGCCATTAATGAAAAATGGAGCAATGACTACAAGATTTCCAACTAGTCCTGTCCAAATATTAAGCTTTTCATGATATTGTGAATGTTCTTCTCATTCAGTGTGGATTTTCTTTAGACAATTTTGACAATTAGTATGGCCGTGAAGTGTAAAACTGCACTAATCGGAAAACAAAACATGTTCTAGTTGGATATAACATTGTTATCTAATATTTCCATTATTTGTACACAAAAGGACATTAGTCCATCAAACTCATCTTCCATGAGCTCCTGAGTTTGTATCAATTTATAGGGATACATTTTAATTTCTTTTAATATTCGAATAATGGATGAATGACTAACATCCAATGTTGTGGCTGCTTTTCAACTTGGAGTATGTGGGTTTTCCTCAAACTCAAGCATTAAGATCCAATTTGGTATTAGAAAGTTTTCTTGTATCTGCCTTACATGTCCAAGCTAGCGAAATTGCTTTTCAATTTTACTAATTGTTGCTTGGTATATAGGCGGCAAATCGTGAAATTTAAAAAAAATAGGCGAGCAATACTGCATCCGAAAGTAACGGTTACATAATAAGAGTATTCAAAAGTAACGACTATTCTCATCGCTAACACACAAAACTACATTTATCTTGCGAAACAATAATCTTGATATGCTTTTAAAATAAATGGACAAATGTGATGCAAAAGGAAACAAAAGGGTTGGTTAGAAAAGAAGGTAAGCAAAAGTATAGATTAGATTAGAAAACAAAAATAAGAACACAAAAAAATTACAAATATATATATTTCAACAAAAAAAAAAAACATAAAAGCTAAAAACAAAAAACAAGAAAAAGATAATAGGTCTTTTTGTCAAATAAAATAATAAATATAAATGCTAAACATATAAAATTTGGAATGTTATGAACGAATTGAACACACATTTGGCAATTATTAAAATAAATTACATAAAGACTTAATTATCAGTCTCTAAGTAAACTTTGTGAAGTGTACTTATAGAACTAAGGTTGCCACCTGTCCTGGTTAAAGAAAATTCCTAACGCCCTGTATGTATTTATTGCAACTTTGTCATATTTCACGTAAAAATTAAGATATATATATATATACATATATATATATATATATATATATATATATATATATATATATATATATATATATATATATATATATATATAGAGAGAGAGAGAGAGAGAGAAAGAAATTTGTAGTTATGTATTTCTTAAAGCAAGGACAGTTAAATAGAAATAAAATATTGTAAAGATCTTAAAAATTATTCTAATTTGAACTAGCTATTATGTATCTTTTACAAAAATAAAATAGTTATCACAATACTTATATTATTTTGTGGTAATATATTCATTGAATTTTTTATTTGATTAATATGTTCTTTTTCTGGCACAAAACTTGATTTACTTTCCCCACTATAAGATAATAATAATAATAAATTGACAAAACAGTTACCAAAAATCTTCCCTTACTTCTTCTCTTTGTACTTATTATTGAGACAAAACATACAGTAAAATGTTGATTTTAGGCTGGCATGGCATATGTTGCTTGGAATGTTAAATTGCGTCTAGGCTGTTCAGCTGTAGTCGAACTCATTTGGTGTGTTACTATACGTTTCACCAACCATAGCTACTGGCTTTTTCAGTAGTCTAATTAAAAGAATTTCAGTCCAGCTCCTTTTTTTCTTTGTACTTTAGGATATCACAGGGCTCGGACTCAGTCATTATTTTATGGAATATCCATATTTGTAAGGTTACTCCATAGAAGTCCATATTTTTATAAAAGAAGTCAATATAAGTACATATTTTTATGTTTGACAAACTTGTTGACAAAACTAACTTCCCTTGACAAATACGAGAAAATTATCGTTAAAAGAACTCTATTACAAACAGCTTGTGTTCCAAAGGATACTCATTCAAGCTTTCATCTGTAAATGCTTGTAACTAAGGGAAAAGCATGAGAACAATCATTGGCTTAGTTACGAGGATTTTCCGATGAAAGCTTGAAGGAGTCTCCTTTGGAAAGAAAGGTAACGAAAAGCATGACAACAATCATTGGTTGAGTAACAAGCATTTTTAAGTGAGCGCTTGAATGAGTCTCCTTTGAAACGAAAGGTAACAAAAAGCATGACAACAATCATTAGTTTAGTTACGAGAATTTTCAGATGAAAGCTTAAATGAGTCTCCTTTGGAAGCAAGGGTAACGAAAAGCATGACAACATTAATTGGCTTAGTAACAAGCATTTTTAGATGAGAGCTTGAATGAGTCTTCTTTGGAAGGAAAGGTAACAAAAAGCATGACAACAATAATTAGTTTAGTTACGAGGATTTTCAGATGAAAGCTTGAATGACTCTCCTTTGGAAGGAACTGTAACGAAAAGCATGACAACAATAATTAGTTTAGTTACGAGAATTTTCAGATGAAAGGTTAAATGAGTCTCCTCTGGAATGAAAGGCAACAAAAAAAAGCATGTCAACAATTATTAATTTAGTTACGAGGATTATCAGATGAAAGCTTGAATGACTCTCCTTTGGAAGGAAAGGTAACAAAAAGCAGGCAACAATCATTGGTTTAGTTACGAGCATTTTCAGATGAAAGCTTCAATGAGTCTCCTTTCGAAGGAAAGGTAACGAAAAGCATGACAACAATCATTGGCATTGACAAGCATTTTCAGATGAGAGCTTGAATGAGTCTGCTTTGGAAGGAAAGGTAACGAAAAGCATGACAACAATCATTAGTTAATTACGAGAATTTTCAGATGAAAGCTTAAAGGAGTCTCCTTTGGAAGGAAAGATAACGAAAAGCATGTCAACAATCATTGGTTTAGTTACGAGTATTTTCAGATGAAACATCGAATAAGTCTCATTTGGAAGGAAAGGTAACGAAAAGCATGACAACAATAATTGGCTTAGTAACAAGCATTTTTAGATGAGAGCTTGAATGAGTCTCATTTGGAAGGAAAGATAACGAAAAGCATGACAACAATCATTAGTTTAGTTACGAGAATTTTCAGGTGAAAGCTTAAATGAGCCTCCTTTGGAAGGAAAGATAACGAAAAGCATAACAATCATTAGTTTAGTTACGAGAATTTTCGGGTCTTAAATGAGTCTCCTTTGGAAGGAAAGGTAACGAAAAGCATGTCAACAATCATTGGTCTAGTTACGAGGATTTTAGATGAAGGTTGAATGAGTCTCCTTTGGAAGGAAGGGTAACAAAAAGCATGACAACAATCATTGGATTAATTACGAGGATTTTCAGATGAAAGATTGGATGAGTCTCCTTTGGAAGGAAAGGTAACGAAAAACAGGACAACAATCATTTGTTTAGTTACGAGAATTTTCAGGTGAAAGCTTAAATGAGTCTATTGGTTCTTTTATAAGTAACTTGATTTCCAGTCAATTCTGCTCTCAAACGAAATTTTTTAAATTATTAAGATTTGGATCACTTTTGATGCCACGCTATATATTTTAGTTTGCATTGACTCTGTTAGCTGAGCGTTCCTGTCTCAAGCTTTGGATTCAATATGAGTTAGGCTATGGATAAAAAAAAACTTCCGGACGCAGCAAGTGCGTTATGATAGTGAATGTTTATTAAATGCTTCTCACTTTTCGATAAACTTAGAAAGTTGAATTTTGGTATGTCGTAAGGCCTTTCTTAAGGCAACATATCCGCCAAATGCCATTAAAATAACATTAAAAAAAAAATTTTTTTTTGCGAAAGAAAACTCAGAATTTGAAAAACTTAATTTATTATAAACTTAGAAAGTTGAGTTTTGGTATGTAGTAAGGTCTTTCTCAATGTAATATATACACCAAATTTCATTAAAATAAGTTGGTAATTTTCGGAGAAAAAATGAGTTTAAACTTGGCAGAACAGCTCGAAAGCCATTTTGCATTACTAAAACAAAATCCTCAATGTTTCAGGTTCAGGTATATGATACTCTCCGTGGTGAGATCTGATTTGTATGCAGATTAAGGGCTTGAAATTGATCTTCGACCGACTGGCATTTTCATTGCTCTTGAAAATGACCTCAATAAAGGAGCCGAAACGTCAATATATAAATAACCTTGGACTTGGTTTAACCCAAGAAGATAGTATCTTATACAATCATAACCGCAGAAGCTTTTCTGAACATATTTGAGCGACTATACTGGGAATATGTTTATTTTAAACACCGAGACCTGGTCCTATATTCAAGCTATAGCCGAATATTATATCACTTCCCCTCATACATAAAACGATCCTAATTTTAAAAGAAGGTGGCAACCTTACATAAAAATGTTATTCATTCAGTTACAGTTATTATCATTTACAATCAGAATGTTCACACATACACAATAAATAAGTTTTATTGAAACTAATAAGAGAGATCGTTTTATTGCTTAGTAAATTTATGAGTAAAGATTATTATGGGCCATATTTTGATTTTAATTCATTTTGGGATGACTTTCTTCTTTCAAAATCATTTTTAAACAAGGCTTAAGGTTTAGTCAAAACTTATGATAACTGGCCCTAACAATAACAACTTTCCTCATGATTGAGCAAACATAATCTATTTATAAATATTTCTCTTATTTATGTTTCATTAATAATCTAAAAGATATGCATAACATTTAAAGTGAAAAAAGATGTCATAGCTTAGATGCATCATTCTTGGCAATTTACGGAAACAAGCTATAATATTGCAAGCTAATCAATTCTTATGAAGGAGTTATTGATGTTATGTGATGTTTAGTAAAGAGGATATGTTACTACTTTCTGATGATTCTTTTGTGATCCAGAGTGTAAATATCAATCTTTGATAAGACTTTATAACATCTATACTTTTTTGTCGTTTTTTTTTTGTGATGCAAGAAATAAATACATGCTCGAAAAGCCTTTAACACGTTCATTGCCGATCACGCGACTTCGAGTGATCGGGCGCTGCACTAACGTGGCCCATGACTCGACGTCGCGTAAAGCACTCTCGTAATTTGCTATTCATCATGGAGTCCCCTGTGGGTCCGGGGACTAACTAAAAGAATAGGCCCAAGGGAACTGCTGCCTGTCATAATAGGCGACTAATTGGAATCAAACATTGGCGAGGGTCTTGTCCATATGGGCCTGAAGGGAGGCGGATATCTCTGGGAAGTGATGTACACCCGGATTTTGAGGCCTCCACTCTGGGCTTATAAATGGATGGTTGCCCGCGCTTGGTTGTTACTCGGGAGCGGGGTTCCGGATGGGTGCCGCCTTGGGTCGAGTGCTGGCGGGTGTCGTGTGTCTAGACGACCCGGAGGGGGTTGACAACTCTGATGAGTGGTAAACACCCGGAGTTTGGGGCCCCCACTGTGTGCTTCGGAACAGACGGACGGCCTCGCTTGTGCGATGCTCGAGAGCGGGACTCGATGGGATGTCGCCCTGAGTCTAGCACTGGTGGGTGTCGGGTCTATAGACGAACCCAGAGGAGAACTGAGATCTTTAGGGGTGGATTACAACCAGAGATTGAGGCCTCTTCTGTGAGCTTGGAAACGGGCAAACGACCTCACTTGGATGCTGCTCGGATGCAGGACTTCATGATACTGCACCGAGTCAAACACTGACGGATGTCTGGTCCAGACGAACTCGGAGAGAGGTTATCTCTCTTTGAGCTTTGAAACGGGCAAGCGACTTCGCTCAGATGGCAATACATCTGTCAAACAAAGTTTCACCTCGCAGGTGCCGTCTCCTGTCAAAAGCTCGATTTGTTGGGTGAAATTTAAGCTAACGCTGGCAGGTGTTGGACCTGGACGAACCCGGAGGTGGCTGGGGTCTCTAGGGGTGGATTACACCTGGAGACTTGGGCCTACTCTGTGAGCATCAATACAGGCTAACGACCCTGCCTGGATGCTGCTCGAAGGCGGGACTTCATGATACCGCCTCGAGTCAATGAAACACTGGCGGGGTCTGGTGCAGGTGAGGCAGGCATCTCTGGGGAGTGATACGCACCCGGAGTTTGGCGCCTCCACTGTGGCCTCAGAGACTGACAATTGGCCTCGGGAGCGGGGTTCCAGATGATACCGCCCTGGATTGAGCCCTGGTGTGTGTCGTGTGTCCAGACGACCCGGGGGGCTCTGATCTCTGATGAGTGGTAAACACCCGGAGTTTGGAGCCCATACTGTGTGCTACGAAACGGACGGACGGCCTCGCTGGGGTGATGCTCTGGAGCGGGACTCGATGGGATGTTGCCTTGAGTCTTAACACTGTTAGGTGTCAGGTTTGGAAGTGCCTGAGGGGAGCTGAGATCTATAGGGGTGGAGATTAGATGCTGCTCGAGAGCGGGACTTCATGATACCGCCTCGAGGCAAACACTGACGGATGTCGGGTCCAGACGAACTCGAAGAGAGGTTATCTGTCTTTGAGCTTCAAAACGGGCAAGTGACTTTACTCAGATGGCAGTACACCTGCCAAGCAAACTCCCACCCTCAAGAAAAGATCGACTCCCTCCGGGAGCTGGAATTGATGGGTGAAATCTAAATAATTAGATGTGAGCCACAATAGACCTAAGGTCGCGGTGGAGGGACTGAAATAGCCCACTCACAATAAAATCTAATCTAATCTATTCATCATGGAATACTGGCCGATGTGTAATAGCCTGAGGCTTCAGTGTGGGCCTTCGGGGCAAGAATCAAGCTTTTGGGAAGTGGACGTGGCCAGTGAAATCATGCGCTTGATTTTGTTCTAGCTGGTTTATAGGTTAGTAAAGCAGTGGCAGTTACAGTGTTGTTTATTCCATATTTCGCTTCATAGATTCACTGTTTTGCACTGTTTTATTTAGTAAACATTTGCCTCTGCTGTTCACAATGTGTGACCAAGCAGAGACCTCCATGGGCATATAGTGGAAAAATGATGCTAAGCCTGAATGGATACAGAGAAAACGTCCTTTGACTACACGTGAATTAGAAGAACTTTTAGAGAATTCCAGTGAAAATTTTGTTTTCACAAGTGAGGATGATGAAGACTTCAAGTTTAGCGACGATAATGATCAAGATGAAGATGGCACAAACTCAGAGGCAGAACGAATAGAGGACGGAGGGGTAGAGGAGCAGGAGAATTATGTGATAACAAATGATGGAAGACTGAAAAACATAAGTCCAACACCAACTTCGCCACATCAAAATCACGATCTTTCGACAAGGGGTTCAACTACAGAGTGGAGCACTGACAGCAGTTCCATGAGACAACTACAATTTCTTCGCGAGTGTAAGCTCCTTGTAACGGGACCTGAAGATCCAATAGGTTTTTTTAAAAATGTTTTACGATGAGAATTACCTACAAATGATAGTCCAGTGTACAAACAAGTATGCAGAAAAAATGAAAAGTTCAAGTGAACATCGACACTCACAGATTTCAAGGTGGAAAGAGTTAACTCTAGAAGAGTTCAAGACTTTTCTGTGTCTGGTGCTACATACTGGTACTGCAAAAATGAATCGTCTAACTGATTATTGGGAAGTTCACAGACTATATAAGTCATGCTTCTCAAAATACATGTCACATAACAGATTCTTTATTATTTTACGATGCTTACATTTCATGACTCCAGAACAAGATGAGAACACTTCAGCACGTGTGAATAAATGTAAAAGTGTAATTGATCCCTTCAATTCCACAATGAGTAAAATTTATTACCGAGGACAAAATCTATTTTTGGATGAATCAATGGTCCTGTGGCGAGGGCGATTATCTTTCCGCCAATATATCAAAGGAAAAAGACTACTTGCAGTGCCAGATGGTCTGATTTTGAACTAGCACAGAAGATGAAACAGCAGGAAAAGGCCACACTGACAAAATTGTAGAGAAGTTATTGGCGGATAAACTAGATGCTGTACATGGATAATTTTTATAATTCATGCACAATAGCAAGCAAATTACTGAATTGATGAACCTATTGTACTGGTACGCTAGATAAAAAGCATAAAGACAACCCCAAAGCAACTATTTCTAAAAAAATTGACGAAAGGTGAGAACATATCTCGATTTCGAAGTGGAGTTCACATCGGGAAATGGAGAGATAAGAGAGAGATAAATTACATATCTACCAAGTTTGCTGATAAAATGCAACAGGTTACCAGCAGGAGATGAACTAAGGCCTTCAAACCACTGGCTATAGTGCGCTATAATGAAAATATGTCAGGAGTTGATATTCCGGATCAAATGATCTCATATTACCCCTGTGAAAGAAAAACACTACGCTGGTACTTAAAAATTTTCATTTACACTCTGATTATGAGTTTGGTAAATGCGCGTGTTTTGTACAAGTTTTTTGGGGAACCCAAAATTTCATTATATGACTTCAGGGAGAGAGTTATTGAACATTTGTTACCCGAACATGAAGGACCGACAGTTTTGGAAAAAAGTCAGCAGGGGCAGAAAGAACACAAGATTACCAAAATAGCCAAATGTACAGAGCGCACAATGAAAACAGGGGGCGAGAGAAAAGTAAATGCTACCTCCAGAAAAGATTGCAGGAACTGTTATCGAAATAAAAAAAGAGTGCAAACTACAATGGAGTGCAAAGAGTGTCCCGATAGCCCACTTATGTGTTTGGATTGTTTTTTTGAATTACATACATGTGTCAAAAAATAGTAAGTTGGATATTTGGATTATTCGATTCTTTTGATGTAGAAGGAAAAAGGTTTTTTTAGTTTCGTGTTCGAATGTTTTGGTTTTATTTTTTTTAATTATTGCAAGGAAATTTTTTCTAGTTTATTCATTCAACTTAGAGTAGACTTTGTTTTATTTGCTAGTTTGAACTTGTTCTCAATTGTTTAAATAAAAATCATTTCAATTCATCGTGTTATTCATTTATTTACTTCTATATACTCAAGTGGTTGCTAAAGTTGTAAGATAGATTGAGAGAAGTTTATCACTCAACGTTGTGTGATGAGCCACCAGAGTAAAATGTACATTGCGCATGGCCTATCACGCGACGTTGCGTGTTAAATAATAATTATTAAAAAGCCTAGTCATATTAAACGAAAATTATCAAATGATGTTTAGCAAGGCGTTTGTTAGCCAAATACGATACCTCCGTATTGACCACACAGTAAACTCCCAACTTTTGAAGTGGGCAATGAACGTGTTAACACCCAAAAACAATATTAACTAAAACAATGGCTACAACACAATCAAAAACATTAAAAATTAGTAGACGGTAAATTATATAATCTTCATAATATTAAGGCAACAAATAGTTACTGTAACAAGTTAAATCAGTAAGAAGATGAAAAAATATTCATTCTGGAGTTTTAATTAGTTATAAATTATATTGTTTATAAAACTCGTCCCTTTCTTCACGTTAACTCAAAATTTAAACCAGGCAGCATTTTTTTTTGTGTTGATGATATAAGTCTCCCAGAGGATGTTCAAAAGTTCATCAATTTTATAGACAATTAAATTTTCTATATTTTTCTCCTCTTGTCAATTTTTTGACAAACCACCCGTTTTTGAGAAAATTGAGATTTTTAGAGTTGAGATCAAAACAAAATTATGTCCCTCAAAGACTTCATTAAACAGTAACATATCTGAAATTTAACAAACCCCATTAAAAACTAATAAATAAAAAACCATAAAAAACACTAAAGATATTGTTCAAAATGACTTCCATTTTCTCTCACACATAACTGCACCATTCATCGAAAATAAAGTCGACTGTGTTAAGTTATTGGATGTCACTTTTAATAATGGTCCACTTATTATTGATGCAACTCCACAAATCTTCCGCAGTTTGCACTGGTGTCAAATACACATATTCTTTTAAAGCCCCCCAGAGAAAAAAGTCACATATATTCAAGTCTGGTGATCGTGCTGGCCAATGCTGAGGGCAATTAATTCCACGACCTATCCATCTATTTGGAGCTATTGGTTTAAAAAACCATGAACATTATTAGTGAAATGTGGTGGCGCCCCATCATGCTCAAACCACATTTCGCTGTGCAGTTGTAGGGCAGCTCCTCCAGTAGCTTAGGAAGAACATTTTGCAAGAAAAGCAAATATGTTGCACCGTTTAAGCGGTTTGGTAAAATAACCGGCCTAACCAAATGTCCTCAAACAATACCTGCCCATACATTTATTTTAAATTCTCTTTGGAAATGGTGGGTTACTGCAGCATGTGCATTTACGTCCGAATATTCGTGGCAGTTGTGCACATTCCTAATCCCTCTCCTTGTAAAACAAGCTTCATCCGTAAAAAGAATGGTCCTGGGAAAATCAATGTTCTGATGTAAGATGAAATTACAAAAAACGCAGTCTTGCCTCTAAATCCTGCGGTAGCAGTTCTTGCAATTTTTGAAGGTGATAGGGATGCAGCAGATTGCGTCGGATCATTCTATGGACCGTCGGCTGCCTGGATAGTCGTCTGGTACTGGTTTGAGGCTCACTTTCAATACCCTCCAGAAGACGCTCCTCAGTTCGTGATGAACACGTCATCCAGCATTTTTTATGAAAAAGTAACCTGTTGCTCCACGTTCAACATTGGCAAACGTTTGACGATGTGGTATGTTACGATTAGGAAATCTTCTTCGATACGCCTCTGCACTTCTGCGGCAATTCCCTTGCACAACTCTAATACCATAAGCATGTCAACTTGTTCATTAACCGAGAATTTTCCAGCCATTTTAACCAACAAATTATTAACACAAAAGAAAACAAGAAACGCAAGACAATAATTATTGTAAAACTTAATAAATGTAAGTAATGTCATATTTGACAACGACTATAACAGCAGATGACTTGCAGAGCGCCCAAAGCATCCTCTATGATACTTTAATGTTTAATTATTTCTTCAAGGGACATACCTCTGTTTTGTTCTCAACTCTAAAAATCTCAATTTTCTCAAAAACGGGTGCTTTGTCGAAAAATTGACAAGAGGAGAAAGAGATAGGAAATTTAATTTGCTATAAAATTGATGGACTTTAACTTTTAATTAGGTAAGGGTTAAAAAAAATCAAATCATTAAAAGGGTGACCCACCCCTAATTCACCCCTTTTTGAGTTCAAATTTTTGTCAAATAACGATGTTGATAAAAGAAAACCATCTACCGAACTTGGTTGTTCTATGCTAGGGCACTGCTGCAATACAGCCAAATTGCTAAATATTGTTAAAAATTAATAATGAATAAAATAATATTGCTTGTGCTGATAATTTTTTTTAGTTGAAGCGTGTAATAAAATATTTTTTTCGGCAAACGTCCGGGAAGAACCCACTTCCCGAACGCTTTTTCTTTGAGAAAGTAGCAGTTCTCCGGCATAGTCCGGGAAGTACGTACTTCCCGGACTAGGCCGGGAAGAATCACATCATTGTTGTCATTGTGAATATGAAAATCTTGGTAGGTATGATTTTGATAAATATAGTTGAACATTACCATAGCAACGAAATAACGACTGACAGCTATCTGAAATGAAATTAGTTGACATTTTAATTTTCGAAAGTTTGCATGGTTTTTGGTCGCAATTGTCTCAATAAACTATGGAAAGCAACAGCGATAGTGAGTTTGAAAATGTGCCTTACGAAATTTTCAATGCAGCAGCTGCTGCTACAGCACAATTATTGCCTGAAAAATCAAAGTCCAGGTATGAAAACGTTTATGATTTGTTCACGAGATGGATGGATATGAAAAAATGCAAAACTATTACAGAGGATGTAATTTTAGCTTACTTGGCGCAAAAATCTGAAACTGTCAAATCCTCTACCCTGTGGAGCATGTACTCTATGTTGAAAAGTACCATTTTAGTGAAGAAAAATGCAAACATTGCCACTTTCCCAAAGGTAATCGCATTTCTTAAAAGGAAGAATGTTGGTTATAAAGCAAAGAAATCAGAAGTCTTCAGCAGCGAGCAAATCAACAAATTCATTAGAGAAGCAGATAATAAAACATATCTAATGCTAAAGGTAATTTTAACAAAATATTACGATTGTATGATATAAAAGTATCAACTTAATTCGCTTCATTTGCAGGTAGCAACAATTATTGGGTTAGCCGGTGCGTGTAGACGGGAAGAACTAACAAAAATGTCAATTGATCTAATAAACAACAAAGAAGACATGTTGCTTGTGAAAATACCAGATTCTAAAACACATATTGAGATAACTTAGACGGGAGGAACTAACAAAAATGTCAATTGATCTAATAAACAACAAAGAAGACATGTTGCTTGTGAAAATACCAGATTCTAAAACACATATTGAGAACTTTTGTTGTAATTGGGCAAGAAAACCTGCTGTTGTATAGGCAATATTTATCTTTACGGCCATCCCATACTCCACATAACAGATTATTCGTGAATTACAAAAAAGGAAAATGTTCGATTCAGCCCGTTGGTATCCACAGTTTTGGGAATCTCGGATTAAGAATTGCAGAATTTTTAAATTTACCCAATCCTAAAAATTACACAGGCCATAGCATGTGTCGAACTTCAGCGACAATATTTGCTGATAATGGTGGAAACATCACAAATTTGAATAGACACGGTGGCTGGAAGTCTACCAATGTCGCTAAAGGATATATAGACAATTCACTAACAAACAAAATTAAAATTGCCAATACCATTCAAAAATTATCAGATGAAAACAATCAATATGAAACAGAAACTTTACCTTCTTGTTCTGACTACAAAAGCATTTAAATATACCAAGCATTTCAAACAAATTAAATCCTTTCACTATTAGCAATTGCTCGAATTTTAATATAAATATTAATATAAATAAGAATTAGAATGTTTCTGTTAGTACCTATCTTCTGTTCCAATTTCAATATTTAATACAAATAAGAATTAAAATGTTGGAAATTTTGTTCTACAAAGAAATATAATAAAGAAATGTGTCTCATTGATTTGTTATTCTACACGGTTGCCGAAAAAATAGTGTACGCAACACATCCGAAAACAGTTTTTTTGGGTTCGCAGACTTCCAGGACTCGCCTACGGCTCGTCCTAGAATTTTGTCGACTCGTCCAAAAAAATAGTATTTTCCGGACTTGTAACGTAAATTACATTATTCCACAGTTTCTAATTATACAATTTCTTAAATTGGAAATGATGTGAATAACTTACTTTCCACATGGTCATAGATAAAATAATTAAAATAGTGAAATTCTTTCATCTTCTTAAAATACATATTCACAGCTAACTATAAAATAGACAACTGGAAATTTGATAGTGCATATCATAATTCCATGGTATGTGTCATATGGAACTCCTCAGCAAATCAACCCCACATTGTAACATTCAATGATCAAATGGCTGAATAAATTAATTATTTTTGATGAACATATAAAATGAAATGCATTAAGAAGGCTGAAATTTAATTCCTAAAGCATAAAAACAAAAAATTGTCATGTGCTCTAATATATATGTCAAATACCATAAAAAAAAACAAATAGAGAGTTATAGGCTCAACTGAAAATAATTTATAATTATAACGGAAACACAGCTTGCAGTTTTTACAGAATTGTTTCAGTACAACATAAACACTGTCCAATCTTAATGCTGCCAGTGTTAAAAGTACTGGTCTAAATTATTATGGATTTAATCATTTTTATTTTGAAATAAGAGCAGTAATTAAAGACGTACTACAACACAAAAATTCAGGACGAAGCAAGTGCACCATAGTAGTGAATTGTAAGAATTGTACACTATTATTATAGGGCATATAACTAAAATTAATACTTTAAACTTACACAGACCTTGAATATTGATTTTAGAGGTCCTAGTAGCGCATATTTAAAGAATTCTTTCGAAAATGTGTAACATGTCGCATGTATTTAACATAAACGTGACATGTCACACGCGTTAACGCCTTTTCTACAATAAAGCTTCTAAATCAGTCCCTTTAGTGACGCCAGAGTCCGAGTCCCTCTAGTGACGTCAGAGTCCGAGTCCCTCTAGTGGCGCCAGAGTCCGAGTCCCTCTAGTGACGTCAAACTCGGCGGTCGGTTACTCTACCGCATCACAACTCGATGGAATACGCCTGCAGACGCGACGGCTCAATGACATGTCCAGATAAGAAAATCTTTATAAACGCTTGCAATGCGTGACACGCTTTCTTCGGTTTCAAGTCAGCCGGAAATGTTATCGTACAGCTAAATTTTCAATCGGGAAAACAGCATGCCTAAATGGGTAAGTTTTATACTTAAATACCTGCTTATTTCTAGTTGCTCGTACATTTCTTTGGCTGAGATTAATATGAGATTGCTTGCTTATGTATACCATACTAAATCCACTTTCGATAACTGCTCTCTTTGTTATAAACTATATACTGTTAAACGGTGGCTTGTGGTAGCGTTAGTTCAGTAATTACTTGCTATTGTGCTGTCTTAATTGCATTTTAAAAGAGATCATTTAGATTTTGTTTCATTTACGTTATTTTATTCCTAATTATTAACGCAGATAAATTTTGTATGTAAACGCAACCTGCTACCAGCCGCCTCATGTAAACCATTAAGCCCTGAACCTACACTAATACACCTAAAACTTTATAGCACCCCGCTAGGGAGAAGCCCTTTCAATAACACCTTGCTGAATGGAACCGCTAGGGAGCAGCCCTCTCAGTAACACTTTGCTGAATGGAACTGCTAGGGAGAAGCCCTTTCAATAACACCCCGCTAAATGGAACAGCTAGGGAGAAGCCCTTTCAATAACACCTTGCTAAATGGAACCGCTAGGGAGAATCCCTTTCAATAACACCTTGCTAAATGGAACCGCAAGGGAGAAGCCCTTGCAATAACACTGTGCTAAATGAAACCACTAGGGAGAAGCCCTTTCAATAACACCTTGCTAAATGGAACTGTTAGGGAGAAGCCCTTTCTTGCTGAATGGAACCGCTAGGAAGAAGCCCTTTCAATAACACCTTGTTGAATAGAACCGCTAGGGAGAAGCCCTTTCAATAGCACCTTGCTGAATTGACCCGTTAAGAAACAGCCCTCTGAATAACACCTGTTTAATGGAACCGCTGAATTGCACCCTGTCTAAAATCAATTCTGAGTGCCGAACCATGAAGCCGTTTCCCGAGGAAGTCTCTGAGGCACCTCCAGCAACCTAGGCTGGACGAAAGCGATCATCACTACTGAGGCAGCAGTCTGAACCTCGAGTTAAGTACATCATTTATCTGTAGTTTTCTTTTAAAAGTAGTGTATGCTTCACAACTCATTTCGACAGTGTTATATAGCAATTTAAAGTAGTTAATTTCTATTTCTCCTTTGGTTAAATTTGCTTAATTAAATCGAGCTGCATTATACAACTTCAATAATCTTTTAATAAACTGATTTTACTTCTAACTCCTGACTTTTATTTGTGCATCTTAAAACCCACTGACTGCAAGTGCTGAAGCCCACGCCCTGCGTTGATTTGTATTATATTTGTGCCCCGACTGAGTAGCCAAACTAATCATTAATTCTTTAATAAATACCTAGGGCATAATAATAGTTTTTTTAGTTATACTGTCTCCACAACGTGGGGATTCGTTTTTTTTTTTAGTTATATATGTTACCACCGATATCTCTATTATCAAAAAAATCTTTGTGCTCTAACTCTGTTTGAGAAAAATGCGCGAAACTCACTTTTCTATGAAGCTAGAAAATTTAACTTTGCTATATCTATAGATAGTGTAAGTCTCCTTAAAAGAAACTTGTATTACAAATTTGATTAAACTTACAAAAACTTTCCAGAAGGAAACTTAATTCACATTTTGAAAAGTAAAGTATCTGCCAAATTATAAACGTTGCAGTTATTTCTCCTTATTAATAGCCTGAATTATTTCTTTTTAGCCAATCTAATCAAACCGTTTTTTCCAACAGCTAAAAAAGCTTTTTTAAAAACAAATTCTGTTAGTGAACTTTCTTAATAAAAATTCCATATCAACAATAACAAAATGTCTGCTGAAAATTATAATTTTAGACTCAAAGGTGACAAAGTTATTCCGGCGTTTTAAAATGAGATCTTGTTCAAAACGTATGAAATCTGTACATTATTGTTTCACCAAATGTCAAAGTGAAAAAAAAAACCCAAAACAATACATTCATCGACTGGGAATCGATCTCAGAACTTTCTTCCTAGGAGACAAGCACCTTACTACTGAACCAGCTAAGATACGTCAACTGAAGCTTTGTTTACCTGATGCTTGACGCCAACTTCATGCGCCCTGATATTTAATTATTTATTTAAAATTTCCACCTACAGAATTGAACAAATCCAAATGGTACTTAAAAATAAAACCGAAAAAAAAACTCAAAATAACAAAATCACTGTCTTAAGACAGTTTTCATCCTAGACATAGCAATATAAAAGATATCACAATTAGAAAAATTAGCATTATAATTATGCAACAATCTGTCCATGAAACTGTTACATCCATAGTTGGTCCTGTGTGTTCGCTCAAAAAAAAAGTTGCTGTTGGCGAGTTGAGCGTGGTGGAACATGGAAAAGGACCAACTTGAGCAGATCATTACAGTCAATGAGACCATTAATTAACTTATATATAAACATCAATGAAAGATACTCATGTTGCGCTTTGAAACTGACCATACCACAAAGAAGCAATCTGACATCATACCCAATATCTTGGCAAGGAAAGTGATGCTTATAAAGAAGGTATTTAACAAATTTGTTTTGTACTCTTTCAATACGATTAATGTGGCAAGCATAGGATGGAAACCATACAACACAACAATACTCAATACTACTTCGAACCAAGGATGTATACAAACTAGTGATTGCCCTTGTGTCAGTCATATGTTTAGTGTGTCTTTTAACAAACCCCAAAAGTCTGCAACATTTCACAACCACAGCATCAATATGCAGATTAAATGACAAATAATTTTTGAAAATTACACCAAGATTTGCAACTGAAGTGACAACGTCCAACACCGTGTTATAAATGGTATAGCTATGAACAATCCGATTCTGACCCCTAAAATAGCTCACAACCTTACATTTACCCACATTAAGCGACAACAAGTTTGAACTGCACCAGCGAGTCAAGTTGTCGAGATCATGTTGCAAAGTGTTGACACCATGGACAACTTCAGAAAAAAACTTCAGGTCATCTGCATACAATAAACATTTCGATGAATCAAAACAACTCACATCATTAATAAAAACATTGAAGAGAACGGGACCTATATGTGATCCCTGTGGTACCCCAGACAAGACGAGGACCTCATCTGATAGAGCACCACCAATGCTAATAAATTGCTTTCTGTCAGACAGGTAAGATCGAATCCACGAAAGATAACCACAGATGCCCATTGCAAACAATTTTTGCAGAAGAAGGATATGACACACACTGTCAAAAGCCTTTGATACATCAGTGTATATAACATCAACTTGTTTACCAGCCTACAATGCATCTGTCACGTAAGATTGAAAAATGGCGAGATTAGTGACCGTTGACCTTCTACTACAGAAACCATGCCGCTCTCCAACAATACTGTGTTTCAAGGTATTGTAAATCTCATCCGCAATGATAGATTCAAATAGTTTCGGTATTACAGGTTCGATTGAAACAAAAATTTTATATTATATTCAAAGTAAACGTAACAACAATTATATACTGAATTAATAAAATTGTCACTTGAAACACATTCAATGACTGTTGCGATCTTAGATGACGTCTTATGTTTAAGTTTAATGATAAAAGAGCAAACTGTTTTAAAATCATTTTTATAGAGACGTGGCTTGATTTTGTTTACATTTCCACTACATTATGCTACACTTTCAGTCTAAAACTGTAATTAGGGCCGTTCATCAAGCTACAAGTATAGTGTATTTTTAAAATTTATTGAATCCCCAGTTAAAAAACAATAACTTGACAAATTTTTAATTTCATATTTCACGTCGTTTGGGATATTTGTGGTCGAGATTTCACGATTGTTGGTTCGGGTAGTATGTTTTATGCCTGTTATCTATTTTGTTTGGTTACCGTTGATGTATGGTTTATACCTGTTGTATGAATCAATCTACGCATGGCAGTTAACTACTCTGTCTGCCAGGCATTGGACTTCAACCACTAAGTCAACCACTTTTCTTAATGAAAATGTACTAAACAGTACAGCTTGAGCGTTGTTCATTACAAACAAGTTTAGAATCCTTGTAATGCAGAAATAAATACAAATTACGATGTCATATCTAAATACATGTGCAGATTTTAAATCTACCTCTAGCCAGCTTGGAAACATCCGAGCCACAACCTCGTTTGATGCTAATGTTACAGTATGTACTAAAAAAGTGAAAGGACAACTTTGGGATCGAACCCAGTACCCTTCGGTTCAGAGGCATACGTTCTTAGCAATGCACCACCAAGGCTCTATAAGCTATCGTAAAAATTACCTTTCACAATGTTATAGAATGTAACACAAACTGAAAACAATATTTTCTATCAAGAGAAAAATCTGATTGTCCAGTACAAGAGCTAACTTTTGTTTTTTAAAATATAATTATAGTTGTTCATAAAGTAAAGAAACATTTAATATTTTGCGTAAAATAAAGCTATTTTTGGACTGTTAAATAGATTATGTGCTGTTCTGCCATCGTTTAAATCACTCAAGTGGGTTCCTATAAGTTTAGCCCACCATACCTGCTGGTTTCTTCCGTAGTTGTCGCTACTTTTAGGAACCCACCAAGTCAGTTGGACCCAACAATAAATGCCAGCCATGCAAGCCTAAAATCATCAGAGCACTATTTTTGTGAGGCAGATATTTAATTCCTTGCTTTTAGAGTTTAAATTTAATAAGTTAAAGTAAAAGTTTTAGTTAATGTTTCATTATGAAATAAATTTTCCATGTGTAATTTTCCATTTTATTGAAACTAACCCAATAAATGCAACTAATTATTTAAATTATTTAACTTTGCAATGTTTTTTAAATAATCATCAATCTTTTAGGTTTTGCACCAGGATATACAGAAAAACAGCGAGACATTTAAAAAAAACATCGGTAAAAACCTCTTAGCTGTGTTTTCATTATATGAAAGTAATCAATATTTATAGACCAGTCAACTTAAGAAGTATAATCAAGTGAAAGCACACAAACTTACATTATCTAGTATACTTAAAAAAATCATGTATAAAAAAAAGCACATCTATTTACATAAAAACATCAGGCTGCTAGAACTTCGGTAGCCACAAATAGGAAAAGTGACTTTCGGGTTAAGTTTTTATGTGTTTGAGCAGCTACATAAAAATGATATTACATTAAAAAGAAGCCAGTAATTGGATATGCTAAGCAGACTACAAGATGTTCTTTTATTTTCATTGCGAGGCTTATATCTTAACCCTTAATTACTAACTTAATGGCAACACCTGATCGGATAAGCAATTTCACCAAATTGTGTATGTCTCAGTTTCACCACTCTCCTTAATTTTGTCGACTAGTGTAAATATCACGTCTTTATCGTATGACCCACCACTGATGCTTGGTTTGCATTTTACACGTTGTTGAAGCGTGGTACCTATCTCTGAAATAGGTGTTTAGTATATACATAATATTTATCGAAGAAACTGGGGAATCTTCTAAGTAGGTCTAAAAAAGACAGCGAAACATGGTGGTCCTAAGTTCAAGGAACAATTAATAAAATGGCTTAATGAGGTTGAAAGTAATAAAGATAATGTAGAAGATAAATGATGAAAATTATGTGGTTAAAAAATTTGGAGAACAATAAATAATTTGAAAACAGGAACAGACACAAAGAAAGTAGATATAAAAGAAATTGCGAATGGAACTGACGTACTGCAGACAACAACAAGTAGGCAAGATATAGTGAACATTTTGAATAATTACCACACAAATATAGGAAGCACACTGGCACAGGCAATCACAACAAGCTGTCTAGAAGCAGCAGAACAAAAAAAGTATGATATCCAAACATCTATGTATATGAGACCAGTAAATGAAAAAGAGATAATCTCAGTTATAAAAAACCTTAAAACATATGCGTCACCAGGCTATGATGGAATAAAACCAATCTACATAAAAAAATTAGCCCATATACTGGCACCGACAATAGTAAAATTGGTAAATCAGCACATCAAAGATGGACACTTCCCTGAAGAACTCAAAATAGCTAGAAACACACCAATTTTTAAAGAAGGAAGTAAACTTATGCCAAATAACTACAGGTTCATATCTAACCTCACGGTATTTAGCAAGATTTTTGAGAAAGTTATACATACAAGACTAACAGACTACATAGAAAGTATTGGACTCATAACAAACTGTCAACATGGCTTTCAAAAGCAAAAATCTACAACAACTGCAATGTTAAACTTAATGAACTATCTGCAGAGTGCTTTGGACAGAGGGAAATGCATAACAGGTCTGATCCTGGATTACCGTAAAGCCTTTGACACTATAGACATTGAAATAATGAATGCTAAACTTGAAAATATGGGAATAACAGGGAACGTGTTGAAGCTGCTAAAAAGTTATCTACAAAATAGAAAGCACTACACACAAATAGGAAATGTGAAAAGTGAACGAACTCACATGACCTGTGGCGTTCCTCAAGGGTCCATTCTAGGACCATACCTGTATATACTATACATAAACGAACTGAGCTTATACAAATTGAATGGGAAACAAATGATGTATGCACATGATTTGGCAATTTTCTATGAAAATGTGGATGACAAGAAAACCAAAGCTGAGATAAATGAAGATCTAGAACTACTAATGAGATGGACAAACACAAATCGTCTAACTATAAATGAAAAAAAAATGCTACTTAATCCACATACAGAAAACCACTAAACGACACCAAATGAATATTACAATTAAAGGAAGAAGCATAAAAGAAGTAGGCCTAAACATTGATAACAACTTAAAATGGACTAAACACATAAATGAACTAAAATTGGAGATATCATATATAGCAATGGCTTATAAAATCAAAAACTGTCTCCCAAAATCACAGAAGATAATGTTGTACGAGGCATATATAAAAATTAAATTGATGTACATGATTCCTTTCTGGGGAACTCGCAATAAAACAGATATATCTAGTATACAAAGGATACAAAATAAAATCCTAAAATTAATATATGATCTATTGGACCCCAACAAATTAAGTTTTCAGAAAAACTAAACAATTAGACATTGCAGAACTAACAAATTATGAAACAATGAAAATCATCCACAAACTAAGACAGGGAGAAATAAATGAACCAGAACTGCAAATGAGACACAGCAACGAAGTACATAGTTATGGTACAAGGAGACGTTTAGACATAAGAACAGAGGCTGCAAGAACAAACACAGGACAAAAAAGGATACTATTTAATGGTGTAAAACCATACAATGAAATACCTGAAGAAATGAAAAGATTAAAAACAAACAAATGGAAAAGTGAGATAAAGAAGTACTTGCTGAACAAGAGAACACTATGATAATAGAGACATTAATGTAGTATTGAAAACTAGTTCCCAATTACACATGTTAAATTTATGTTTTTTTATTATGTTGTCAGACATAACCCTTAAAGGGTTTTTATGATTTAATATTAAACTCAATTTAAAAAAAAGTGTCTTGGAAAGTCTGAACAGTATTTATGATATTTTAACCTACCGTTCACTGGAACATCCAGAACTGAAAGTGGAAAAAAAAATGGTAAAAACGAAGCTGTGTGCTCTCACAAATTGAAAAGAAAAACTGTGTATGCATGTTATGTCTGTCAATAGCCAATTTGTTTTAATTCCGAAAAAAGTGGTTGAAGACAAGATCCATAAAGCTAGGTTCCATTGCAGTTTTTTTGTAGAACAACTATGACAAAATTGGTTTTCCAGTTACAAAAATACTATTATGGCTACTGTTGCTAGACCAGCAAACGAGCTGGGTTTAGAAAAACCTCCGGGAGAAAAATGGTATAGACGGTTCCGAGTCTGCAAAGAAAGGATCTCGGACAAAATATATCAAACTCTGACACGCTCTCGGGTAAATGTAAACAGTGAAAACTTAACTTAGTGGTTTGAAGGGGTGAGATATAAAAGAGCTTGTTGAAGTAACGAGGAATGCATTAAAGTGGTTTGAATGTGGATGAAACTGTTTATTATATGAAGCCCAAAGATGGCAGGGTGTTAGCTGAAGAAGGCAGTAAAAGAGTTTATATAGCAGGGGCCAACAATGAGAAGCAGAATATAACCATTTCGATGATGGCTAATGCTGCTGGACAAATTTTCCCATCGATGCCCAATACAAATGACTATCTCTTCACATTGCAGACTCCACAACTTCAGAGTCACTATCATTTGACAGTGGCGAATCTTTCTCATGGAAAGAAGAATTTAACGATGAAAGAAAAAAACAGTGAATCACAATTTTAAATGGAAAACTTAAAAAATATAACTTAAACTGATTTTCTGCTGTCTGAATTTTTGGGTGGAAGACACAAACAAAGTTTGAATATCTTTGTGTGTCACAAGGAAAAAAAGAGTATATATTGAAGCCATGGGATTAAAATCCACGGACAAAGCAAACAAAGAATTTGTCCAAATGAATAGGACATATGAACTATATCTATAGGCCAGGTGATTGGCAAAGTGCCTCATCCAGAAATTTTGACCCAGATAGAAATGTTTAGTTACATTTTGGGACAATCGTTGCCAGTTAAAGTAAATAAAAAAATATTAAAATATGTCCCCTATTGGGAAAACGTATATGTAATCTAGTGTTAGATATTGGGACTGATAATAACATCAGAAAATGTATAAATTTTTTGTAATAGTTTTCTTTATATTCAAAAACAGTTTCGTTGGCATTTATAATAAACTTCGAGGAATGTCTAGAATTTTTAATTTCTTTTTGCAATAAACATTTTTCCTACAACTTACACTTATTTGGCATTTTCTCTTAATAGTGTCATCTATTGGCATCTTTGGTACCTTATGTGTGATAAAAATAAACTAAAAATATTATTTAAACACAATTCGACAAAAATAAAGCATTCCCAGGTTGGCGTTTTTCATAAGGCATCCGAGATGACATTTTTGGTAAGTTAGTAATTAAAGCTTAAGGTGATTTGTGTGTTTTTCCCTTTAAATTAACCCTTTCAGTACGGCTGACTAATATATTCATCACTAAGATTTTTTGCAGATAGACGGGTTCCGAATATATTAGTCACATGCTAGTTTGTTTTCTGGACATGTGCCTTTTCGAGTCGGGCACTCATAAATGTTTGATTTGGCTCAGAGACTACCGACAAACTGTTTCTGTATGGTAGACAGACGGAAGCCCAGCACTATTAATACTGACGAATATTTACGACAGCCGGCAACGTAGCAAAGTCAGGTGATTAGAATATTTGCCAGGTGTATGTTAGCCGATTTGGCGCCACTGGCTTTAAAATGTCGTCTTAAGGACACACTGGCCCTTCGTGAAGCTCTGAAAGGGCTAAAAAACGAAAAACGGCAGACATAAATTACTGTGGGTTAGATGAATATGAAGTGAACAGCATTTTAAATGTATTGGATAGTAGTGAATTGTATGTTAGCGAGGAAGGACCATTTATAGACAGTGGAAGTGAATACGCTTCACTCGGAGAGTGAAAGTGAGGCAAATTTGAGCACTGGTGAAGATGAAGAAATTTTAGAAAATAAATCGGTCACCAAAGAACACCCAAGCGATACAAATTTTAACAAATCTGATGACCCTTCCCAAATTATTCAATAGTGGGATTCACATGACTTCGTCCCTACAATCCACCAGTTTGACAACAGTAACAGTGGGATAGGGCGAGAGCAGAATAAATACGCCTAGCCTGCAGAGATTCCAATGAGAACCTGGACAGTAAATCGGCCTGTGTTGTACCAGTAGCGGGATACACCCGATCCGCTCCGTATGCGAGGAACTTTACAAATATTCGTTGGAACTTCAAGAGCCCGTATATGGAAGTCATACAGACGAGACCACACCACACAGGCTTATTCCACATGCGGCCGCACATAGGCACCAAACAGGAGCCTTAAAGTTTCAGCATTATGAAAGGAACCGGAATTGCGAATAAGAAATCCAAGTGTCTTCGATGTCCTAGAAATAGCATGTTCATAGTTCTCCACAAATGAGACTTTCGAGTCGAAGACAACACCCAAGTCTTTAAAGGTTGCAGGTCTTAGAAGAGGCTGTCCATCATTTTTTTAGTATTCAGTGGGAGGTTGTTAATGGAAGACCAGTGTTGAACTATATGCAAACATTCCTCACGCACCAAACAATCGCAGAGATCAGCAACGGAAGAGAAGATTTTTACATCATCTGCATACAGAAGATAGGATAAGTCGATGACATCTGAAATATCATTGATGAAGAGATTGAACAACAAGGGTCCCAGAACAGATCCCTGAGGAACACCCGATTCAGCCAAGACCCCCACGGACTGACACCCATGATAGTGGACAACATTAACTCGATCACGAAGATAGGATCCCATAAACTTCGGCAAGTTCGGTGAGAAACCCCTGTTATCTAGTTTCCTCAAAAGAATATCGTGATTTAATCTATCAAAGGCCCTGGAGAGGTCCAGGTAGATAACATCCATCTGCGACCCGTTGTTCATGGCAGCAGATATATATTCAGTTATGCTGATTAAGTTAGTGGTCGTGGAGCGGCCCCTCACGAAGCCATGCTGAGCGCTGCCAATCACATTTTTTACCACAAACGAAATCATCCCATGAAAGACAATCTCGAACACTTTCGCAAAGTTGTCCATTATAGCGATTTGTCTATGGTTTTCAATCAACGTAGAATCACCTCCCTTTGGACCAGGTATTGCATTCGCCTTCTTCCAGGTGCTAGAGAATACAAAGGACCCCAGCGATATATTGAACAGTATAGTCAAGGGCTGAAGATGATGATCACTACTGTGGATTGCACCCAGAAGACCAGAAGTGCTACAAAAAATTGTTTTTTCATACACTCGATATGTGTATGCTAAATGAATATACCTTGTACATGACGCAGAATGCCAAGATTGTCTCATTTCCAGCATTCCATCTTGAAGTTATTCGTCAGCTCCCTCAAAGGTATTTCCTACTACTTGATTTTTTTTCCTTAGTCTAATTTTTCAGATGTCCATCGAGGTATGCTGCTAAACCAACACACCAGTGTACTGGTCTTTCTAGGTTAACAGAAAGACACTTTCAGTCTGAAGTTAATCGTAAAGATGGAAAGTTACAACTGAGAAGATGCTGGGTGTGTTCTCATACAAAACAGAGACAAAAGAAGAGTAAAGATTCAAAATACTAGTGTATGCCATCACTTTGTACTTCGAGACATTTAATTCAAGTGTGTTCTTCACACACCACAGCTGCAAGTTGTCAAGGTCCACCTGGAGTCTTGAACAGTCACCAATATCGTGAACACTGGAGTACAATTTGAGATCATCAGCAAATAATAGATGATTACCAGAAATTACAGAGCTTATGTCGTTGATAAATAACAAAAAGAGGAGCGGGCCAAGATTGGAACCCTATGGAACGCCGGAGCCAGCAGTGAAGGCTTCAGACTTAAATCCATTATAAAAAACATATTGCACATGGTTAGTCTAGTAGAGTCCAAAGAATTCTATCAGCCATCCATCAAGGTCCGCCAAATGCAGCTTGTACAAAAGTGTTGAGTGGTCAACACGATCGAACGCTTTGGAGAAGTCTGTATAAATGACATCCACCTGACCCCGTCGATCCAAAGCTTCACTTACATACCTTGTGAACAGGGATAAATTCGTCAGTGTTTAGCACCCCTCCATAAACCCATGCTGGTATTGTGACAAGCAACACTTCACGGCAGGATAGATACAACCATACAGTACTGCCTCAAAAATTTTAGCAAAATTACATAGGATAGCTATGGGCCTGTAGTTGCTGACCCTTGAACGGTCCCCAGACTTAAAAACAGGACAGATCCGAGCAACCTTTCAAAACTCAGGGAAGCAATGTGTGCGCAGCGACAGGTTAAATAGGGTTCTAAGAGGTTTGAGAAGAGCATGCACACAGTCCTTAATCAAGAAGGATGGCACCAAATCTGGTCCAGCAGTAAACTTGTTCTTGAGCTCCTTGATGGTTTGAAGAATTTCCTTATCACCAATCACTGTCACACTGACTGCCATATGCGATGGTCCAGAGGTATCCACTTGTTCAGTGATGCATTGAGGATGGTACACACTTTTAAAATGGTTTCCAAAACAGTTAACAATTGTTTGTGGCTTATTATAAACCATGCGATTTACGTCAGACACAGTACTTGGAATGTTACTTGCTCACCTCCTTTCCTGTATGAGAGACCAAAATCTAGAGGGATCAACCTTAAGACTCTTCAGTTCCACGGACATACTCAGTATCTGCCTCTCGTAGCTTGTTTTTAACTAGAGAGCTAATAAGACTATACTCTGCATGATCACTGTCACGTTTATGCCTCCTATATCTTGCATAGCATCTCGTTATTTTTTATATCATTTATTACTTCATTAGTAAGCCAGGGAGGAAATTTTCTAGATGACCTCTTGTACTGAGGAACATGTTCAAAGATACCGTAAAGTCTGCCATAAAAGTAACTACAACAGGGTAGTAAAAAAAGTAACATGAGCAGGGTGATTATTTATCTTTCCTGTTGTTAATAAAATGGCTAAAAAAATGTGTTCATAGAAAAGTTGTGAATGATTATTGTTCTGTCCGAATCAAAGCAAGTTTAAATTTGAAATGACGGCGGTGATAAAACCAAAATAAACTCGAAGAACCAGCCTTTTAAAAGAGAATGGCTACTCTACTAATACTTACACATAATAAGGTTAGGAATACAAAATACTTACAATGATTGTGTCTTGAATGTGGCATCTTATGTTCGTGTGACCTAAAGGTTAAGTGTAAGGAAGGGAGAGGCGGAGAATGCATGGATTTTAGGTCACACATATGTAACTAAAACTCATAGGAGTAATTGCGGATTGCGTTAAACTTAGGCGTGTGATAGCGTGCGTCGGACTACAGTGCGGGAGAAAGAATGGAATAAATTTTTTTGAATCGGCGGGGCTTCTTGACCAACATGCTACCGGTTGCGCAGGACTCGTGCGTTGCATTGCGGGGATAAATGCGCGCACGTGATTCGCTAGCATATAACATTACCAGGGAGGTAAAAATGAAAAAGTCCATGTTCTTATATGAACAGGTGCGGGAATTAGTTTTGTTGAACACCTGTTATTTCTATACTTTATATGTGAATTTAGAAAAATGAAAATTATTTTTGTCTCCGTTTCTCATTTTTGAAATATTTGCATAGAAATATGTCTTTGAATGTGCATTAGATTTTGTTATATTTAAGTGATTTTTTTAAGTAAAAGTTATTTTCCATATAGTGACGATTATAGTCATCAGCTGCCTGTCTGCCACTGTTAAAACTTCCGTCTGTATGGCACGAAGTCTACAAAGTGCTGCCGTCCTGAAAGGGTTATGATATTTTTGTATAAGAAATAACTAAAACTTTGAAAGACTAGCATTTTTTATAATGCTAAGGTTATTTTCTCTGAAAACATGATTTTTTTATATCTCATGCCGCAGGTAAGCTTGTCATGATGTTTTGACTATTAAAAGCAAATCATTACGCTTTTGATTTTGGTTATTCTGATTGTACGTGATTTTAAAGAACTGTACATAATTACAACTAGTAATTAATGACTGAGCACCGGTAATTATCACAATATATATATTAGAATTAACACTGAAACGATAAACTTTACCAAATCTGAAACAATCCACTGGTGTCATTCAGCATGCTTCTAGGTATGGCACTTTTAGGATCCGGAGCAAATGAACTCCAGTTCGTCCTTACACACAGCGGCAGCTCCTTATAACAAACCGAACGTTTCACACTTACCACACATGCCTTCTCTACGGTGTAGAATTTTCTAAATAAACTATCTATCCAGTCACGCAAGTCCCCATCCATCTTTTGCGAATTAGCAATACTCAGTCTTTCTAGAATATCTTGGTCAAATGAATTACCAAGAAACTGACTATATGGGTTGATCCAGTCTTTTGTAACAACATTACCACTATGAATTGAAGTGGCTTGGTTGGACGTAAGTGGCAAGCCTGAAACCAGCTCCAGAGGTGTAATGAGAAATTTGTACTCAGCAAGTAAAGAAGATTTATACACAAGTTTGACCATCCAGGTACCAGGTAAATGTGGCTGTCTTATGGCAGGTTTTATATAACCTAAAACAACGTTTTCATCAATGGATACATCAGAAAAATCTGCTAGTCTTCCAGTTGGATCCACCCATAAGAAAGTTACGTTTTGATTATGTGCAAATTGAGACTGTGATGGTGAAAACCTAAACATCAACACAAGCTCCGAAAATGGTGACAGAATACGTGCGAAATTTCTACACATCTGCTCTTTCTGGTCGTAATCACTACAAACCATTAGCAGCTCGAGACGTGAAGTTAATACAGACGGTCTTACCAGAACGAGTGTATTTATGGGTTTTATTGCCAGCTCAACCTCTATCGTCTTACCAGTGCCTGTTTTGACATCCATATTAATCAAAGTGTATTTGTATAAGTCTCTTAGATGATATGATGTAACTTGTAACAATTCTTTTATTGAAATGGCACAAGAACTATTCGAAAGTGTTTTCGCCCATATTCGGGCAGCACTACGCACTACAGTGATAAGCCCATCGTCAATGGGTGTGGACAAGTCTAAATGATGATAAATGTTCTGCCAGTAGGCATGTAAGTTAGGAACTATCACAGGTGTAGAGTTTAAACCGTGCAACCACAACTCCAGCTGCAGTATAACAGCTTGATTTATTATAGGCTCGAATTTTCTAGCAAAATACAGCTGCCTAGTCTCTGTGTTGAGTATTTTGGGCCAATCTTCAGGTCGAAAATCATTCGGGCTGCATCCACACCAATCGACTACATGTTTATATTGACACTTACACCCTAATTTGCGTTTCCAGTTAGTAACATGCAAATTGTTATCTATATACGTGTCACAAAACACTGAATTTCTTAAAACAGTGTGAAAGAAAGACTCTGCTGGCAGTAATGTATGCCTGAAAACTATCAACAAACCTGCAACTAGCTCATCAGGTTGTTCGGCAGCTACATATTTGACAAATGAACGTGACAGTGCCACCCAATCACTACCACCATCTATTTGTATTCCTTGGGGCAGTTTTCTATCGGCCACTCGCCACATGTGAGTGTCGCATTCAACGAACGTTTTGTCCAGACCTTGTTTTTGTATGAAACGTTGTACTTCTCTGCCGTGAGATTTGACGAAGTTGCGGTTTTGATTAACTGATAAGAAGTGCTCTAGCTGATCGACCAGTTTCACAGGATAATCGGATTCACTCAAGTTAAGTACAAAATCCCATTGCCAGTCAAGATTTAACAATTCACTCATGCAAGACAGCAACATTGTTAGGAGAGACGCCCCACCCCATATCGTCGCATATCGCTGTCTCGTCAGTCTGATGTTTGCAAATTCTTTTTCTAAAGGCAGGAGTTCTCGAAAGAGGTAGTCTTGGCGCTGAAAACAAATAATTGTATTACATTTTATTAATAAATATCGCCTTTTATATATTATAATAATAATGGCGTCAAAAGGTAAACAACCTCCAGATAAACCTCCTGAAAAATATTATGTTTGTCACCGAAAATTAAAAGGAACAACAGTGATATGTATAAGTTTCAAGTCATTTTTTCATTTGATAAAACAATACTTATTGTATAGCCAGTGTGAAGGTAACAATGAAACAATGGAGTTTGTATAGAAAATAAAAGATATTTTATTTTCTTACGCTTAATTTCCACCGAAGAACTGACTTTATATTATACTTAGTCTTTTTCTTGGACGATGGTAAAAGGCGAAACCTGTGTCCAGGAATATAAAAAGTTTTTAGTAGTGGCGTGCAGTCCATGGAAGCGGGGGAAGCATTGCTTCCCTTAAAATAACGACTACATACCTAAACCGCATTATTTAAAATCCTTTTTGTATTTTAAATATTACATTTCAAATTCTGAAACTAATTTAATTACTAAAATTTTTATTTCGCAAGCTCACACACATAATTATTTATTATGCATCATACTGTATTTGTATATACACTCCTATCAATGACGTCGTCCCAGTAAATGCGACCGCATGCGGACAGCATGAACCTGATCTAATACTAGGAGTGGACGCAATGACTTTAGTTAAATACACGTAGTCAGCAGGCAACTTTATAAAAGAAACCCCGGCTCGGCGCGATGTATGCGTGTTTTTAGAACGTGTTGTACTACGAAGACCCGATGCGAGTACAACGTGAATGTGCCTGATTATTTCGTAGATATAAGCAGTCGACTAAGTTAAATACATTGGCATTTTATGATTATTAATATGGCTGCAAGTAGATCAGCTTTTAACATCGGTGACGGTGGGGGTGGGGATTTACAAACTTTACAAACAAGTGGTAATAATAACTGTAATTGTATTGTGTGTTTTTTGATAACTAAACGATTTTCAGCTTTACAGTTTGCTGAAAAACTTGCTATTATTAATAAAGGTAGGCCGAAACCTACTCTAAAAAACTTAAATACAATAATTAAAACATGTACCTATTCGATATTTCAACGCGGAAAAAACTTATAAACAATATGAATGGAAAACGGGTTGTGAAAACAGGAATAAACTGTTTTGTTGGTCTTGTAGTCTTAAATAAGAAATTTGTTTAAAAAATCACTTGGAACAGCCTAACGTTTTTCGCCGGACATAAAATCGCATTCAGAATGACTTAATTTCGGCTGCTGCCACTATTATTTTGAACATAATTAAATCTGAAATTAAACAGATTCGTTTCATTGCTAGTGTTCTAGATGAAACAACCGATGTAACTAATTTAAGCAAACTATCTGTAGTAATACGCTACGTAAAAATGGATGGGAGTGTACAAGAAAGATTTTTAGGCTTTAAAAATGTGACAGAAGTTTGTACCACAAACGCTCTATATAAAATTGTGCTTAATATTATGAAAGATATTGAGGGGGCTGATAATAAATTAAATGCTCAAAGCTATGATGGGGCTGCTGTTATGGCCAGACATTTAGGAGGTCTTCAAGCTAAAGTGCGGGAAACGTTCTTCATTGCTCTATTTGTACACTGTTGTGCTCAAAAATGAAATTTAATTTTATCCCAATCTGTAAATCATATTAAAGAATGTAAAGTGTTAAATGGCTGCTTTTTTTCCAAATCTACGAAGCGCACACAAGCCTTAGACTCAATTGTTAAAAAACGTTTACCCAAAGTAGCTGCAACCCGATGGAACTACATTGGCAGACTTGTGTTAACTATATTTGAACACCGTGAATCGTTAGTTTAACTTTTTGAAAACATAATGGAAAATAGCAAAAATTGGGACGCAGAAACAATAAATAGTTCTAGAGGATTTTTAGATGGTTTGAAAGGAGACTTTAATTTTAATTTTTTACTTAATATATTTTCGGAAATATTTCCGTTTTCAGATAATGTATTTAACATATTGCAATGTAAAATAAATTACATTGGTTTTGCCTGAAAAAAAAATAGTGAATTTAAATCCATTGTAATTCAAAAAAGGAATGAATTTGATAAGTTCTGGGAAAAAACAATTGAATTAGGAGAAGTGGAGCCACGAAGAAAGGGTGTGCGCACTGATAATGTGGGAGACCTTCAAACTTTTTATCGCCGCCTTTTCTACGAAATCATAGATCAAATTCAGCAGCAAATTAACTGCAGATTTTATCATCTCAGTGACCTGACATTTCTTGAATTGTGTAATTTTGGAGGATACCTTTCCCAGAAGATTCATTCAAATCATTATTTCACCACTATGGACATTATTTTGAGAAAGCCTTATTACGATCAGAACTTACAGTCATTTATGAACTCGATGTTATTGACACAAAAACTAACGCCAGTGAACTTTTAACTTTCTTAAAAACAATCAAAATTGGAAAATTCATATTCTGAAGTGTTCAAATTATGTGAATTAGTATTAACAATTCCTGCTACTAGTGCACCTTTCGAACGAAATTTTTCAATATTGAAACGTATCAAGAGTTTTGTTAGAAATTCAACAGGACAGGAAAGACTTTCCCAAATTTCAATTTTGTCAGTTGAAAATAAACTCGTCCAGGAAATGTCCCAGAATCCACAGTTACATGACGACATTATTAACGAATTTTCCAAAAACGACAGAAGAATCAAGTTACACTACAAATAGGTAAGTTTCTAAGAATTGCTTCCCTTATTTGATATTTTTAATCATACCCATCAAGTGCTTTGGTTATTAAACAATGTATGAAAGACACATTCGAATATGTGTTATGTATTAAACATATTCTGATGGCAACTAACGATTTGAAATGACAAAAAAATGCATGATAATTATTTATAGTGAGTAGGTAACATTCCTAAACAGAATAATATGATTTGGGTAATTTCAAAGTGATGTTTTAACACAACAAATACTACTTTGACGTTAAAAATTTGAAGTCTGAATTTACGTTTAAGTTTACACAGTCTAAACAGCCGCCGGTGGTATTCTTGGTCAACAAAGGAAAAACCGCCGTCGGTCGCTGTTTATACAATTACTCATATGCAGCCGAAATAATAAAATAACTAAGGTTTATTTTATTTTGACTAGCAATACCGCCGTTTTGTTAGGCAGAACAATATAAGTATTTTCCTTAACTGCTAATGGATGTCGGTCAGCACTAATATAGTAAATAAAAGTCGTTCTGTGTATGTTTCAGTTTATTATCCCGTCCCTTCGCTTTTTGTTAATGTGTTGGAGAATAGTGGGTGTATGTTACATGAGTCTGGTGTAGAATCGCCTGATCTATTCGAAAATAGCAAAAAAACGTATCACTGCCATTAAAAAAAATTAAGTTATCGTCAACTTTCGGTACAACTGGTTGCGCTAATTTTTTTTTCTTAATGTACATACATAGCGCGCGGCGCTTTTATTAAGGTGACAAAGTATCATAATTTTCTATTAACTCGTTTGGACACAATAAATGTTTAAAAGCGCCGTGTTAACACCTTCTCAAGTACACACATCCCCTCGCTTTTTGTTAATGTGTTTGAGAATAGTGGGTGTATGATACATGGGTCTGGTGTCGAATCGCCTGATCTATTCGAAAATACGAACAAAATGTATCACTGCCATTAAAAAAAAGTTACTGTCAACTTTCGGTACAACCAGTTGCGCTACATGGCTTTTATTTATTTTCTTAAATAGAGCGCAGCGTGCTAATTAAGATGGAAAAGTCTCATCATTGTCTGTTAACTCGTTTCGACACAATAAATGTTTAAATGCGCCATATAAGCACCTTGTTAAGTACACACCTCCCATCGTTTTTGTCAAGGTGTCGCAGAATAGTGGGCGTATGATACTTGAGTCTGGTGTAGAATCAATTCAATTCAATTCAATTTATTTCAGTATTCATCAATTTACAAAACATTAAAATTACAAACAGTAAAAAATAATACAGAATTCAAAAGAAAATAAACAGAGCACCTAAGTTTAATAACTTGTATGTGCTCTGAATGAATAAGAAAACACAATATATGCCAACAAAAAAATAAAACTAGTATAAAATATGCTGTGTTACCCTGTCCTATATTACCCCATTCCCTCTCACTGACCCACCCCCCACAGTTCGCAGACAGGCGACAAGACATTTATCTACAAATCCTCTCCTCCATCCATCCCACCAGCACAAGAATTCATTCACTCCCCTCTTCTTTCCTACGTTTCCACTCCATGCATATATAGAACACACAACCCCCACACACGTGCACACACACACAGACTCACACACGCACCCACGCGCGCGCACACACATACAAACTCACACCCACACACACACAACCAGCCCGAATTACCATATTACTCATTCTAATCACCGCATACGCACCTGCACATCCCCACATATGCTCCCACACTTCCACATGTAACACCAATTAGGTCTTCTGAACAGTATTCACCACCGCCACTGCAAATGGAATCGATACAAAATAAAACGTCGGATCATTTGCACCGACACCACAACCACGGAAGCCAGCAACATACTCTTCCTTTTGCTCGATATATCATAGAGATGATAGAGGTTATACTCCAGTACAGTGTAGTTATTCATGACGAAGTCGGCCAGTTTCTTTCTGAATTTCTAGTCTCTGCGAGTGTTTTTGAGATCACTGGGAACCAAATTATACAATTTTGACCCGACATTTTTAACGCATTTAGTTGCAACTAGTAAAGACTTTGCCTGCTGCCTTGTCATATATTTGTAACCTGTATCAGTATGCGACTCTCTGCTAAAATGCGTATATTCAATTACAGATACCACATACAATCCTAATACATTCAGTATATTCGTGTGTTAGTTATACAGTAGATCCATGTGATAATCAAGTCTCTTGTTAAATATTGTCTTGAGGATAAAATTTTTGGTCACCTGCAGTGGAGCAAGTGTCGCCCGGTAGGCCGATCCCCAGCACAGAATGCCGTATCGCAGAGCAGATGAAACTAGGCAGTCATAAACAATCCTCAGTGTTTTAATATTTAAAACACTCCTGTGCATGTAGAACAGATGTATCAGCTTACACAGCCTGGTGTTAAGATAGGCCACATGTTCATGCCATTTTAGATGCTGATCCACCATAATACCCAGATATTTTATCTCTGTCACTCGTTTTATACAGGAGTTGGTTGCATCTATTCCTATATTAGGAAGGTCTTGTTTAACACCAGCTTTTGTGAGTGAGAACATAATATATTTTGTCTTATCAATGTTTATAAATAAGCTGTTCTCGTTAAACGACCTATTTACCTGACCAAGAATATCCGTTTTATGGTAAGTTGTGTTCCAATTATCACCATCACAAAGCAGAACAGTGTCATCTGCGTATGACAGAATTGTACACTTACTCTTAAACTTCAATAGGATGTCATTTATGTATATCAAAAACAGAACCGGCCCCAAAATTGTTCCCTGTGGCACTCCCCTTGTAATCATTAGCGGCCTGCTGAGACTATCCCCCACCTTAACCACCTGCTCTCGTTCTGTCAGGTAACTTCTAAACACCTGCAATGCAATCCCCCGAACACCAACACACTCAAGCTTATAGAGTAGCATCTCATGAGACACAGTGTCGAAAGCTTTTGTTAAATCTAAAAATACACCTATTGTTTTTTTATCACGGTCAAAGTTGCTCAGGATTGGCGACATAAGTCTATGAAGTGCTGACCCAGTGGAGACATTTGGTCTAAATCCATACTGATCAGGAGAGAGTACATTGAAAGCGTCCAAGAAGCCCATCAATCTTTTTAAAAGGCATTTTTCAAAAATTTTTGCCAGTGTGTTAATAAGACTTATGGGTCTATAGTTGCATGGTTCCAAGGGGTCACCTGCTTTAAAAATAGGTATTACCACACTAGATTTAAGTTGCTTTGGAACCACTCCCTTTTCAAACATCTTGTTTACGATATAACAGATTGGCCTGCTCAAGTACATATGTGCGATCCGAAATAAGCGACAAGATACACCATCAGGCCCCGGAGCTGAATTCTTCTTAAGGTTTCCTATCCCTTCCACAATTTCTGCCTCTGACACAGGCATCAAATATAAGAAGTTGCACTGGTAACAAATACCACCCCCATTAACAGACGGTTTCTTGTAAGTCTGCCTTGTATCCTTAAATGCGCTGACAAAATCGTGATTTAACTCGTGAGCAATGTGAGAATCATTCTTTAAAAGTCTGAAGCTCTCAACACACAAATATCTCTTTTATTGATTTTTCTATTGGATATCTCGCCGACTATATTCCAGACTTTTCTTGAGTTGGAATTTGTGGCCTCTATCTTATTTTTATAAAAATCCTTTTTTGATGTTCGTATTAAAGCGGTTAATTTGTTTCTATAGTTCTTATACTCACGTTCTAATACATAATTGTTTTTATCCTTCAACCACTTTACCTTTAGATTATCTCTCATTTTTAAAGATGTCACCAATCCACGGGTAATCCAGGGTTGTTTAGCCCCGCGCTTTTTAGTAATAGTTCTTTCTGTCTTCTGTATAATTTCATCCATTTTTATCATGAAATTATCAACCATTTTTGGTACACTCTTCTCCCCCACAATGCCATCCCAAGTTTCCGTCCGCAGACGTCGCCTGATCTATTCGAAAATAGCAAAAAAAAACGTATGACTGCCATAAAAAAAAGTTACCGTCAACTTTCGGTATAACTGGTTCCGTTACATTTTTTGTTTCTTAATGTACATACATAGAGCGCGGCGTTTTTATTAAGCTGACAAAGCACATGCCGGCAACGCCGCATACTAAGCGAGCGACGTGAATTCTGTCTGGTTTGACGGGAGGCGTCTACTTAACGTTCGCCGTGAAGGTGTATATCATCATAGTGACTTTAAGAGAATAAGTGATGGAAAATATGTAGGAGAAAATTTAGTAATATGTCCAAAACACGCGAGCGAAGACATAACCTCAAAAATAGATGAGAATCAAATAAATGAAACCAAAATTTTGATTGCAAATATTAAAATGCGACAAGAGGAAGACTTAAAAAAGGCAATAATAAACAATTCAGTAGTGTCAGATGGCTGACTTAGACTTGATAAGGGAAAACTCACTCCTAAAGCAACTCAATAAAGAACTAATGGATAAAAACAGAATATTAGAAGAACTATTGTATAGAATAAAATAAAAGCCGAACCAGGCAACTATAAAGAGTTTATCTGAAGTAACTAATGGAATAAAGATACAACAACAAACAAGAATTCCTAACAACAAACAAGAATTCCTAAGTTATCCATTAGAGTAAAAAAAAAAGAGAAAACCAACCGAAAGTTAAAGAAATAATAGTGCAACAAATAATAAACCATAAAAATATTCAAGCTAAAAACACCTATAGAAAATTACAGATGACATAATAGTTGATTGTACAAATATGGAAAGTGTTGTCGAAGCTGAAAAATTTTTGAAAAATAAATTGGACAGTGAATGTGATAAGGTGTTCCGGGGATTCTGGGCCCATGGAGCAACTGGGCCATGTGTAAATCATATTCTTATATGTGGGAATTATAACTTTAGACGGTTGGCAAACCTGCATCCTCTTGTTTTCTTTCTCAAACGACAGCCCTAACCTCATTTGGAGCCATTTTGTTACTTTGACAAGTTGTGTCATTTAGGAGAAGAAATTTTCATTAACAACGTTGTGTTTCTACATTATATATGGCCATCCACCATTAGAAGGTAGGTACCTGTGTATTGTTTACTAGTTAGGCATAAACATAATGAATGATTCTATTTATAAATATGGCTATTACCGTTCCTAGGTTTCTTGTTGTTTGTTTGGCAGGGGTGGTCAAGTTACCCCTAAAAAGTTTTAGGAATGGGTGTAATTGGGCCATGAGATCGGGTAACTGGATCCAGAGGGACCAAGTTACCACGACAATATATAAAAAAAATATTTTGGTTTAACTGACATAAAAATGATGTTACACTATGTTATTATTTTTGCTTTGTTGCAGGTAATGGTGCAGAACTACAAAAGTTCCATTTAAAAAATAATATATTTGATTTGTATCACAAAATCTGTGCTTACCAGAAAAAAAACTATTTGCATCATTAAATTCTACATAAAATATATATATATATATATATATATATATATATATATATATATATATATATATATATATATATATATATATATATATATATATATATATATATATATGGAGGGTGTAAAGGAACATCAAGAAAAAAACAGCTTAGAGCAGCCTTTTTCACATTTTGCACAAACATGTTCTCTTAATAATGTTCTTTCCCCTCCAGCAGGCCTATTTGCTGCAGCCCCCCTAGCTTGTTTAGAGGTTGAAGGACATTTTTCTTGCCATTTATAATACGGCGTCATCTACATAAATCGATATTTGACATATTTTGGGGGAAAGCAGTAGGAAAACGGAAATGTAAAAAGTTTATTTGCAGCCATGGTGGTCCAGGGGGAAAACGTGGGCCCCTCCTCCCTTTTTAGGTACATCAGTAACATCAACAGAGGTTGTGCCATTGTGATTGAGCAAGGTAGTCTGCACATTTCACCCTTCCCAGGGGGCGTAAAGCTGTCGGTCCCGTGCCCATGCAATGTTGGGCACGTTAAAGACCCAAATTTCCCGGACACTGAGGTGAATGAATCACACTTTAGTAAAATAAATGAAGCAATTTCTGTTGCAAATTGCTAATGATAAATCCAACTGTATATGCTAATTGCAAACGATATGCAATATATTATTTTGAAAAGTCGCGCATTGTTTCATGGTCATGAAGCAATTTCTACTGACAACTGTCTATGATAAACATAACCGAGAAAATGGCTGAAAATAGGCTTCCCTTCGAAGTGTTTGTTTTTATTTTAGTTTCCGACCTTAAATGAGTGTGAAAACTGAATGAAGCAATTTCCGTAGCGAATTGCCGATGATAAATACAACTGTATATGCTAATAGCAAACAGTATCCAGTATATTATTTTGAAAAATCGCAATGTTTCATGGTAATGAAGCAATTTCTACTGACAACTGTCAATGATAAACATAACCGAGAAAATTGCTGAAAATGGGCTTCCCTTCGAAGTGTTTGTTTATATTTTAGATTTCCTTTTTCAGATTCCTTTTTGTTTGTGCATATTTTGCATCTTCTATTTAGAAAATCCCATTTTGAATCATGAGTATTAATTTGTTGACATATTTTATAATGCTTTTTAACATGTTTAGGTACATACTTCCTGGTACTATAATAGTATCTGATGGGTGGCGAGGTTATCACAACCTACATAGCATCGCTGGAGGGACCTACGAGCACCACGTTGTCATCCATCAGGAGACCTCCGTAGACCCCGACGATGAGACTGTGCATACCCAGAACATAGAAAATATGTGGATGCGGGCAAAGAGAAAACTGCGAAGACAATTTGCAACATCCAGGGATCTTTTAGAATCCTACTTGCACGAATTTATCTGGCAAAACAAATTAACAAATTCGGGCGCGTTTTCTGAATTTTTAATTTGCATTCGCCAACAATATAATGTGTAGGATTCCGATTTATCTCCTGTCTTGTTTTGGTTTGGCAAGACAACACAAAAATTATTTCTATCATTTATTCGTGGATTAGGCCTCCTCAGGATACCACGCTAAAAAAAAAAAAAGCGCTGGCGACCCTACCTCCCCAGTCTATATGACAATTATTGGGTCAAGGTGGTGTGGGAACGGGTCAATACAATACATTACATTTTTATTTCTCATAAGCAATTTGCAACAAACATTGCTTCATTGACTGTTGTTACAAATTGCTTCTCTACCATGAAACACTGCGACTTTTCAAAATAATAAATTGGATACCGTCTGCTATTAGCATATAGAGTTGTTTTTATCATGGGCAATTCGCAATGGAAATTGCTTCATTCACTTTTCATACTCATTTTAGGTTGGAAACTAAAATATAAACAAACATTTCGCATGGAAACCCATCGAGAGCCATTTTCTCGGTTATGTTTATCATCGACAGTTTTCAGTAGAAATTGCTTCATTACCATGAAACGTTGCGACTTTTAGAAATAATAAATTGGATACCGCTTGCTATTAGCATATACAGTTGTATTTATCATCGGCAATTCGCTACGGAAATTGCTTCATTTAGTTTCACACTCATTTAAGGTCGGAAACTAAAATAAAAACAAACACTTCGAAGGGAAGCCCATTTTCAGCCATTTTCTCGGTTATGTTTATCATCGACAGTTGTCAATAGAAATTGCTTCATGACCATGAAACAATGCGCGACTTTTCGAAATAATATTTTGCATACCATTTGCAATTAGCATATACAGTTGGATTTATCATTAGCAATTTGCAAGGGAAATTGCTTCATTAACTTTACTAAAGTGTGATTCATTCACCTCAGTGTCCGGGAAATTTGGGTCTTTAACGTGCCCAACATCGCATGGACACGGGACCGACGGCTTTACGCCCCCTGGAAGGGTGGAACGTGCAGATTACCTTGCTCAATCACAATGGCACAACCTCTGTTGATGTTACTGATGTACCTAAAAAGGGAGGAGAGGGCCACGTTTTTCCCTCCTGGACCACCATTGCTGAAAATTAACTGTTTACATTTCCGTTTTCCTACTGCTTTCCGTAAAATATGTCAAATATCGATTTATGTAGATGATGCCGTATTATAATTTATTTACATTATAAAAACATTTGTTCACCCCTTGATTTCCTTCTATATTTAAAATGACCCTTGTAATACTCATCTGGCAACAGTGCAAATCGTACAGCGTTCTGATTTCACCCGAATTGTTTGTTTACTAAAGAGGTGTCTACAACACAGGATTACCAGTAATTATATATTATTATTATTATTATTATTATCATTATCATTATCATTATTATTAGGGTAAATGGTAATCCTTGAAAATAGTAAATAAACAATATTTACAACAGGACCCATAACGTGTAAGCAAATAAATACTCTTGTGTTCCATGACAGACTTAAAAGAGTATAAATTGAAATAGGTACATGCTTGATATAGTTTGCTTAATAAAACTTACCACATCTACATGAATATAGAAATAATGGTGACTGCTATATAAAATCTTGATAAGTCTTTGTACTTGGCGAACAGCTCTTCCATTTACTGTTAGTAAAAATACAATTCTTGTTGGTTTAGTTGGAACACTATCTTCTTCTGTATGAGCTACTTGAGGCACAAAACCTTCAAAGTTTGAATTTAAACATGATTAGAAACTTTTAAATAAGCAAAAGCACTAAATACTAAATACTTACGTTTAATACCCGTCTGATAAACATTCATAGTATAAACTCCCCCACACGTTTTAAGTGCATCACCAGGGCATTTCATATTGCAAGAAGAATCGGCAATTTTAGAGGTTGATGGAGGTTCATCATGGCCACAAAAACATTCGCTCCTGCAAACAAAACAGAAATAAAAATTTAAAATGACAATTATTGAATGATTTTGTGTACTCACGAGAACTGAACTCCAGCATAAGGAAAACCTGATTGAAGGCACAACTGCATACAGAACCCTGGAGAATTTTGTTGTTTGTTTATTCCAAGGTAACCCGGTAATATTCGAAAATCACTCTGATCTTTGTAACAGCCCAGAGATTTGCCAGCTTGAAAGCCATAATGTGGACAGGAGTTTGGTAACCATTTGGGATAAAGCTGGCCTTGTTTGCTAAGGCACGTAATATTAGCTATAAACTGCTTGCAACGTTGAGATTTTGCACGGTGAATAGCAGAAACAGCTTCTTTCTTTCCAATTTCACAGATAGGTTTGAAAGTTAATTCTTCAAGTCGTAATATACTATTATTTACTGAGGAACGCATATACTTCACACCATTCCTTCTAAATGTCTTTTCATCATCATCATCTGTCATAAATTCGGATTCGTGTATGCTCCAACTTGTGCCAGAACTGACTCGGCTGCTGTTGCCAGTTATAAACCGAACAGCCAGGAATATTTGTAATGTCAATATGAAAATACCAACAATAAAAAATATCTTGTACCGCCGCATCCATCTCGTTCTCAAACCCTTCATCTCAAAACTAAAATGCTAGCCCACATAATTGAAGATTTGCAAGCTAGCTTAGATTAGCTAACTCGAAAATTGGATTCCATACTTGAGATTTAACCTTTACAACAGGAAAGACACAATAAATAGGTCAACTTAAGGTGGAATTATATACTTGCACTACTTAATCAAGAGGAAGTGGCTTATCAACATTATCTGTCTTCACAAAAAATTACTCATATCATACCAAATGAAGAATGGTTTAAATGCTGATGAATGAACAATTATTGCCTAGAATGTTACGTGAAGAATAGTGTTACTGTTTCTATATTTTGATGAGCAACTTATTTACGAAAAGTTTAATTTTTTTTCTTAGACAATATTCTATATTTACGATTATTCACTATCCACTAAAATGTAATGTAAATTGTCAAATTTCTATTATTAAAACGTCAGATGTCATTCATATTCCCTATATGCTATCATATGTGTCATTGTCATTTAATTTAAATGTCAAAGTGCAATGATCAAAGATCGTTACCGCTGAGATTTTCATACAAATGATAATAGCTATAATAAATATATAAGTGTACACTATCAAACAGTAGTAATTATTACGGATGGTGTTGTATAATGAAAAATTTAAGAAAACTGTTACATACTCATCTAAACTGTAAAAATAAAGTAATTCTGTATGCTTACCTATATCTAATAAAGACAGAATAATGGAATTGAATTTAAATATAATTTATGCAATGGGATAGATACATTGTAATTCGGACCCAGTATAATCAGTAATTAGCAATCAGTTATAACTAGTAGTATTACACTATTAGACAGACTTGACCTCAAGTTTATATTTATCTTATTATACATAGCTACTTATGTTGGCAAAACAGGCAGAAAATTGTAATTTAGTTTTTAGTGAATTTTCATTAGGAAAATTAACTAAGAGAAAGGTATCAATGGTGAGACTTTCACAACATTTTTAGAAATGTGCGCGAATTAGGGCCTCTGGAACCCAGTACCATGGTCAGTTAATATATATATATATATATATATATATATATATATATATATATATATATATATATATATATATATATATATATATATATATATATATATACAGGTGTCCCACCGAAAGGGGCAAGTAGCTTTTGGGTGTCTCTGTGTCTAGTAAATGGAAATTTCTTTCAGCCATCTGTTACAGAATTTTAAGGAGCATATTCCGAAAATAATTTAACATACACAGGCTGTCCCATAATTCAGTGGCAACACAAACTTGTATTTTTTTTAATGGAACACCCCATATATTATTACATATTTCGATTTGCGATGAAATTCTGACTCAAATATTATAGAGGTCTTATAGCTTTAATCTCAACGGTTTTTGTGTAAATGTCAATAAACTGTCAAAATGAGGTTATGTTTGGCGTATTTTTGCTACACCGGCAGTCGAACTGCAATGAATTTGTCTGAAGGAATGTTTTAGGTAGATGGTCTTCTATGTAGAATACACTCCAAGGTGTCAAAAAAATAATACATTGTACAGGGTGATCACTTTTCATGAATAATTAATTTACTGCATTTTTTCAAATGGGACACCCTGTATACTATTACATATTTGAATTCTCCATAAAATTCCGCGTACAACGGTATAAAATTATAGAGCAGTTCAATTACCGGATTTAAAAATATTTAAAAAATGTGACGAATTTCACAGACAAATAGATTCATTGAATAACGTAACTTCACAATGATAATTTATGAAATCTGCAATTAATTTATTAGTCAAAGGGGAATTCGATTATAAGGTCAAAAGTAAGAAGCCATAATTATGCTCTTCAAGATAATGTCACAAAGATGCAAATAGTCGGGAGAATTTAATACTACTGTTATGTTATGATATAATGTATACTTGCCGTATTTGCAATAAAACAACTCTTATTTTTTCTACTGGTTTTTATTCGCAGAATAAATAAAATTACAGGTGCTCGAATATGTTTCCTTCATATCTGATACAAAGCTGAAGCCTTTTGACGAAACTTTGCCTGGCTTCTATTAACATAGGCACAGTTATGCTACCAAAGGCATCAATGATTCTTCTCCGCATATCCTCACTTGTCGTAACTGGTTCTTTGTAGACCATGTCTTTCGCATACCCCCAAAGGAAAAAATCTAAGGGTGTAAGATCTGGTGATCTTGGGGGCCAGATGATCTGTCCACCTCGGCCTATCCACCTTCTTGGAAAGCGCTGATTCAGATAGTTCCTTACAGAAATAGACGAGTGGCTTGGAGCACCGTCATGTTGAATCCACAGTTGCTGCCTCGAATATAGATCTACATCGTCGAGGAGTGATCCTAATTCGTTCCTGAGAAATAGTTCATATCTCTCACCGGTCAACGTGCCATCCAAGAAATATGGTCCAATGACATAATCCCCAATTATCCCTCCCCAAACATTCAGTGACCATCGGTTTTGATTGTCGATTTTCCTCAACCAATGTGGATTTCTGACATTATAATAATGCATATTGTGTCTATTGCCGATGCCTGTACTTCTGAAAGTCGCCTCGTCAGTGAATAGAATGTTTGTCACAAACTCATTATCCATATGTATTCGGTTTAACATCGTACGGCAGAAGAACAATCGTGTTTCGAAATCGTGCTCGGTTAAATTCTGATGTGTATTCATATGATATGGGTGATATTTATATTTCCTTGCAATTCTATCGATTGTTGTTTTGGGTATGCCTGTTTCATTTTCCAGCTCTCTTGTGGATGTGTGAGGATTTTCCTCTAGTGATAACAATATATTCAACTGCGTACCTTCGTCAGTAACAGCAATAACTGGTCTTCGATTTTTAGGATACGAGTTAACACTTCCCTTACTTAAGAACTCTCTCTTCACTCGTTCAAAAGCCTGCCGCTTTGGTTGCCGTCTATGTGGGAATTGTTGATGATAAATCCTTGCAGCAAGAAGAGAATTTTTGTCAGCTTTTCCCAAACAGAATACCATGTCAACTTTTTCACTTACAGATAAATTCATGTTTGAAACTCCAAAAAATCACCTGAACTGTACACTTAAAATTATCACTTAACGCTACGAAAAAGAACAGAAAACTGAGAATAAACGAACTGACGTAACAAAAGTGAACAAGAAAAACTAGAAATACACAGAGATGAACCCAAAAACTATTTGAAAATATCATAAAACAATTATTACACAAGCGATGAATGATAACATTCAATGACAGGTATGAAATGACATCAGCCTTCTTTAACAGACAATTCAATTTTCCTATTCTCTACTCTGCGGATATACCTTTCCCTATAACTAACATATGAATTTGTACGGCACCGAAGTGAGAATTTTCCGCAAACTATTGCAAATACCCAAGAAAATGTCGCATCAACTGCTTGTTCATGTATTTTGACTATCACACAGCCAGTTCAATGCATTGTAGAAGCGTTTATTGGAAGTTTTAACTGAACGGATCGGTAATTACGACATGTAACTCGACGAATTTAATCAAAGATATTTTTTACTAACTTTCGACTGAGAATTTAGACAGATTTTCATTAATGTGCATCATTTCACTGTAAACTAGATTGGAGATGATAATCTATAAAATTTTCTTCCGTTAATACATAATGCAATTGACAAATTTAGAAAAATCTCGATTTTTTTTTTAAATATTTCTAAATCCGGTAATTGAACTGCTCTATAATTTTATACCGTTGTACGCGGAATTTTATGGAGAATTCAAATATGTAATAATATACAGGGTGTCCCATTTGAAAAAATGCAGTAAATTAATTATTCATGAAAAGTGATCACCCTGTACAATGTATTATTTTTTTGACACCTTGGAGTGTATTCTACATAGAAGACCATCTACCTAAAACATTCCTTCAGACAAATTCATTGCAGTTCGACTGCCGGTGTAGCAAAAATACGCCAAACATAACCTCATTTTGACAGTTTATTGACATTTACACAAAAACCGTTGAGATTAAAGCTATAAGACCTCTATAATATTTGAGTCAGAATTTCATCGCAAATCGAAATATGTAATAATATATGGGGTGTTCCATTAAAAAAAATACAAGTTTGTGTTGCCACTGAATTATGGGACAGCCTGTGTATGTTAAATTATTTTCGGAATATGCTCCTTAAAATTCTGTAACAGATGGCTGAAAGAAATTTCCATTTACTAGACACAGAGACACCCAAAAGCTACTTGCCCCTTTCGGTGGGACACCCTGTATATATATATATATATATATATATATATATATATATATATATATATATATATATATATATATATACCTATATATATATATATATATATATATATATATATATATATATATATATATATATATATATATATATACCTATATATATATATATATATATATATATATATATATATATATATATATATATATATATATATATATATATATATATATATATATATATAATATATGTTCAGAAAGATTTCCGCGGTCTTTAATGTAAGACATACTTGGTTCTCGAGTTGAACCGCGTCCAGAATTTATGAAAACTCGACGTTTCCGCTCCTGTTTTGGAGACATTTTCAAGAGGTAAAGGAAATATGTAAGGACATTCTAAGGCCTCAATCTGCCTACTCCTTAGAGTGGTGGGTGAAGGTAATATATGTAAGGACACTCTAAGGCCTCAATCTGCCTACTCCTTAGAGTGGTGGACAAAGGTGGGTAAAGGAAATATGTAAGGACACTCTAAGGCCTCAATATCCGCCTACTTCTTAGAGTGATGGGCAAAGGTCAGTAAAGGAAATATGTAAGGACACTCTAAAGCCTCAATCTGCCTACTCCTTAGAGCGGTGGACAAAGGTGGGTTGGATTGTTGTAGCTCGATTACGGGGCCTCAATCTGCCTACTCCCCAAATCTCTCCGGAGATCGTCTGTGCGGTCTCAGTGTGTTCAACCCTAGGCCTCAGAGAGATCTGGCAGTTCGTTGCAAGTCTTGTCTTATCATACAACCCAACCTTTGTCCACCGCTCTAAGGAGTAGGCGCAGATTGAGGCCTTATACTGTCCTTACATATTTCCTTTACCCACCACTCTAAGGAGTAGGCAGATTGAGGCCTTAGAGTGTCCTTACATATTTCCTTTACCTCTTGAAAATGGCTCCAAAACAGGAGCCGAAACGTCGAGTTTTCATAAATTCTGGACGCGGTTCAACCCGAGAACCAAGTATGTCTTACATTAAAGACCGCGGAAATCTTTCTGAACATATTATATATATATATATATATATATATATATATATATATATATATATATATATATATATATATATATATATATATATATATATATATATATATATATACAGGCTGTCCAAGTTTATAACCACATAAATAAATAGCAGCACCTTAACAGGCAATAGAACATCAGTCTAAGACAAAAAGTTCATATAAACACAACCTCTAATTACCTTCCCAACGGAGATACAGGGTGTTGAAATTTAATATTTTTGAACAATGTTTACAATATCTTTGGAACAGAGTGAGATATTTGCATGCAATACCGTACACGTTCTATGTAGACTGAAATTGTTATTCGGTGGTATTCTTCCTTCAAATGATATACTGGGTGTTACTTTTTCGGGTTCCGTAGACTATTTGAAATAATATAACTTCTTTCACCTACGCCACTGACCTTTTATGATACCCCTTTCTCAAAGAACATTTTATTTATGAATTTTTGGATCGCTGTAGTTTTATGCTATCTTGAGCAGTTATCGAAATATGACTAGTTTTTTGAAGCAGTAATGTTTATTTAAACTTAAACACCCCGTATGGATGTTAATTACACTTGTTGATATTAAATCCATACGTAAACATTTAATATACTTTATTATTTCACTAACTGAATAAACTATACATTTAACTATAAAACAATCACAGACAGCACATAACAGATAACTGACCGAGCGTGGAGAGACGTATCTTCACTGTCGGTTGGTAGCGAGGAGAGAGAGAGAGATCCCTGGTGTCTCTTATATAGTAGTTCTTGACAGCTTGCTGTCGAATAACGTAACGTAACGTTTAGCTGTCAAGAGAAACACAGAGTAGTGTTGACGGAAACACTGCGGTCGGAACCGCCGCCACATACTCCCCTCTCAGTGGCAACGCTATTAGTTCAAGTATCTTCGTGGAAATCGAACTCTACGTCCATGGCGTGTCGTTTGAACGAACGGGAACGGGAACTTCACTGTCACTTTCAGTTTCACTAGGTGTTGGACTTTCACTGTCACTTTCAGTTTCACTAGGTGTTGGACTTTCACTGTCACTGTCAGTTTCACTAGGATGTCTCTGAGGTTGGAAAGTTGTCTGTTCGTTATCACAAAGAATGAATGCGGGTTTAAGACGGTCAACAGAAATTGTCTCTTCTCCGTGTGATTTCTTGATTTTGAAGACTTTGTCAGTTCGGGATAACACTTCAAAGGGGCCGTCATAAACTGGTTCGAGAGTTTTTCGCGGAATATCAATGCGAACAAAAACAAAAGGAGCTTCCATAAGCTTAGGATGGACAAATACCTTTTTTGCAGTATGATGTTTAAAAGGTACTGGTCGAAGTTTCCTTATGTCTTCTTTCAGCTGAGATATAAGTGGTGGAACATCATGAGCTTGTGTGCTGTTAAAAAAGTCGGTGGGAAGTTTGATTGATTCTCCGTAGACTATTTCAGCGGGTGTTGAGCGATATTCTGGAATTATGTACGATCTGAGTCCTAGTAACACAATTGGCAATTTAGCGACCCAGTTTTCGTCCATATGGGCTTTCAAGGCCTGTTTCAGAACTCTATGCCATCTCTCGATTACACCATTTGCTGCTGGGTGGTAAGCTGTGGTCTTGATGTGGTCTGCACCTAGTGTTTTAGTGAGGTGTGTGAAAAGGTGGCAATCGAATTGTTTACCTCTGTCTGTGGTGATGTATTGCGGAACACCGAAACGAGAGATCCAGCATGATAAAATAGTGTTCGCTACTGTTTCTGCTGTAATATCTGACAATGGAATTGCTTCGGGCCATCGAGAAAATCTGTCTATTATTGTTAACAGATAGCGTTGACCTTGTGATGCTGGTAATGGTCCCACAATGTCAACATTTATATGCGAGAATCTTCTCATGGCTGGGGTGTATTGTCCAATGGCACTGGAAGTGTGTCTCCATATCTTGACTTTCTGGCAGGGAATGCAAGTTTTAGACCAAAGAGTTACATCGCGTTTCAATTTGGGCCAACAAAATCTATCCTGGACCAGATCGACTGAAGCTGATATGCCTGGGTGAGATAAATTGTGGATAGAATCGAAAATCTTTCGGCGAAATTTGAGCGGAATGAATGGGCGAAATTTCTTTGAAGAAGAATCGCAAATAAGATTCATTCCGTTGTCAAGAGGCATGTTTTGAAATTTGTATGAGGAAGATTTAGACTGCAGAAGGTGTTTGAGTTCCTCACAAGATGACTGAGCTTGCGCAATTTCTTGGAGTGACACAGTGGAAGAAAGTGAAATTGTTTCAATGCGAGAACAATAGTCTGCGGGAATGTTTGTAGGACCTGGTATGTAGCGAATGTCTGTGGTAAATTGACCTAGGAAGTCTAAATGTCGTAGTTGCCTTGGGGATGCTTTATCGACGCGTTGTTCAAAAGCGTATGTCAAAGGTTTGTGGTCCGTATAAATGGTGAAATGGCGACCTTCTAGGGTATATCTAAAGTATTTAACTGCCTGATAAGCAGCTAGAAGTTCGCGATCGTAGGTGCTGTAAGATTTTTGGGCTGAAGTAAGCTTTTTAGAGTAGAAGCCTAGGGGTTCTAGTGTTTGATCACGTAGTTGTTGGAGGGAAGCGCCTACGGCATAATCAGAAGCATCGACATGGAGAATCAGTGGTAGCGAAGAAGACGGATGAGCTATTAGTGTAGCGTTTTTTAGTGCCTCTTTCAAACGTTCGAATGCTTCTCGAGTCTGAGGAGTCCACTCGATTTTACGTTTGTCGCGTTTTTTGGGATTCTGGCAGAGGTCGAATAGTGGTTGCTGAATTTCCGCAGCACGTGGAAGAGAACGACGGTAGAAATTTATGAGACCTAGAAATCTTCTGAGTTTTTCAATGGTATCGGGAAGAGGTAGGTCGGTAATAGCTTTGATGCGTTCAGGAAGTGGAAATAATCCAGATTTATTTACACGAAAACCTAAAAATGAAATTTCGGCCACTCCGAATTCACATTTGGATGAATTGATACGGATGCCGTTGTCTTGAAGTGTCTGAAAAAGTTTTGCTAGATGCTCTTGATGTTCTTTTTCAGAGGCTGATGCAACGAGAATATCGTCAAGATAGGAGTAGGCAAAGTCAAGATGTCTTAAAATTGAATGTAAATATCTTTGAAATGTTTGTGCTGAATTACGAAGGCCAAATGGGGTTTTAACAAATTCGAATAACCCAAATGGAGTTATGACTGCTGTTTTGGGAATATCTTGAGGTGCTACTGGGATGTGATGGAAAGCGCGAATGATATCTAATTTTGAAAAAATACGTTTGCCTTCTAACTGGGCATTAAAATCCTGCAAATTTGGAATGGGATATTTGTCTGGGATTGTTTTAGCGTTTAGTGCTCGGTAATCCCCACATGGTCTCCATGAGCCATCCTTTTTTTGCACCATGTGGAGGGGGCTTGACCATGGACTTTTGGAGGGTCTACAAATTCCCAAGTCCATCATGTGCTGGAATTCTAGCTTTGCTTGAGCTAGCTTTTCCGGGGGCAATCTTCTAGCTTTTGCAGTGACAGGTGGTCCTTCCGTACTTATAGTATGGAAGAACTCAACCTCTGGAAGGTTGCTAGAAGAAGTTTCCTTAAAAAGGTCAGGAAATTGTTGTAGCAATTTGAAGTACTGGTGTGTCGGGTCTACGAGATGAATTTTAGAATTAAATCCTGGTGGTGGGTTAGCACCGGCCTTAGAGAGGTTTGTCTTTGTATCGATTAAACGTCTATGTTTCATATCCACAAGTAAAGCAAACTCTGCTAGAAAATCAGCGCCTATAATTGGTTGCTTGATATCGGCAAGTGTGAAGGGCCAGCAGAACCTACGGCGTAAACCTAGATCCAAATCTAATAATTGTTCGCCATAGGTATGAATAGGGGTCCCGTTTGCAGCATACAAGGTGCGTTTCGATTGAAATTTCCGTTGGTCGTGAGTGGGTGGAATAACTGAAATATCCGCTCCAGAGTCGATTAGAAATTTCATATTGGAGCGTCTATCAAAAATAAAAAGGCGGCGTGTTAGGTGGCTCTCGTCTCCTGCCGCGTGGAGGGAGTGCCTTATTAGTTTTCCGACACATGTTTTGCTTTAAAATTGCAAGGTTGGATGCAACGTTTGGCCTTGTTGCCAAATCGTTCATGATACCAACACGTGGAGGTTGAGGAATTTGCGGTTATGGAATTTCGAGAAAGCTTGGGTCTTTCTCGGGAGGTAGATCGGGAACGCGTTCGCAATTCGTTGACTGATGCTGTTAGCTTCTCTAATTGCGCTTCTAATTTGGCTAGCTTGTCGGGCTCGCGTGACTGAATTTCAGCCACGTTGTATTTATCTCCGGAAAATTCCACGATTTTGTCTGCTGTAACCGACAAATTTTCTAGAGAATCGTTGCTCAAAGCCAAAATTGAACGAACGTTGACTGGTAAACGTTGTAGAAATAAAATTTTAAGGAAATTTTCTCCAATCTGACTACCGGCTAAAAACTTCATTTCGCGTAAAAGTTGCGATGGTTTTCTGTCGCCTAATTCTAATTCTGTTAAAAGTTTATTTAGTTTGCGACTATCGGACTCTTCAAATTCTAATAAAAGACGTTTCATTAGATCTGAATAGGGGGTTGATGATAATGGTTGGGTTAAAAAATCTGAAATTGACTCTGCGACATCAGGATCGAGTATAGCGAGTACATGACTGAATTTTGTCTTTTCAGAACTGATCTGCGATATATCAAACTGGGCGTCAACCTGCATTTGCCAGATTTTCACGTTACGTCTCCATAAAGGAGGTAATTTTATTGCAACCGTTGCCATGATATTGCTGCTTGAAGAATCTTCGGCCATTGTGAAAAAAATCAGATAATTTTTAAATTAGAAAGGACTGACCTGTTTAGATATTCGTTTTCTGTAGGCATGAGCACGTGCGTGGAAGTTAGGCGACGTCGGCTGGAACATCAGGCTGGGCATCTTCGGCTTGCGGCACGGGGTCACCAATATGGATGTTAATTACACTTGTTGATATTAAATCCATACGTAAACATTTAATATACTTTATTATTTCACTAACTGAATAAACTATACATTTAACTATAAAACAATCACAGACAGCACATAACAGATAACTGACCGAGCGTGGAGAGACGTATCTTCACTGTCGGTTGGTAGCGAGGAGAGAGAGAGAGAGAGATCCCTGGTGTCTCTTATATAGTAGTTCTTGACAGCTTGCTGTCGAATAACGTAACGTAACGTTTAGCTGTCAAGAGAAACACAGAGTAGTGTTGACGGAAACACTGCGGTCGGAACCGCCGCCACACCCCGTATTTTCCGACGCTATAATGAAACAACGTTAAATGAGACCAAAACCATTTCAGGTTAAGGGATCGGAAAATATTAAAACAGTAAAATAAGCTTTCGTACTCCAAAAAAAAAAAAACAAGATCAGTCGTCCATGGTAACAGTACATGTCATATTGAACTGACAAATGTCAGGTCTACTTTCAAAGTGACATGTAAATAAGTATTTTGTTTTCTGACATGTATAATACAAATGTAGGCATGCTCTTCTTCTTACATTTATATCTATTTTGGCCCTTACAATTTTACTCATAGAGTTGGCTACAATTTTAGTCACTTTTGAAAATATTTCTTCAAATGAGCGCGAACTAGGCCCCATACATAGACATATCCGTGTAAGTTTCAGTTTCTAACTGTTTTCCTATATACAGATTGACACATTTCTACGGTAAATCTCAATATATCCATTATTATACAAGATATGAGACAAATTGTATATGTTAATTATACGATGTCTGGAGCTGCATCTTATAAAATTATTTTTACAATCACAGGTGGCCCATAAGTCCCTGGTGATACAATTTTTTCCCCTAATCGAACACGCCTTATATTATTGCCATTTTTGCATTTTCCGTCAAAAGATAATGCATATGTTTGTAAGGAAATAAATTCGGGACCCAGCAAGTGCGATATGGTAGTGATTTTTCATATAATGTTTCTTTCGATAGCTTAATTTACTATTAACCTACAGTTTGTTGGCCAGGAAACCAGTTTTTTTGGGCATATTTTAAGTTTATTTTCGGAAGATTTTTGTACATTTTCAAACAATAAAGTTATTTTGACGAAATATGGTAGATTGTGTGGCGGTGGTTCCGACCGCAGTGTTTCCGTCAACACTACTCTATGCTTCTGCATAAATACTCTTGACAGCTAAACGTTGCGTTACGTTATGCGACAGCCAGCTGTCAAGAACTACCGCATATAAGATACACCAGGCGATCTCTCTCTCTCTCTCTCCTCGCTACCAACCGCTACAGTGAACTGCTATGTACTCGTGTACTTTTGTCATTGTTATTATATCATAAAGTGTATTATAGTTAAATGTATCATATAGTTTATTCAGTTAGTGAAGTAATAAAGTTGTATTAAATGTTTACGTATGGATTTAATATCAACAAGTGCAATTAACATCCATATTGGTGACCCCGACTTGATCAAACACTAGAACCCCTAGGTTTCTACTCTAAAAAGCTTACTTCAGCCCAAAAATCTTACAGCACCTACGATCGGGAACTTCTAGCCGCTTATCAGGCAGTTAAATACTTTAGATATACCCTAGAAGGTCGCCATTTCACCATTTATACGGACCACAAACCTTTGACATACGCTTTTGAACAACGCGTCGATAAAGCATCTCAAAGGCAACTACGACATTTAGACTTCCTAGGTCAATTTACAATAGACATTCGCTACATACCCAGGTCCTACAAACATTCCCGCAGACTATTGTTCTCGCATTGAAACAATTTCACTTTCTTCCACTGTGTCACTCCAAGAAATTGCGCAAGCTCAGTCATCTTGTGAGGAACTCAAACACCTTCTGCAGTCTAAATCTTCCTCATGCAAATTTCAAAACATGCCTCTTGACACCGGATTGAATCGTATTTGCGATTCTTCTTCAAAGAAACTTCGCCCATTCATTCCGCTCAAATTTCGCCGAAAGATTTTCGATTCTATCCACAATTTATCTCACCCAGGCATATCAGCTTCAGTCGATCTGGTCCTGAATAGATTTTGTTGGCCCAAATTGAAACGCGATGTATCTCTTTGATCTTAAACTTGCATTCCCTGCCAGAAAGTCAAGATATGGAGACACACTTCCAGTGCCATTGGACAATACACCCCAGCCATGAGAAGATTCTCGCATATAAATGTTGACATTGTGGGACCATTACCACCATCACAAGGTCAACGCTATCTGTTAACAATAATAGACAGATTTTCTCGATGGCCCGAAGCAATTCCATTGTCAGATATTACAGCAGAAACAGTAGCGAACACTATTTTATCATGCTGGATCTCTCGTTTCGGTGTTCCGCAATACATCACCACAGACAGAGGTAAACAATTCGATTGCCACCTTTTCACACACCTCACTAAAACACTAGGTGCAGACCACATCAAGACCACAGCTTACCACCCAGCAGCAAATGGTGTAATCGAGAGATGGCATAGAGTTCCGAAACAGACATTGGAAGCTCATATGGACGAAAACTGGGTCGCTAAATTGCCAATTCTGTTACTAGGACTCAGATCGTACATAATTCCAGAATATCGGTCAACACCCGCTGAAATAGTCTACGGAGAATCAATCAAACTTCCCACCGACTTTTTCAACAGCACACAAGCTCATGATGTTCCACCACTTATATCTCAGCTGAAAGAAGACATAAGGAAACTTCGACCAGTACCTTATAAACATCATACTGAAAAAAATGTATTTGTCCATCCTAAGCTTATGGAAGCTCCTTTTGTTTTTGTTCGCATTGATATTCCGCGAAAAACCCTCGAACCAGTTTATGACGGCCCCTTTGAAGTGTTATCCCGAACTGACAGAGTCTTCAAAATCAAGAAATCACACGGAGAAGAGACAATTTCTGTTGACCGTCTTAAACCCGCATTCATTCTTTGTGATAACGAACAGACAACTTTCCAGCCTCAGAGACATTCTAGTGAAACTGAAAGTGACAGTGAAAATCCAACACCTAGTGAAACTGAAAGTGACAGTGAAAGTCCAACACCTAGTGAAACTGAAAGTGAAGTTCCCGTTCCCGTTCAAACTACAAGCCATGGACGTAGAGTTCGATTTCCACGAAGATACTTGAACTAATAGAGTTGCCACTGAGAGGGGAGTATGTGACGGTGGTTCCGACCGCAGTGTTTCCGTCAACACTACTCTATGTTTCTGCATAAATACTCTTGACAGCTTAACGTTGCGTTACGTTATGCGACAGCCAGCTGTCAAGAACTACCGCATATAAGATACACCAGGCGATCTCTCTCTCTCTCTCTCCTCGCTACCAACCGCTACAGTGAACTGCTATGTACTCGTGTACTGTTGTAATTGTTAATATATCATAAAGTGTATTATAGTTAAATGTATCATATAGTTTATTCAGTTAGTGAAGTAATAAAGTTATATTAAATGTTTACGTATGGATTTAATATCAACAAGTGCAATTAACATCCATAGATTGTTTCTCCTATATAGGTTATACCGTTAACCAAATTTGATGCAAGCTTACAAAAAAAAATATGTTTCTATTTTTTTAAAATGAAAATTCACTACCATAACGCCCTTGCCGCGTCCAGACTTTTTTGCTATTTTCGTAAGAGCTATATTTGGATAAAGTCCAGTGTACCATATTATTGATGAAACGCTGGCAGATACTCTCCAATATGCCTTGTTAGAAAAAGTGCTTGTCTGAGATCTGAACAAGGTTTTTGAGAAGTTATGTTTCATCGATGCCCAAGTGTTGTCACAAACTGAACTATGCTATTAAATTCTGTATTATCTATTAATCCATGTTGGTTTGGGTCCAGAAAACATGCAGCACCTTGACCAATATGTGTCATTAACAATTTCCGCGATTCCCACATCCATAATTTTTTGTTGGTCTGTCAAAGAAAAAGCATCAGAGCACTGTATTATATCATTTCCTATATCTTTAAGATGTTTGTAAGAGTATTGAAGAGTTGCTTTATCTCCTTCTAGGCAGTTTATTGATGCTGATATTGGTTGTAGAAGTTTTAATAGTCTGTTCAATTTTTCCCAAAATTTGTTATCCTCTATGGTATTTTTTATCTTGGGATCGATTGTGTCTTTCAATTTCCTCTCTACACATGAGGCTTGTAAATTATCTTTATCAATGTTTAAACTTTCAAACATCATAGAGTAAGTACTCCATATAGTAACCATTGGAACTTTTAGTGTTTTTTGAGTTTCACCACGACTTTTCTGCATTTCTTTAAAAACTTCTTTGAATCAACACAAATCAGCTTCTTCTTATTCACAGTTTCTTGACCTTAACTTCGGAAATCAGCTGTTAAAAAGTTGGTTACTGGCCCACAAATTGACGTGTACACAGTAGCGCCTCGTGCCTTAATGCATTGGAGGAGCGCAAGAAAAAAAGTTCGGGGCGTAGCAAGTGCGTTATGGTAGGAAATTTTTATTAAATGTTTCAAATTTGAATAACTCAAGTTTCTACGAACTCAGAAAGTTGAATTTTGGTGTATAGTATGGTCTTACCCAGGGCAACATATCCACCAAATTTCATCAAAATAACTTTGTAATAATTTGAATAACTCAATTTTCTAAAAATGTAGAAAGTTGAATTTTAGTGTGTAGTAAGGTCTTTTACAAGGCAAAATATCCACCAAATTTTATTAAAATAACATTGTAGTTTTCGGAGAAAAATATTTTTTTTTGAAACAAAACTCAACATTTTCCCGGAAAACGTTATTCGATTTTCCTGACTAACGAACTCATCCAAGCCATTAATAATAGAAAGGCACTTGCCAAGTTTCATCGAAATCAGTTGCTTATTTTTTGAGTTATCGGTTGGATACGTACATACACACACACACACACATATATATATATATATATATATATATATATATATATATATATATATATATATATATATATATATATATATATATATATATATATATATATATATATATATATATATATATATATAAAGATATAAAAATTGAAACTGACCCCGGATATGGGTTCTAGCGGTCCTAGTTCGCGCTCATTTGAAAATTTTTTTGCAAAGTCTCTCCATCGATACCTCTTTATTAGTGAATTTTTTTAAATAAAAATTCACTAAAAATGAAGGGCTCGCCTATTTTTTCCCCGAAAATGTATTATAAAGAAACCTACTTACTAAACTTAATAATTATTCACTACTTACCAAGTTTTCCTCTGGCTAGTTATACGTTATAGTAGTTTTAAAAAAAAATTATATTATTGACTGCGGCATCTCAGGCCATTAGCACATTCATTTCCCATCATTCACTATTTTTACTACTTTTCCAGACAAAGTCAACTTCTCGTTGGCTCGCCCAGGACCTCTCGCTTAGCAGGCTGGCACCTAGCAACCTGAGCCACGAGGGCGTCTGTTATAGTAGTTAAAAAGTCCCTTAAAAAGTTAACCTTTAAATTTAAAATATCCACTGAATTAATCACAGTATCACAATTATTTTGTCCACTTATTGAGCAACCCGAAGTAGTAACCATAATAATAATAATAATAGTCTTGTTAGAACATGTAAACAACGAAATGATCTAATTAAAAATCAATCCGACGCGAAGACGAAAATTACTACGTAGTAGGTACACACGCTCTGCCGAAAGTCCAGTACAAACTGGAAGTGTGTAATTTTATAGCTCACAACAGGGGGCGCCAACATCAAGATTTAACATATCCTTTTCGAATATATGTGGCCTAAATTCTAACCTGAACTCCGTCCACCATTTCCTCCAGGCTAACAGGCCCCAACTCCTCTTCCTCACCGAAACCCAAATCAGTACCAAAACAGCCACTAATCACCTTAATTTCCCGGGGTATGAGCTCCTTACTTCCTTTAGATTGCATGGAGGCGTGTGCGCATACGTCCGTAGCAATCTACCCTGCACCAGACTCCCCAATTTAGTAGCTGGAAGAAAAGACATACTATGGATAAAACTTTCTCTCAGGACTGCAACTAAATTCATCTGTTGCATTTACCGGTCACCTTCTGACAACAACTTTGTCCAGCTCTTTGACTACCTTTCTGAAAAAACCGACTATATGATTTCTGAATATCCTTCCTCCGAGGTCACTATTCTTGGTGACTCCAATGTCCATAATAAGGAATAGCTAGGATCTTCAAAAACCGATCCACAAGGGAGAGCAGCGGAGGCCTTTGCAGTCAGCAATTCTTTAGCCAATATGGTTCAGCAACCCACTTACTTTCCTCGTATCCCAACACACAGCTCAAATCCCTTGGATCTCCTTCTTACTACACAACTTGAATGCTATAAGATATCAGTCACCGCCCCCCTTGGTCGCTCAGACCACGGCATGGTCACTGCTTCCTGCGCAATGCAACCCGAGGTCACACAGTCATCACACCCACGTATCGTTTGGCACTACAACTCCGCAAACTGGGACGAAATGCGGGATTACTTTTCCTCATTTCCATGGGCGTCTGTCTGCTTCTCTCATCCTGACCCCTCTGATATCTCACAAAACGTCACGGAAATTATCCAAGCTGACATGGAATTATTTATCCCACGTACACAGAAAACCTTTTCAGCCACTCAAAAGCCCTGGTTCTCTAAATCCTGCGACAAGGCCAGACTTGAAAAGGTCAAAGCTCACAAAACGCTTCTACACAATCCCAGTCAAGAAAATCGTCAAGCATTTAACGACGCAAGAAACCGCTAAGTCCGCATTCTTTCTGAGGCAAAAAGCTCGTTTAATAACCACATCAAAAACAAAGTCCTCTTAAGCTCCAACGGCGGCAAACCCTTCTGGACTCTTGCTAAATCTATTGGGAATAATTTTTGCAAAAGCACGTTCCCACCTCTTGTCTCAGGGGATGAAATTGTTTCTACCGCCCTGGGCAAAGCTGAACTTTTTGCTTCGTTGTTCGCCGGCAATTCTACTCTCAACCCACCTACAAATGTTCAACCACCAACAGTCCCCAATGTCGCGCATAAAATGACGGATATCATTTTCAACACTAAAAAGGTACGAAAGATGCTGTCTTCTCTTAATACCAGGAAAGCCTCTGGCCTTGACGAGATCGCAGCAATTGTTCTCAAAAAATGCGCACCAGAGCTTGCTCCTGTCCTGACTCGTCTGTTTCAGATATCTTATAATAAAAGCATATTCCCTAGTAACTGGAAAACTGCTCGAGTACAACCCATCACCAAGAAAGGATCCAAAGCGTTTCCCAGCAACTACAGGCCCATTTCTCTCCTTTCAGTCGTCTCTAAAGTGATGGAAAAGTATATAAACACCGTATTACTAAAATTTCATGAAAAACACAGTCTAATCCACAACAGGCAGTATGGATTCCGCCAGCGCAGATCGACTGCCGACCTCCTTTCCTTTGTCACCCATTCTTGGAACAAGTCTATGGAACAACACGGTGAATCCCAGATTGTTGCTCTAGACATATCCAAAGCATTCGACCAGGTCTGGCACGCAGCGCTGCTTAATAAACTTTCGTCCTATGGCCTACCACCAAAACTCTGTATGTGGACAGCAAATTTCCTCTCCAACAGGAGCATATCTGTTGTTGTGGATGGCCATTCCTCTAAACTGTATCCAATTAATGCAGGAGTTCCTCAAGGTTCAGCTTTAGCCCCTACTTTGTTTCTTCTCCACATCAATGACCTCCTCTCGTGCACATCCAACCCAGTTCACAGCTACGCGGACGACAGCACCCTCCATTCAAATATACAATATTCTAAGCCTGTCTCTTTAGCCCAATTAGATGAGGATCGCAGACTCATGGAGGGTTCTGTCTCCGTGGATCTCCAAAAAATATTAGACTGGGGAAGTAGAAATCTTGTACAATTCAACCCCACCAAAACTAAGTCTTGCTTTCTTTCTCACAAGAGATACACCAGCCCTAGACCCATCACAATGAACAACCAAGTTATTCAAAGTAATGAGTCCTTTTCTCTTGTTGGCATTTCTGTGGATCGAAATCTTAATTGGCACCAACATGTCACATCAATTGCAGAAGCGGCTGCTAAGAAATTAGGTTTCCTCTTCCGGGCTCGCAAATACTTTTCACCAGCTAATCTCTATACCTTATATACTTCACAAATAAGGCCAAACCTCGAATACTGCTCCCACATCTGGGGTGCGGCTGCCGCTTCTACACTCGCTATCCTAGACTCCATTCAAAAGAGAGCTATATGTCTCATCGGTGACCCTACCCTCACCCAAAGGCTGCTATCCCTTGCCCACCGACGTGCCGTTGGTGACCTCTCTCTATTTTATAGATATCTGCACGGGCACTGCTTAGAGGAGCTTTCCTCCATAGTTCCACCACCTGCTGCCCCCAACAGATCTACCAGGGGAACAGAGCGAATGCACCCTTTTACTGTCCAGGTCACCTGACATAGAACATCCTGTTATGCCCGCTCTTTTGACCCGAGGACTTCCAAGTTGTGGAATTCCTTGCCGGCACATGTTTTTCCTTCTCCTCCGAACCTTCAAGTCCAGAATTAACAAGCTGCCTCTTTCCTCCTTTTCAACATCCACGGTACGATAGTATTTAGGCTGTAAGCCCTCGTGGTGTGTTGTTGAAATTAAAAAAAAAAAAAAAAAAAGATTGCTTATGCGGTCGTTTTCGACGAAGATCATCAAGATTCGGCGATCATTTCGCACTGAAGTATCACATTTCGTAAGAGCGAAAAATACACACCGCCGCCCGCCTGCTTTATATGGATATGGATGTATATAACGTCTGCAACGATTAACACTATACTTATTCTGATTCTGTATTAATGGCTGCCGACTCTCTGCGATCCTCGATATACTAATTTTGTTTGTCGATTGCAGGAGGTAAAAAAGTAAATAAAAATTTATTAAGATATAGCATAGCAAAAATATTGTTTTTTCCACGGCAGGCGGCAGTGCGCACGAACGGGCGCACTTATTGAGGAGCCGCCCCTGCGTGTACATAAAAAAAACTTTGTTTCCAAGGAAAGTTTCCAGTAAGTCTAAAGGAAACTTTCGAAGTGCAAATAAATTCCCTACTGGAAACTTTCCTTAAAATGGAAACTTTCCAATTCTCATCTCTAACTATTACTACTACAGTGGCATCAGCTGTTCTGGGAGACACCTTTGTCCTATTCTTTCCAACTTACAAATAAGAAATTAAAAGATTTTTACTTCATACATTTTATTGTTGGGATAGTAAAATTGCACAAGGGAAAACCACAAAGGGATAATCAACAGAACAAAATTAAACAAAGAACATAATATTTATTTCAATAGATGCTAAAATTCTTTATATACACTTATAAAGTAAATGTTGCCGAGCTGGATGTAATTGCATCATAAATAAAAGTGTTATTCAGTGGCCTATACTGATGGGTAATAAGTTTAATAATTTCATGTGCTGCACAACCTGCTAAAATGGCAGAAACCGAATGTAACTCGGCTCCACCGTACCTACAGATTTCATGCACCCTTTCATCTGGTAACGAATGAGAACAGCCCCACTCAGACAGTAGTTTTCCTATTAGTGATTTCAGCTTTAAAACATCTGGTTCTACTTGGTCCACAAATTGTCCCGGGTAAGTGTTAAATTCACTTATAAAACGTTCGAGCCCTCTCAATATTACATAATAAAACATTAAGCTTTCTGGGTCTTCTAAATATGACGACAGATCTAAACTTGTCTGCTGGTATTCATTTGCTATGCAGCTTCCACGAATTATATGTAGTTCAGTAGCGTGCTTGCAGAATAGTTTTACCTGAAACAACAAAGTCTATTAGCAAAATTTGCAGACACTTCGTGTATATTAGGAAATTATTCATTGGCAATACATTGACTCATAAAAATAATTAAAAGTCTGGATGCAGCAAATGCATTATGTTAGCGAATATGAGTGCATATTGTTCGACCGACTGCTCCTAAATGTATGCAACCCCTTCATACACCAATTCGTTTAGGCGTATGTACAATAATATACTGGACGAAAATATTTCATCCCTTGAGTGTTTAAGTTTATGCAATAGGCAATTTGCTTCACGCCTTTGCGTGTTGATATAGTATACCTATGATTAAGTTAAAAGAACCCTTGTTTTGTAATTATAAGACCATTTTGAAGCAAACTAAATCGCTAAACTAACAATTTTTTCTGATATTTGAAAAAAAAGGGCAACCTAATAAGAGTTATCCATTCACAATAACAAAAAAGTGTTTGCAGCAAAAATAAGTATATAAAAAAAAATATGTTTCAACACACACCGGTAATCCTCTTAATCCTTTAAGTACCATGACCAAAGCCCTTGACTTAATTGGCCGGGACCCAACTACTTTCACTGATAATGAAGCAGGTAGACGCAACGATACATACAATACAAGACTTGCAACTAACTGCCAGATCTCTCTGAGGCGTAGGGTTGAACACACTGAGACCTTGGAGACGATCTCGAGCGAGATTTGTGGAGCAGGCAGATTGAGGCCCCGTAATCGAGCTATAACAACCCAATCCACCTTTGTCCACTGCTCCAAGGAGCAGGCAGATTGACGCCTTAGAGTGTCCTTACATATTTCTTTTACCTCTTGAAAATGGCTCCAAAACAGAAGCCGAAATGTCAAGTTTTAATAAATTCTGGACACGGTTCAACCCGAGAACCAAGTATATCTCATATACAGGGTGTTTAAAAAAGACGGGGCAATATTTAAGGGGTTGATTTCCCAGGTCATTTTATGAAAAAAAAGTTCCTATAAACATAGGTGCTAACATGCATTGTTTCCAAGATACAAGGTGTTAAATTTTTTTGAAAAATAACGATTTTTTAAAAATAATTCAAATATCTCCTCCTTAAACAATCGGGATAACAAAGCAGGTAGACAGAACGACATATATAAGACAAGACTTGCAACGAACTGCCAGATCTCTCTGAGGCCTAGGGTTGAACACACTGAGACCTGTGTGTGTGTCTATATATATATATATATATATATATATATATATATATATATATATATATATATATATATATATATATATATATATATCTATCTCACACCAATAACTTAAAAAATAATGGGCCGATCTTGATCAAGTTTGGTAAGTATCTTCCTTTTGCAAGTGGCTTGGATGAGTTCGCTAGCCAGGAAAATCGGTCCAGGTTTTCCAGGAAAATGTTGTGTTTTCGTTCTACAAAAATGTATATCTCCAGAAATACCAAAGTAAGGGCACCCAAATTTGGTACGCGTGTTTGTATTATAAAGAGTGAACAATGTACCAAAATTAAGGTCTCTAAGTTTAAAGACAAAAAAGTTACGGGCAGTTAAAGACATTTTCTTTTGAGTTTTTCTCAAAACGTCAAACTCGCAATTTGATACGTCAAAATTGGCAATGTTTAGGCAAAGAACGTGAAGAACAAATACGGATTGTGAAAAGAAAATGTTGCAAGAAGAGTGTTCTGTGAACTCTTAAGTTTCAGATTCAACCGACATTGCCCTTTATTTTACTAAAATGTTTACGGAAAATGCATTTCAAATAGACCCTTTCTCTGATGCTTTGGCTGCGATTTAGTTAGCTTGATGCTTTCGCTGAAGGTTTAGTAAAGTTTATGGTTTAACAGTCTATAATTTTTAGCTAATTTTCGTAGAACAAATTCGTTAATGCGTTTTTTGTATTTTTGATCGAAATATGATGCATGTTTGTAAGAAAAAATCTGGACGCAGTAAGTGCGTTTTGGTAGCGAATTTTGATTAAATCCTTCAAATTTCAATAACTCAATTTGATATTAACATAGGTTTTGTTGGTTAGGAAACCAACATTTAAGTTTACGGAAAATGTTTGTACATTTTCAAACAATAAGTAAGTTTGATAAAATATAGTACATTGTTTCTACTACATAGTAATGAGACTGATGCCTGCTTGCATTTGCTTTTAAAAATACTTTTATGAAAATTCACTTCCATAACGCCCTTGTCCAGACTTTTAATTTAAGATCTATTGTGAGTCTTAAAGATAAAAAATATATATTACGCATACATCTTTTATAGGTTCTCTTTTGGAGTGGTCTTTTGGGATACATCGCCAATGCTGGCAGACGTTTTCATTATTCAGAAAAAAATAGTCAGGTGCATACTCCTTGCATCGCGTTTAAGCTCTTATAGGCCTCCCTTCATAGAGTTTCGCATTAGGACACCACCTTGTGTATATATATATATATATATATATATATATATATATATATATATATATATATATATATATCCTAGAGTTGCTTTGTCCTAATTATAAAATTAAGCACAGACTAACAACAAATCGTGATGTACATGGTTATAATGCATGCAGTGCTGATTTGGTGTCACCAATACCAAGACTTGAGGTATACAAAAGAGCTCCATATTATATAGGAATAAAACTACATAATATGCTACCAGACAAGATAAAAAATATACCATATTTTAAGCAGTTTAAGAGAGCCAATAGTGAACTGATGCTGGCAAATGTTTTCTGTTCGTTAGAAGAGTTTGTTTGTTCTTGTAGGAGTGTAAGCTAGTCATTTGTGCTGTTTTAATGTTGTACCACATACCTTATGTTTTATAAGTACACTTGGAGAACCCAAATCACCACAACACATTTTAAAAAAGACCTCACGATCGTTTCACTAACAAATTTAGCATTATCAGAGGATGAAAAAATTCTAACTACTTTAAAAACTAACATCACCTTATATACCGGATCTTAGGTAAAGAGACCGAACTGAGATGGGAAACTAATCGCAGGCAAATTCTGCAGTGTATTGTATTTTTATCCCTGGACGAGGTCTTTGCACTGTCCCTACTAACTTATCTAAAAGATGTCCATCTGTAATCATTTTGGGAAGGTTCAACAACAACTAAATTAACATAGTCTCCTTTGGCGGAAATATCTGTATTCTTATGTTATCTTTAAAACGTGTTGAAACGTGGGAATCAATTTAACAAAGCAATCAATCAGGTGACTCGTGATTGGCGGTGGTGAAACGTTCATACATTTTTTGTTGCAACTATATTTCACAATATATATACTCTCGAACGCATTTAGCTGTCCTCGTTGTCTTAACATTTTTTATTAATTTCAGATTATCTTCATTAATGTGATGATTATTATCCCAAATATGTCGGGCGACCGAATATCTATCTATAATACCTTATCGTAATTGGGCTAAGTGTTCTATCAATCTAATTCCAATCGATCTTTTTGTTTGTCCAGGGTACTTAAGATTACAATATTTACCACTTATTTCATAAATTCCCAGACATTTTGTCCGTGCTGTCCTTGTCTTTTAGGTTACGTAGCAAGTTTTTTAAGGTATTTTTTGTCGAAAATGTTAGCTTCAAGTTGACTTTTAAAAAATGCTGGCTAGGTAACCCAAAATACAACAATAGCACGGACAAAATGTCGGGAATGTATGAAATAAGTTGTAAAGATTGTAATCTTAAGTACGTCGGGCAAACAAAAAGATCGATTGGAATTAGATATAGATAGATAGATAGATAGGTGCTTTATTGTCCAAAGATAAAAATCTTATTGACAAGCAAAGTGTTAACATATAAAAGTAAAAGTTGTCAAAAGATAAAAACACAAAAATATAAGTTCACAACAAATAGTAATATAAGTGCATATGTAACTAGTATAACTATATATAAATAACAATATAAAAAACAATATAAACATAAATACACAGCTAACTAACAATATAATAAAAACACACAATATATAGAAAGCAGCTGAAATGAAAACAACCAATCGAATCTGTCACAGTAGTGCATCATTACAAAATTCATCTATTGAATAATAACATTTTTCAATTAAAAATTCCTTAAGCTCTTTCCTAAAAATTTCAATGTCACCAATCCTCCTCAAGTTTAGTGGTATCTGGTTAAATATCTTTTTACTATTATATATTAATGACCTCTTTAATAATGATGTGGACGGTAGAGGAAGAGGAATGCAGTTCTTTTGTCTTGTATCACGAGAAGACACTGTCCTGATTTCATCTTTATATTTTTCATGCATAAGGCATGCAGTCTCCAAAACAAACAGAGACGGTAGGGTCAATATCCGCTCAGAAACAAATAAAGGTCTACAAGAGTCACGGACACTAACCCCACACAAATATCTGATGGCTCTTTTCTGCAGAATAAATACAGAATTGAAAAGATAACCTGCACAAGAGCCCCAGTAACAAATGCCATGTCTTAGATGGGACTCCACAAGTGAGAAGTAAACACTTCTAGATGTACTCTTGTCCAAGCTTTTTGAAACAACTCTTAGTGCGTGACAACCTGATGAAAGCTTCTTACATAGATGATTTATATGTGTTTCAAACTTTAACGATTGATCAATGTATAGTCCCAAAAACCTAACACAGCTCTCGTTTCCAAGTTCCTCAGCTGCTAGAGTCACAGCAGGCAGACTACATTTAAAATGCATGATATTAGTCTTAGAGACATTCAAAGTTAACAGATTTGAAATAAACCAGTTTTCTATCATCTTCATATCCTCTGCCACAGTGCACTCCAGTGCTCTAACACTATCACTACTCCACAAGACGGTTATATCATCAGCATAGATAGTCATATGACCCTTAATTTTTAACATAGACAGGTCATTAATATAGAGTAAAAACAGCAGTGGGCCAAGAACAGACCCCTGCGGAACACCATGGTGAATATGTTGGTACCCAGAGCTAACATGACCAAGTTGAACACTCTGCTGACGATCAGATAAATAGGACCTCAACCATTCAAGCAAAGTCCCCCTAAAGCCATAAGTAGGAAGCTTGCGTAACAGTATCCCATGGTCAACACAATCAAATGCTTTAGTGAGATCACAGAACACTGCCGCAGCCACCTGATTGTTATTTAGTGAAAGGTACAGATTTTCAAGAAAAGAAAATAATGCATCATTTGTACCTTTTTTAGGTTGAAATCCAAACTGGGAAGGTGTTAGGATCTTGTGCTTACAAATAAATACCTGCATTCTATTTTTAATTAATTTCTCAACTATTTTAGAGATGGTAGGAAGTAGAGACAGAGCACGAAAACTATTTGGAGAATCTGTTTCACCTCCTTTATATGCAAGAATTACTCTAGCCATTTTCAGAGACGAAGGAAAAGATCCTGTTACAATCGAACTATTAATTGCATCTGCCAAGATTTCAAGAACCCAGTTAGGAAGGTGAAGAAGCAGTTTGACAGAGATACCATCCCACCCGATAGAATCCTTGTTCTTAAAGTCATGGAGCACTCCATGAATCTCAGCAGAATCGACCGGCGTAAAAAAGAAGGTGTCAAGGATAAAAACATCATCCATGAAGCCCAGTGGATCCGTCCAAGGGACCCTCCACTGTATCAGCCCAGAAGCAATAGAACAATAATAACCATTGAGATGATTAGGATCCAGTTCAGGAGTCACCCTATGCGAACCATGCCTTCCCGAAAGATCATTAACAATCGACCATGACTCTCTCTGCCTGTTTGAAGACCGGAGTATCCTTTGTCTATAATATTGTTGTTTTGCAACCTTTAAAACCCTTCTGTATATCCGTCGATAATTATTAAAATAGAATATGAAGGAGGCATTGTTACCAGCATATTTTCTAATTGTATGCAGGCAACGCATGTTTCTTGATGATACTTTCAATCCTTTAGTAATCCATGGTTTCTTTATTTTATTCTTTATGTCCTTCAAAGGAAATGCAATATTGAAGAAGTATATTAAACTATTATGGAACTCGCTTAAGGGATCTGAAGAAAAAAATCTGAATCTGAAAAAAATTAGATTCAAAGAACACTTAGCCCAATTACGTTACAGTACTATAGATAGATCTTCTGTCGCCCGACACATTTGGGATAATAATCATCACGTTAATGAAGATAATCTGAAATTAACAAAAAAAAATTAGACAACCAGGACAGCTAAATGCGTTCGAGAGTATATATATTGTGAAATATAGTTACAACAAAAAATGTATGAACGTTTCACCACCACCAATTACGAGTCACCTGATCGATTGCTTTGTTAAATTGATTCCCACGTTTCAACACGTTCTAAAGATAACATAAGAATACAGATATTTCCGCCAAAGGAAACTGTTAATTTAGTTGTCGTTGAACCTCCCCAAAAATTATTAGAGATGGACACGTTTTAGATAAGTTAGTAGGGGCAGTGCAAAGACCTCGTCCGGCTATAAAAATACAATACCCTGCAGAATTTGCATGTGATTAGTTTCCCATCTCAGTCTCGGTCTCTTTACCTAAGATCCGGTATGTAAGGTGATGTTATTCTTTAAAGTAGTTAGAATTTTTTCATCCTCTTATGACGTTAACTTTGTTAGTGAAACGATCGTTAGGTCTTTTTTAAAATGTTTTGTGGTGATTTGGGTTATCCAAGTATACTTATCAGTGCTCATCACAGGTTTCAATCTTCATCTTATGTCTTTATATTAGAGTCGGTCTTTGGCCTTGTTGACTGTGTATTCATGTGTTTTATACTGTTGTATATTTGTTTTTATATAATTTGATATGTCCTATACTATATATAATAATCTTCGGATCAATAAAGTTAAAGTTATTATTATTATACTGCGTGATAATCCTTCTACCTTACCTCACTCTCTGTAAGTGCATCCTGCGGTAATCCTAAGTTTCTTGCAATCTGAGCCGCTCTCCTGTAAACAGCTTCTGCCTGAGCTAGCGCATGTTTCATGTAGATTTGCTGGAGTGATACGTAACTTTTTGTATCAGCTGCCATATCAGGCAGACCTCCTTTGATAGGTAGTGAACCTTCTGACTGTACGTGTTCACGTAAGGCTGCACACATTACCCAGAACGGTGTGCTTTTCTGACTGAGATTAATACAACTGTCATCTTCCAGGATCTGTTTAACATTTGTGGGAATGGTCAATGGATTTAAAGAAGTATTTACATAATGAACTGCTTCTTGGAAATTCTCTTCAAGCTGTTTAGTTCCATTTTCATCAGAGAGTAAACTATCTCTTATCATCTGTCTTAATTCTTCTTTATCTTGCCGTGTTGTTGGTAATTTCCCTTAAAAGAAAAGAAAACTAACTTAATCAAATAAATTAAGTGGTAAGTGGTATATCGCATTCATTCATTCATTTTTCGGTTTCGTTGGCTGCAGTTTAGGTTAACTATTCGCACAGGTATGTCACGTTAAATGTAATAATAACAGTACATTGGAGTCAAGTCTGGAAATTGAGGTGGCCTTTAAATACGGCCTCTATTTCCAATGGACCACCACATTAGGAAATTTCTTTTACATCGGTTTATAGTTTAAATTTATTCCAATTGCTGTTATATGGAAGGTATAGTTTCAACGCCTGTAGAGTTTGAATTACGCCATTATTTTACTTGAAACTACCTAGACTGATAGGTTCGATGTTTTAACTACCATTTTAGAACTTTAAATAAGGCATTGTATTACAAAATATTGAAAATAATAATACACAATGTATGTCGATGATTACTGGTTGACTTCCAACATCTTTAATGTCATTTAACCTCCAAAAATTACACGACTTTGCGTTCGTGAATCGTCAACTTGCTTTCTGTTTAGTTCATATTTATTTATTTATTCATACACCATCCAACAGCTTAAAGCCAAACTAAGGATGCGCCGATATACAAAACATAATAGAACCTCGGTGGTTCAGGGGTAAGAACGTGTGCCTCTGAATCAAAGGGTACTGGGTTTGATCCCAGGGTACTCCTTTCACTTTTTCAGTACAAACTGTAAAACTAACATTTACCGAGGTTCTGGCATTGTATTTGAGCAAGTTGCATGTCTGCACGTTCCGCCCTTCGGAGGAGATATAAAGATGTCGGTCCCGTGTCCATGCGATGTTGGGCACGTTAAAGATCCCTACCCTCCATACAGAAAGGCAGGGGTTCGGCAAAATTTCCAGGATAGTGAGGTGAAACTGCTCCCTGGCGTCGGTGATTGGCCAGCCGCGGAAATAGGCCGACGTTAAAGAAACAAAACGCACACACAAAACATAATAACAAACAATAATCATACAAACTACACAAAAGAGAGTTACAAATTAGATCGGTTTGAAAAACATTTTTATCTTTCGATATATTACATGAGAAGATATCTAGGCTATCTTGCAATACAGAGTAATCATTGCACATCTGGTAAATTGGAGACGCTCGCAGCAATCACATACGAGCAGTCAGGAGATAGAATGTGCCTGGAAAACGTGCTGCAATACGAGGCACATTGAAATTAAGTTGCTGAAGCAGATTAGGGCAATCGAACACAGAATAAACCAGTTTGTATAAAAATGTAACGAAACTGCACTGCCTGCGCATCGACGGACTCTGCAGAACAAAGCTAAGAAGTAAACCCTCCTTTATGCACAATCAACCAAGGGTTGCGGTGCTATCGGGGCGGCAAGGCTGCGGACGAGCCCTGAGGGAAAAAAAAAAAAACCCCCTGAGGAAAACCAATAGAAGGATATCGACCATCCTCACGAAAGCTAAGAAATTTTAGATATTTTCTTTGCACTGATTCCAGACTTGCCACATGTATCTCATAAGTAGGAGCCCACACAACTGAGCCATATTCAAGTCGGGACCTAACCAAATAACGAAAAAGCAGGAGGAGGGTGTCGGTCTGTGAGAAATTTTTGCTGTTTCTTATCAGAAACCCAAGAGTTTTGTAAGCAGAACTGACAGTCTGCTCATAGTGTGGTTTAAAAGGTAGAGTACCATCAAAAACAATTCCGAGGTCCCTGACTGTCCCGGGGCGATCAAGTGGAAGCCCTCTTATATTGTACCAGAAAGTAATTGCGTGCTTATTTAGAGTAAAGGACATCACACAACGCTTGGAAACATTCATAGAAAGACCACTCCGACAACATCATTCGTCAAGGATCTGAAGACAGCTCTGGAGCTGCAAACATTCAACAACACTCGAAATATTTCCGAAAATCTTGATATCATCTGCATACATTAAAAAAGGAACATGCAAAACATGTTTAACTGGGTCAATAAATATATTAAACAGTAATGGACCGAGTATGGAACCCTTCGGCACTCCCGAAGTTATGTGATAGGTGTCAGATCTGAAGCCCCCAACCTCAACAAATTGCCTCCTTCCATCCAGGTAAGATCTGAACAAGCCAAGCAAGCCCTCGTAGAATTAGATAAGCCTCATCCTGTCAATCAGAACAGAATGATTCAGACAATCCAAGGCCTTAGATAGATCAGTATATAAAAGATCAACCTGTGAAGAGCGGTCGAGGGCGGACGCAATGAACTGTGTAACATCAACTAAATTCGTTAGTCGATCTCCCTGGAATAAAACCAAGCAGAGAAATAGAGACTGTTTTTGATGTGAAACAGTATTCGCCGAAAAAGGCAGGCCTCGAAAATCTCACAGAAGACACATAGTATGGCTATTGGTCGATAGTTTGATGGATCACCACTATCTCCCGGCTTGAAGACAGGGAGAACTCATGACAGCTTCCAAATCGCGCGGAATGTTCCAGATCTAAGAATCAATTAAAAAATGTTTTTAAGTGGAGTCAAGAAAGCATATAAGCAGTCACGCACCAAGAAGCCAGGAACTAGATCAGGTCCACAGGACATGTTAGCCGTAATTCTCTGACAGCTGTAATAATTTCATCATCTGTAAAGTCATCAACAAAAAACACTGTGATGTCACCCGAAGCCAGGCTGGCGGCTGTAGGTGATGAGGTGGAGGTGGAACCAGAACATCCTGCAAAATAAGAAGCGAAACTGTCAACTGCCTGTTGCTGGTTAGATGAATTCCCAATAGAAATGTTTTGACGGCGCCGAGAAGAGCAGCTCCAGAACCTCTTACGATTATACTCTCTTTCAACCCTCTGAAAGTAGTTTACTCGAGAAAGATAAATGTCTCCCCTAAGTTTTTCTCAGCTCCCTAAATCTATCCAGAAACTCCACATTTCCAGACTTCTTAAACTTACACCATAATGAATATTTATACTTGATACTAACCTTAATTTCTTTAGAGAACCACAGGGGATACTCATCACATGCTCTAGGAGCAGTCATGGGAACATACAGATCAAACAGGTCGTAAATTCTATTAATGTTTTCTGTTTAAAACTTAATTAAAATAAACCAGAAGGTGGCTTTGACAATAATATTGTTTTCATTTATTAATGATTTTTATCGTGATGATGTGAAATGTATGTTCTGATCGGCCAAAACTTTTAACTTTGAGGCAGATACTCTTAATGACAAAGAATCGACCACTGATCAAACCTATCAGCTAACAAACAAATAAAAACTCACAATCTATCTACAAAATGATCTTAACAACATTTGTTGACATTTGGCAACACCGCCAATCTTACCGCTGTCAAAGCAACGACCTTCAAGACATTGCCTGTCAAATCCACAGTAGATTAACCCTTAGATTCTTGTGTTTGTGAACTCGCAGTCACAGTTACGAAATTTCAATTAAATATTGTAAAAAGCTATTGAAAAGTATCCATTTAGTTCACCCATAAAAAACGCATGGTGCGTGATTTAGTCTCTTGCATTATGAACAGTTTGAAATTTCTGCTTTGACAAAATCGTTATACTAATGTGATCTATTAAAGAAATAACCTTTATTGGCAGGTTAACCTTACCGAAAGTCTTTTTTGTTATAATTCCAGGTGATGCAATATTTTTTAGGCACCCTATATTACGTTCTATTTAAACTGACAAATAACACAATTACTAAACAATTTCTGTAGAGACCTTGTATAAAAAAAGATCGGTAATCCTGTGTTGTCTCAGTAGTAAACAAACAATTCGGGTGGAATCGGAATGCAGAATTGGACGCTGGACAATGTGCACTGTTTTTTTCCCTCACTCCACCCATTCCAAAATCACTGTGCCTTGAACTAGTCTGCACAGCGATTGGTATGGTGAAGTTTTATATTGCTCTGTCTCCGGTCTAGAGTGACCGTAGATCAGTTGTCTTTTCCGGTCCAGAGCTTTACACTCCCACAAGATGTGCTGGGCTGATTCCTCCCCCTCGCCGCAGAGTCCTCATGTGAGCTCCCCTTCGAACCGCCCCATTTTATGCAGGTGTTTCTTGACGGCCATGTGTCCCGTCAAGAGACGTGTTGTGTTTCTGAGCTGTCCTCTGCTAAGATTTAGCAGTTCCACAGCTCTCTTTGAACTGGGTCCGTCAATTATTGACTTCCCATGTCTGAGCCCTGGACAGTCTGCCCAGTACACCTTGTGTTGGTTTCTGACCCAGGACTTAATGGCTCCCCTGGCAGTGCTCTTTGTCACGCCCAGAGCCGGTTCTAGTCCCATAAATGGTTCTGCTGACCCTCTCTTCGCGAGACTGTCAGCTTCTTCATTGCCTTTGACGCCTGAGTGACCCGGCACCCAGATGAGGGTCACTTCATTCTGCCCAGCTGGGTCGCTCGTCTCGTCTCAGCACTCACTCACCAGCCAGGAATTTACCTGTGGGCTACTTAGTGCCTTAAGGGCTGCCTGGCTGTCTGTGGCTATGAGGATCCGCTTGTTGGTGTAGCCCCTCCTCTAGTTCTCCCGCACACAGTGCAGGGTGGCGTACATCTCGGCCTGAAACACCGTTGCATGGGCTCCGAGGGAAATACTATGACTTACCCTCGGTCCTTCCGAGTAAACACCTGCCCTCGTCCCACGCTCCCCGCCGGATCCGTCCGTGAACCAGACGAGCGTGTCCCGTGGTATGCCCGGCGTCTCCACCCGCCATGCCTCACGGTCGGGGATTTTCACTGTAAAGTTGTTTTCCCTGCACATTTACGGGCTTGCGAAGTCTGACCTCATTTCAAGCATGGGCTCCTTCACGAACTCCTGAATTTTGCAGTGGCCCCTGAAGCCTGGATTGATCTTCAGTCTACCATTGCAGGCTAGTCTATATAGTCCTAGCCTGGCCTCCCCCATAATAACTAAGTGTAGGGGCGGGGCAGATCCAGCAACACCTCCATGGCGGCTGTTGGGGTTGAATACATGGCCCCTGTGATGCCTAGGCAAGCCATCCTTTGGACCATGCCTAGTTTTTGTTTGGCACTGGATTGTGACACCTTAGGCCACCAGACCAGTGCCGTGTATGTTAACGATGGTCTAACCACCCTTGTGTACAGCCAGTGAGCCATACTAGGTCTTAGTCCCCACGTTTTTCCATATAGCCGCCTAATGACGGCTAAGGTGATGACTGCCTTACAGAGTATTTTTCCAATGTGACCATTCCAGGTTAGCTTAGAGTCCAATACGACCCCAAGATATTTTACCTCCCTGGCCATTGGAATGCTCCTACCGTATAGAATGTGCACTGTTGCCAGATGAGTATTACCAAGGGTCATTTTAAATATAGAAGGAAATCAAGGGGTGAACAAATGTTTTTATAATGTAAATGAATTATAATATGGCGTCATCTACATAAATCAATATTTGACATATTTTGCGGAAGGCAGTAGGAAAACGGAAATGTAAAAAGTTAATTTTCAGCTGCATGGTGGTCCAGGGGAAAAAACATGGGCCTCTGGACCCAAGGGTACTGGGTTCGATCCCAGATTTCCCCCTCTCCTCCCTTTTTAAGTACATCAGTAACATATATATTAGTTTCCAACCTTATCTCCTGTCTTGTTTTGGTTTGGCAAGACAACACATCATTAATTCTTGGATTAGGTCTCCTGGGGATACCACAGTAAAAAAACGCGCCGGCGACCCTACCTCCCCAGTCTATATGACAATTATTGGGTCAAGGTGGTGTGGGAACGGGTCAATACAATACATTACATTTTTATTTCTCATAAACAATTTGCAATAAACATTGCTTCATTGACTGCTGTTAGAAATTGCTTCATTACCATGAAACATTGCGACTTTTCAAAATAATAAATTGGAAACCGTCTGCTATTAGCATATAGAGTTGTATTTATCATCGGTAATTCGCAACGGAAATTGCTTCATTCACTTTTCATACTCATTTTAGGTTGGAAATTAAAACATAAACAAACACTTCGAAGGAAAACCCATTGAAAGCCAGTTTCTCGGTTATGTTTATCATCGACAGTTGTCAGTAGAAATTGCTTCATTACCATGAAACATTGCGCGACTTTTCGAAATAATATATTGCATACCGTTTGCTATTAGTATATATACTTGGATTTATCATTAGCAATTTGCAACGGAAATTGCTTCATTGACTTTACTAAAGTGTGATTCATTCACCTCACTGTCCGGGAAATTTGGGTCTTTAACGTGCCCAACAACGCATGGGCACGGGACCGACGGCTTTACGCCCCCTGGGAAGGGCGGATTGTGCAGATTACCTTGCTCAATCACAATGGCACAACATCTGTTGATGTTACTGATGTACTTAAAAAAGGAGGAGAGGGGAAATCTGGGCTCGAATTCAGTACCCTTGGGTCCAGAGGCCAACGTTTTTTCCCCTGGACCACCATGGCTGAAAATTAACTTTTTACAGTTCCGTTTTCCTACTGCTTTCCGCAAAATATGTCAAATATCAATTTATATAGATGACGCCATATTATAATTTATTTACTTTATAAAAACATTTGTTCACCCCTTGATTTCCTTCCGTTTAAAATGACCCTTGCTAATACTCATCTGGCAACAGTGCACATCGTCCAGCGTCCACTTCTGCATTCCGATTCCACTCAAATTGTTTGTTTACTACTGAGATGTCTACGATATAGGATTACCACAAGGGTCTTTGTACATCTTTTAATCTAGTGTTGTCTCTTTAATGTTTGCATAAGTAAATCTTACTGGCACCATACAAGTAAAAATATACTTTTTATAATCCTTCACTGCTAAGAACTTTACATTCGTTGATCTATATATATATATATATATATATATATATATATATATATATATATATATATATATATATATATATATATATATATAGATATATATATATATATATATATATATATATATATTATTTGATGGAAAATAAGATTTAAAATGTAAGAAAGTGAACACATACCATTGTGAAGATCCTTAAACTTGTTTAAATAATAATACAATATAGTAACAGCAGGCACATGACTTCTTTCCTTATTATCTAATTTACTAATATCAGTCTGTTGTAAATGTTGTTCCAAAATTGGCCAAGGATTCAGTAATCTAAGATCAGGATTCCCACTATCTGGATGTGCTTCCACTATAGTATGCTCTATTATTTGTAATCGTATGTATCCTAAAAACCCAATGCTTCTACATACTATCAGCGGCACCTTAGCCGCCCACAGATGTTGTGACAGTGGTAAAAGCACTCTAGATTAAAAAGAAAAGAAATTAAATTCATACAAGCAGGCACTTATTATACTGTGTTCTCACTTTTCAGGCAAGGCTGTGGCGATGACAATGGAAAAATTGTTAAAAAAATCTTGCGTATGGGCCATTACATGTTCAGGTGACTCATCTATATAATCTCCTTGAACATCAGTGTTTAGTTCTAAAAGACATTGGGTTGCTACTTGGGCCCTTGAAGAACCTAAGCTGTCACTCTCCAAGAAAAAACTACAAAAAAACTTAAAACATCAATAAAACATTCAAATAAAAGTTTATAATTCGTACTTTGAACCAATATCCTCTTCTGTTACCTTTTCTCCATCAACAATCGTAAATGCTCCGATTCCAGGTAAAACAAGGCTTTTTAGTATTTCTGTTCCTAAAGCAGTTGCGTTTATTAGACATACTTTCGACTGTTCGAGGAGCTTTTGTCCGTGGTCACCCCATAGTCTGAAAAATATTTAATATTAAAAAAAGTAAACTACATAGAAAACTATACAATCTAACCTCAACTGTCTGTCATATTTTTTGCTTTTATCGCTTTGTTCAGGAGATTTTGGAGCTGGAGATGACATATCACGCAAGTGACTTTATTTAGGTTTAAACTAAATTAAGAGAAACGCATAACAACAAAGAATATACATAAATTTACAAACACCGGTGCTCCCTAACAAGAATGTGGATAAAAATTAAAAATTAACTGTGCTGTCAATGTCAATGTCAAATAACCAACCTGAAGCATATGTCAAATTGAACTTAGTAGTTTAAACAGTTAGTTAACCTTCAGTACGTTAATTTCCATATAATACAATAGATGTCACAAGTGGACAAATATGTGTTAAATCCCGTCTTAGAAAGAAACTTCTTTTCGTTTCTTAGGTATTGGTGCATTTTTTTAAATTCACTAATGATGAAATACCGACTTTTGCATTTTGAAAAAATGTTTTCAAATCAGCGCGAACTAGGTCCCCTAGAACCCATATCCAGGGTCAGTTTAAATTTTTATATGTTTATATATATATTATATATATATATATATATATATATATATATATATATATATATATATATATATATATATATATATATATATATATATATATATATATATATATATATATATATATATATATATATATATATAGATAACTTTATTAGCCTTTGATTAAGTACATACATACTACAGGCACGTCAAAGAATTAGAAAAACATAAACAGTCTTAAATAATTATAAAAACAGAAGTCAAAAAATAACAACACCACTTTACTTACAGAACCAACTACAAAAATATACAAAGTTTACATTAAACCTAAATTTACAGTTAGAACGGTGCTATTTTTATAGCCATTATCATTCTCTCCGTTGCTCAGGGCCTGTACACCTTTCAGTAAATTCACTGATATGATAAAAGGAATTGTCAACCAAAAATGATTTTAATCTATGTTTAAAGCAGCTCAGTGTATCCCCAGCCTTAATCTCCTGAGGAAGCATATTAAAATAAAAACAGCCAGCATACACAGGTGATTTCTTGTATGCCATATACTGGTAATTTGGCAAGTGGATGTCATTTCTTGCCCGGGTAGTGTAGCTGTGAACTGCACTGTTTTTAGTAAACCTGTTCCTACGTGCACATGTGAAGCTCAGGAGTTTATACAAATACACCCCCGTGACAGTCAACAGTTTTTCCGTTTTAAAAGTAGTCCTGCATGATTCTTTTTGTTGTAGTCCAAAAATCAGGCGGATTATTCGTTTTTGGCATACGAAAACCCTGTGTATATCATTTGCATGACCCCACACTATTATGTTGTATGCCAGCACACTATACACTAAAGCAAAATACACATTAATTAGAGAAATTGCATTTAAAGTGTTCTTCAGCTTCATGATGCAAAAATAGGCCTTACCCAATTTGTTTGATATACCTTCTATCTGAGTCTCCCATGAGAGCCTATTATCTAAAAATCAACCTAAAAAGTTGGTAGAGGTACTTAAGGCAATATAGTTACCATTAAAGTGAAAATTAATATCAATAGAAGGCTCTCGACATCTTACCCATAAACTCTACACAAACTGTCTTATAACTATTTATAATCAGGTGATTACCGCAGCACCACTGACCAAACTGTGACAAAACACTATTCACCTTACGCACAGCATCGGACAATACTGGATCCGAAACTACGATTGCTATGTCATCCGCGTACATAAACAACCTCCCACCTGTCAGATAGTTGGGAAGATCATTTACGTACAACATAAACATAAGCGGTCCCAGGACGCTTCCCTGCGGAGCGCCCAGCTTTACTTCATACTCATCAGATCTAACACCGTCCACTGAGACTACTAATCGCCTGTCTCTTACAAACGACACAAGCCAATCACTAACACGTCCCCTAAGTCCGACCGCACTTAATTTTCTTAAGTACAATTAATGGTGTCAAAAGCGCGATACATGTCAAAAAATATGCCCACGGTGTGATGCTTTCTATCAACACAATCCGCAATATGCTGCACCATGTCCGCGCAGGCCTGTTCGGTGGAATATCCCTCGCGAAAACCATACTGACTAGGAGACAACACGTATATATATATATATATATATATATATATATATATATATATATATATATATATATATATATATATATATATATATATATATATATATATATATATGTGTGGGTGTGTGTGTGTGTATGTTTGTATCACACCGATAACTCAAAAAATAATGGACCGATTTTGATCAAATTTGCTGAGTACATTCCTTTTACAAGTCGCTTGGAAAGTTCGTTAGCCAGAAAAATCGTCCCAGGTTTTCCCGGAAAATTTTGTCTTTTCTTTAGGAAAAAAATTCGTGTCACCGTTAAAAACAAACTAAGGGCAACAAATTTGGTACACATGTTTATAATATAAAGAGTGAAGCATGTACCAAAATTTAGATCTGTAAGTTTCAAGAGAAAAACTTATAGGCATTTAAAGAACAAAATGCGGTTTTCCTCAGAAAGTCAAAGTCGCTATTTGAAACGTCAAAATTGGCAACATTTAGGCAGATAACCTGAAACAAATACGGATTATGTAAAGAAAATGTCTCAAGAAGATTGTTCTGCAAACCCTTAAGTTTTAGCTTTAACCGTCATATTGTGTTTCGATTTTACTAAAATATTTCCAGAAAATTCATTTCAAATAGACCCTTTCTCTGACGCATTGGCAGTAGTTTTAGTTAAGATAATGATTTAACGGTCTATAGTTAATTGTAGGCTAATTTTCGTAGAAAAGATGCGTTAATGAAGAGACCGCGACCTTTGAATTTTAAAAATATTTCTTCAAATGAGTGAAAACGAGGCCCTCTAGAATCCATATCTGGGTTTAGTTTTGGTCTCTATCTGCTTACGTATATAAGGGGTGACGTATTTCCACGGTAAAGCTAAATATAATTGTTATTATGCAAGATACAAGAAAATATTGTATACGTCAATTTTGGGGTGTCTTGAGCTGCATCTTATAAAATTATTTTGACAATCACAGAGCGGCCCATATAAGTCGTTGGTGATATCTAAATTTGTTTTCAAATATTTCTTATATTATTGCTATTTTGCATTTTTCATCGAAATATGAAGCATGTTTGTGAAAAAAAAGACGTAGTAAGTGCATTTTGGTAGCGAATTTTCATTAAATGCTTCAAATTTCAGTAACTCAATTTGCTATTTACCTAATTCAATTGACTAGGAAACTAGTTTTCTCGGAAACATTTTAACTTTATTTTCGGAAAATTGTTGTACATTTTCAAACAACTCGGCAAGAATCTTTCTTTTATTAATAGCTTGGAAGAGTACGCCAGCCATGTTTTTACGCACTACTTATTATCTATAGGTAGCTATTATGATAAGTCATAGCTATAAAAGATGAGGATTCGTGCGCAATTAAAATTTTGTTTTCTTTATCAAATATCACGCTTTTGAGGTGTTGGCACTTAAACTATGTAATCTTATATTGTTTTAAATTACTGGTCATTTCTTGATTATCTTTTGTATATTTATTGGTTGGTTTTATGAGGACACGAACTCCTGATAACTAATTTTATGTCCATAGTAAACCAAACTAAAGAAGCTCCTATAAAAATGGTACGTTCTAGTTGCGGTCTAAATTAGTGGCAAATGTTTAACCACTGCCAGTCAGACATTTAATCAGTATAATGCTGTTATATGTGGGTTTATTTTTAGCCACGCTTTTCCAGTTAACATTCGCGTTACCAAATGTGAACTTTCCAGAAAAAATTAGATACGACAATTATAGTGTGCATCGTGTGACTGTACCAAACAAGGAGTCTTTGTATTCCTTGAAGGACCTGTTAGACAAACAAAATCTTGATGTGTGGGGTATTAATAAAGATAGTATCGACGTTCTAGTTCCACCACATTTTAAGCAGGATTTTGCTTATTCCGCAACCGAACGAAGCGAAATATTATTTGAAAATCTGCAAAAATTAATCGATAAAGAAGAAGTTGCTACAGATGATGAGCCATTTGGCTGGAGAAAATATCACACGCTCAAACAGGTAACTACAAAAAATAAATAATTATTTTAGGGGTAGTATGTTATTAATTTAGTTTCTGCTTCCATAATTTTACAAAGGAATTGTACAGATCATCGAGAAGACTTATGGTCTTAAAAATACTCAAAAATGGAGGGTTTCATTAAAAGTAAAAGACGTGCAAATATACATAGAGATTAAATGCATCAGCTTCTATTGCCAAACAGGTTAACAAAAATAATTTGTATCCTTAATTTAGATAGGCAAAATGCAAAAAATTTCGGGACGCAGCAAGTGCGTTATAGTAGCGAAAATTCATAAGAATTGTACACTATTATTATACGGCATATTAGTATAGTTAATACTTTAAACTTACACAGACCTTGAAGATCGATTTTACAGGTCCTAGTACGCGCACATTTGAAGAATCCTTTAGAAAATGTTACCATCGATATCTCTCTATTATCAAAAAAAAAAATCTTGCATTTCAACTCCTTTTGAGAAAAATGTGCCCAAAACTCAATTTTCTTTGAAGCTAAAGAACTAAATATTGATTTATCTGTAGATAGTGTAAATATCTTTAAAAGAAACTTGTATTACGAATTTCATTAAAGTTATACAAAAGATTTCCAGAAGGAAACTTAATTAATATTTAGAAAAGTAAAGTATCTGCCAAATTATAAACGTAGCCGTTATTTTTTCTTATCTATTCAATCGCCAGTATGATTTCGTTTTAGTTAACCTAATCAGACATGTTTTTTCAATATCAACAATAACAAAATTATAATGTTAGACCAAAGGTGACAAACTTATTCAGGCGTTTTAAACAAAAATGCGATGTTGTTCAAAACCTATGAAATCTGTGCACTATTGTTTCTCCAAATGTCAAAATAAAACATAAAAAAAAATACATCCATCGAGCTGAATTAGATCGCGTAACCTTCTGCTTAGGTGTCAAGCAATTCAATCAATTCAAATGGTTTATTTAGTATTAGTTGGTTACAAGATTTTACAATAAGTCAAATAATGTGCCTTAGTCTAACATACTCAGAGAAGAACTATTACATACATATTGTTTGTAGATAGATATAATAACAAATACATGGTCCCTATCATATGATTTATCCATGGTTAATGTTGATTTAAACGATGTCTTGATTTAAGAACAATCTTAAGGGGGTTTATAGAATTTTGTATGTGTATAATTTTGGTTTATATTTAATGTACATATTTTGTGAACTATGACAGGAAAAGCAGCTAAAAAACCTGCCTCGAGTAATTCAGTGTTTTAGTATATTATGCCAGTAGGTATTTACAAATTATTTACAATCTATTTACAAACTATTTACATTTTACAATCTTACATATATATATATATATATATATATATATATATATATATATATATATATATATATATATATATATATATATATATAATTTTCAATTAGTGTGAAGCATCGTTTCATCGTAACTTAGTATTCAATTTTCCGCACTGCTCCAGAATTTGGTACGAGAATACGTAAGTTTTTATTTAAAATTAAGGTTTGGGTTGTTGGTTCTTGTCTGTGTTATGTATTTTGTTAATTTGCTACCGCTTATTTGTTTTTCATAAAATTGTTCAGATATTGTCCTGATGAAGTCTTTTAGTGGTGTGATTTTGGTTTTCCTAAGCATGTGTGTTATGTGTGTATATCTGTTACCACCAGTAATTAATCTGAGACACTTATTTTCAAATGTGAATTTTCTGTATTTGGTGTTAGATATGCTGCTCCATATTGGAGCTCCGTAGGTTATTATAGGTCTTAGTAGGGTTTTATAAATAAGAATTTTGTTTCCCATTGTTGCCGATGGTGGTATCCCCTGCGTTATCTAGGCTCACGCCAACAAAGGTTTTATTTACGTGATACTTTAGATCGGCTTCCTGCACCGGATATTATATTCAAAGTACCTATACAGAATTAATAAATTACAGAAAATTAGTAGAATTACCATTGAAACAGATTCCACGACTGTTTCGGTCTTATATGATGTCTTATGTTTAAGTTTAAAGATAAAAGAAACTATTTTGGAATCATTTTTAGCATAATATAACTATGCTGCGCTAAAACTGTGTTTGGGGCCGTTAATAAAGCTACAAATATAGTGTATTTTAATAATTGATTGAATTGCCCAGTTAAATAACAATCAATTGGCAAATTTTTAATTTCATGTCGTCTGTCATTTTCCATGATTGCGGCCGAGATTTCACAATTGTTGGTTCGGGTAGTATGGATTATGCCTGGTATATATTTAGTTTCGTTACAGTTCATGTATGGTTTATACCTGTTGTATGAATTAATCTACGCGTGGCAGTTAACTACTCTGTCTGTCAGGCCTTGCAATTTAAGCACTAAGTCGTTTCAACGCATGTCTTTGGGATTTTATTTTTTATTTGGAAAAAACATTAAATATTCTGTACCAAATTACTTCAATTTCACAACAAAGCTTTATTTTCACTATTTCTAGTCACATGTAAAGTCTCATTCCAGTTACTCTGATACTTACAAAAATATAGCGTTTTCAAAAAGTTTATCCCGATTTTCTACCGGAAAAACTTGTGCATAAAGGCTGATTAACGCAGTCGACTTCGGCTTTCGCCCAAACAAGATTTTTTCCAGGTTTGATTGAAATCAGTTTAGTATTTTTTGAGTTATCGCTTGGATACATACATACATACATACACACATACACACATATATATATATATATATATATATATATATATATATATATATATATATATATATATATATATATATATATATATATATATATATATATATATATAAACATTCTAACAAACCTTGGTTTTGGGTTTTACGGTTTATAGTTTTAGGGACCCAAATTCGTGCTCAAGACATTTTTTCAAAAGCTTTTTATCGTGACCACTCTATTAGAGCATTTTTAAATGAAAATTCGCTAAAAACAAAGAAGTTACCCAGAGATTCCTACATGCCTTTTCTAATCCTAAAACTAGTTTTAGTGAATTTTCATGATGAAAATTCATTAATAGAGAGCTAACGATGGTGAGAATTTCGGAGAACTTTTTCAAATGATCACAAATTAAAGTTATATATATATATATATATATATATATATATATATATATATATATATATATATATATATATATATATATATATGCATATTCGAGCGATAACTAAAAAAATACTCAACTGATTTGAACGAAACTTGGCACATGTCTTCATTCCGTTAAGACCGCGGACGAGATCGTAAATCAGCTATAACGGAGACGTTTTTTCCCTCAAAAATATACAAAAACATTTTTGAATGCGCTTTATTTTTTAAAGTATTGGAGTAACTGGAATGGAACTTTACATGTAGCTAGAAATGATGCAAATAAACAGCTGTTGTGAATTTCAAGTAATTTGGTTCACTACATTTTGAGTTTTTTCCAAGTTAAAAGGTGTAGGACATGAATTGAAACGACTTAAGTTGGTAAATTTCAGTGCCTGACAAAGACGGACTAGTTAGCTGCACTGCGTAGATTGCTACATCCGACAGGAGCAAACAACAGAAATAACAAGTAAAACATAATATCAGAACTGGCGTTTGCGAAGTCTCGCTCACTAAAATCCTGAAATTTTTTTCAACAGCATGTCAATGCGCAAAAGTCAAAGTAAAGTGCGTACAGGCCGCTCTCGCACGACGTCAGAGTGATAGAGGCATGAAATTAAAGATGATGCCATTGTAAAAGTTATTGTTTTTAAATGGGTAATTCAATACATTTTTAAAATACAATATAGTTGTAGCTTGATGAATCGCCCCAATTAAATTTTCAAACTGAAAATGTGACATATAATGAAAATATCAATAGTTTACCTATACGCTACGGATATAACATCGCGCAAACAAACATTTGTTAGTAGTCTGGATGGCCAAGCGGAACGTGTGCGATAGATACGCTGCTGACACGCGGGCAGCCGGGGTTCTCTGTCTGATTCTATTCTAGCACGATCCATCTAACATAATTTTTTGTTTGTTTCACTTTAATATTCTATAGAAACAATAGTTTCCAGATTTCATACGTTTTGACTTAGTTCTCATTTTCTTTAAAACGCGTGGATAACTTTGTCATCTTTGAATTTAAAATTATAATTTTCAGCAGATATTTTTTTATTATTGATATTAGTGAACTTTTATTAAGAAAATTCACTAATACGGAATTTGTTTTTAAAAAACATTTGTTGCGGGAAAAACCGGTTCGATTAGGTTGACTAAAACGAAATCATCCAGGCGAATAAAAAGGAAAAATACCTGCCGCGTTTATAATTTGACAGATACTTTCCTTTCCAGAGTACCTAGATATACAAAATTTTACGTTTCTAGCTTCATAAAAAAATTGAGTTTGTTCATTGTTGAACACAAGATTAAAATATTTTTTTGATAATAGAAAGATATCGATTGTAACACTTTAAAAAAATTCCTAAAATCTCTCTAAAATCGATCATCAAGACCTGTTTAAATTTACAGTATTATTTTAGTAATCTGCCGTACTAATAGTGTAAAATTCTTATGAAAATTCACTATGATAACACACTTGCTGCGTCCCTAAAATTTTTTAAACCTCGAAAAGCAAAGATGTAATAGTTTAGCCTTGTTTAGATTTTTCGACTGAGTGAGCATTGTTGGAGAAACATATTGGTACGCCCCTGTCTCTTTAATTTTATTGGGTTGCACTATCCTTTAAGTTTCTACCTGAAAGTAGTTATTTCTGGATTTCACAATTCTTTCCAATCTGCTGGTAATCTTTATCTTTTAGCCGTCTGTATCGCATTAGATTTACGTATGAACAAGGCCATACAAAGAATACTTATATACCGTTAGGTCCATCATTATTAGATGCACCCAGTGGATTTTCTTCACTAGGAATAAAGCTTCTACCTAGTTGGCCATTCTGTTTTACTGACATTATGTTATGTCAACTACGTCACCTAGCGTTACGCGAAAGCTCGATAAAAGCAAGCTTTTCGCAAGCTACAGGTCAGTTCCACGTTAGATCTTCTCTTCGTAAATTCTTGGGACTCCGAGTTCCCAATTTTCTACTTAAACACCGCTCGCGTGTTGAAGTCAGTTCTACGTTAGATCTCCTCTTCTTAAATTCTTGGGACTCCGAGTTCCCAATTTTCTACTTAAACACCGCTCGCGTGTTAAAGTCAGTTCTACGCCAGATCTCATCTTCGCTCCTTCTTCGCTCCTTGGAACCCTGAGTTCCAAATCTTCCACTTAAACATCGCTCGTGTGTTAAGCCAGTTCAATTCTACAGTGCCGGTCTACAACGATATCATCTTCATCGCTTTTTGAGACTTCTAAGATTCCGATATTCTACCTAAACATCGCTAGTGTGATTACGCCCCTTCAGCTCAAGCTCCAATATTCCTACAGAAATTCTGTTCGCACAGTATTACAGTGAAAAGTCAGTGTTTTCTTCGAAATTAGAAAGTATACGCGCAGTTAAATGCAATAGCAAGTAGCTAATAAGATTGTGAAATCTCCTGAATAACCCATTAAATCAAGTGTAAAACCGCAAATTGTAAATAAATTGCACCTAGAGTTATAAATACAGTCCACATCTTCAACATATTTTTCTTCTAACGCTAATTTGCATAATCGACTAGTTAGCGAGGGTGGAATCAATCCACCTGCAAAACATTGGGGAAAGAAAACAGGCTCTTTCTTCCCCAAGCATAACAAAATTGAGCTTTTAAATTTAAATGTTGGGTATTTAGGGCCCTTGGTGTCTTAAAAAAATCACAAGTTCATCTTCACCTAGTAATCACAAGTATTTTATTTTTCAGATAAATCGTTGGCTCGATACATTAGCAGCTAAATATCCTCATGTAAAAATTGTTACAGGAGGAAAAACTTACGAAGGAAGACCAATCAAGGGTGTATATATCTCACATTCAAAGGCCAATAAAAATAAGGCAATATTTATAGAGGCAAATATTCATGCACGAGAATGGTAAGTTAATATTGATAGTCATTATTAATTATTATTCTTTGGACCTTATCACAGCGTTCTTTTCGAAATACTTTTTTCTATGACGTCGTAAAAGACTAAACCGCTAGCAACGGAGATAACATGCATTTGTGAAGCCAGCAAAAAAGTCTACATCTCTAAATAGTAGTGGCGTGCGGTCCATGGAAGCAAGGGAAGCATTGCTTCCCTTAAAATAACGACTACATACCTAAACCGCATTATTTAAAATCCCTTTTGTATTTTAAATATTAATTTTCAAATTCTGAAACTAATTTAATTATTAAAATTTTTATTTCGCAAACTCACACACATAATTATTTATTGTGCAGCATACTGTATTTGTATATACGCTCCTAGAAAGGTGAATGCGACCGATTGCGGACAGCATGAACCTGATCTGATCCTACGAGTGGATGCATGCAATGACTTCACTTAAATACACGTAGCCAGCGGGCAACTTTATAAAAGAAACCTCGGCTCGGCGCGATGTACGAATGTTTTTAGAACGTGTTGTACTACGAAGATCGGGTGCGCGTTCAAAGCGAATGTGCCTGATTATTTCGTATATATAAGCAGTCCAGTAAGTTAAATACATTGGTATTTTATAATATTAATGTGGCTGCAAGTAGATCAGCTTTTAACAGCTTTGACGGTGGGGGCGGGGATTTACAAACTTTACAAACAAGTGGTAATAATAACTGTGATTGTATTGTATGTTTTTTGATAACTAAAGGATTTTCAGCCTTACTGTTTGCTGAAAAACTTGCTATTATTAATATAGGTAGGCCGAAACCTACTATAAAAAAACTTAAATACAAGAATTAAAACATGCACCTATTCGACATTTCAACGCGGAAAAAACTCATAAACAATATGAATGGTTAACGGGTTGTTAAAACAGAAATAAACTGTTTTGTGACTGAAAAGGGGTTGTGGAATAAAAGTGGGTTTTCCGACTTTAATAATCTACATAAACCAGTACAAAGACATGTTATGTCTAAAGCGCATTTACATACAATTTTAAAATTAAGTGTCTTTGGAAAAACGCGAATTGAATACGCCGTTGACAAGCAGATTGAAATTCATCGCCAACACAATGAACTGGTTGATAAAAACAGAAAAATATTAAAAAGACTTATTGATGCTATGTGTTTTCTTGGTCGCAGCATGAATTGGGCTTCAGGGGTCATGAGGAAACAACTACAACTGCAAATAGAGGAAACTTCCAAGACCTAGTTTCTTTAATAGCCAAATACGACATTTGTTTAAAAAATCACTTGGAACAGTCTAACGTTTTTCACGGGACATAAAATCGCATTCAGAATGATTTAATTTCGGTTGCTGCCACTATTATTTTGAACAGAATTAAATCTGAAATTAAACAGACTCGTTTCATTGCTATTGTTCTAGATGAAACAATCGATGAGACTAATTTAAGTCAACTATCTGTAGTAATACGCTACGTAAAAATGGATGGGAGTGTACAAGAAAGATTTTAGGCGTTAAAAATGTGACAGAAGATCGTACCGCAAACGCTCTATATAAAATTGTGCTTAATATTATGAAATATACTGAGGTAGCTGATAATAAATTAATTGCCCAAATCTATGATGGGGCTGCTGTTATGGCCGGACGTTTAGGAGGTCTTCAAGGTAAAGTGCGGGAAACGTTCTCCATTGCTCTATTTATACACTGTTGTGCTCATAAATTAAATTTAATTTTATCCCAATCTATAAATCATATTAAAGAATGTAAAGTGTTTTTTGCTACCCTAAGTGGAATGGCTGCTTTTTTTCCAAATCTACGAAGCGCACACAAGCCTTAGATTCAATTGTTAAAAAACGTTTACCCAAAGTAGCTGCAACGCGATGGAACTACAACGGCAGGGTGGTGTTAACTGTATTTGTACACCGTGAATCGTGAATTGAACTTTTTGGAAACATCATGGAAAATAGCAAAAATTGGGACGCAGAAACAATAGATAGTTCTAGAAGATTTTTGGATGGGTTGCAAGGAGACTTTAATTTTAATTTTTACTTAATATATTTTCGGAAAAATTTCCGTTTTCAGATAATGTATTTAACATATTGCAATGTAAAATAAATGACATTGGTTTTTGCCTGAAAAGGAATGAATTTGATAAGTTCTGGGAAATAACAATTGAGAAGTGGAGCCACGAAGAAAGCGTCTGAGCAATGATAATGTGGCAGACCTTCAAACTTCTTACCGCCGCCTTTTCTACGAAATTATAGATCAAATTCAGCAGCAAATTAACTGCAAATTTTTTGAATTGTGTAATTTTGGAGGATTTAAAGGGATACCTTTTCCAGAAGATTCATTCAAATCATTATTTAACGACTATGGACATTATTTTGACAAAGCCTTATTACGATCAGAACTTACAGTCATTTATGAATCCGATGTTATTGACACAAAAACTTACGCTAGTGAACTTTTAACTTTCTTAAAACAATCAAAATTGGAAAATATTAAATAATACATATTCTGAAGTGTTCAAATTATGTGAATTAGTATTAACAAGTCCTGCTACTAGTGCGTCTGTAGAACGAAATTTTTCTACATTGAAACGTATCAAGAGTTTTGTTAGAAATTCAACAGGACAGGAAAGACTTTCCCAAATTTCAATTTTGTCAGTTGAAAATAAACTCGTCCAGGATATGTCCCAGAATCCACAGTTACATGACGACATTATTAACGAATTTTCCAAAAACAACAGAAGAATTGAGTTACACTATAAATAGGCAAGTTTCTGGGAATTGCTTCCCTTATTTCAAATGTCACCGCACGCCCCTGCTAAATAGTTAGAAACGGTTTTACTAAGTGTAAGAAAAATATGGAAAAGTCTAATTAAAAGGTTTATTGAAGTAAACTGGACATCAAAAGGAATGCTAATTCTTAGGTATATTAAGTACATGTCCCGCGGACCGACGCCAATAGGAATGTGTCCCCTTGTCTAGCCCATCTCGTACTCCCTGGGCTGCTCTTGCCACCTACCACCATCAGGACCAGCAACCTCGAGGAACACCACCGGCTGCATGTTAAGAAATATGCGGTGTTGCCAGCTTACATGCGGCCATACTGATTTTAGGAGGTCCACCGACGTATCTGTAAAATTCATGTCGTCTGAGATAAAGCAATCACTGTAATACAGACAAGACACTGGTCTTAAAACGAAATAATCTGCAACCTGCACTGGACCTAAATATATTTAGGAAATACAAAAACATAAAAGGTCATAATTACTATCATTACTACGTATTACCAGATATATAACTTCATATATTTATACATGCATTCCTACATACTAATGTGCACATAGTTTCGTTTTATCAGGCCTCTCTTAACTACGCAGGCTTGGATAACCACTAGCTTCTTAAAACTTATGAGTACCGCAGCGGACTCGGATAACCGCCAGTCCAGACCTGGATCGCCAGCGCCCAACCTGCTGCACAATCGAAGATCGGAGTTCAATTTACCAGAACTACTACGACCTTATCCAGGCGTTCAGAACCAATATTAACCCTGTTTTGGTACTCATACACTCACCAAATTGGAGCAAGTAAACTTTACACTCCTCTTTTCATAGGGACGTGCTCCCTAGATTCTCAAACCTAGCCCCAATCACCTACAGGTTTCTTGTACATGTAGAACCTTGAAGCTTATACAGCCATTGCCAAGGGGTTTTGAAGTTGTAAACGTTCTTTTCTCTCGTGGCGGTTTGATCCACTTTCAGGGTCGTCATCAACCCTTGTTGAAACTGCTGAATCCCTGGACTCGCTAGGTTTATCACCTCCTTTTTATTACCTGAATTTTTTTCACTCTCTCAAATTCATTTGGTATAACCACATAAAAATGTTTGGTTATGTTGCGCCGCAGTTGATAATGTATTTTTATAGTATTTTATGGTACGATATAATTTGCAAGCCCCCTGATTCCCGAATTGAATGTTACACAACATGTCCCAACGTGCAGCGTATTACGTGTTGCAGAGCACAAACTATTGCAGAGCAACGAGCAACTCAGGACTGAACTGAGCCAGAATCGTGTATATACAAATGCTCTATCGATGTCTTATCGCTTACATGCGACGTTTGACATGGCAGCGGCACGCAAGCTGTTGAGTTGGTGTTTATTATGGCCACAAAAGTGACGCAGAATGCTCAGCCTGCTTCAAATCTAAGTTTCCGTCGTTTATTTAGATTTATTCAGATCGTCAGACACGTATTAGTTAATTTTTATTTAAAAAAATTCACTAATAGAGAGGTATCGATGGTGAGACTTTGCAAAAATTTTCGAATGACCGTGAAATAGGACCCCTAGAACCCAGATTCGGGGTCAGTTAAAATTTTAATATGTTTATATATATATATATATATATATATATATATATATATATATATATATATATATATATATATATACATATATATATATATATATATACATATATATATACATATATATATATACATATATATATATATATATATGTATATATATATATACATATATATATATATATATATATATATATATATATATATATATATATATATATATATATATATATATATATATATACATATATATATATATATATATATATATATATATATATATATATATATATATATATATATATATATATATATATATATATATATATGTGTGTGTGTGTGTGTATGTATGGATGTATCCAACCGATAACTCAAAAATAATCAACCAATTTTGATTAAACTCAGCAAGTGCTTTTCTTTTATTAATGGCTTGGATGAGTTTGTTAGCCAGGAGAATCAAAAACTATTTTAATAAAATTTAGTGGATATATTCCATTGGAAAAGGCCATATTACATACCAAAATTCAACTTTCTAAGTTTATAGAAAATTGGGTTATTTAAATTTTGAAATTTCTTTGGAAAAAAAATTATTTCTCCGAAAAGTACAAAGTTATTTTAATAAATGTTGGCGGATATGTTGCTTTGGGAACGGCCTTACTACACACCAAAATTCAACTTTCTACGTTTATAGAAAATTGGGTTATTCAAATTTGAAGCATTTCGTAAAAATTCACTACCATAACGCACTTGCTACGTCTCGAACTTTTTTAATTTTTACTATGTTGCTGTTAAATGATCCGGTAAGTGTCACATTTACAGACTTTGAAAAGCTGGATTTTTCATGTTTCTTTTTGGTAAGTTGATTATCACCCACATAAAAGAATAATTTCAAAATAATAAAATATTAGATACAAAATTTCAAGTTATAAAAAACTCTGGACGCAGCAAGTGCGTTATGGTAGTGAATTTTCATAAAACTATTTTTAATGGCAATAATGTGTTTTTTTAAGAAAGCAGGCATCAAATTTGGTTACCAGTATAATCTATATAGTAAAAACAATGTGCCATGTTTCATCAAAATAACTTTATTGTTTGAAAATGTACAAAAATTTCCGAAAGTAAACTTAAAGTGTTCCCGAAAAAACTCGTTTCTTGGTCAACCTTATAGGTTAATAGCAAATTGAGCTATTCAAATATTAAGCATTTGATCAAAATTCGCTACCATAACGCACTTACAGAGAAAGGGTCTATTTGAAATGAATTTTCTGGAAACATTTTATTAAAATGAAGGACAATGACGGTTGAAACTAAGACTTCAGGGTTTCTAAAACATTCTTCTTGAGACGTTTTATTTCCATAGCCCGTATTAGATTCAAGTTCTTTTCATAAATGTTGCCAATTTTGACGTTTAAATCGCAACTTTGACGTTTTGTGAAAAACCCCAATTTATTTTTCCTTAAATGCCTATAACTTTTTTGTCTTTTGACCTATAGAGCTAAATTTTGGTATGTAGCTTACCTATAAGGATGTAAACCCGCGTACCGAATTTGGTTGCCCTTACTTTGTCAATTCCGAAGATTTAAATTTGTTTTGAAAGAAAACACAAAATTTTCCTGGAAAACCTGGACCGATTTTCCTGGCTAACGAACTTATTCAAGCCAATTGCAAAAGGAAGGTACTTACCAAATTTAATCAAAATCGGCTTATTATTTTTTGAGTTATCGGTGTGATACATATATATATATATATATATATATATATATATATATATATATATATATATATATATATATATATATATATATATATATATATATATATATATAAACATATAAAATTTTTAACTGACCCCGGATATGTGTTCTGGGGGGCCTAATTAGCGCTCATTTGAAGAAATTTTTTCAAAATTCAAAAGTCGGGATCTCCTCATTAGTGAATTTTTTTTAAGAAAATTCACTAAAAAGAGAAGGGCCTTGAATTTGAAAAAAAAATGCTTGTAGCTCCTCCCACTATAAACAGATTTTCATAATACGGGCCTTATAATATTACCGTGCTCGTGCGTGTACAGTGTGACACCAATAAGGTAAATAATATTAAATTTATTTATTTATGTCATCTCATCGAGTATGCGTGGTCATTATTCCGAAAATTATTCTTTGTGAAAGTCTATATTTTTGTACAAATCGATTTTTCATTTATATACTGAAGTGCCAGGAGAACGCGTGACCTTGAAAATTAAGAAAAAATTCGTCTGCGGCGCAGAGGGGGGCTTCTCCCCCCTGAACCCCCCTTTGGGGCCGCGTGGATTCTGTTTCAACTACTCCCAAAGTCACGACCAGCCGCTGGTTCTAGGTTTAACATCTAGCACTAAAGGTATTATGTATACAATTTGGATTACGTTTATAAATATATTTCATAATGTAATATTAAAAGATCACATTTAAATTATAATTAAATTTACAGGATTTCATCTGCTGTTGCTACATATATTTTGAATGCCTTACTCAGTAGCAAAGATCCAGCTATACAAAGGATTGCAAAAAGTTATGACTGGTACATATTTCCAGTATTTAATCCAGATGGCTTTGCATTTTCACATACAGGGGTAAGTAGAAAATAATAACTGTATGTTCTAATGTAATGGTGAGTTGTAAATTTGTTCCTACACCTACATACTAGATAAAGAACTCGAAGTATCTGTTCCTTTAATTTCATTAGTGAATTTTCTTAAAAAAAATTCACTCATGAGGAGATCCCGACTTCTCTTCAAATGAGCGATAATTAGGCTCCCTAGAAAACATATACGTGGTCAGTTTCAATTTTTATATGTTTATACATGTATATATATATATATATATATATATATATATATATATATATATATATATATATATATATATATATATATATATATATATATATATATATACACATACAGGGTGACGCATTGAAAACGCAACAGACCGATTTGCGTCCAGAAATTTTTATTTAAAACGCTAAAACTTAATATTGAGCAGGGCATGTTTTGACATAAAACTCAACTTTGTCACATCAACCCCTTAAGGGTGGTGATAACAACCCTTATATTTTAAATAGGGAACATGGGTCGAGTGTTACATCATTTGAAAGCTCTTTCTTTTCTGAATTCAGCACACTAATTTTTTTGGAAGTTTTATCAACTTGTTTAAAAATTATTCACAGTTGGAGTTGCAAGAACGTATTTCATTCATTGTGATAAGCAATGCACTAATTAGTAAATTTTTCGTTAAAAAGAAAACTAAAAAACAAAACCAAACGTTCAAAAATTTTTATTCAGTTAAGTAAGTGTTCAAATTGTTGACCACCAGCTTCGATACAAAAGTACAAATTTTGTTCAAAACGAGCTCTGACAGTCTGGAGCATTTGTTGAGTTATTAGACGGCATTCTTCAACAATGTGTCGTCGTAATTCTTCCAGACTCCGGTTTGTTGCGAAAATGTTACTCTTTAAATGGCCACATAGAAAGAAGTCTAAAAGAGTTAAATCCGGTGATCCAGGGGGCCACTCAATAGCACCTCTACGCCCAATCCATTGTCCTGAAAACTCTATTCTCAAAAACTCCCTAAAACGTTGTGAAAAATGCAGAGGAGCTCCATCTTGTTGAAACACTAATCGATTTTCTTGCTGGCGATCATCATTTTCAACAATGTCAATTAGTAGAAGGTAAACGATATCTTCTAGTAACTCCAAATACGTTTCGCCACTCAAATTGCCATCAAGAAAAATTGGTCCGATTAAACGGTCTCTAAAAATGCTAGTCTAAACATTCAATTTTTGTGGAGTTTGAGTGTGGATTTCGTGAAAATTTCATGGATTATTATCTGCCCAATAACGACAATTATGGCGATTGACTGTAGAGTTTAATAAAAACGTACACTCGTCTGAAAAACAGATATTGAATAGAAAGTTCCCGTTATCAGCTATTCGTGCAGTCATAACTTCACAAAACTCCAGCCGCCGATCAAAATCATCTTCATTCAGTTGTACAAAATGAATTTTATACAGGTGAAATTTATAATGCTAAATATTAAATATTTGCTGAATAGTTCTTCTTTTGATGCTTGAAACAGTGGCCAATTTTCTCGTGCTCTAAGTTGGATCTGCAGCAAATTCTCCTAAAACTTTAATCTCAGTAGTCTCATTTTTAACCGGAAATTCACGCTCAGGATCTTGTTTTTTGTTGGCTGCTGAACCACTCTGTCGAAACTTTGCAACTAACTCCAAAATGTATTTTTTGTTAACATGTTTGTTCGGATGTTGTTCATCAAACAAATTTGCGGTACGGTTAGCACAGTCATCGTTTTTGAAAAAAAAGAGTAATTATTTCAACTCTTTCTTCTATAGAATACACCATTGTGAAATTAATTTCGGTAGTACTATCAGGTATCAAACCGACCGATAAACTGAAAAGTAAACCGCATTTCTCTGATTCCGATAATAAATGTTCTGATAGTCAATTTTTTGTTTATAAACCAACAAAACATTGACTAACAGCACATTTCTTATAGGAATGAGTGAAATGCGTTTTTGCATCTTCAACTGTGAATAATTTTTAAACGAGTTGATCAAACTTCCAAAAAAATTAGTGTGCTGAATTCAGAAAAGAAAGAGCTTTCAAATAATGTAACACTCGACCCATGTTCCCTATTTAAAATATAAGGGCTGTTATCACCACCCTTAAGATGTGACAAAGTTGAGTTTTATGTCAAAACATGTCCCCCTCAATATTAAAATTGACGTGTTTCAGCGTTTCTTAAAAAAAAATTTCTCTGGACGCAAATCGGTCTGTTTCGTTTTCAATGCGCCACCCTATATATATATATATATATATATATATATATATATATATATATATATATATATATATATATATATATATATATATATATATATATATATATATCACACCATATATGTATTATAACTCAAAAAAGAATGGGCCGATTTTGATCAAATTGAGTGGGTATCTTCCTTTTGCAAGTGGCCTGAAAAATCGGCCTAGGTTTTCCTGGAAAATTGTGTGTTTTCTTTTGAAAAAAAAATCTCCGGAAATAACCAAGTAAGGGCAACCAAATTTGGTACGCGTGTTTGTTATAAAGAATGAACTACGTACCAAAATTTGGGTCTGTAAGGTTATTCATAAGAATTGTACACTGTTATTATACGGCATATTAGTAAAGTTACTACTTTAAACTTACACATACCTTGAAGATCGATTTTATAGGTCCTAGTACGCGCACATTTAAGTAATTCTTTCGAAAGTGTTACCATCGATATCTCTCTATTATCAAAAAAATCTTGTACTCTAACTTCTTTTGAGAAAAAAGCCCAAAACTAAATGTTCTATGAAGCTAAAGAACTAAATTTTGATATATCTGTAGATAGTGTAAGTCTCTTTAAAAGGAAATTTAATGACAAATTTCATTAAAGTTATACAGAAGATTTCCAGAAGAAAACTTAATTCATGTTTAGAAAAGTAAAGTATCTGTCAAATTATAAACGTTGCAGTTACTTTTCCTTATTAATCGCCAACCTATTGAAAATTTTTTCAATATCAACAGTAACACAATTATAATTTCAGACTCAAAGGTCACAAATTTATTTAGGTGTTTTAAACAAAAAATTAGATCTTGTTCAAAATGTATGAAATTTGTGCACTATTGTTTCTCCAAACGTCAAATAAAACATGAAAAAACGTACATTTATCGAACTGGATTCGATCGCGTAACCTTCTGCTTATGAGGTAAAGCGGGACGTCTCTGAGCTATCTGGGTACACGTGACAAAACGTTTTGTTTTGGTGATACATTAGATCGGCTTCATGCCCGGGATATTATATTCAAAGTATACTTAACAATTAGTGGAATTACCATTGAAATACATCACACGACTGTTTCGGTCTTATATGACGTCTTATGTTTAAGTTTAAAGATAAAAGAAACTATTTTAGAATCATTTTTATACAGACTTGGCCAGATTTTGTTTACATTTGTACTATATTATGCGACAGCATAATATATCGATGCTGCGCTAAGACTGTATTTGAGGCCCTTCGTAAAGCTACAATTATAGCGTCTTTTAATAATTGATTGAATCCCCCAGTTAAATAACAATGACTTGGCAAATTTTTTATTTCATGTCGTCTGTCATTTTTCATAATTGCGTCAGAGATTTCACGATTGCTGGCTCGGGTAGTATGTATTATGCCTTGTATATGTTTAGTTTGGTTACCGTTGATGTATGGTTTATACCTGTTGCATGAATCAACCTACGCCGGGCAATTAACTACTCCGTCAGGCATTGGACTTTAACCACTAAGTCGTCTCAACACAGTCTTTGGAATTTTATTTTTAATTAAGAAACTCTACATATTGTCTACCAAATTACTTAAAATTTACAACATAGGTTTATTTGCACTATTTCCAGCCACATATGTTTTGAGTTACAGATTATTTGATTTTTATCCATTAACGTTACTTCATATTATATTTGAGTTGTATCGAATTTGGCGGACTTTCAGTCTCAAAACATATAAAAAACTTGATTCTGGAATGTTTTTTTTGTCTGTCAGTCGGTTTGTCGGCCTGTACGTCAGTCTGTTACTAAGCGCAATAACTTTCGAACGAATTGATATATCAAATTTGGTATTCAGTTAGCGCCCGATCAAGGAACGCTTACAAGTATTTTTAGGTAAGATTGCTTTAGGTGGTAGGGGATAAATGAGGGGTGACTTGGTGAAAATTGAAATTTTTTCGTTAAAACTCGACTGATATGACGTTTCAGAAGTTTATGGGTATTGAAATACGAATATGTTCATTGTGGTCAAGTTCTGGACCCTAAATTCATTTCATGATATCGTCTTTCTGAGGAGAGTAGATTATCACAGCTATGTGGAAGTTATGACTCAATTTGCAGCACTATTTTTTTACGGACTTTCGTGAGAAAACAATTTTTCTACCAGGAAAAAGAAATTTCAGCTAATTTATTATCAATCTCTTTTAGCGAAGTTTCAAATAAATATTTTTTTTGGTCTAAGAAGTTTATATATTGTTTTATTTACATTTTTGAACCATACAAACATTGTGAATCTTGTGCGTTCTTCTGATGCCTTAAAAAAGAAATAAATGCCTATAGCTCAATTTTTTACAAAGCTAGAAATTTAGAAATTTCTATGTACTAGTCTTCATACAAGCAACTTATGTTGAGAATTTTACTAAAATTATTTTGATATTTTCGAAGATAAAACAAAATGTAAAAATGTTCCAGAAAGGCTGAGTTGGTTAACGAACCTATTTAAGCTATTTACAAAAGGAAGGTACTTAGCAAATTTATATTACCTTCGTTAATCAATCAAACCGGTTATACGGAAATGCGTTTTTTTCTCAAACAAATTTTCGATACTACTTATTTTAGTGAATTTTCGTAGAAAAAATTCACTAATCAGAAAAATCGGACGAGGTTTTCCGGGAAAATTTTGAGTTTCCATTGGAATTTTTTTTAATCTCAAATAATAATGAGCCGATTTTGATAAAATTTGGCATGTACCTTCCTTTTGTAAATGGCTTGGACAAGTTCCTTAATGAGGAAATTCAGACGAGGTTTTTTGGGAAAATTTTGAGTTTTTATTGGAAAGAAATGTTATCTCAAAAAATAAAAAAGCTATGATAACCAAATTTGGTAAATAGGTTTACGATACAAATAGTAAACTATACACCAAATTTTGGATTTCTATGTTACAAGAAGAAAAAGTTATAATAAAATATTTTGTGCCAGATCATTTCTATGAAAATTCACTACCATAACGCACTTGCGTCCAGGCTTTTTAGTGAATTTTCTTTAAAAAAATTCACTAATGAGGAGATCCCGACTTTTGAATTTTGAAAAAAATTCTTCAAATGAGCGCTAATTAGGCCCCTCAGAACACATATCCGGGGTCAGTTTAAATTTTTATATGTTTATATATATATATATATATATATATATATATATATATATATATATATATATATATATATATATATATATATATATATATATATATATATATATATATATATATATATATATATATATATATATATATATATATATATATATATATGTATGTATCACACCGATAACTCAAAAAATAATAGGCCGATTTTGATTAAATTTGGTGAATACCTTCCTTTTGCAAATGGCTTGGATAAGTTCGTTAGCCAGGAAAATCGGTCTAGGTTTTCCCGGAAAATGTTGTGTTTTCTTTCGAAAAAAATTCATATCTCCGGAACTAACAAAGCAAGGGCAACCAAATTTGGTACGCAGATTTACATCCTTATAGGTAATCTACCTACCCAAATTTAGCTCTGTAGGTCAAAAGACAAAAAAGTTATAGGTATTTAAAGAAAAATAAATTGGGGTTTTCCACAAAACGTCAAAGTTGCGATTTAAACGTCAAAATTGGCAACATTTAGGAAAATAACTTGAATCTAATACGGGCTATGGAAATAAAATGTCTCAAGAAGAATGTTTTACAAACCCTGAAGTCTTGGTTTCAGCCGTCAGTGTCCTTCATTTTAATCAAATATTTCCAGAAAATTCATTTCAAATAGACCCTTTCTCTGACGCTTGGCAGTAGTCTTAGCTATAGAGTTTGACGTTTAATGGGATATAATTTTTGTAGAATTTTCGTAAAAAAAAAACAATAAAGCTCAATATATCTGTTATTATACAAGATATGAAAAAAATATTGTATATATTAATTATAGGGTGTCTTGAGCTACATCTAAAAAATTATTTCTACAATCACAGAATGGCCCATAAGTCGTTGGTGATACAATTTTTTTTTTTTAATCAAACACCCCTTATGTTATTGCATTTTTGCATTTTCCATCGAAATATAATGCATGTTTGTAAGAAAAAAAATCTGGACGCAGTAAGTGCGTTATGGTAGCGAATTTTGATCAAATGCTTAATATTTGAATAGCTCAATTTGCTATTAACCTATAAGGTTGACCAAGAAACGAGTTTCTTCGGGAACACTTTAAGTTTACTTTCGGAAATTTTTGTACATTTTCAAACAATAAAGTTATTTTGATGAAACGTGGCACATTGTTTTTACTATATAGATTATACTGGTAACCAAATTGGATGCCTGCTTTCTTAAAAAAACACACATTATTGCTATTAAAAAATAGTTTTATGAAAATTCACTACCATAACGCACTTGTTGCGTCTAGGCTTTTTTATTTTTCGGTATTTAAAATACTTTTATGAAAGGTCGCTACCATAGCGCCCCTTCCGCGTCCACACTTTTTTAAATTGTAGTTTCTATTATTCAGTGATATTAAATTTTTTTTGGTCACAAAGGTCTCAAGATCTAGTTAAGGAACTTCACTCTTCATTTTTACTCCAAAAATATTAGAAATGCAAGCAGTTTTAAAGTAAACTAAGGTTGATGCTTTCTGTATAATCCATCTTAGTGTCCTTTAATCATCAGTCGCTCTGTGTATTCATTCAAATTTTTTATTAGCATCAAGCTTTGTTCTCATAAATATAATATGACAATCGGAATATTCATTAGTTATTAATACAGATGTTCAGATGGTAATGAATTAGCATCTGTGATGTGTTTGCCGACCAGACTGTCTGCTGGATTTTGTTTGACAGAGCAAATTTCAGATATCACCAATTCAACGTGATTTGTAAACCAAAAGAGAGAAATATTTAGAGAACTTTCATTCTCTTGGTTTATTACTAATTCAAGTTGACTTTTGATCAGGTTTTTATGTTAATTTAGTTAATGTTTATAAATTAGTTTCTGAAGTCTAAGTGAGTGGTAGACGTGCCGCCACCTAGTTGCAGAACCAAGTAGTATGTTGTGACGCCAGCTCCAAATAACACACAGTGTTAAAAAAGTAGAGACTGTATACAACTAACTAACAATTTAGTATATTGTTAGCCCTGGTCCATTTCTAACCTAATATAGGGACAAAGTATGTAAGACTAGATGCATTCTCGCAACAATTAGAACCGTAGACTGGTTTCGCTCTCATTAGAGCTCTTCAGTACGGCATACTAATTGCAGCGAAAAAATATATATTTTTTGAAACAGGAGGGGGACATGCTCATGCAGACCCCATTCACGGCCCCGCAGGTGCCGTGGGATATCGAGGTACAGTGAGACTGTACTCACTAAACCCCCCCCCCCCCCCTGGGAGTACCGGACCTTAATCCATACCTACGTCGGACAGATTTCACACAATGACTTTTTGGGTATGAATGTTTCCATTCTGTTTTTGCCGCGGTGGCGTTTGCGGGTAAGTATAAGCTTTGGACGCTTCTGCTTATGTGGAAGTTGCTCATCGTAGTCGGTGGCACTACGGAGAAGAGCATTTGGGTGAGGAGCGGCTTTTTCGAAATGAGTTGTGGATAGTTGAGTTATGAACTCAAGTATCGAAGGCATTTCCATATCAGAGTTAATCTGACTGTTTCGGACAAACGATGGCGCTCCGGTAACCATTCTCAGAATTTTGTTCTGGATGATTTGAAATGTCTTGGTGTGTGTTGCGGCCGCAGTGGCCCATGCAGGTGATGGTCAAGGCTAGCCTGATGATGACTTTGTGCGAAAATACACCCATAAAGTAACACGGCTCTAGTAGCCAGCCTTTCAACACTAAGTGAGTGGTGGACGTTCCGCCACCTAGTTGCGGAATCAAGTAGTATGTTGTCACGCCAGCTCCAAATAACAGAAAGTGTTAAAAAGATAGAGACTGTACACAACTAACTAACAATTTAGTAAATTGTTAGCCCTGGCCCATTTCTACCCTAATATAGGGGCAAAGTATGTATACGGTTCTAATTGTTGCGAGAATGCATCTAGCCTTACATACTTTGTCCCTATATTAGAATAGAAATAAGCGAGGGCTAACAATTTACTAAATTGTTAGTTAGTTGCATACAGTCTCTATTTTTTTAACACTTTGTGTTATTTGGAGCTGGCGTGTCAACATACTACTTGGTTCCGCAACTAGATGGCGGCACGTCCACCACTCACTTAGTGTTGAAACGCTGGCTACTATAGCCGTATTACATTATTGGTGTATTTTCGCTGCAATTAGTATGCCGTACTGAAGTGCTCTAATGAGAGCGAAACCGGTCTACGTTACTAATTGTTGCGAGAATGCATCTAGCCTTACCTACTTTGTCCTTATATTAGGATAGAAATGGGCCAGGGTTAACAATTTACTTAATTGTGAGTTAGTTGTATACAGTCTCTATTTTTTTAACACTTTGTGTTATTTGAAGCTGGCGTGACAAAATACTACTTGGTTCCTCAACTAGGTGGCGGCACGTCCACCACTCGCTTCGTGTTGAAACGCCGGCTACTATAGCCGTATTACTTTATTGGTGTATTTTCGCTGCAATTAGTATGGCGTACTAAAGAGCTCTAATGAGAGCGAAACCGGTCTACGGTTCTAATTGTTGCGAGAATGCATCTAGCCTTACAAACTTTGTCCCTATATTAGGGTAGAAATGGGTCAGGGCTGACAATTTACAAAATAGTTAGTTGGTTGTACACAGTCTCTATTTGATAACATTTTGTGTTATTTGGAGCTGTCGTGAAGTAGATTCCTGTAGTAATATTGATCTCGCTTTGACCAGATTTCAAGCGCAAGAAAATATCTCATAGACCAACACTGTAATACACCTCCCCATCAAAGAAATTGTGAAAAACGAAATTCAAATAATACATCGCAAGCATCAATACGCGAATATTTGGGAAACCAAACAAAGAAAGCAGAAGAGGATACCTTTAAATTTGACTTATGCAAGGCAATGGTTGCTTTTAACATTCCACAAAATAAATTAAATAGCTGTCTTCAAGTCATTTTTGGAAAAATATTGTAAACAGTCTATACCAGATGAAAGTACTTTGAGAAAAAAATATGGTTGAAAAATGCTATTAAGAAACTTTTTCAGAAGTAAAAAGTCTTATACAAAATAATTTAGGTTACGTCGTAGTAGATGTTTGTGGTAGATATATTGCTTATTTAATGAGAGGCACCTTAACTGAAATTACGTTATTTAGACCTTATTTAATTGCAGTCAAAGAATTAGAAAAAACTAATAATTTTACTATAATAAGATTTATTCAAGAGGGTCTATCAAACGTGTTTTTACCAAATGCTGTACCAGTTGATAAATTTTTATTACTGCTTACCGATGCTGCTTCATATATGGTCAAAGTTGGAATTCATTTAAACATATTTTATCCCAACTTAATTCATTGTATGTGCCTGGCTCACGGGTTAAACAGGATAGCAGAAGAAATTCGACAGCAATTTTCTGTATTCAATTAATTTATTAATAATATGAAAAAAATGTTTGTCAAAGCTCATTTAAGAGTTCGAAGATATGGAGAAGTTCTGCCTGGGGTACCATTACCTCCTAGACCTGTAATCACGCGATGGGGAACCTGGATCGGGGCTGCCTTATTTTATTTTGAACATTTTAGAGAAATCACGGAAGTAATGCTTGAATTTTCAGATGAAGCAGGTGCGTCAGTGAAACAAGCAAAAATTATTTTAAAGGACTCCAAATTGAGCCAGCAATTATGTTTTATAAACAGTAATTTTTGGAGGCTTTTTTGAACAAATTTGCTGAGCAACAGCATGGCTCCTTGCCGGACATGACAAGTGTTACTAACCTGTGTATCCTGACAGAGGCTGCGGCCAGTGCTGTGGATAGAGGGGAGCAATTAGATGTCATATTTATAGACAGACCTTTGATAAGGTCGATCATGGCTTACTTGTTATGAAGCTGGGGGACTTTGGCTTCTCTTCGAATTCCTCTAAACTGATGGAGTCTTATCTTACCTTGAGAGCCCAACAAGTTAAAATTTGTAACAGTTTATCAGGGAAATTTGTGGCTACTTCTGGAGTGCCCCAAGGTAGTAACCTCGAACGTCTACTGTTTGTCATCTTTATAAATGACTTGCCAAACTGGGTGAAGCATTCCGAAAGTCTTTTGTTTGCAGACGATTTCAAGCTCTTTAAACATATATCAGAACCTAATGACTGTGACAGTCTTCAAATTGACCTGAATTCTATTGTGCAATGGTTTATTGACAATAATATGTTTATAAATATCAGCAAGTGTCAGGTAATGACTTTTACCCGTAAGAGAAAGTATATTGAACATGAGTATTCAATCAGCAATTCTGTTTTAGTAAGAAAAAAAAAAGAATGTCGAGATCTTGGAGTTAGTCTGCAGACGAATCTAAAGTTTACCCGGCACTATGAAAATATTGTAAATAAAGCTTATAAGCAACTAGGTTGTGTAATTAGAAATTCCAAATATTTTGAGAGCATGGAGTCAGTTATAAGGTTGTATAATGCTTGGGTAAGACCTCAGTTAGATTATGCCTCTATTATCTGGGCACCACAAACTAAAGTCCATGAAGACATGATTGAAACAGTACAAAAAAGATTTTTGAGATATTTGTACTTGAGAAAATACAGTGTCTACCCGTTCAGGGTCAGCTATTGCAGAATGTTGGTGGAGTTTGGCATGGTAAGGTTAAGTGTGAGACGAAAACTGAGTAGTAACATACTACCTGGCTCCGCACCGAGATGGCGACCCTATCGTACATCTCACTATGCTCTAGGAGGCTGGCTACCATAGCCGTATTGCTTATAGGTGTGTTCTCGCTGTAATTGGTATACCGGGGCTCTAGTTAGAGCGAAACCGGTCTGCGGTTCTAATTATGGTGAGAATACATCTAGACCTACACACATTGTCCCAATATTAGGGAACAAATGGACCAGGGCTGAGAATTTACAAAATTGATAGTTGGTTGTACACAGTCTCTATTTTATAACATTTTGTTTTATTTGGAGCTGTCGTTACAACATACTACCTGAGACAAGAGAAGAAATGGGAAGACGAGATGAAAAAACAAAGAAAATTTTACAAGAACAGGCCCGGAGAATGGATAATAGTATTATGTGTGAACGAACGTATGAAGCAAGTAAATGATGACATCTTCCGGCAAGTAGAAAGCTGAGTAAGGGGTATCAGCAACGATGTACATGACACGCTGACGAGTATACAAGAGGAAGTACAGCAGAAAATGCAATCACTAGAAAATAAGCGTGATACCATAGCCAAGGGAAACATCAGACTCGAAGATAGCCCGGTCGTAAGGATTAAGGTCCCCACATTTCTTGGCTCAGTCCCATGGGGCATTTATCTACGCCAGTTGGAAGCTGCTGCTATAGCAATTGGTTGTAGCGAGAGAGATAGAGAAAGCGACTTCCTTAATAGTAACTCTCGGAGAAGAAGCCCCAGATGTGCTCCAAGGTATTCCCAGGGAGGAACAGTTTAGTTTTGATAGCATTACACATCAATTAGAAATGAGGTTTGGCGACCAGCATTTACAACAGCTGCATCGATTTCAGCTGAAAAATCATAGTCAAAAATCGGGCAAAAGTCTCCAACATCTCCACGCCGATATTGTCAGACTGACACGATTAGCCTACCTCATAGCCCCGATGGGGCTTTTAAACCAGCTGTCGCTGAAAGCTTTCATTGACGGCATCAGGGGTACCTAAACCTAACAGGCCCTGAAGATGGCGAGATACGAAAACCTGAACGATGCTTTGGCACATTCACTGGGGTTTGAAGCGGCAAAACAAGCGTCAGTAAGTCATGTCAGAATTTGTAGTTTCCAAATACGAGAAGAAAATAAAACAGAATCATCCGAGCTACTAAAGAAAATTTTAGAGCAGATGAAGCCTACGTCTCATGAAGAATCAGTAGGAGCTCACCGTGCAAATGCCTTATGTTGTTGGAACTGCTGCAAGATAGGACATATAAGGCGCGAATGTTGGGCTCTAAGATCACGCGAGATACCAGCCTCGGGAACAATAGCCTATTATTAAGACATATTGATACAGTGTATGACAATAGACAGTAAAACCGCAAAGATAGCATTCCCATGGATAAACGATGGAGTTGATCCAACCAAGCTATCAATAAACAATGAAATTGCTGATGCAGAAATAGACACCTCCATCCAAGGACCATCGACGTCCCATGCATAATTATATAAAAGGGCATAGCACGCAGACTCGTCGTTCACTTCTCGTCGCAGTTTAGTCTGACTAATTTCGTGCTACCAAATTTTATATCACATTTATGTTGATATCAGTATTTTATTATTTGTATTTTATATGTATAACTTAGTGTACTTTGTAATAGTAAAATCAAATTGTTTTAAAAATCAACCGTGTTAACGTGATAGTTAATTCGCGCATGGGAGAAAGTAAAGCTCATGCCGGTAACTGTTTCTCAGGTTAGCGATTCTGGCAGCGCTCTCGTCGTATATGAATACGTAAGCGGCAATAAGACCCAGATGGTCGTCGACACTGGCGCACTTAGGACGATTTAACGCCGCGACATGGTACCAAGATCGCGAGTAAGAGAGCCAGACAGAGTGTAGAGAGTAAATGCAGTCAGTTGTGATCGGAACCAGGTATTTGGCGTAACTGACGTCGAGATGCAAATTGGGACATGGAAGACAAAGCAGAGAGCCATAGTCACTGCCATATCAGATACGATTATAATTGGATTGGACATTCTCCAAGTGCGTAAAACTTGATCCTGACTATCGGCGGTGAAGAGATAGTAATGTCGTCTGGCAGTAACCTGGAAGTGCGGAAAATCACCATCGAAGCAAATAGCAACATTACCGTCTGCAATGAAAGTGCCATTTCAGTGGAGAGGGGTGAGAGACGAAATGACGACCCACTTGTTCAGCCAGAAGCAGCTACTAGAAATATGGGAGAAATACATGGCCAAGCGTGTATAGTCCATGCAGGTGTAAAGCAAACCCAGAAAAAGATCAATGAACACATTTGTCGGTACAGAGCTGATGCCGACGAGAAGAATAGGACCTGCAGAGATTTTGGTTCAAATAGAAACACCAGAGCAAGATAAGCAAGATACATTGAGCGGAAGAACCAGTGCAACGTAAGAAGCTTGCTCAAAGAGAGCTGCGACATGATGAAGAGAGGGGAGGCCAGAGAGTTTTTTATTCTCCGATGACGCTAACTTTATTAGGTAAACGATCGTCATGCCTTTAAAAAGATGTGTTATGGTGATATGCGTTCTCCAAGTGTACTTATCAGTGCTCATCACAGGTTCCAATCTTAACTTAGTCTGCTTATTAGGGGAGGCCACCCATGCGGCTGTCAGAATGCATACACGAGTAGAGAGTGACCGCATGAAGACCCGATGACGTGCGTGCTAAGTCGTTTGATTGCAAAGAAGGAAATCGAGTGTAGTTTGTCAATCCAATAAGACGCAACCGACGGCTACTGAAACTACAGAAATTATGGCAAGGTCTGTACAAGGTGGTCAATGACGTTGTCTATCGCATTCAGAGGAGTCCAAAGAGCAAGACGAAGGTGGTCCATATGCACAGACTCACGCAATATCAAAAAGTCTAGACGCAGCCAGTGCGTTATGGAAGTGAATTTTCATAAAACTGTTTTTAATATCAAATATGTCTTTTTAATGCAAGCAGGCATGAATTTGGTCACCGGTATAACCTATATAGTAGGAACAACGTCCCATATTTTACCAAAATAACTTGTTTGAAAATGCACAAACATTTTCCTAAAATAAACTTTAAAAGTTTCCGAGAAAACTCGTTTCCTGGCTGACGAACCTTAGGTTAAGAGCAAATGGCGTTATTGAATTTTGAAGCATTTAATGAAAATTCGCTACCAAATCGCACATATTTCGATAAAAAATGAAAAACGCAATAGGGAATGTTCCAAAAAAAATAATTGTAGGTATCACCAACGACTTATGGGCCACCCTGTTATTGTCAAAATAACTTTAAAAGATGCAGCTCAAGACACCCCATAGGTAATGTATACAATTTATTCTCGTATCTTGTATAATAACTATTATATTGAGCTTTACCGTAGAAATGCGTCACCCTGATATGGACTCTAGTGGGCCTAGTTGGCGCTCATTTGAAGAAATCTTTTTAGAATTCAAAACCCGCGGTCTCCCCATTAACGATTTTTTTCTACGAAAATTACCTAAGAATTATAGACCGTTAAACCATAAACTTAACTAAAACTACTGCCAGAGTATTAGAGAAAGAGTCTACTTGAAATTAATTTTCTGGAAATATTTTAGTAAAATGGAGGGCAATGATGGTTGAAACTGAAACTTAAGGGTTTGCAGAACACTGTTTACACAATCCGTATTTTTTTCAGGTTCTTTGCCTAAATGTTGCCAATTTTGACGTTTCAAATCGCGACTTTTTACGTTTTGAAGAAAATCCCAATTTTTTGTCTTTAAATGTCCCTAACTTTTTTGTCTTTAAACTTACAGACCTAAATTTTGGTAAATTGTTCACCTTATATATATATATATATATATATATATATATATATATATATATATATATATATATATATATATATATACAGGGTCGCTGAAAAGGCTGGAAACGGTCGATTATCCGGGAAAATATACAAGGTGTCGAAAAAAGTTTTATACAAAAGTTTTTGGGTTCTTCAATGTCTACTAGGCGGTGACAATTTCATTTATACAGGGTTGGTCATACAGGCGTGGCACACCAATATATTTTTTTTTTAATGGAACACCCTATATATTATTCGATATTTCAATCCTTCTCTTAATTTTGAGCAACATTTATCAGAAGCATGATGTACATAAACTCAATCGTTTCCGGGTAAAAAAATAAATAAAAATAAACGCTATTGTTTTTAAAATCTATTGGATAAAGAACAAAAATAAATGAAAAGTAGAATATCTCTTGAAAACAATCTGTGAGTGTGAAAAGAACCGGTTGCGATGTTTTTAACATTGTTTGGAATCCTATTTTATAAGATGTTCAAAGTGTTCTCCATTGACCTCCTGACAATAATGAATTCGCTTAACAAAACATTGCACTGCATTTACAAGAGCGTTTTGAGGAATGTTATTAATTTCATGCACAATCCTTGCTTGCAACTCTTCAATATTCTGCGGTCTATTTTGGTAAATTAAATTTTTTACATGACCCCACAAAAAAAGTCAAGCGGCGTCATGTCGGGAGACCTAGCTGGCCATTCAATAGTTCCCCTGCGCCCTATCCATCTGCCAGGAAAGGTTTGATTCAGATATTCCCGTACCTCAATTCCAAAATGAGGGGGTGCCCCATCCTGCTGAAACCATATTTCTTCCGCTGGTAGATTTGGGTCGTTATTGTTCGGAAATAATCGACTTACGTCTGGAACAATTGATTCTTGCAAAAGTGTCAAATATCGAGCAGAGTTCAAATTACCGTGTATAAAATAAGGTCCTATGATATGTCCACCAATAATAGCACACCAAACATTTACTTTTTGCGGTCTTTGGGTGTGAATTTGTTCCATCCAATGTGGGTTTTCGTCTGACCAGTACCTACAGTTGTGTCGGTTGACTTGTCCATTCAAACAAAATGTAGATTCGTCGGAAAACAAAATGTGGTTGGCAAAGTTAAAATTTTGGCGTAACTTCTCCATAATAAGTTCACAGAACTCGATTCTGCGATCAAAATCGTCTTCACTCAGTTCTTGCAATAAATGAATTTTATATGGACGGAACTTTTCTCGCTTCGTAATCTTTTGAATTGAATATCGACTCATATTGTGATTTAAAGCCAATTGCTGTGCCGAAGTTTTCGGATTTTCCACCACATCCAATATTACATTCAAAGAATTTTCTTCATTTGTAACGGTTACTGGCCTTCCAGTTCTAGGTTTATCCTTGATACCTCCAGTTTCGTGAAAACGATGCAAAGTTTTCGAAACTGTGGATTTGGAGATCGATTCCCGCTCAGGATGCAACTCATTGAACATAATGACCACTTGAGCAAAACTTCGTGTTCTATCACCGTACCCTATCATCATTAAAATTTCGATACGTTCGGTTTCACTTAAACTTGCCATTTTGCACAAAAACTGTTGACACTAAATTACTAATGTTTCAAAACTGTTGACACTGAATGAATGTTTGACATTCGTTGTCCTGGAAACATTTTAAAACAAAAGAATAATACTGCGTTTCTTATGGGCATCTTATCTTATCTTGGGATTCCAAACAATGTTAAAAACATCGCAACCGGTTCTTTTCACACTCACAGATTGTTTTCAAGAGATATTCTACTTTTCATTTATTTTTGTTCTTCATCCAATAGATTTTAAAAACAGTAGCGTTTATTTTTATTTATTTTTTTACCCGAAAACGATTGAGTTTAGGTACATTATGCTTCTCATAAATGTTGCTCAAAATTAAGAGAAGGATTGAAATATCGAATAATATATAGGGTGTTCCATTAAAAAAAATTAATATTGGTGTGCCACGCCTGTATGACCAACCCTGTATAAATAAAATTATCACCGCCTAGTAGACATTGAAGAACCCAAAAACTTTTGTATAAAACTTTTTTCGACACCTTGTATATTTTCCCGGATAATCGACCGTTTCCAGACTTATCAGCGACCCTGTATATATATATATATATATATATATATATATATATATATATATATATATATATATATATATATATATAGGATCTTGTAATTTAAAATTCCATAACCGAAGCCCTTGTGAAGCAACGGGAAAAGTCTACGACTGTATTAAATATGGAACTGTTTCACTAAGATAGGGAAAGAAGAAACAACTTGATATGCTATTCAAATTGAGTTAAATCTTAAAACTTTCATCTCCTCTTTATCAAACTATTTTTTATACAAAGACTCGCTAAAAAATTAATCGGAATAACAACAATCTGATTAGATAATTGTAAAGTGAAATGAGACTAAAAAAATGATAAAAAGTAAAGTCACTAACTAGGATGAGAACTCGTCATGTGGGAGTCAATCATACGATGTACAGGGACCTAGCCCACTGACCTACGCACTACATATACATTTACCAGCAGGTATATCCTATTGTTCAAGGTTTTACAATTTACACAAAACTATTTTGATTTACAATGGATTTTTTGCTTACGAAATTAATTAACGAAATCACGGAAAATAACTTTTTTGTCTTTTACGATAGATATCTGAATTGGTACATAGAATACTCTTTATGACAGAAACCTGCGTACCAAATTTGGTTGCCCTCATTTTGTTATTTCCGGAGATATACATGTTTTTCGAAAGCAAACATAAAATTTTAGCATAAAATTTTCCGGGAAAACCTGGGCCGATTTTTGTGACTAACGAACTTATCCAAGCCACTTTCAAAGGGAAGGTATGTGCAAAATCTGACTTTTTTTTTGAGTTATCGGTGTGATACATATATATATATATATATAATATATATATATATATATATATATATATATATATATATATATATATATATATATATATATGTATATATATATATATATATATATATATATATATATATATATATATATATATATATATATATATTGTGAGGGGTCAAATCGGGATAAGGTTATCTTTCCCTAATATGCTGAGGTTTCCACGGGATAACCTTATCAATACGGCTTTATTACGGGATTTGCTCAGGCGCCAGCAGCGTGGTCTGTTTCAATTACCAACACTGTTGGGAATCTCTGGCAGCCCGAAGTACCCTTACTGCAGCCGGTAACCGAAACTGTAGGGGCTGCTCCACGGGAGACCACTTTGGGTGACTTGATCGTGACTAGACCGCCACCGGGTTCAAATCAACTTGTAGTCAGCCGCTTTGCTAGTGTCCCCATACTTCCGGGAAGACCGCAGCTCTGGAATGCGAGCCCCGGTTCCCCCAGATCGCTCCGCTTACACCGACAGAAGTGAACGATGGACTTATTCATGCGAAGCTCCGTTGCGGTCGCCTCTCTGAAATAAAACCACTGACAAACACAACAACATTCAAAACCTTTTCCCCACCTGGAATTTTAACGTCACCTTTGGCAAGGGCCACCAAGCGCGCAAAGGTGCCCGCCGACGGAGAGAGACGCCGATCCGTGGAAAACCCTTTTCATACAGGCTCTGTGCTACCGAACAACTATAGAGACAGCGACCTACCTAAAGAAAGCGGAAATGGCGTTCTCCACTTGCCACTGCTGCTAGCTCTACTTAGCTGGTGCACCTAACAAGTCGCTGATTACTCCTCTCCCACGGCCGGCCTGCTGAATTCGCTACTGAAATACACAATAAAACCAAACACCCAGAATCGAGACGCGGACGGTGGCTGCTTCCTATACGTAACTAACTCTGCGCTCGCTGAAAAAGAACTAAATTGTTCAGCGCGTCACGGTGGATCTGCTGGCTCTCGCACGGTCCTGACGATTTTCAATTCCGGAGCTGCACACGTTGCGCGAGTTAACTTTCTTGTTAACACACTTGACTTTTTAAAAGAATTTATTGATTATAGTTACATAAAATACTTATGAATAATAATAAAAAATGATAAATATAAATTATGACAATTTAAAAGAGACTCAAGCAATAACAATGTAGGAATGTTCGTCTGTGGTCTGGTAACTTCCATATATAGTCTCTGGTGGGGCGTGGACCGAGAGGCGGTTTCCACCTAAGTTGCAGTCTTGAAGGTGATCCTAGCAGGTGGCTGGTTGCTGAGTTGAAGGTCTAGTTGTTTACCCATTTATGAATAGTCTATTCTTCTAATTGCGCTGCTTTTAATTAACCCATTCGTCAGCGACCTTGGGTGTTGAATCGGGATCTGTACTTCTTATATACATTGTATGAGTTGGCTATTGTTATCTCCTCCATCCTTTAGAGAACGAAGCCTATGGTTCGTTCCGAATAGTCATCGGGAATCCAGTAATTGGTTTGGAGTCAGCAGTTTTCGTTTTTGATTTCTGCCAGAAGTATCTTGAAGTTATTGTGATTATTGTTATTATTATCACAATGTATAGTATAATTGTCCATACACTAGGGTGGTATATGGGCAAATCGATGGTTCCTGGAATGTTGCCATTGATGGATTGTAACTGGGATTTGATATTGTTCAAGTCGTGCAGTTGGACATTTTCTAATTTTAGTTCTGGTAATTTGTCTGGGAATATGGGTGCTTTATTTGTTACCAATTCGATGTTTGGGAGATTGAATGATTGTTGTGTTTCCGATGCCATTTGTACTGAACTAAATCTTTCGTTATTGATGATAAGTTGGCATTTGGGTTTCAAAGTCGCCAGTTTTGTTCCGCTGATTATTTTGGTTTCTTCATTTTCTTCGCAGCTAAGTTTGATTTTCGTTTCTTCGGGTGCCACTATTATGTATTGGGTATTGCCATATTTAGAGACTGTTGTTTTTGTTATTTTGACAAGTTCTTGCTTGCAATTGTTTATCGGTTTCTGGAAGTTGATCAGTTTAATTTCGCATGGGTTGTTTTCGTTAAGTGCTGTCGGATTGTCATTTTCACAAAAGTATGTCTGGTCTTGTAGATTCCTACACTTTTCGTTTCTGTAAGCGTAGTGTTTGCTGCTAAGGATTAGGTACTTGGTTCTAGGGACAATCATTCTGAAGGTATATGGATTTTTAGGGACTGGTAATGCATACAATTGATAATAAATATAATCTGATTTGTCTACTAAGGGTATATCTATTTGGAATATAATTTTAAAATCAATTTGAACGGTTTTTATGTTAAATATTTTTTCGTAAAGTGAAATGTCGCATTTTGTTATTAATCTTGATTTTGAGATATGGTTTTCAATATTTTCTAATTCTTTTGATATAAATTTCGGTTTCAGTATTGACGTATGATACGTGTTCAATTTTGAAAAAGTAATTGCATTTTCTGTTGTTAATATCATGTTGAGTACATTATTTAACAAATAACTGATTTGAGTGAGTAATTCCAAATGTTTTACTCTATGAAAATTTGTTAGTTGGTCGCTTTTTAGACTGTATATTCCAAATCGTTTATTCTCGCTACTATGGCTTCTTGGTTATGGTTCAGGTTGTCTATTGTTTTATTGAACTCTGTTATAGCATCTATCATTAGGGATGTCTGTGAACTAAAAAGTTGATGTACTTGATTTTGATCTTTCCTCAAAATTTCAAGAGCTTTATATATTCTGTCGCCGTCATCTGCATCTAAGTTCCCAGTTATTGATTTGAATATTGATCCTAGTCCGTTTATTATACCTCTTTTGTTCCTAATCGTTCTTGGAAATATTCGATAAAATGTGTCATCAATATTGCTGATGGTGAAATTGATTGTTAAAATAAAATTTTTGTATTCTAATTTGTATTCTGCATTCATTACGCTTATTATGTTGTCAAAGTAAGTTTTTAGTCTGTTAAAGTCGTCGTATAGTTGTCTTAGGTCATGTATATGAATCATTCTCCATTTATCGTTTTCTGAAAAGGCTTGTCCCAGTTTGCGTGGCAGTATGCCTGGATTGTCTGTTAGGTCTTCTAATTGGGGTTTTACTCTGGTGAAGAGAATGAACCTGCAAGGTGAACGTTATTTAAATTGGTGATCGTCTGTTTGTTAAGTTTGTCGTTTAGTATTATGGCTTTATTAGTCCGTTTCTTACGTCATGTCTCGTTTGTCGATTATCCGAATATCTAGGTTCGACTTAGCTAGGTGATATAATCGTACTGTTTGTTTAATCTATTTAGTTGGAACGAGTTATTTTTTTCGTTATTGCAATATTGGCAAGCTCTAATAAAAGCTTTTATTTTTTGTTTCATTTTTGGAAAATTGAATTTAGTTTTCATCCTTAAATATGTTTCTTTAGCATTTATGTGATTTAATTTACTTCCGTGAAATAATCCGATTGCGTAGTTAATTTCATTGTCGTTTATATGTATGATTTTCTCTTGTTTATTTATATTATTTAATCTTGATTGAGTTTCATTATTTACGGGATTTATTTCCGACTTGTAAACCTTATCGTGTGAGAATTTCTTTTCGTTATTGATTTTTGATTTTATTATTTGTGAAATTTGTTCCTTACCTATTTGCCGATAGTCGTCCTGTACCTGAATTAAATTATTACTTAACTTATCATTTTGCGTGGTGCCTGTATATTTTATTTTGTTCGGAATAACCGCCCTGTAACAAGGTGCTTTTGTATTTGGGATAAACTCTTCGATTTTAACGGGTTGGTCGATTTTATTGTGTTCTTTACACATTCATTCATTCATTCATTGTTCGGTTTTTCTGGCTGCGGTTTAGGTTAACCATTCGCACAATTACTGTCGTTCGATTTTTCTATGTCGCCGTTAATTAATATCTACCCTCATTGGGTGTAGCAAACTGTGTATGAGATCACTATACTTTACACATTACCCAACACCTACTTTAACAAACTTATTACCTACTACATATTTTACCATCTATTATTGCCATAACTATTAGTATTTTTTCCTTATCATTTTTATTGAGGGATATCAGACAGGGAACACACATCTTCATGCCCTGGGGCCTGTCAGAGCAACTTATCTACCACAACACAGAAGGGCCACGGTAAGTAAAGGTATTACACTAGGACAGACATTAGGTGACTTATATAACTATACATATAGTGATCTTAAATTAATTTGATTAGATTGTTTCCAACTCACACAAGCACCCACACGTACACACATCTGTACCCACTCCTCATACACACACCTACCCCTAAAACTAAATATTCACTACGTATATCTATATCTTTATTTTTAGATATTTGACATGGTTGGTGATTAATTTATATATTATAATGTTTTTGGATTCTAGTAGTTGCGGCAAATTAAATGGTATTTGTACACTTTTTAGCCCACAAACCTTGTCTACAAATGTTGTTATATACGCTGCGGATAAGCTGCAATTCAGCAGGGTGTGCTCTGGGTCACCCAATTCACCACATCCACAAAGCGGACTATCAGCTAACCTTAATTTAAATAGATGTTTTGGTACAAGGGCATGATTAAACCTAAGTCTACATATAATTTTAATTTCTTGCCTGCTAAGGTTGCTTTTGATGAACCATGGTTTTTTAGGTATTGTAGGTTGTATACTCCTATAATATGCCCCATTCGTATCTCTAATAAATTGATCATGCCATTCTTTTTGGTGCAGTGATGTCACATAGGAGTATACATCCTTGTAAAAATATTTGTAATCTAACATAACGCCGCTAGTCAATGCTTCTTTTGCCTGTTTGTCGGCAATCTCGTTACCTGCGATTCCACAGTGTCCCTTAACCCAAATCAAAGTTACTTTTTTATTTTGTTTATGTAAGGTATTAATCCTCCGTGTGTAAATCTCATGCAAATAGTTACACTGTGAAGTCACATTTAACTTGGCTAGCTTTTCAAGTGTACTTTTACTGTCTGTTACAATTACAAAGTTGGTATGGTCAATGGTCTTAGCAATATCTAATGCTTCTATTATAGCTATGAACTCTGCAGTGCATATAGGAAACAGTTCTTTTACTTGCATATTTTTACTAAGATCTTTTTGTGGGTCCCATATGGCCAATGCTACTTTCTTCTCTAACTTGGAGGCGTCTGTAAACAGGATGTAATTGTCTGGTACCATATTTTCCAAATCAAAATCAAATAGTCTGTTTCTCACTTCTATCGGAAATATTGAATAGTCTGTCAGAAATATAATGGGTGTGTCTGGAATTTTCTCTGGTAGTCTATAAATGCTGTTGTATTTGTCAACCCATATGTCATCTTGCAGCTTTATTAGTATATCTCTATATTCTTCTACCAATGCTGGAGCTTTCTTATTTTTCCAGTATGGGTGTGTAAGGTCTAGAACATTTAGATTGCATATCTTGTTAATGAGACTGCTTTGTTTGGCATGTATTTTCAATAAAAACCTGGTGGACAGCATCGACCTTCGAATGTTGATTGGCGATTCGGAACACTCGGCTAACAGGCTACAAATTGGTGTGCTGTTTAGGGCGCCTATGCAAGTTCTCAAGCATTTGTTCTGGACAACTTCGAGCTTTTTAAGATGAGTTTTTGCTGCTTGGTTATACAAAATGGATCCATAATCTATTATTGATCTGATGAACGATCTATATATCATTAATGCGATATCTGGATCTGCACCCCAGGCTTTGCCAGCTAGTACTCTTAATATGTTTATCCCCTTTTCGGTTCTTGCTATAATAGTGCTTATGTGATCTTTCCACAGGAGTTTTCTATCCAGAACTATGCCTAAAAATGTTACCGTGTTATGTACTGGTAGAATCTTATCGCCTAAAACAACACTGGATGTTGGATTAGCGTGTTTTTTGTTGAATACACATACTTTGCTTTTATAGGCTGATATACTTAGACCATTAGCTTCCGTCCAGTTATTCAAACTATTCATTGCATCATTAAGTTTACTGAAGCCTTCATTTACTTCGCATTTTTTGACATATAGACATATATCGTCTGCATATTGCAATACGTTTACTTCGTTGCCTATGATCTGGTCAATGGGGATTGTGTAAATTAAATAAAGTACTGGACTCAGTATACACCCTTGAGGTAAGCCTTTATTCAATAATCTTGGTCCTACCAGTTTGTCCTTTACTTGTAAGTAAATGATGCGGTTTTCATATAGGCGTACTATCCTATGAGCAAAACTACTGGGTATACCAATGCTGCACATTCTTTGGGTCAATATGTTTAAGCACACGTTGTCGTATGCACTCTCTATGTCTATGAAGGCGGCTGTTACAGACTTTTTGCTGGTAAAGGAAGTGTTAATGTCTGTTACTAAATGGGCGACACTTTCTTCCGTTGAATACCCTCTTCTAAAGCCTAGTTGCGTATTTGGAATCTTGTCATTTAATTCTAACCACCTCACTAATCGGTGTTTAATCATTCTTTCGAGTGTCTTAAGTACACAGGAAGCCAAGGATATTGTCCGGTACGAATTTAAGAGTTGTGGGTCTCGCCCGGCTTTCAAAAACGTAATCATTATGTGCGTTTTCCAGGATTGTGGTATATTACCACTCTTCCATATATCATTAATTATCTTAAGAAGGATATGCTTCTGTTCTAGTGGTAAGTTGCTTAGCATTGCATAGTGAATGTTGTCAAATCCTGGAGTCGATAATTTCTTATCTTGGACGGCCTTCTGTAATTCGTCAATGGTGAACTTTTTTGAGAGCGGGTGCTCTTCTGTGCTTGGTATTGTGTGTTGATCAATCTCTTGAAGCTGCGGTACCCAGGATGGTGCCAATTTATTTAGTAGCTCTTCTGCTATTGCTTCGGTAGTCAAAGTACTCCGGGGTGTTGATAACGTACTACTTATCTTCCTTATATGTGACCATACTTCTTTTATTGGGGTGTTTCTATTCAATTTTTGGCAAAAATCCCTCCAGGTAATTCTTTTGCTGTTTAGTATAGTTCTTTTAGTGATGGCCACTGATCTATTATATTGTTCATAATTGTCTTTCGTGGGATTGTTTTTATATCTTCTATATGCTGCCTTTTTATTAGATATTGCTAATTTACATTCTGAATTCCACCACACCTTTGAAAAGAACTGACTTGCAAATACCCTCTTCAGTGGTATCGATTTATTTGCGGCGCTTTCGATTTTTGAAATAAAATTATTATATTCAACATTTTCGATATCTTCGGTTTCCTCGGATATCACTAAAGAAAACAGTTGCCAGTCTGCCCTTCTCAAATTAAATTGACTTCGCCTTTGCGTATTTGGAATGTGTTCCTTGTTATTATTGTAAGTGGTATTTGAGATACTACAATTTATTTTATACACAATAGCATAATGATCTGACCCTAATGTGTCTTCATTTACGCTCCACTCAAAATCCGCGGCTATGTCAGCCGAAACTATGGTCAAGTCAACGGCCGACATATTACTTGAGCCAGGACAGCGAACAAGTGTCTCTTCACCTGAATTTAGAAAAACCAAATGACTATCCTCTACCGCAGCCAAAAGATTATTTCCTTTGCTATCATTCCAGTTGCAACCCCAGGCAAAATTATGACTGTTAAAGTCCCCCCCTACAACGAATGGTTTTTCCAAACTGGAAAAGAAATCTTCCCACTCCTCTTTTGTTATGCTTAAATTGGGCTTAACATATAATGAATAAAAATTTATGCTTTTGCATTTATTTAACTTAATTTTTGCACCTATACACATAACTCCACTAATATTATGAAAATTTGATAATTCAGTAAAAAATAAACTATTTTTTATCAGGATGGCTACTCCACCCCATCCATCGTCTCTGTCTTTTCGGATTGTGTTAAACCCTTTTATTCTAAAATTTACATTATTTTTTAGCCACGTCTCGCATATCAATGCTACCGTTACGTCATAATCAAAAATAAATTTCTCAAATTCACCTTTATTTGAAACCACTGACCGTGCATTCCATTGCATTATAATGGGTGTGAATTTTGACTTAATATAAATTTAACCTTTTCCCTTAACTCTTCATATGAAAATGTTTTATTTTGATTATTTACCAAGTCTCTTAAACTATGTAACAAAACTGTGCATGAATTAAAATTAGAATCACTGCCATTACCTAACCTTTTCCTGGAGTATTGTGGAGAATAAGGATTCTGAATGGGTTTAGATGGAAGTGGTGGGAAATGTATAATTTGTCTATGCGCTTCTAACGTTGGACTTATACTTCCCTCTGGTGTGGAGACGGTTGCTCGTTTTCTTTTTATTTGTGTAAAATAGTGTCCGGTCTTGCTATCGCCACTGGTATTTGATGATCCTTGCACCGTTTTTAAAACGCCTGAATAACTAGACTCGTATTTCCTAATAGCTTCCTTGTATGAAACATTTTCTTTACCCATAATAATTTTTATATTTTTTTGTCTACTAAATTCTGGGCAAAGTTGTCGGTTTGTGGCTTCGTGTTCTCCTGTGCAAACAACACATTTTGGCGGTTCCTGTGATGTGCAATTTTTGTTGTCATGTTCACCACCGCATCTCTTGCATCTCTCGCGACCCTTACATTGCGCGCTAATGTGACCGTATCTTAAGCATTTTAGACATTGTACAACTCGTTGTACATAAGGCTCTACATCAAATATTAATTTTTCTATAACTATCTGTGTAGGCAGTACTTTACCTTTGAATGACACTAATATTGTTTGTGTAGGAATAAAGTTCAACTTCCCGTCTTGAAACACTCTACGATTCATACGCCGAACGTCTAACACTTCTACAATGTTGCCATATCTTGGTTTAATAAGTTCTTTTAACTCTGTTTCTGAAATATCCACATCGACGTGTTTAATTATACCTTGCCTTCTTGCTAAATATTGGGGCATGTATGCTTCGTAATCCTTGTTGGATAGTTCCTTTGAATTTATTAATTTATTGGCGCTAGATGCGGTTGAAAATTCAATTTTTAATTTATTAATGCCTACACTAGCTATACAATTGATAGAGTCCTGTATATCTGGCTCGCAATTCCTAATTAACCTTGCTACTCCTATTCTATGCAACCGACCTACATTTCCGTTTTTATTTTGTACGTAGACTATGTATGGCCCTGTATCAGCTGTTCGATATAAATATTTTTGTTTTGGGAATAATTGATTATCTATATTTTGGTTTGTTTCTTCCGTGACCTTCTCTTTTTCTTGTGATAAGCCCGTGCTGCCAAGAGCTGATAAACCCGACTGCGATATTAATTGAGAGTTGTGGAAAGAATTTTGATTTAAAATTACTGGATTAATTAATAATTCTTCGCTTACCTGTTCCCTTCTAATATTATGTGGTAGTGTAATTTGTGTCTGTGTATTATGTGTAATCTGTGGATTTTTTAATAATAGGTTTCTATTTTGTGATTGTGTATTTGAGTGTATCTGTTCATTTTCTTCTCCTATTCCTGTTTTTTTTGTCACCGTATCGTCTTCTATGTCCATCCATGTGTCATGTTCTTTGGCCTTATCTGGTGGATCAACTTTAATGTCTTTATTAAGGCTCATAATACTTATTTGTTTTCACTAAGAACGCACTTAAAATTTTCACGCTACGATCAGACGTCCGAACACTTCTGAATCCGCCCGTGAACTGTTCTTTACACATTGAATATACATATTTCATTATACTGTCTGCATTGCTCGCTTCTTGTCGAGGCTTGTGCAAGACATCTAACCTAATTTTATCTGTAATATTTTTTTGTACACTCCCCGTATAATTATTATTATAATTCTGGTGATCGTAAGAATTATTTAATATCCTATTTGCTTTATTTTGAATTTGCTCCGTTATATCTTTTTGTATCGTCCTCGTATCACTCACATTTTTATTTCGACGATATTCATATGTGTTTAATGAAACTTGATCCCGTTTACATTTATTATGGGTGAAGTTTTCTCCTGTGTCCTTTGTTACTTGTTGTAACCTTCCATCGTCATCATTTAATGGCTGATTACGCTTTCCTAGTTCGAGTTCAAGTGCAATAATGCTTCTGTCTATTGTATTACTTACGTTAAGGTGATTCATTTCATCATTTGCTTTGATGAGCCTACTTATCCGATTGTTATTGCTACTACTATTGCTACCCATCTTATCTTCATGATCCCTTGTATGAGGGAAGTTTATCTTAATGCTTCGATTTTTTAAATTGAGTCTCTGGTTTTTAAAATCAATGTTCGCTTGATTTTTTTATTAAAAAGTCAATTCCAATAAGAGCTATGAAATTTTTGTTAAATTCAAATAGGCAAAACTCTTGTTCACTGTCCGTTAGTGAGTTTAAAATTATTCTGGCTCGATTATTATGGCTGGAGTAACCATGCGAACTTTTTATCAAAAACGGGTGATTGTAAATCTTATTATAAAAGTTGTTATATGCTATGGACGGGTTTAAAAGGCTCTTAGTACTACCGGAGTCGAGCAGTATTTTTCCGGGTAGTTCTTTTATTATTACGTAGGGTAATTGGGATATTGTGTTAAAATTATTAATATCTATTACGGTTCTGTTTTTGAGCTCCCTGCTATCGGAAAATTTTGATGCTGTGCATCGTATAATTCGGAGGGTGATTGTTCATTATATGTTGCGTCATAATTTAATTCTTCTGGTAAGAAATGTTGTCTTCTTTCTAATTCATTGAAAGGAAAAGAATTATTCGTTTCGTTATAGTTTATCTCTTCTGGTATGAAATTTTGTCTTTTTTGAAAATTGTTGGAAGGAAAATTGTTTCGTCTATTTTGTGAGGGTTGTTGTCGGCTGAAATTAGTATGTCTCGTGTTGTTGCTGCCGACATCCATAGCCTGTGGATATCTTCTAGTATTGTCATTAGGGTTGTACGTCGGTCTTCTCATTGAGAATTGATTTGAAGGGTTCCCCTGAAATTGTGGGTGAGACATTTGGGGTCTGTTTGAATTATAGTTAAAAGGTGCACGATAATTTTGTTGTTGGAAGGGTTTTTGAAATTGAATATTGTTAAAATTTGGGGTATTTCTTTGGAAAACTGGTTTTTGTTGTTTGTCGTGCCTGTTATTGTTATTATTGTTGAAATTTGACCGTTGTAATAATCTGTCCCTATATTCATAATTTTCCTCTGAAAATATAAATTTTAAAGCTTGTTCTATGCTGTCCGGTCGAGTGGATCTGACCACCATACCGAGGGGGTTTTTTAATCCACCGATAAACGCTTTCAGTGTCTGTTGTCTGTACATGTTTTGTTTTAATCCTAAAATTCCCTCGTTACGTTCATTAGATATTAAATTAGAGATGAGTAATTGTTCAATGTGTCTGCAACGATTACTGAACGCTAAGGCATCCTCGTTATGTCTCTGTTTCAGTGTTAATAATTCGCCTAGTAAGCTAATTTCATCTCGCTGGTCGGTGAAGTTCTCAACAATTGCCCGTCTTAAGTCTACCCATGTGTTTATAATTTTAGTGTTAATAATTAACCTGGCTTGTGCAATTAGTTTCGTTTGAATATAATTTAATAGAAAATGGTTTAGATATAAATTTGGATTATCTGCATCATAGAATTGGTTCATTACTAGATCACAAACTTTTAAGAAGTTCCCTACATTTTCAGGTTGTCCGTTAAATTCGGGGATTGCTTTAAGGTAAAACTCTTGGAATTGATTTGCCATATTTAAATTGTTTCTAGAATTATTTATATCGGGTTGTTCTACAATATCAATTTCGCCAATACTAATATTTCTTAATCTATATTCCAAATGTTCTAAATTATCAATATCGCTATCAGACATATAATATTATCAATATATGAGGAAATACAGTATATATATAGGAAATAAAGGAAGCAAACAACTTACAGAATCGATGCTATTGCTGCTGTCTTCATGACGTCTCTCTTGATCGGTTCTTTGGCTGTTAAGCGTTGAAACGCAAAGAATCAATATACTCTTGGTTCTTCAGCACTATCCGTTGCGACTGCGCCAGTTAACTTTCTTGTTAACACACTTGACTTTTTAAAAGAATTTATTGATTATAGTTACATAAAATACTTATGAATAATAATAAAAAATGATAAATATAAATTATGACAATTTAAAAGAGACTCAAGCAATAACAATGTAGGAATGTTCGTCTGTGGTCTGGTAACTTCCATATATAGTCTCTGGTGGGGCGTGGACCGAGAGGCGGTTTCCACCTAAGTTGCAGTCTTGAAGGTGATCCTAGCAGGTGGCTGGTTGCTGAGTTGAAGGTCTAGTTGTTTACCCATTTATGAATAGTCTATTCTTCTAATTGCGCTGCTTTTAATTAACCCATTCGTCAGCGACCTTGGGTGTTGAATCGGGATCTGTACTTCTTATATACATTGTATGAGTTGGCTATTGTTATCTCGCGTTGGTTGATGCAGCGGACCAGCCCATCCGTCTCCGTTTTTCGTCGCTTCGCATACCGCAGGACCTGCCTGGGCGATCTTAACCCGCTACCATCCTTACCTTTCCACTGGTCTTGCGACGTGCTCTTGAAACTATATTTTATCAAACATTTGCGAATGTTTTAATAACAAAAATAAATTAAATTAAATGCAGATGGTACGGATCTATTCCCCTGTTAAGTAATTAGATTATCTAATGACAATTACGTCACTTCGTGACAATATATATATATATATATATATATATATATATATATATATATATATATATATATAAACATATAAAAATTGAAACTGACCCTGGATATGGGTTCTAGGGAGCCAAGTTCGCGGTCATTTGAAGAATTTTTACAATATTCAAAAGTCGGGATCTCCTCGTGATTAAAAATAAAGAAAATTCACTAAAATGTCAGAATTCGATCGGGACGGTAATGTAAAAAGGGGGCAGTGTCACATCCGTTGCTATAAGAATTAAGTTTATAAACTCTGTTACGTCTATGGTTACAGGCAGCTTGTATAGTGTGTCGGTAACAGCGAACATTCTGGAATTATATTTCTAGAAGGAACCAGAAGTGACAGGTATGGAACAATGCAGAAAGGGATATAATCTCTAAGGACAATATAAATAGGCGAGCCGCAGATAGAGTGAGTCGGTTAGTAGTGAGTTAGTATCGGTGCAGAATAAGTGATCATAACAGACGAATAGTGAAATATAGTTCCATGGACATTTGTAATAGAGGAACATTCTAATTGGTGTGTTTATGGTCGGAAAATAGATGCTTGTAATAAAATAGTAGTTTGAACAGCTGTATTTTGTTAGTCAATAAATCCAGAACCTCGAAGGACTAACAATATTTATTTTGGCGTTGTGTTCCGCAGAACCGTTCTCATAGGCAGCGACGGCAAACGCGTTACTACTAACTACTTTTACAGTTTACAGTGTTGCCATGTTTCAGGAATACATATGCCCTGTGACATTTTTGTGCCGCATGACTCACTTGCCCCACTCTCCTCTACGTGTTTTAAGTTGGGGTATCAGGACATACGAGATTTTATAAACGCCTTCAAAATATTTTTAACCGCATTGGGAAGTGCATAACATTTATATACTTATTTGTATTAAGAGAAAAATATTACGCAGTATTTTGTCTTTGATTATATTTTTTTGTAGGACCGTATGCACCGGAAAACAAGAGTACCTTATGGCGGAAAATGTTTTGGAGCTGATCCGAATCGAAATTGGGACTTTTACTGGAATACAGTTGGAACAAGTAATGATCCTTGCCATCAAACATATGCTGGAGCCAAGGCGTTCTCTGAGCCAATGACACAATCTATGTCTCAATATATCAGAACGATTGGTAAGCAATTGATTGGGTACATTAGCTTTCATTCCTTCAGTCAGTGGCTGTTGATACCCTATGCCTTAAACGCTTCTCATGTGGAAAATTATGATCAGTTGGTAAGATTTTTAGATTTATTAATTGAATAAGTTGGTGTTTCCAAATATTAAGCAGTGTGTTTCACTTATAAGTATAATACCATGATAGTTTCTTTAGCTTTTGCGTGCGTAAGTGTGTGCATGAGTTCGCGCGCGTGCGGTATGTTGGGCTCGGATAGCAGGTTCTATTAGCCACAGACTTTTAGAAAATAATTTATTTAAAGCTTTTTCAAAAGAAGCTGGTCAACCAAGAACTGCCTGATTCAGCCAATTCTGTGCCATGAAGCTAATAACAATTAGAAAGAGAAGAAAAAACAATATTTTGCATATTAAAACAACTTGTAAATTTATGCTCTTTTTAAATAAAATTAAAACGTAACTGGGACACATATCGCCTAGGGGTCTGTCAAGGCCAACAAAACAGACAAGAATTAGACCACGGATAGATAAAGGTTTATATTAGGAAAAACGATATGAGCGGCATTTACAATTTTTGAAGGTTCTGTTACACTTTCAACATGACTTAGCAAACATTTAACTATATAAGTAAAGGAGGTCGGCAGTTGATCTGCGCTGACGGAATCCATACTGCCTGTCGTGGATTAGACTGCGTTTTTCACGAATTACTAAAATTTCTTGAAAAACACAGTCTAATCCACGACAGACAGTATGGATTCCGTCAGCGCAGATCAACTGCCGACCTCCTTTACTTTGTCACGCATTCTTGGAACAAGTCTGTGGAACTACACGGTGAATCCCAGATTGTCGCTCTAGATACTTCCAAAGCATTCGACCAGGTCTGGCACGCAGTGCTGTTTAATAAACTTCCGGCTTATGGCCTACCACCAAAACACTGTACCTGGACAGCAAATTTCCTCTCCAACCGCAGCATTTTTGTTCTCGTGGATGGACATTCCTCTAAACTCTATCCAATTAATACAGGAGTTCCTCAAGATTAAGCTTTAGCCCCTACTTTGTTTCTTTTCCACATCAATGACCTCCTCTCTAACACATCCAACCCAGTTCACAGTTACGCGGACGACAGCATCATCCACTCAAATATACAATATTGTAAGCCTGCCTCTTTAGCACAATTAGATGACGATCGCAGACTCATGGAGGGTCTGTCTTCGTGGATTTCCAAAAAATATTAGACTGGGGAAGTAGAAATATTGTACAATTCAACCCCACCAAATTTCAGTCTTGCTTTCTATCTCATAAGAGATACACCAGCCCTAGACCCATCACAATGAACAATCAAGTTATTCAAAGTAATAAGTCCTTTTCACTTGTTGGCATTTCTGTTGATCGAAATCTTAATTGGCACCAACATTTCACATCAGTTGCAGCCTCTTCCGGGCTCGCAAATACTTTTCACCAGCTAATCTCTATACCTTATATATTTCACAAATAAGGCCAAACCTCGGATACTGCTCCCACATCTGGGGTGCCGCTGCTGCTTCTACACTCGCTATCCTGGACTCCATTCAGAAAAGAGCTATATATCTCATCGTTGACCTTACCTTCACCCAAAGCTTTCCATCCCTTGCTCACCGACATGCCGTTGGTGACCTCTCTCTCTCTCTTTTATAGATATCTGCACGGGCACTGTTCAAAGGAGCTTTCTTCCATAGTTCCTCCACCTGCTGCGTCCAACAGATCTACCAGGGGAACAGAGCTAATGCACCCTTTTACTGTCCAGGTCACCAAGCATAGAACATCTTGTTATGCCCGTTCTTTTGTCCCGAGGAGTTCCAAGTTATGGAACTCCTTGCCGGCACATGTTTTCCTTCTCCTCTAAACTTCCAAGTCTTCAAGTACAGAATTATAAAGTTGCCTCTTTCCTCCTTGCCGACACCCACGGTACGATAGTCTTTAGGCTGTAAGCCCTCGTGCTGTGTTGTTGAAATATAAAACAAATATATAGAAGACATGAATTTTTGAATAATCATTAATGCATTTCCCGAGAAATTCTTAATGCTTGAGTTGGGCCTCACCAGCGTCCATTAGAAGATAAGAATGTTGCTAAAGATTTGCGTAGGTGATAAAAATCTTTTAGATTAAGGTGCTGAAAAAAACCTCAGTAAAATATGCCTGGTGATAACGCATTCTTGATCAACTTTTTGTGCCTACATGTGAATTGAAGTAACTCGGTGAAAAATTCAGTTGTGTTTAATGTTTCACATTGTTGAGTGGCGTTTTGTAATCAGTCATTATGGTGTATTCAACTGCCGAAAGAGTTCAGATTGTGGGATTTAAAGAAAATAATGAAAACGCAAACGAAACAGCACGTGTATTCAATAACCTGCATCCTGATAGGCCTGTTCGTCATAAGTACGTGCTAGAGTTGCTACATAAGTTCCATGAAACTGGATCAGTGGCTAATAAGAAACGAAATCCCGAACATTAATTTTATATGGTGAAGGAAGCCACAACCCTGGAAGTGATAGGCCAAGTTTGTGTGTGTGTGTGTGTTGTCTTCTTTCATGGCTGCGGTCGTCAGACCATTCGCACATTTTTAGGCCAAGTTTGTGCAGATCCAACATTAAGTATACGAAAATTAGTTTAGATTACTAATCTACGTGAACGATAATTCAACGAATTCTGAAAAAAAATAAGTTTCATCCATATAAAATCCAGCTAGTTCAGGAATTAAATGAAATTTAATTTGCGAAAATATTTCTCAAAGAATAATTGGCAACAGAAAATTTCTTTTAATACTTGTTTTTCCAACAAAAGTTCTTTCTTTCTGGATGGCACTGTCGTCATAATTTCCGCTTCTGGTCAGATGAAAACCTTCGTGTTTTCCATGAAGTCGACACTAAAACTTGTAAGGTTGTTTTCTTGGGTCCCAGGATAACTCAGTGAAGAAAGTTTTCCTAAATTTCCTAAAAATATGTTCCCTTTATCTGTTCAAACGCAGACAGTTCGGTGGAGAGAAATTGATCGAGACGTCTCTGTTCTTCGGGAGATATTTCAGGCAGATGACTTGTATCGGTAGCAGATGGTTCCGGATCAGTGAGCTGGTGACATAGCGCGAAAGGGGGCGTAATCCGTTCCGTGTCTAGAAAACACTGAGTGGAACGGAGGTCGATCCTAAATGTATACTCATTTAAAGTGTCCATTCCAAACAGAAGATCGACTGGTAATGATGGTAAGTATAGCAATCTGCGTTTTATTATGCGTGACCCAATTTTTAATTCGAGGTCGTACGCCTGTCGGATATTTACGGAGTTGCCATCTGCAACACGGGTGATTACATCAGGAACGGTCTTTGGAGAAATGCCTAACGCCAAACAATACATGGCGACTTTATTCCCCATAAATGAGCGAGTCGCCCCGGTATCCATTAGTACTTTAAAGGCCTGTTCCTCAATAATTGCATGGATAAAAGGGCGGTTGTCTTCTTTGGTGGTTGTTTCCGAGGACTCAACGGACGGAAACTGCAAGGGCCTCGGTCCCTCACAGCTTCGTTCTAGTTTTCCTGCCTCGCTGGGCATGGTCAATCTCTGGACAGGATGTCTTGTCGACCGCAGCAGCATGAGCAGAAAATGCGGGCCGTCGGTAACCGACACTGACTGTTTATATGGGCGGGGCTGCCGCACCTCCAGCAGGTACTGTTCGTACTATCAGTTCTTACGGTTGTGCGGGCGGGTGGCGGCGTACCTCGGAAATTGTTCATACGGTGTTCACGGTCATTTTCTCATAACTGCATGGTACGGGTTACGAAGCGTCGGCGACAACATGGACGTTGACGGAGAGATGGTGCGGGTTGTACTGCTCTGCTGTGAGATCTGATTTGGCACGGATATATCTTGGCAAGGACAAGTTTCTTTTAGTAAAGCTTCTACGGACTTGGCCTTGTCTACAAATGTTTTGATGTCCGGAGTTTCGCAGTTCCATAGCATTTGCCTGTAACTTGGCAGAAGGTTTCGCTGTAGCCTAGTCAGCTCCTGTTCTGAGTACATGTTACCATGTCTCCGGATCAAAGTCTGTAAGTCGGTAATAACATTTGTTACCGGCTCGTTTGGTTGCTGTACCCTTCGGCTTATGGCAGCTTCCAGATCGACCAAATAATTTACTGGAAAATAAAACTGGTGGAAGTAGGCCAGAAAGCCTTCCCATCGTCTTAATGTGCTACGGTTGTTACGATACCATAGCAGGGCAGGTCCTTCCAGTAATTGGGGTAATGCGGTTAGTAAACGGTCCCCACCAATGCCGGCATGCTCACGGATCTCTTCCAGTCGTTCGAGAAAATCAGTTGGATCGGTGCTTCCATCAAAGTGCAAATCCCAATCAAAAACGTTAAGGGGATGGGTAGTATGGGACTGGTTACCGGCGGTTTCCCTGTCTTGTACTGGTGTTGTTGGAACTTCTAGAATCTGAGTGGCATTGCAATCATATGTCGTTGACTCTGATGACAACCCATTACGCAAGAACTGCACCAGCCTATTACGCAGTTCATCAACGGTACTGGTGGTTATTAGATCGAATTTGGCCAATTCTAGTTCTAGTTCTGGCTTTTTCAGCTTGTATACCCATGATACTCGGGTGGCGGACAAAACGGATGCGCTTTCATTATCAGACATAGGTATATCGGGGTCTTCTTTTGGATCGGACATAATTACAAACGGAGTCAGATTTTTTACGGAATCGGAACGGAACAGGTTCGGTGCGGAACTGTTTCGAAACGGAACGGTTTGCTTCTTTTTTACATATCCCTGCTCGAGCGCCAAATTGTGACGAGGTCTTGTCTTACAGACCGTTTTTCGTTATCGTTTAGGGATTGACGGTTACTATGTGAGGATCTCGGGTGCCCGATTTTCAAGGGTTTACTACCTGTTGAGGATGTCTGCGAACTCTTCATTTAACTCTGACCGAGATAACGATCGACGTACCTGGGTAATTCTATGGAGAAGGATTCGGTAGCCTTTAGGTAATATAGGGTAAATTTAGTGACCCCCGAGTGAGCGGGCTTTAATCGCTGACTCGGCGTGATCCGACCACTTCTGTTTTAATGAAAGGTGTAGCAGATTTTGTATGTTAAGGGGTTAGATAAGAATTAATCAAGGTCTTTAATTTACGCAACCCTATATTTCAGATTTGAAACTATTTACAAAATATATATACACAGAACAATATTTACAAAATATGTACAAATAAAATATGCGGGTACTAACATCAATCGGAACGTGGCCCTCGTTAAAGCGGTAAAGGTTAGTGCGTGACGAAGCGTACGGATTCGGTCAGGTGTATATGATACGAGCGGCATTTCACTCAAGCGAGGATACGTCAGGCGGGCAACATACCGCGATAGACAACATCAGAATACTAGCTATAACTTCTCCGTCGAAGCAGGGGACAGCCGAGACGAAAAAGTGCAGACTGGAGTGACGGGATGACAGTTCTCGGAGGCCTATGCGGACTGTGAATCCTCAGCATCTCCGCTAGGGCCAAACCGGGACGAAAACATCTTGATTACTTTAGCGAGCTGTGAATCCTCAGCGTCCTCACTAAAATAATACAAGAGCTTATACTGTATGGAGCGGAAAGCCGGCAGCCCGAAGAAGGGTACAGGGCCAATTGGGAAGGACGTCTCACTTGGAGTGATCTAGATAGGCTGTGAATCATCAGCGTCTCTATCGGGATCAATCCAAGATGAATATATCTCGATTATTTAAGTGAGCTCTGAATCCTCAGCATCCCCACAAATATAATGCAAGACAATCTAACATACGGGAATCGTCTAGGAAGGACCGAAATAATTCGCTTGCGTAGATTTGGGCTGAAAGGCGTGATAATTTCAGAATATGAAAAATCGCTACAAAATATGGATTAATTAAAACGGACAATTTCTCACCTATAACAATACTTGCGAATACGGAAATCAGTCGAAACCGGTGCGGTCAGACGGCAAACTTAAGCGGACTTGGTGCGGACTGGTGGCCACTCACTTATTAGCTGAATTTACAATACTGCCTCTGTCCCGTGTTGCTTCTCCTTTTATATGAATTTCACCGCCGGCCAAAAACTCCGCGATGCTTGGAATTTAATCAGATTATCACAACCGGATAAGATAATAAGTATGGAATACCTGTTTAATTAAATATAAGTCTATTCAGCCGACGGTGAGCTTCCAGTTGCCATTTTGTTGTGTGAGGGGGGCGAAGGGGGTAATATGGAATAAGTTTCCCTTGTTTAGCACGCAGGACTCAACATCAGGTACTAAACAACTTTTGCTTTTTGGCCAGACCAGCGGGTTACGATCGGGAATCAGCGCCGCTTATAGGCACCCTGGTCGGTCAGTACAAGGAGGGAAAAAGGGCGGCGGTGTGGTTTGATCTTTAGACGCTAACTCCCAGGAATCAACAACTGGGGCAGGCGTTTTAGACCAAACTAGATCCTACCATGCTATTATATCCAGGAGCCAACATCTGTTGTAATAGCATGCGAATCATTTACCACGCTGCAGTATAATATCGGGGCAAACTCACCTAAGGCTGAAGACCCTCGGCTGGATCGTGGACTGCTGCTTACTGGCTATGTCGGTGTATCGGTGGCTGCTCGAAGTGAACTGATTTTCCTTAAATTCTCGGCCTCTTTTTATATGCGCCCGTCAGTGATAAGGTGCAGATAGCTGATGATAGGACATTGTCACCTGATTAATGCATATTTTTATTTATTTAAAACCACTTTTTCTCGGTATCTTGTGTTTGTTCTTTAAAAATTGCATGAAAGAAATTAATAATTATGAATTTATTTGGTGCATATATGTTTAATTATATTGTATCGAGGTGTATTTATTCACCTCGGTACAAACTTCACAAAAATCAATGTTTGGGCGAGTATTTTTGGTGAGATAAGAAAAGGAGAACGGTATTTGAAAATATTGCTAGACTTAGTTTAGCCTATGCCAATTGACATTCTTGAGAACAATGAGAGATACTCGGAACAACATTTTTTTTTTCAACAAGATGGTGCTCCACCACATTATGCCGTTACTGTTAGCGAGCTCTTGATTTTTTTGCTCACTAGAGCCTTAGTTATACAAGTTTTTTACAATTTTTTAACTTTTATTACTTTTCGATGGCAAAACTTACAATCTCGGGTTTTATCAGAATGGACGCTGTAAAATTTCAAACAGTATGATTATTTTCTGAGTAAAAGGTATATGAGAGATTGACAAATTTATATGAATTTGTGCTATGTCTCAACATGATCTTTCTCCGGTTAAAATATACATAGGTATACTATTATACACTAAACCACATGTATATATTTTTAGCACTCAATAGGAACCAAGGCAATTAAGAAGTTATCCGAGAGATATGGAACGAAATATGATGTTGCAAATGCAGTTGAAGCTGGGCTAGGTAAGTGCAGAGGTTTATCAGCTGAAAAAATGAACAGTAAGCTCACAAGCATAATCATTAATTATATGTTATAACTAATTTTACAATTTTTTTTTTCTAAATTAAAAACACGTTACAGTGTCTACAGTAAATAAAATAACGATTGCCCGTTTGTTTATGGTTCCTTCCGGAATCAATTTAACGCGTTGAAACACCTTTAAACCCCTTTTTAAGTTTAGTTCCCCACCTTAATTACTTGAATTGAAGCCCGCTAATTACGAGATAGAAGATTTGAAAATTTACGTCAATACGGTGGATTTTTGAGACAGATTTTTATAGCGACTTCTTTCCACGGTTGTTCGAATGGTCAAGGAGAACGATGTTACAATTAATAAAAAAAACCTCTGGACGCAGCAAGTGCGTTATGGCAGTGAATTTTCATAAAAATATTTTTAAATAGCAAATATGTGTGTTTTTTTAAAGAAAGCAGGCATCAAATTTAGTTACCAGGATAACCTATATAGTAAAAACAATGTACCATGTTTCATCAAAACAACTTTATTGTTGAAAATGTACAAAAATTTCCGAAAGTAAACTTAAATTGTTCCCGAAAAAACTGGTTTTCTGGTCAACCTTATAGGTTAATAGCAAATTGATTCAAAATTTGAAGCATTTAATGAAAATTCGCTACCATAACGCACTTGCTGCATCCCGAATTTCTTTTCTTACAAAGATGTATTATATTTCGATGGAAAATACAAAAATGCAATAACATAGGGCGTGTTCGATTAAAAAAATTCACTAAAAAAAAGAGAAAATTTGAATCACCAACGACTTATGGGCCACCCTGTAATTGTGGAAATGTTTTTTAAGATGTAGCTTAAGATACCCTACAATTAATGTATACAACTTTTTTTCGTAACTTGCATAATAACGTATATATTGCGCTTTAATGATTTTTTACGATAATTCGACAAAAATGATATTGACCATTAAACGATAAACTCTATAGCCAACACTACTGCTAAAGTATCAGAGAAAGGGTCTATTTGAAATGAATTTTCTGGGAATATTTTAGTAAAATGAAGGACAATGACGATTGAAACTAAGAGTTAAGGCTTTGTAAAACATTATTCTTGAGACATTTTCCTTCCATAGATCATATTAATTTCAGGTTCATTGCCTAAATATTAACAATTTTGACGTTTAAAATCGCGACTTTGACGTTTTGAGGAAAACCCAAATTTATTTTACTTTAAATACCTGTAACTTTTTTGTCCTTTAACCGACAGCGCTAAATTTTGGTAGGTAGCTTATATATAACGATATAAACCCGTGTACCAAATTTCGTTGCCCTTACTTTGTTAATTCCGGAGATATAAATTTTTTTCGATTTTTTTCGAAAGAAAACACAAAATTTTCCGGGAAAACCTCGGCGGATTTTCCTGGCTAACGAACTTATCCAAGCCACTCGCGAAAGGAAGGTACTCACCAAATTTTATCAAAATCGGTCCATTATTTTTTTAGTTATAGGTGTGACACATAAATATATAAACATATATATATATATATATATATATATATATATATATATATATATATATATATATATATATATATATATATATATATATAAACATATAAAGTCTGAAACCGACCTCGGATTTGGGTTCCAGGGGTCCTAAATAGCGCTCATTTGAAGAAATTTTTTCGAAATTCAAAAGTCGAGATCTCCTCATTAGTGAATTTTTTTTAAGAAAATTCACTAAAAGCCTGGACGCAGCAAGTGCGTTATGGTAGTGAATTTTCATAGAAATGATCTGGCACAAAATATTTTATTATAACTTTTTTCTCGTAACATAGAAATCTAAATTTTGGTCTATAGTTTACTTTTTAGTGAATTTTCGTAGAAAAAATTCACTAATGGGGAGATCCCGACTTTTGAATTATGAAAATTTTTTTGCAAATAAGCGCGATCTAGGGGTCCTAGAACCCATATCCGGGGTCAGTTTCAATTTTTATATGTTTATATATATATATATATATATATATATATATATATATATATATATATATATATATATATATATATATTATATATATATATATATATATATATATATATATATATATATATATATATATATATATATATATATATATATATATATATATATATATATTTATATATATCACACCGATAACTCAAAAAATAATAGGCCGATTTTGATAAAATTTGGCATGTACCTTTCTTTTGTAAATGGCTTGGATAAGTTCGTTAGTCAGAAAAATCGGATGAGGTTTTCCAGGAAAATTTTGAGTTTTCATTCGAAAAAAATTCGTATCTCAAAAAGTAATAAGCCGATTTTAATAAAATTTGGCACGTACCTTCCTTTTGTAAATGGCTTTGACAAGTTTTTCAGTCAGGAAAATCGGACGAGGTTTTCCGGGAAAATTTTGAGTTTTCATTCGAAAAAAAAATTTATCTCAAAGAATAATAGGCCGATTTTGATATAATTTGGCATGTACCTTCCTTTTGTAAATGGCTTTGATAAGTTAGTTAATCAGAAAAATAGGACGATGTTTTCCGAAAAAATTTTGAGTTTCCATTTGAAAAAAAATTTTATCTTAAAAAATAAAAAATCTATGATAACCAAATTTGGTAGGTAGGTTTACGATACAAAAAGTAAACTATACACCAAAATTTAGATTTCTATGTTACAAGAAATAAAAGTTATAATAAAATATTTTGTGTCAGATCATTTCTATGAAAATTCACTACCATAACGCACTTGCTGCGTCCAGGCATTTTTATATTGTAATTTATATTGTAAACCTACCTACTAAATTTGGTTATCATAGCTTTTTAGCGAATTTTTTTTTTTAATTCGCTAATGAGGAGACCTGTGTTTATATATATATATATATATATATATATATATATATATATATATATATATATATATATATATATATATATATATATATCCGACCGATAACTCAAAAAATAATGGACCCATCTGATCAAATTTAGTGAGTACCTTCCCCTTGCAAGTGGCTTGGATAAGTTCGTTAGCCAGGAAAATCGGACCAGGTTTTCCTGGAAAATTTTGTGTTTTGTTTCTAAAAAAATTCACATCTCCGAAAATAACAAAGTAAGGGCAACCAAATTAAATTGGTAAGCGTGTTTGTATTGTAAAGAGTGACTTCTGTACCAAAATTTAGGTTTCTTGCTTTAAAGACAAATAAGTTATGGGCAGTAAAATAAACAAATTTTGGAGTTTTCCTCAAAACGTCAAACTCGCAGTTTTAAACGTCAAAATTGTCAATGTTTAGGCAAAGAACGTGAAATAAATACGTTTTGAAAAGAAAATGTTGCAAGAAGAGTGTTCTACGGACCCTTACGTTTCAGCTTCAACCGCCATTGCCCTTAATTTAACTAAAATATTTACAAAAAATTCACTTCAAAAAGACCCTTTCTCTGATGCTTTGGCTGTCGGTTTAGTTAAGTTGATGCTTTAGTTGTAGGTTTAGTGAAGTTTATGGTTTAACTGTCTATAATTTTTTTTTACCTAATTTTCGTAAAACAAATTCCTTAATGCATTTTTGCATTTTTTATCGAAATATGATGCGTTTGTAAGAAAAAAATCTGGACGCAGTAAGTGCGTTTTGGTAGCGAAATTTCGGTAAATTTGCGGTATAGCTCCCGAACGCTTTTCAAAAAACTGTTTTCAGAAACCTGCCTAGGCACCACTGGATCCACAAACCACAAGAAAAATTTCTTGTTCACACTCCCCAAGGAAGTTACGGCACCAGGAGTGAGTAGGGGTGTATAATTTTTTTAGTTAATTTTTGTAGAACAAATTCGTTAATGCATTTTTGCATTTTTTATCGAAATATGAGGCGTTTGTAGGAAAAAATCTGGACGCAGTAAGTGCGTTTTGGTAGCGAATTTTCGGTAAATTTGCAGTTTAGCTCCCGAACGCTTTTCAAAAAACTGCTTTCAGAAACCTGCCTAGGGCCTCCCCTGGATCCAAAAACCCCAGGAAAAATTTCTTGGTCACATCCTCCAAGGGGTGAGTAGGGGTGCTGGGCGGGGTAGGTAGCAAAAAGGAAATATGAGCAGAAAATTCGAATAAAACGGGCTTGAAAGCTGTCTTTTTCACATCTTGAAGCCATATCCCCCTTAAACCCTGCCTACCCCGCACAGCACCCCTATCGCCCCAGGTGCCGTAACTTCCTTGGCGGGTAGGAACAAGACATTTTTCTTGTGGTTTATGCAGCGAGGGTGGTTGTATACACGCGAGGAGGGAGGAAAATCCCCACGACGAAGCATCCATCCCCATCCTCCCGTCCCTGCCACAAGTCGAACCGGAGGGGGTCTGCTTCGTTGTAGGCATTTTTCTTCCCCTCCTCGTGTGCATACAACTACCCTCGTTGCATAAACCACAAGAAAAACTTCTTGTTCATACGCCCCAAGGAAGTTGCGTGGCAAATAGTGGTGCTGTGCGGGTTAGGCAGGGTTCAATGGGGATATGGCTACAAACAGACAGCTTTCAAGTAGTTTTCTTCGCATTTTCTGCTCATATTTCCTGTTTACTACCTACCCCGCCCAACACTCCTATTCACTCCCAATCCCGTACCTTCCTTGGGGGACGTGAACAAGAAATATTTCTTGTGGTTTGTGCATCCAGGTGGGGTCCTAGTAATGTTTCTGAAAACAAGTTTTTGAAAAGCGTTCGGGAGCTAATCTGCAAATTTACCGAATTTTCATTAAATCCTTCAAATTTTAATAACTCAATTTGCTATTAACGTAAGCTTTGTTGGTTATAAAACCAACATTTAAGTTTATTCTCTGAAAATTTTTGTATATTTTCAAACCATAAGTAATTTTGATAAAATATAGTACATTGTTTCTACTGCATAGGCTACACCGGTAATCAGATTGATGCCTGGTCGCATTTGCTATTAAAAACATTTTAATGGAAATTCACTTCCATAACACACCTGCTGCATCCAGACTTTTGAAAAATGTTTATATATTTTCAAACAATAAAGTTATTTCGATGAAATATGGTACATTGTTTCTACTATATAGGGCACCAAGTTTGATGCCTGCTTTCATCAAAGAAAGACACTTGCTATTAAAAATACTAAAAAACTTTTTTAAGATATATATTACGTGCAGCGAGTTCTGAAATTAAATAAAAACCCTGCATATTAAATTATGAACAGCAATAGTGTCTACTTCGCAATTTAGTAGTAAATAAAATAATTTCATAACTAAAAGAACTAGACGAGAAATTTAATATTTACTACGGTATCATAAGTTTTTTTTTTGATTAAAGTTTTGACTTTGAGAACTGGCTCATTCAGTCACTGTCAATCTTCAAAATGAACAAAGATGCATCTGACCTTGCTTTTCACAATGGCAAAACCTGTCTTAAGAATGTTAATCTAGCAAGCTCTCTAACTTTTTTCTTTTATCTCCCTATACACATATCATAAGTTCTGGTATAGTAAAAACAAAACATTTTGTATAATCTTTTGCTGCAAAACATCTTTTGTTGTAGGTCCCGTTTCTGGAAGTAGCTGCGACTGGGTAAAGAGTACATTTCATACACCTCTTACTTTCACTTATGAGTTGAGAGACCATGGAAGATATGGATTTCTTCTTCCAGCCTATCAAATCATACCTACAAGTGAAGAAACTTTGGATTCTTTTGTTGAAATAATATCTCAATATGAAAAATCTATCAGATAGAAACTTTGAAAAGGTCTCCTTTGCAAAATATTGTTTGAAACAGTTGATTGCTATATTTATATGTTTTTAAAATAATGTTTCATTTGTAGGAAAAGTAAAGTTAAAAAATGGAGTAAAAATATTGAAACAAACTACAAATACACAAAATATAAGCTCATAACAAGAGACTTTGAATAAAGATGTTGACTAAAATGCATTGAATTATTTTTCCCTACAAAGTTGTACAATATATTAAGTTTTAATTTATAGGCATATATAAATATGCAATATAATATAAATTAACGAAGCAGACGAAGATAAAGAAACGGCAGAAAACACCAGTGAAGAAGTAGAACAACAAGAAGTTATAAAAGAGGAGGAAGCGAAAAAGGCAGTTCATCTACTAAAAAGTCTGGACGCAGCAAGTGCGTTATGGAAGTGAATTTTCATAAAAATGCGAGAAGGCATCAATCTGATTACCGGTATAGCCTATGTACTAGAAACAATGTACTATATTTTATCAAAATTACTTTTTGTTTGAAAATGTACAAACATTTTCCGAAACTAAACTTAGATGTTGGTTTCCTAACCAACAAACCTTACGCTAATAGCAAATTGAGTTATGAAATTTGAAGAATTTAATGAAAATTCGCTACCAAAACGCACTTACTGCGTCCAGGGTTTTTTCGTTACAAACATGCATCATATTTCGATAAAAAATGCAAAAATGCATTAGCGAATTTGTTCTACGAAAATTAGCTAAAAATTATAGACCGTTAAATCATAACCTTTACTAAACCTACAGCGATAGCATCAACTTAGCTAAACCGACAGCCAAAGCATTAGAGAAAGGGTCTATTTGAAATGAATTTTCTGTAAATATTTTAGTAAAATCAAGGGCAATGACGATTGAAGATAAAAACTAAGGGTTCGCAGAAAACTATTTTTGCAATATTTTCTTTTTACAATCCGTATTTGTTTTACGTTCTTTGTCCAAACATTGTTAATTTTGACGTTTCAAATTGCGACTTTGACGCTTTGAGGAACACTCCAATTTTTTTTCAACTGCCCATAACTCTTTTGTCTTTAAACTAAGAAACGAAAATTTTGGTAC